>JAJHSJ010000018.1:25785092-25887592 GCA_021015155.1 Magnolia officinalis | reverse complement strand
TCGATATGCTTTATTTTTGAGCTCATACCCTGGAAAAATGGATTGCTGGCTTGGATATACAATAAATGCATCAAGGTGGGCCGCACCTTATGGAGTGAGGCCAGAGCCGCATCTAATCCCTCTCCCAAGAAGACCCACATTGGTGCCTTTATCAGGGGAAGTGGTTTACCTACCGAGTAAACTCTCGGGCCACTGTAGACGTATGTGTCTTATCCACGCTATTTTCCAACTCATTTTAGGGTCTGAGTTCAAAATTAAAGCATATCAAAGCTCAAGTGGACCACACCGCAGAAACAGTGAGGATGGTGAGACGTCAGCTCTCTTCACCAACCGAGGATTGCGTCCTCCTCCTTTCTACGGGGGAGTGGGTCTGACAGGGGCTCTGTGAGGCCCACCCTGATGTATGTGTTCTGTCCACTCCGTCCATCCATTTTAAAAGATCATTTTGAGGCATGAGCCAAAAAATAGGGAAGGCTCGGGTGGGCCACACCATAGGAAGCAGTGGTGATAATGACACCGCCTTTGAAACCTTCTAGGCCCACAGTGATGTTTGTTTGCCATCCAACCTATTCATAAGGTCACATAGACCTGGATGAATGGAAACACAAATATCAACTAGATCAAAAACTTTTGTGGGCTCAAGTAAGTTTTTAACGGCAGGTGTTCAATCCCCACCATTTCATGTTTCTTGTGGTGTAGCCCACTTGAGCATTGGATCTAAGAACCCATTAAGGACCCTATCCACCTGGCAGATAGAATCGGAGATGCAAGAAGTAGGGTAGAGACTTGTTGCACGGACCCATTGCACGACCTCACAGCAGACATATTGTTGAGACTTAAATATTATATATTTAACCCTTCAATTAAATTAGATTTCCTGACATTTAATTGATAATTTGATTTAATTATATACGTTTTTGTCATGCGAGTTGATTCGGAAGCTTATGATAAATATGCACTTAAAAGGATGGATTTAAAGCTCAAAAGAAGACAATGAAGAATGTAATATTTGAAAGTCATTAATGAAGAATTCGCATGCCAAATATCTAAGGAAACCAAGTGAAGAATGAAGAGAATTGAAGGTTTGAAGTAAATAACACCTTGATCCATAGCTCAAGTGGTAGACTGAGTGAAGGATACCTCATTTCAACACTGAGGTCTTGTTATTGATTCCCTAGTCGGGGTGGCTAACAGTGAAGTGTGAATTAACAGTGGGGTGTACTAACAAGCTAGCAAAAAAAAAAAGTAAAGAAAATGAATCCTGAAAATTGGCCAGAAAAATGATATTCTGAAACTCTGAGTCTAAAAGAGAAATTCCTGAAATAATTCTTAAAATAGACTTATGAGAAATGAAGAGAACTAAAGGCTTGTAATCTTCTTTCTTTTTCCATTTGTCTTTTTTCTCATGCATAATTTCCCGGGTAGAAATCATGTTTATTGTCGCCTTTTACTTCTTTCTTTCTCTTTTCCTATTATAATTTCACTTCAGTTTATCATTTTTTTTAAAATGCATTTCAGTGTAAAATGGTTTTCTGTGGGGAGTCCCAACAGACGATGATAATGGCAGAAATTTCTTTCTTTTGTCCTTCCTGCTTCTTCGGGACGTTTAGACGGAGGCAATTCTATTATATCGACACTCAGCAGTTGATTCATCATATGGATGACATCTTCTTTTTCAAACGCAAATCCTTCATGAGAATCAAGGGGCCTGGGTTTTTTATCGCTGACTCTTCCTCTGTAACGGCTCGACTCTTCCCTTTTTTTTTGTTCTTTTTCTGTCACGAGGAACGTCGTTTTTCTTTTCCCGGTCACCGACGTTTGCTATCAGCCTATCATGTCCTCTTCTACCCGTTTCGTGATGGAATGCTGGCATCTTCCTGGTCATCAGTTCTAGTGCATGGACTTTCGTAGCCAAATCATGAAAAGTTCTTATGTCAGTGCTTGTGAGTCCAAACACGATTCCTGTCTCCATGGAATTTAGACACATCTTCACATGCTCCTTTTCCTCGGGCAGCTGTCTACTTGAAGCTCCCAAAGTCTTCCATCTATCTATGAATTTTTCTACGGTCTCTCCTTCTCTCTACCGTACAGAAGCTAGTTATGTGATATTGACGCCACGATCTGATGAAAAGAAGTTTAACATAAATGCGTCTTGCATTTGCTCCTAAGTTCGTATCGATTCCAGCGCCATATTGGAATACCATCAGAATATTTTTCCTATTAAAGAAGAGTCAAATAGTCGTAAGCAGTATTGTGAGACAATAGAGAAGTTACCCATTGTCATGATAAAGTGCACGAGGTGTTCTTTCAGGGACCCATCTCCATGGAATTTTTGAAAATCTGGATGTTTGAAGTTGGCTGAAAATGGTAAGTCTTCAACTTCCCTCAGATACGGTGTTCTGTAACGAAATCTCTCAGCATGTTCACGTTCTCTGACTATCTCTGAGACCACTTGTCTCACCTTTTCTCGAGTTATCGCTCTTGTCGTAGGAGCGGACCCATGTGATCCTGTTCTTGGTGGTTGCAACGCTTCGGACTATTGTCCATGCCTATTCGTGGCGGCTATCATCGGTGGGGCCACGACTTGAGCCACATTGTGAGCAAGAGTAGCCAAAGCCTCTTGAAGACTCCAACATTCTTCCATCAGAGTTCTTTGAGTTTGTGCCATCTCGGTTATACGTTTATCAACAGTCGATGGTGAACCCTGACTTGTTCATGCCATGTATACAGTTGCTTCTCCACTCCTTGACAAAGTTGTTGTCGAAGTGGGATAAGATTGTATCAGAGTAACAAGGCTTGATAAGTGAGGAGTCCCATTGAATTTTCTTAAACCTCCACAGGATTCAGTTGATTGCGATGTAATTTGCAGAGGTGTCATTGTGGAGATACAGGGGACAATGAGTCCTCTACGGGTGATTTACCCTTTTCTTTCCTTGTCCATCGAACATTTGTGGCAGGCAAGGCTAGAAAATCTTGTGATGCTAAGGAGCAGGGGGTCTTCTTAGATAGAGTACTGGAGGAGCAAGTGCGGGGTTTCTTTTAGCTACATTTCTTGTCACTGGACCTTTGATCATTTGTGATGGAATTAATTTTGCAGTCGTGTAGGATTGAGTTCTCGGTCTTCGATGAGAAACGATGACCCATTCTTCTCCTTTGTCTTACACAAGAGGTGATATGGATATAACCCCGCTAGTAGCTTGAGAGACAGTATGCTTGGCCAAAATTGGCTTCTTCTGGATCAATTGATCTTTTTGGTTCGGAGGTTGATCACAAGCATATTCTATGACGAACCTAGTTGGTATGAAATAGAAGATTGTTTTGGTTGCAAAAGTTGTCATCGCTATTGAGTATACCATAATTTCTATCAAGGTAATATGAAACATTCACAAGTTAGTATTCAAACAAGGATACACTTTATCTTAGAGATGAAGGGGAGGAAGTTCCCATTGAGAGTCACCATTTTGGCGTCTATATGACGCCAAACAGTGATGAAATTCTCTATATGTTTTCCAAGTTATTATCAAGTAAGATAATGAAAGAGAACTCCCCAGCAGAGTCGCCATTTTTTTTCGACAAGAAACGAAGGTATCTGGTTTGGGGATTATTTTACTCAATAGTAATATAAAAGAGTGAAGAGAAAAATCATCATGATATATTTATTTCTAAATTCGTTTACATCCTCATATCCCTTGATTCTAAGATAAAATATTCAAAATACAAGTATATCATGAGTTTAAATATCAATTTTGGCATCATTTCGTCCAAAGATTTGTTCATCTCAGCAAGAGAAGTATTGCGCGGATTTGAACATCCTTCATAGAAGAAATATTTCGGCAGCATTTTGAGGAAAATAGATATTTCGATAGCTTTTCAATAGCAACATTTTATCTCCTTTATGTCAATCTCTGCCCAACAACATGTCGTTGCGAGGTCCGGCGCAATGAGTAAAACTCATGTCTTCTTCTTCTTCTTATTCTTCTTCTCTTTCTTCTTCTTCTTCTTCGGAATACCTACGGATTTTTCTTCTCTAGAGTTTTGATCTTGTTGTTGTGTGCAAATGAGATGAGTGAGGTATTTATAGACCTTCACACACAAGAACCCTTGATCTTCGTGCCATGGGGGCCACTTCATACAGCATTTCATCCAATCAATCTTTTGTGACCAAACTGATGTTGCGCGCTCCTGCGCAACCATTATTAGTGTTGCACGGTCCTGCGCAACCAACATCCTTTGCGCGGGTATGCACAACACAACTCTTTCATCAATCTTTCTTTCTCTTTGATTCTTCAAAGTTCTTCGATATTTATCATTTTTTATGTTCCAACAGATGCCCCCTTAATCCTTTGTTTGTTATCTTCCCTTTGAACAAAAAAATAGGATCAATTTCTTCATTTTTCATGTCGTTGCCCGGGCCCGCGCAACACTCTGTTTGGTCCAGTTCTTTTATAAATACTGGACTCTGCCTTTAATCTCTCATTTTTTACTTCTCTTGTCCAAGCTCTTGTGAAATAGAGTCCTTTCCGTGCAACGTATTGTCTTTGCGTGCAACGCATTTTTGCCTGCGCAACGTACTTTTGCTTCTGCGCTCCTCCACACAGCGAACATCTATTGCACGCTCCCGCACAACTGTTCTTCCTTCCGCACAAAGCAATTTTTGCTTAAAATTTTCTCCAAGTACCAAATATTTTCTGACCCTTGGATTTTTTTCTAAGCCTCTGAGACTTTCTTCATCTCTTCAAGAACTCATTTTCCCAAGTCTTCAATACTTATTCATTTCCTCAAAATGGCTTGCACCAAAAGAACGTATTGCTTGATAAAACCTCGCACTTCCAAACCTTCTTATCCTGAATTGCCAAATCCATTTTCTTCCCAAGTACCTGAATCTTCTACCTCTCCACAGCCAAAGCAGCCAAAAAAAGAATCGATTCAAGACCACCAGTAAACGTCCTGCGTACATCAAAGAACCCGTACTCCCGACTTTGGATTTTGTTGATCGCATCGATGCGCTATCTTCTCCAATTCATAGAGCGATCGCAATGGGGGATATTGAAAGACCACCTCGCCATGGTCGTGACTTTGACTGGGAAGAGTGGCTAAAGTCGACGGCTCATCTCCAAACTGATAGCCAAAGACCACCTGTAAGGGAAGATACTCCACCTCCTTCATTGTCGAAGAAAAAGCAACGCCACAATAAGGCCGAGGAATTTCAAGAGAAGATAAGGGAGCATAGCAAGAAGAAACTCCAGAATTCATGGGAGATAATCCGGTTTAAACAAGGCATCATGAAATTTAATAATCCATTAAGAGAAGGAATGGTTATCATCCCATTGAATCTTAACCACCATCAATCTATCATCAACAGTGAACCATTTGATCAGATGGACGGAGAGAGATTGAGGTTCACTGCAAACTGGGTATTGAAAGAACCGCACATATTGTAAGGAACTTTGTCCGCCAAAGGATTGAAGCAAAGGATAGGCAACATCCATCCAATGAAATTTCTCGTTCCTTCTTAGAATCCTCATACTTTATTCCCAACCCATTTTTACGAGACCGTTCAACAACAATTTAGAGATCGCGAATCTATCTGGGGGAATGAGGAATATCAGAACTTGCGGTTTCCTCTCTCCTCGTGCTCAGTATTCGGAGTGGGCAAAAGCAATTCTAACGAAACATGCCGCGACTCTAATAAAGATCGGCCTATACGATGTAATAAAAGTTACATCGGAATACTTTTGCAAGGACACCATGGTCTTTAAGGGTTTTCTTAACTATTGGTGTCCGGTCACCAATTCATTTCATCTTCCAGCTGGCGAAGTAAGCATCACACTTTGGGAAATTCATCGAATTGTCGGTCTCCCGTTGACAGGAAAATTCTTTGATGAATATGTGCCCACAAATGAAGAGCTCGCATACTTTTCTTCTTCTTCTGATCAAGAGACTTCCATTTTAGAAACAACCACCAAGCTTTTCAAAGAGATGTCTAAATTCCCAGATATCCATAAGATTTCCCCTCTTCAGTGGCTTGCTCATTTCTCGAGAGGGCTTCGGTAATTTTAAACCTTGAATCAATCATTTCTCGTTGTATATATACTTATTATATTCTTATTATTTTCATCATATTTTCTGCAGATTCCGTAATTTCCAGTCCAAAGATTTAATAGGCTTGCGTGAAAGAATGAGGGATCACCCAGAATATAGTACTTACGACGAACTTGCAACCTTCCTGGCCTACTGGCTAAGCATAGTTTTTCTTTTGAGTTCGAAGTGAGTCGACGCCATACGACCAATAATATTTGTTGTCGATGGAGCTATGGCGGAGGGTGATAAATATTCGCTTGCTCCTCCTATGCTATGCTCCATTTACAGGGCTCTTGGAGAAGTAGCGACTCATGTGAAGAGTCCTGCTATTGGGGCATCCTCCACTTATGCCCCTTGGCACTATCTTACTGGATGGTTGGGTGTTTATTTCCCTTGGACCTTCGACACACCCGAAAAAACAAATGTTAATCCTTCGCGCCTTCCTTTATGATTCTTTCAGAAGAGAGCAATGATCAAGAGGACGTATGACTGGGTAATTCATAAAATTTTGGCGACCGACACCATCGACTTCTTCCAATTTTGTTTACACGGATATATAGAAGATACTGATATAGTGGATACTAAGTCACTTACATCAGGAGAGCGGGCGTTCTACCTTTCGGTTCGATCCTGCAGTCTCCCATTCAGAGAGGGAACAGAATTCTGGAGAGAGACCTATTATCCGAGCCGATTCGCTTGACAATTATCTTCTATCAAGCAGTACCTGAAGATTGTGGTGTTGTTACCAGTAGAATGCGGAGCTATGGTGTGGTTCCATATAACCGGGCTATGGTCTGGAAGTAATTGCTAGGCAGTCGTGTTGAGTCTACCTTCGTGATTCCTGGTAAAGTATACGGGACTCCCATGGATTTTGAGAAAGTATCTCGAGGGCGTTCTGATAAAGTTATTAACGATATTGTTGAAACATCTTCTTCCCCCGCTCATAGAGTAGAAGAGAATATACAAGGTGATACTGTTCCCTTAACTTCATCACCTACTCCTCAGCCTATTCATCCAAGGCCATCTCCCCCAATGACTCCATCGCAAACACGTTCTCAAACTCTTCCCTTTAGGTTGATTTCGATTGTCGAGGCTGATTGTTGAGGCCAATTCCAATTATTGAGGCCGATTCTGATTTCGATTGTCAAGGTCGATTTTAATTGTCGATACCGATTCCGATTGTTGAGGCCGATTGTTGAAGCCGATTCCGATTCCGATTATCGAGGCCGATTCCGATTGTCGAGGCCGATTCCGATTGTTGAGGTCGATTGTCGAGGTCAATTATCGAGGCTGATTCCGATTGTTGAGGCCGATTGTCGAGGCCTAATGTGATATATATATGCGGCCCGTATTTAAGGCCCATTGTGATGTGCATTCGGCCGTGTTTGAGGCCCAATGTGATGTATATACAACCCGTATTTGAGGCCCATTATGATGTGTATTCAGCCCGTGTTTAAGGCCCAATGTGATGTATATGAGGCCTATGTGATGAGGCTCATCGTGATGTATTTGAGGGCCAGGCGATGGAGCCCATTGTGATGTATGTTAGACTCATGTGAAAGGCCCATCGTGATGTGTATTAAGCTCTTGAGTGAGGTCCATGGTGTTGTATATTTGGCCCTTGTGTGAGGCCATGGGTCCACTATATGTTTTGCTCTATGTGGGCCATTCCTTGGGGGCAACGTTGGTTAAATGTCCACATTGTCGAGATCGATTGTCGATGCCGGTTATTGATACCGATTATAAGTATGTGATAGCATGGTATCATGATACATGCCCATACACATCATCTGCATGTTTGTTATGAGATATGATAACCATTGCATATGTCATAGTGCCTTTTGTTATGAGACTCCCTGATAGGCGGAGATTGTCTCACATGAGCACACGGTATGCGCAGGATTGATGCATTACTGGATTGTATGACTCATGCATCTTGCATTGTGTGTTGTAATTACTGTACGCCCTAGCAACATCAGGGTCGTAGCCTCCGCAGGCATATCGTGGATGGCCAGATAGGACACCGAAAATCTGTTCTATATGGGGTGTTATAGATACCCCTGGGTGAAAGTCCCAGAACCCTCTTGGTTCTAGAGGTTGCTCCAACGTCTAGACCGAGTGGATGCATGAGCGCATGAGGGCTGTATACCGTTAGGCCGCGCTCCCACTGTGTCGTGGTTTGTTGGAAGGGGGTACGGCCTTACCTGCTTGAGAGGAGGGGGCAATGCTAGGCTGAGTTTGACTAGCTCGAGGAATGAGTCCGCTATCGATGAGTCGAGCCTGATATTGACAGATGGATAGTGAGGTCTCTTCCACTCACCTTGTTACGCGCAATGGGGCGACATTCTGGTTTGGAGTGTAATAAACCCCGGTGATTTTTTTAGAGAAGAACCATACTGATATGTGGACATATTGAGCGGGAATTACATACTCATTCATTCATTCATTCACCATCCACTCGGGCTGGTGGTGCACAACTATTTGTTACGTGTACCTTCGCATGGCCAGGATTTTGGTTGGGCGCTCGACTAACCTGAGATCATGAGTTTATCACATTGAGTCTGACTATCCAAATTTAGGAATGAGACTGGTTTAGATAAAAGTCCCTTGTGATGGACCCCATAGCCTGCGATACTACGTACTATCATCCCGACCTCACACTCCAACTTGGACATTTCATTCGCATCGCATATTACATCCGCAAGCATATGACATTTTGGGTTGTTATGTTTTCTGTACTTATATGGCCTAGACGGACTTAGCAAGATTTACATATTGCATTATACCCTCGGCATATGATATTTGTCTCTCTATGACTCCTCATTTGCATAGTTGATCTGTATTGCGTACTCTGATATTGTATGACTCATGGACTTGTTAGTATTTTCGCTTACTCTGTTATCGTATGATTCATGATCTTGCCAATATTTCCGACATTGTATGATTATGACATTGCATTGAATACTTGACACTTAACTTGTGCATACACTTACACCACCCTCTAAGCTTTCTATAAGCTTATGCACGATAGATGCGTGCAGGTGATGTTAGGTTGTAGCAGCATTGAGCTTGGAGCGTGCAGCGGTCTTCTGGGGATTTGATTTTCGACATATGTATTTTCCTTTCAGCATTGTATTAAAATGTTAGTATTAGTGGATATGTGATGATGATGTTGTCTTTGTGATTTGGGTAAACTTGTGGTTATGCTTATTATGAGTTAAATGTACATTGGAAAATCCTCCTTGTAGGACCCCGAATCTGGCGTATGGACGTTGGGAGCCAAGAATGAGGTACTACAAAGGCTGTCAACACTGAATTCGGCATCGGGGATTTTGTGAGACCGGTTTCCGAGTTCGGGGCGTGACAACCATACTAGACCGATCGAGGTGTGCGGGTATACTCTTTAAAAGAGGGGAAAACATACCTTTTTCTTCATGTTTGCTTTCTTTCTCGACTAGCCGTGGTTTCACTTGTTGAACCCATCTCCATTTCTTCATTGTAAATTGTTTATTTCAAATTTCCTTCTAGATTTGGGTTCCTATTTGCTAGTTAATTTTGCATTTGTGGTTTATTTTGTGATTTACATCCTTTCTATAGTGGGTTTTATGAAAAAATCTGATCTAAGGCAAACCCATCTATTCTCTTTAATACTCTCTTTTGCAATCTCTAAATGGAGCATCGCACTAAGAGGAAGGCTACTCACAAGGGCCCTAGCGACTCCTCCTCCAGGTCGACTCCTGTTAGGGTGAGAACCCTAAGATCTCCCGAAGAAGATTCAGAGCATGTTAGGGATTTCCACTCTAGGGAAATTATCATTAAAAGGATTATGAACATAGACCACATTGCTCCATTCCATCTCTTACCGATCCTTACTGCCATTGGTTGGGAAAATATTCTTGGTTGGGGAGGAACGACATACCACTCAATAGCACAAGACATATATGCTTTAATAGGTGAATTGTCCCTTGATAATCTGACATTCTCTATTAATTTTAGAGAAGGGACAGTTCCTATTGATCGACACCTAATCTCAGGTTTACTTGATGTTAATATCAATGATGAAAGCATACTTATTGCCACCCTTGCTGAAAAATGACTAAATCTGAGCGACGGGTCATTACTCATGCTGAATGGAGTTCTGGAAATGCCCTTCGTGCCAACAAGATGCTTCCTAAATATAGAGTTCTTCATTGCATTTTCACATCTAATGTCTATCCACGGTTTGGAATAAGTTGAACTTACTCCCTTCATGACTCATGTCTTTCACGCTGTTGTGTCTGGTATTCCTATCTGTCTTCCCTCATTAATGTATTATTTGATTATCCAATTTCGTATCCATCCTAGCCATGGGTTGATCCGTTTTTCTTATCTCATGACAAGCCTTGCTATTTATTGCAATGTTGTCATTTCATCGACTAAGGCACCAGAGCCCTCCCATTTGATAATACAAATATCCATAAGATGAACCTAACATTCATTCCCTGCTAGAGAGATGAGGATGAAGAAGAGGAAGAAGACACACCTTTACCTGAGGACACATCCATGGATGACATCTTTGCAGAGCTGGATGAATCGGATAATGAAGTTGATCCTGAGTATCAACCTTCTCAGGTTGATGATCAGCTCAAGTCATTGGAAGAGAAAGTTGTTGAGTTGAAGGTATTCCAAGATACTCTGGCTGAAAGTCACAAAGCATCTATGAAAATAAATGCGAAAATATTTTCATCGCATTACAAAAGGACTTCACCAGATTTATCCTTCCATACCTTCTCCATCTTCCCCTAGATCTGATTAGTTTACTTTTCATTTATCTTTAAATTGTATAAACTTTAAGTGTGCTTGGTGATAACTCTCAAACTCTACTCTCTTATTGCTTCTTGATGACATTGTGATAACTCCTTTTAATTAATATGTTTCTATGCATTTTGTTCTTATTCTTCTACTGATTCTGCTATGGTTTATTCATTATAATCACATGAATGATCTTCCCTTTGTCATTTTGTGACAAAAAGAGGGAGAGAGTTGCTAATTTTATAAGTAGAAAGTAGAATGGATGAATGAAGATGCGCATTATATGAATGATAATATATGGTTGGAATGAAAAAAGTTGATATTTGGTTGTTGGAGTTTTGCATTGGAATGGTATGTCATAATACAGGGAGAAGCTCACATTATGGGGGAGTAGCAAATTCTTTGCACATTCATTAAAGTTGCACCTTCTACAACATGGAATTTAAGATGCTATTCTAGTTGTTGTTATATTAAGTGTTTTGACACGAATTTGACAAAGGGGGAGATTGTAAGTGCTATATTGTATAAAGCACACATTTGTTTGTCAAATTTTGCTTAGACAAAACAACTTATGAAGTGGTCCATCTAATATGGATCAAGATAGAAAGTTCAAGACCTTACTTCAAGTCAAGATAGTTCAAAATCTACTAAATTCAAGACTCTATTGAAGTTCATGTCATGAAGTAGATCAAGATGGAAAGTTCGAGCTTTACTAAATTCAAATTCTACTACACTTTTAGTAGAAGATCAAGCTCCATCTTCAACTTCTAGCTCTATTAAAGATTCAAGTAGAACAAGTTCTAAGAGATTCAAGCTACTTCAATGTTCAATCATTTTGGGTATAACATGCCCTAGAAAGACCTAAGGTTTAGGTTCTTTCAATACATAAACTTATATGAGTTTTTATACTTATGTTAGGCTATAGTTTGACTAGTCTAAGCTTAGCTTCGACTAGTCTAAGCTATGGCTCGACCAGTCTAAGAAATCTTTGACCAGTCCAAGTTTAAATTTAGAAAAATGAATTTTTCCATTACTTCCTCGACCAGTCAAGTAAGCTGCTCAACCAGTCAAAGAGCGGCCTTCTACCAGTCGAGGGTTGCTCGACTCGAAGTCCAGCAACTAAAAACCAGTACCCTCGACTAGTCAAAGCCCATGCTCGACCAATCGAACAGGGCTCTCGACCAGTCGAACAGAGCCTTTAACCAGTCGAAGTTCTGTTTTATCCGATCACGCTCAAAATGTAAACATTTGTTAGTCTTTATACGAGTCAAAGAATACCTTAGATGAATCGAAGCAACAACTTTTTAGCCTATAAATAAATCCATTCTCTCAATCCGAAATTACCAATTCAAGCTGATAAAAGCCTTTATCAAGAGAGAGAGAGAGAGAGAGAGAGAGAGAGAGAGAGAGTCCCCATTATTGTCAAGCTATTGCATGGTATTTTTAATATTTTTTTAATAGCTTTTTGTTTCAATTCCTAGATCTCTTGTTTTATGAATCTTATTCTATAAAGAGAGTAGATACTCTTCTTTGAGATCTTGAGGAATTCAAACAAGTAGCCTTTGGTTTGAATCGATTTAAAATCAATCAGGAACTTAGAACCCTTGTTTATATGACTAGACATTGAACAATCTACTTCAAGAGAAGCGGTTCTACAGGCTACATCAAGAGATACGTCTTCAAGGTGAATATAAGCATATTCTATTTTTTATATTTTGGTTTTATTGAGATAGCCAGAAAATCTCATTTGTTGGTTTTTCTGAGATAGCCAGAAAATCTCAGTGAGGGGTTATTAGTTTGTGAGAGCCCTTTAAAATCATAATTGTATCAGGTTTTAAGGTGACCTTATGAAAACCTTGTTTTTAGTGAAAGCTAATATCACATGGATAGTGATTATTAGGAGTAGAGTAGGTGTGGCTATTTGAGAATAGTTGTTGTACACACCAAACCACTATAACTCTTGGTGTTGTGGTGAATGTTTACTTTTTGCATTTATGGATAATGCTTATAATTTTATTTATGCAAAAGTGGTGAATGATTGTAATAGATAGCTTTATTGTCTCTTGCTTGGTTTAAGATCTTGATCCTTACGATCGTTCGTGAAATAAGGTTGTACTACCTAAACTTTATTTTAGGTGTAGGTTGTCCTACGAACTAAGTTTGAATCAATTTTTCAATACTAGTGCGATGAGTTTTCTTATTTATTTATTATTTCAACTCTTTAATTTTTATTTGGCATAGTCCTATTCACCCCCCCTCTAGGACTGTTTAGTTTACCTTTTTCACTTGATATATGAACTTATGCTCCTAAATGATTGATAAAGAACCTATTTGAATGATTGTTTATGTGATTCGGCTCTTAGTTTTCAAAGTTCCACTTTCTCGTCATGATTATACTTATTCATACTGGATTGCACAAAAGATTGTTTTCCGAAAGAGGCTTGAACATTGAGGATTGATGATTTCTTCGTGCATGTTTTGCTTGGGACTAGCGAAATGCTAGTTGGGGTGTGTTAAGTGTCAAATACTGCATATTTCTCCCTGTTTATATCTTAGTTTTATAAACATATAATGCTTAATAGGTATATTTTATGTATGTTTGTCTTGTGAGATGAATATGAGAGTTTGGAATGAAAAGAGTGTTAAAAGCATGGAATTGACTCTTTAAGATCACCAAAGCAAGGGATGGATCTTAGGAAAACACATTGAAGATCAACCAAGTGAAGAAGGAAGAAAGTCAACAGATCAAAGTGTAAAAGTCCATAAATCTAAAGCTTCACTGTCGATAACATCAAACACCCTTCGATGGTATTAAGACTTGATCGATTGCATCGGAACTCACATAAAAATCAAGTTTGGTTGCTGGACTAATTGGGTACATTTCTCGATGGCATCGACCACATGTTCAATTCATCGAAACTCAGTTCGATGACATCAAAGATTGTCTGATTGGATCTAGATTTTTGAAGAATATTGGAGCAACTCGCTGGAACATTCTGAACAATTTTTCGATGGCTCGAAGACATGTTCGATGGCATCGAAGATCTGTTCGATGGCATTAAAGGGACGCTCGATGACATCAACAACTTGCGCTATGCGAAAGGGCGTGACTTTCAAATCCGATTCAAACTGAGATTCTTCCTTCAATGACATCGAAGTATGTTCGATGACATTAAAGTGTTATGCAAAGTGCAGAAATTTGAAGCAGTTTTCAAAGTCGGCTGAACAAAGCCTATATGTTTGGGTTCTCCAAGGAGTTCTAAATACAAATTAGGGTTCAAGGAGCAGAGCAAAAGGGTGGAGCAGCCTCCCAAGAATTTTTCTTCTTAATTTATTTTTCATGTTTTGTTTAAGAGATTTGATTGTAATCATGTCTATGATTAACTAAACCTCTTTGTTAGGGCTAATAGGTGAAGCTTGTAGTCTGTTGGCTTTTTATCTTGCTTTTATTCATGTTTATGTTGAACCTCATTGATTTCTAGTTTGAATTAAGGAATATTTTCAGTTTTCTATGATTTATTATTATTCAAATTACAATAGATGTTGCGATAACTTTGAATATCTTCTTATCCGTTTTAATATTGTTGAGATTGGTAAAATTCGTGATTCATCATTGTCTCCTGGGCATGGTGGATGGTTGAATTCCCTTCCAATCATCACAATAGTACTCCATGTGTGAACTATTTCAATGAGAAGTTCAGATTATGCTTCAAATGTTGTATCTTCCAATTGGATAGGATGGGATCTAAATCCAGTTGTGTTTTGTTGAATCAAGTAGGGTAGCATCTTAATAACTACAAGTGAATCCCTGGTGCTCTAGTTCCTCTTTTAATTGATAAGTCTTTCGCAATTATTCTCAACTATTATAGATTTTAGTTTTAGTTCCGATTCTAGTTCTAATTCTACTTACTTTCAAAATACATTCAAGTATAATCCATATGGATTTGACCTCAGTCTCACCGAGTTATTACTACATTGCAACCCTACACTTGGGGTTGCGAACAATGACCCAATGTTATTCAGTTTATTG
This sequence comes from Magnolia officinalis, assembly GCA_021015155.1. Classification (NCBI taxonomy): domain Eukaryota; kingdom Viridiplantae; phylum Streptophyta; class Magnoliopsida; order Magnoliales; family Magnoliaceae; genus Magnolia; species Magnolia officinalis. The sequence goes on along the minus strand of JAJHSJ010000018.1, from coordinate 25,872,690 downwards.
ATTTAGGGGTTCGGGCCACATGGAAGGATGGTTACAATGGGTTTGTGTGGGATATACTGATCTTCTTCCCAGTCGGGGCAGAAAGCTCATACTATCGTTTCGTAATCTTAGTTAAATTTGATCTTCTGCCTGGCTAGACATTCAATCCATTGACAGTCGCACATGATTTAGAACTTGGATCAAATTGTGGATACTTCGCATATGCATGTTTCACCTGTCAAGGACAACTAGCATTTCCTGAAGTTCCTCCAGTTGCTCATGATGTTTTAACACATCCCAATATAAATCCTACCAAATTGAGCGTTTACAACACCTTGTGCTTTTCTCGGTCATACTCCCACCACCTATATAACATACTGCTCGCCATCTATGGATGCATCACTATGGCATATTGCCCCTTCCTTCTTCACTCCACCACTGCTATAAGTACTGTGAAAATGGTGTCTAGAAGAGGATAACGACTGGCATCAAGCCTTAGACCATTGTACTCTTAATTCATTGATGCTAACTACTATGATGAGTATGATTTTTCAGAGGATGAAGGAGTCAAGTCATCCAATGTTGGAGTCGCACCTTGAAAAGCCAATATACACCCTAATCTTAATAACAATTAGTTCTTTTGGATAACGTAATATGCCTTTACTAATATCCGGTGTTGCCTTAAACTTATCATATGAGTTATGTGAGGAGTTCTTCTTCTAGTCCTTAGGAACATGGGATTAGACATAGTGGTCATTGATCGAGGAAGTACATCATACTTTAAGATGTACAATCATCCTATGTGAGGCACTAACTTGAGTCAAGATGAAAGTTCTTCACCATCGAGAACTAACTTGATGGCAGTTGTGCATTTGCCCTTACCCTTATCCCACATGGGAGTATAGGTATACCATGGATAAAATATCCTAATATTGGACCTTTGGATGCTTGTATTGGTGGATTAAGTTCAAGCCAACACTGTGGGGGCCCATTAGCCTGTATTATGATCATGTGATTGAGGACTTGATGATACATAAAAGTTGATCAATTCTTAGTGATTAATGACTTCAATTCACTTTATGAGGCTTCTTAGAGGCCATTGAAAGTGGGCAATGCGGATATGTCCATCGGCATTCATTACTTCTTACATGGGTTAAAATATAATCTACCGGGTTTACTTATGGACTTGTTTATGGCTTAAATCTGATTAGATCAGGAATTTATCAAATTATTTTTCTATTGGGCCCAATATTTAAGATGTTTTAATTGGCTTTATAAAGGTTCTTGACTTGTAAAGTTTTGTTCTAACCATTAAAACTGATTTGATCACACGCGATGATAACCTTATGGACAAAATCTAATGGTACACTACTTGATTAACATGGGATTTAGATCTACTTGATTAATATGTGATTTGGATTTATGGTGAATATCCCAGACAAGGGAAGGATTAGATCATAGGTACATGCATTTATGAGGCATTATATAAGATTCCTTCATAGTAGGGTACACCAAAGTTTATAGAGTGGTGGAGAACCATTCCTAATGTACACCCTATAACCCTAATCCTCCTTATAAATATATAATATTTCAAAGGAGAGTGGAGTTTGCAGAGTAGAGAAAACCCTAAACACACCCTAAGCATCACCCGTGAGAGAGAGAGAGAGAGAGAGAGAGAGAGAGAGAGAGAGAGAGAGAGAGAGAGAGATTCCCCTTTACCAATATCTTCTTCTTGTTTCTCTTTTACTCCTTTATATGTGTGAGTGTGTGGTCCACCTTAGTAGATAGTGAGTCTCCCTGTGCCCTATTAGATGAAAGAAAATAATTTTATCATCTCATTTATTTTAAATAGATCGGGGAAATACCTTTCGCATTAGAGGATTGGAATCGACTTCTTATCATAAAAATTAGCTATGCAATCTCGCTCACATCAAATTAAGATCTAAACTTTTTTTTTTAATGGTGAAATTCTAAAACTATTGCCACAATTTTTTTGGACATTGGATTAATGTAAAAAAAGTTTTGAAAAGTTTTTATTTCCGTTGTTTCCATTGAATTAATCTAAAGGTGCTATCACAGCAATCCCATTCTACCATAATCATAGATTTTGAAAATTTTTCCAACAAATTTGTCAGGAGTCAATCCCATTCTACGATAATCATTTATTTTGAAATTTTTTCCAACAAATTTGTCAGGAGTCATTTGCTGCCTAGGATTGAGCGGAAACAAATTTTAGCGCAAATGAATTCTCAAATCATTTGCCATCTCAAAATAAACTAACCAAACAATTTTAATTCATAGCCCCAACTGTAACACCCCGGATTTTTCCTAACTTGGCAATGAACGTCTTTAGACGTAGAACTGCCCTAGGACCTTATTTTGCCGTGATTAGGGCGTAATTTAATTAAGTATTAATATCTTGAATCACCTTCTATACAAACTACAAAGGCCCGAGTACCACCTCAGGCAGAAGTCATACAGGACTAAATCCTTTAGAAATTAGGCGAGTATTAACTAGTGCTAAACTAGATTAATTGTGAAATTCGCTTGAACCACTTTAAATACGAACTGCAAAAACTTGCAAATTACAACTCTTATAACTAGGATAATCTCAATTACATTGCCCAGCATACTAGGATCAATCTTACGGACCTGGACCGCACATCGAAAGTCCGATTATCGCGAAACTAAACGATTATGACCGCCTTACTGGGCTTGATAACCATCTCGGATATCAAATCCAGATAATACTCAGAAATATACAACTTGAGCCTAGAGCGAAGTGTGTGAGAAACGTGAATATTTTTGGAAATAAATTCCAAACTTAAGTAAATTGAGACGCGTCGATTGCTGGCCAAATATAAGGATTCAGACCATCAGAATCCGACCCAATTACACCCTCGGATCAGGAAAAATTTTATACACAGGTCCATGTACTCGTGGCCCCGATCGAGTGGCGGTGACCGTTAAACTGAAACTGGTCCACCACGGTCAATCTGCAAATCCGATCGGACCGAAAACTTAGCTCCAGTTAGATCCAATGCCAGGGAGCTTAAGTCCGACCGCATGTAGAAAGGGAGCCTCTAGAAGTGCCCCATTGGATCGGAACAGCCGATTTTTGGCTATAACTAAGTATACCTTGGCCCTGGGGTCATTTCCATCAGTTTTGGGCCTATATAAGGGCTTAAAACCCTCACTCTCTTACTCCATACGAATTCTCTAAACCCTAAGAGAGAGAAGAAAAGAAAGAGAAGGAAAGAGAGAGGAGTGAGAGAGGGTTGGAGTCACTCCTGGGATTCGATCCCCGCTACTCCATGTGCCTTACCACCACTTCCGTATCACTTTACCGGTGATACCGATCCCGTTCTTAGGTAAGAAAACCTAACCCCAATCTGTTCTAGGGTTTCTAATAGTTGAAATGATGAAATAGCTAACCTAGTTCATGCTATAGGTTGTCATTCTGCCGGTGACAAAGACTACGTGTTTAAAACGAATCTGTTACGCGTTTACCAGCTTAAGGTGCGGACTCTAAATGTTTAGGTTATGGCTTTCAAGGCTTTCAATGTCGGTTAATGATTTATTACTGACATGGGTGCCATTTCACATGCAAAATGCGATGTCTGTTTCGCTTTTCAGCTATATAAGAACTATGTTGAATATTGGGTAATCCATGTGGTTGTTGAAATGATCGTATACGTAGGGAATTTGAAATTGAGTTTGCCATGCTTAACTACCGTTTATGTATGCTAGACGTATGTATAATAACTCCTGGGCAAAAGGATTAGCCATAATACATGTTATATCAACATACGTTGTGTATGTTATTATGTGTAGCTTGAGTGTTTGTGAAAATGATTGAATGAGTATAAAATTTGTATTCGTGCTCGCCATGACTAACTGTCGTGGATATATGATTGTCGTATAGGCGACGACCCTTTGACGAAAGGATTTTCCCTACTACGTATGATAACTAATATATAATATGTATGATGGAATGTGTAGACTAAGTGTTTGTAAAAATGTCTGAATGAGTTAGCAGTTAGCCAGGTGTACCTGTATGCGAGTTGAGATATGCTTCTCAACTACCTCAAGGATGTGTATGATTCCCGCCATGTATGTCATATTCTGATGTGTGTTTTGTTTATGAATTGAATATGTGCGAATTCATGTTTACATTGCATTTCAGAACATGTTCAAATGATAATATGATTTGAAGAATTGATCCATTACTGCTTTGATTATCTCATATGAAAATTTGTTGAAATTGAATGTGTTTGGGACTATGGTATAGTCCAGGCAATCGGTAACAGATTCTGATTTGGTGGCTGAAGTTGTTTCGCCATACAGGACGTGTTCGACGAATCTGAGCCGTACTTCGGTTGTCGACAGTGGTTAGGCCACACGGAGTGCTTACGCACTTCATGTCGATCAATTCGATGTGTGCTCATACCAGTTGAGCTCGTCAAGTAACCCGATTGACCCGATGTATGTTCACCATGTTTGGACACTACTGCTTGAACCTAAGGTACCAAACTCACTAATGAATCCTGTTAACCTTGGTACTTCGATTCGCTAAGACTCATGAGCCGGACATGGTGGTATGGGACACCGTGGTCGAGTTGTCGGCCTACGCCGGGGCGACGAGCCCACCCGTAGTGACCAGTGAGCAACCAAAGCTCGTGAGCCGAATACGGTGGTATGGACACTGTATTCGAGCTGTCGGCTTACACTGATAAGGTGACGAGCCTTTTGTAGTGACCTTGAGCATACTGTGAGCCTGCGTGGAGGCGACAAGCCTTTTCGTAGCACTAGAGTATGAAATAGGCCTACCCCGGTGCAGCCTGACTGTGGTCCCCAGTTGGATTGGCACGAACCTTCGAAAATAGACTACCAGTTGTTACGACATTGGTGGTAGTGACCTATAACTTGCTTATCGTATGTGATTTACTAGGACTGACGACCCTTATAATGGATCATTGTTTGGAAATGATATAAGGGAGGTACCTTAGTTTCCTAATCCTACTGTATGAAAAGGACTAATAAGAACTTGGTAATCATATGCATGCACCGCATTACGTGTGCGTTTGGCGTAGCAGGTCAAGTACTGAGGAAGGGTTGCATGCGCGACGTGAGATGAAGTCGCTGAGGGAGCGTAGGCGAGGGCATGCATCATTATTTCATATCATTCTCGCATTAACAAGAAAACTTAGGACTTGATTGCTGTATTGTGTTATCATTACTGCTTGACTGAATTGATCACATGTTAACCTTTGCTTTATTGTTCCACTGAGTTGATCACTCACTCCCACGTTACGGGACGATGTTGTACACACCAACCAGACTCTGTCTTAGCTGCAGGTGGTGGCGATGCTTATGAGGCAGAGCCAGACTTTTACGATAACGAGGAGGAGCTCTCCTATATGCAACTCTCTGGCGGGTCTATGTAGACCTGGAGTTACGCTGACAAGGTTACAGGGTTTTGGATAGAGAACATTACATTTCTTATTTGTACATTTTGGAACTAAACTTGTAATTATTTAACCTAGTGACAATCATACTCTGAGGGCTTACTATCACTTTTATACAGTATATATACATATCATAGTCTTCTGCTTATGTAATTTAAATTGCCTCTGAAGTATGATACGTTGTTTTGGTATAATCCCCATAATGTTTAACGCACTAATACGGACAACATTTAATCATCATTATCTATGTTGCATAAGTGATGCGTTGGAACTCGGGAGTTGAGTCTATGCTCGATCCCCGATTTTCAGGGCGTTACACCGACAAACGTATTTTGGAGACACTTGTTTAGTGAAACAGGACCATTAGATATTTCGGACATTTTAAAACCGTCTAACAAATGCCCACCAATTTGATGGTTAAATAATCAAAATAGAGAATTTTTTGAAACACTGGGGAACTTGTGTAATCTTAATATTGCAGAATAAACGGATTGTTTATGCATTAATAATGGAGATTCAACATAACAATCTTAAAAGCTTACGTGATTAGAAAGACATTCCCCTTGTCGTGATTTGTTGAGAATGAATCTTGGTCTTCCGCACCTAACACCCTTAGGAGAACCTTCAATGAGACTAGGGTTGATCTCTTATGTGGGTGAGGGGACCAAGACCTGTATATATAGGAAAGAGGGCTAGAGAAGCTTACCCATCACACTTTTCTCCTTTAGGGTTTCCACACCCACTACAAGAAAAGGGGGCTTTAGCCTCGGTTAAAAACTGAGGCTAAAAAGGTTAAAAACTGAGGCTAAAGCCTTTAGTCTCAGTTTAGCCTCAGTTATTCAAACCGAGGTTGAAGCCCCCGTGGATAAAGGCTTTAGCCTCAGTTTTAGCAACCGAGGCTAAAATAACTTTTATAGCCTCACTTCTTCAAGTGAGACTAAAATACCTTTTTAGCTTCGGTTTTCTCAAAATGAGGCTAAATCAAAATTTTAGCCTCTATTGTTTCCAACTGAGACTAAATCCAAATTTAGCCTCAATTGCCTCCAACCAAAGCTAAAACTATTTTTAACCTCGGTTCTCAACAACCGAGGCTAAAGCCTTTAGCCACAGGAGTTGTAGTCTCATTTTCGGTAACTGAGGCAAAACCGAGACTAAAGATGGATTTAGCCTCTTTTGGCATCAACCGAGGCTAAATTCAATTTTTAACATCATTTATCAATAATCGAGGCTAAATTTAGTTTCTATCAACAAAAGCTAACAATATTATAATCAACCAATGATTGAACCTGCGCATGTTTCACCCATTTAACATCCATTAAGACAATAATCAACAAAACAATTAATGGTCTATTTAAAGTTTTCAAAACAAACAAATTGTCACATAGCTTAAGTGACTAGGAAAGGAAAAGTTCCAAACCAACCTTCACAAGATCCCCTAGTTCCTCACTACACTCAAGCTTATTCTTAGCCAACCAATTCTTCAAAAGATTCTTTTTATTCTGGTTCACAACTAGGCAGGATAATTCCAAAGATTCAAAGGCATTGAGTTCTCCTCTAGTTAACAATGTCCCAAAGTACTGTAACAGTGGTGGTGTTTGCCCAGCTTGCATAAGAACACTTGCACAATATCAACATATCTAAAAAATAGACTTTTTACCTCTGTTCTTATGCAATTGAGGCTAAAAAGTAGACCTTTCGCCTCAGTTCCTATGTAAATGAGGCAAAATAGTAGACTTTTAGCTTCGGTTCCTATGCGACCGAGGCTAAAAAGTAGACTTTTAGCCTCGGTTCCTATGCAATTGAGGCTAAAAAGTAGACTTTTCGCCTTGGTTCTAAAAAGTAGTCTTTTAGCCTCGGTTCTTATGCAACTGAGGCTAAAAAGTAGACTTTTAGCCTCGGTTCTTATAAAACTGAAGCTAAAAAGTAGACTTTTGGCCTCAGTTCCTATGCAATTGAGGAAAAAAAAAAGACTTTTCGCCTTGGTTCTTATGTAATTGAGGTTAAAAAGTAGACTTTTCACCTCGGTTCCTATGAAACTGAGGCTAAAAAGTAGACTTTTGGCCTCGGTACCTATGCAACTGGACTTTTCGCATCGGTTCCCATGCAACTAAGGCTAAAAAGTAAACTTTTCGCCTTGATTCTTATGCAACTGAGGCTAAAAAGTAGACTTTTGGCCTCAGTTCCTATGTAAATGAGGCAAAATAGTAGTAGACTTTTAGCCTCGGTTCCTATATAACTAAGGCTAAAAAGTATACCTTTAGCCTCGGTTTTTATAAAATTGAGGTTAAAAAGTAGACTTTTAGCCTTGGTTTCTTAGTAACTGAGGTAAAAAATGAACTTTTAGCCTCAGTTCCTTAGCAACCAAGGCTAAAAAACACATTTGGCCTCCATTTTTTAAATTGTGGCTAAAGGCCTATTTTCTTGTAGTGACTATAGATTTTCATACCAACTTAATAATTGTGTATAAGGATTATAATTTAAGCGTCCCACCCCAAACCTATTTGCCATGATCATTGTAGTAAGCCCACTGACTTGCTTAATCTGTATAATCCAACGGTCAGATCTAAGCCGATGATCATGTGTGGCCCACCGATGAAGTCTTACAACTCACGCTAGCCACCCAGAGGGTTGCTTTCATCAATATGAGATTTTTATAACTTAACTAGCATTAAATTCAGGCCGTCAATCATGTACATCACTTTTGTTACACCTTTGGATAAATTGGATGACTGTTCAATGCTCAAGTGGGGCACTCCAAAAAAATTCTACCTAAACTTCTAAATTCACAAGGTAAGGCATCCATGAGTTTTAAAATACTGTGATATTTGGGTAATATTTCTTTTCATATGATGAGAGACATCATATGAATGGATTGGATGGTACATAAACTAAAGCAAAGTAATTGATGAGGGGTTGGATCTCATGAATGTCCCACCTAACCAACTCTCGGTTTGCACAGCACAAGTAACACCACGGGTACCCAGCTCGTTACCTAGGCGCGGCTCATAATTGTTGATTCACGAGATGGCTAAAATGGGACCCACAGTTTCATTTAAATTTCGTGTGCGGTGTCACCGAGCTCTTTTCTCTCCCACGCACACGTGTCATCCGATAAAAGAGGATAAAATTTTTGACACTCTGGCAGTTAGATAGATGATACACAGGCAGTTGGAAATTTCTGCAAAGATTGAACAAGCGACATACAAATAGTCAAACAAAACCGTTCAAATTATGGTACCCAATTTAGATGTTTTATGACTCAAAACTTAAACTTACTCGATGCTCTGACTATTGGATTTGTGGACATTTATTAGACCGGCTATAAATTAAAATATCCAACGGTCTTAATCTCAAACAAGAGTCCAAGAATCAGAGGCTAGCATTGTCCAAATATTTTGATCTTCGGACTGTGAGTTGAGGACACTGGATTGCACAATATAATCGTTTTGTTTGAGTTAATTTATGATACGTATATAATTTCTGAGTACCTGCGTATCAACCATCATACAGCCCGAGTATCAAATCAAAACTGTAATAGGAAAAAGATAAGAGCAACCACTCCACAGTACCTGAGCCTCGGACTCTCTCTCTCTCTCTCTCTCTCTCCCTCATCCACCCTGCCAAATTAGTAGTAATTTCAATGCGTCTGAGAAATCCCAAAGAAGAATGGTAATGGTGGCGACCCTCTATCATTTCCCAAGTAACTGCCTCACTTCACGGAATGAGCTCTCGTCTTCCTCTTTCGTTGCTGTCACTGTCCCCCTTGTCAAGACGGAAGAACATCTCCATCTTCCTATTCCATCTTTCAACTGCCCTTGTACAATAATGGCTTCTTCTGGCAAGAAATCCAGGTCATCTCACTTCTCTTCCTCATGCCTTTGATTCTCCTCTCCTCACCATGTCTTAAAAAGCATGCATTTCCTTCCCCCATATTAGAGAAGGGACAGAGGATTATGGGGTTCTGCGGACGCCCAAATTTTGGTGATCCGGACCGTTCATCTTATGGGCTCCACAGTTGACGGAAGGTTTGCCAGAATCCTCCCAGTTTGGAAGATGAACGGTTATCCAGGCCATTCATATGATGGACCACATGTGCAGGATGTCCTAAGTGGGCCCCTATCGGCTCATACGTGTAAATTAGTTTTTAAAATTTCTATGTATAACCTTTGTTTTTAAAACTAGTTTTAGTGGTCGTTTGGATGCCTGTAACTTGTGCAAGATGTAAGAAATTTATGGGTAACTTTCCCACATTGAAAGTGAAGTGAGTTGAAATGTGGTTTATATAAGACTCTTCCTATATATCTATTGCTGAAGCTTCCACTATATAAATGGTCATCTAGCAAGGTGCGAAACACTGAGCAGGCACGTGGGTATTGGGCTGTAGCGCTGCTTGTGGTGCCCTTGGCATGTGCACGGCAAGGTGGAGCCAGGCTGTGCTATAGGGCCTCCATCACGACCCCACTTTTTTCTTTTCTTTTCTTTTCCTGTCGAACTTATCTGTTGGGCCTCAAGCTCAATGAGGTGCATGGCAGGTCATAGTCTCCAAGCTCACCTGGGGATCTGAGAGGTCTATCGACCTAGAAGCATCCTGTAATTACTGCACTGGACTGGGACTGTATTTTATTAACTGCATAGTTAATATCCTTATATAAGAGAAGATGGAGATAGGTGTTGGAACCACTTCAACTTCATTTTCCTTCCTTTCGATTCATTTTGGGCATATAGAGCAAAGGTCGGGTATCGTGTCTTCGCCGAGTAGTCCAAGCTCACTGGAATATTGGACGAGCAATGCTTAATTAAATCCTGAGGGTCGTGTGGCAGAATCCCTTTCACATTTGGGAGGCTTCGACTGTCTTCAAGAAGAGTAAAATAATATGCACCTTTAAGCCACTCTTGATATTCTGTAAGTGCAAGGACTGTTTTCATCGGTGGGAATAAAAGACAGTTAATGCTCAAATAACTCAAAATTGCTTTTGTTCTCACTAAGGTCTGTTTTACTATTCCTAATGTTCCCGATGCGTCGGATGAGGAAGTTCTTGTTACTAAAGATAAGGTACATAAATTGATTGATGGCGATTACATATGTTGTTGTGGGGAAAACCGAACTGACTTGACGTATGAGACACGTGGCAGAGGGTCATCAAAGCAGACCTCCTGAACCACCAATGTGTCTATTACCAGGGAAGCCGAGCAGAATAAGAAAACCCGATGGCCAAGCCAAAGCATCCAATCGAGCTCTGTACTAACTGCTAAGATTCATTGATTGACCCTAACCTCGAATACCGACCTCAACCTCGAATACCGACCTCAGCCTTGACCTCGACTTTGGAACAGAAAGATCCGGAGAGAATCTTGCAATGTATAAAAATAGGATTGATTCGACAAGGGCATTGCCGAAAATTACGCCGATTGAGGCAAAATTAGAGATATTTTCGAGAGCAGATTTCGACTCCAATATGGGCCCCTCCATCATATTCGACGAATCTACCCAGATACGCAGAAGTCCTATAAATACACCATCTCGCTCTAGGGGAAAGGTACGTAAAAAAATTGCGACTCTAGCCACACCCACTTTAGGTTCATCTATCTGACTTAAGTATCGAAATGTTCCCGGCTACAATCGGCGCCCCCATTGTTTGTTGTCTTTTCAATAAGTACAGGTGATCATGGTCCATGGGTGGAGTTGCGAGTTTAACCAAATCTAAGCAATAACAGTTTGGCGTCGTTTGCGGAAATCGATAACATAGCCATTAAAGGTTCCCTTCAACACCAACAAGCTAGATCACTCTTTTACTTCTCCCATCTAGATGGCTAAGGGAAAAAGGAGAGCATTGACCACTGTTGCTGAGCCAATATCGGAAGAACAACCTAAAGACCCTCAGGCCTCGCGGTCAAGCCCCCAACCCAACCCTCCTCCGACAATCGCACAGAAATCTCGGAATAGGGGAAGTCAGCTCATCTCTTTATAGAATCAAGTCGAAGCTCTAACTGGCAATATCGACCACATCATGAGAATATTAAAAAGACAACACCCTCTCCCCGATGACCAAACCATTGAATTGGGAGCAACGACCGAGCAAACTCGCCCTTCACTTATACCTCTCGAATCACATGTAGCGAAAGATCGACCAGCAAGGAGTAGGTGTGTTCCCATGCAAACTTTGGGAACAACCGAGCTTGCTGAGTCAGATCTGTGACATACTCTGGAGAAGAGAAGGCGAGCTCGAAGGAAAGCCCCAAAAGTCATGGCAGAGAATGATTTTCCATGGGAGGCAGAACTGAAGGAAATCCGACATCAGCTTGGGGACATCCAACAGGCCTGCAGGGCTAAGGCCCCTGCCACTGTGGATGCCTTGCTCGAAGAAACCGAGCCCCCATTTATAGATGACATTATGAAATCCCAGCTACCATCCTGATTCCAAATGCCCCAGATAACTCCCTACTCAGGATCAAGGGATCCGGCTGACATCTAGGGTCTTTCCGAGCATGTATGGAACTCCACGACGCTTCCGAACCTGTAATGTGTAGGGCATTCTCCCTAACATTATCAGGGGCTGCATGGAAATGGTCTCATTTAGAGTCAAACAGGTCACTACAGAATATCAAGCTAGAGGAGAGAGAACGATCGCATATCTATAAAAATGTAACGCCTTGAAAATCGGGGGTCGAGTAGGAGCCCAACTCCCGAGTTCCAACGCATCACTTATGCAACATAGAAAGTGATGATTTAATGTTGTCCGTGTTAGTGCATTTAAACATGAGTGGGATTATACCAAAACAACATATCATACTCCAGATACAGTTAAATTACGCAAGCGGAAGACTGTGATAGATATATATATAAGCATATAAGTGGTAGTGCGTCTCCGGAGTATAATCATGTTCCAGGTTAAACAATTACATGTATCGTTTTGAATTACAAAATATCAAGATGGGTAGGTCCGTCTACATCACGAAATCCCCGTAGCCCCGACGATCAGGATGCGGCCTACATGAAACCGCCTGAATACTGCATATACGAGAACTCCTCCTCATCGACATCAAAATCAGGCTCCGCTTCATAAGCCGCGCAGTCATCTGCAACTAAGACAGAGTCTGGTTGGTGTTTTAAAACACCATTCCAGAGTGGGAGTGAGTGATCAACTCAGTGGAACTATAAGGCAAAGGTTAACATGTTATCAATTCAGTCAAGCAGTAATGATAACGTAGTACAACAATCATGTCCTATATTACTCTTGTTAATGCAAGAATGGTATGCGTTAATGATGCATGCCCTCGCCTACACTCCCTTAGCGACTTCATCTCACGTTCGCGCATGGCATCCTCCTGAAACGTGCGCTTCTTCGCCAAAGCACATGCAGTGTGGTGCATGATCATGTTAGCCAATACTTAATTAGGTTTATTCATACAACAGGATTGGGAAGCTAAGGTACCTCCCTTGTATCATTTTCCAAACAATGATCCATTTAGGGTTGTCAATCCTAGTTAGTCTCATACGATAGATAGTTCCAGGTCGCTACGGAGCGGCTCGTCACCTCAGCACAGGCCTGGCTCATACTCAAGGTTACTACGGAAAGGCTCGTCACCTTAACGTAGTCCTAGTGTATACTTGAGGTCACTACAGGCTCGTCACCTGATCGTAGGCCGACAGATCGAATACAGTGTCCCATACCACCGTATTCGGCTCACGAGTTGGTTTGCTCACTGGTCACTACGGGGAGGCTCGTCGCCCCAGCGTAGGCCGATAACTCGACTACGGTGTCCCATACCACCATGCCCAGCTCATGAGTCTTAGTGGATCGAGGTACCAAGGTTAAACGGGCTTTTCACTGGTGAGTTTGGTACCTTAGATTCAAGCAGTAGCGTCCATACATGGTGAATATACATTGGGCCAATCGGGTTACTTGACAAGCTTGACTAGTACGAGCGTACGTTGTATTAATCGACGTGGAGCGCATACGCACCCCTCATGGCCTAACCACTGTCAATAATCATTGTATGACTCAGATTCATCGGGCGTATCTGTCGTGGCTAAACAGTTCGGCCACCGATCGTAAACCATTACCGATTGCCTGGACTACATTGTAGCACCAATCACACTCCAAACAATAACATTCACATGTGATAATCTGATAATCAAGGACAACATGTGACAGTCAAATATAAATATAAACCCTATTTGAGCATTTCAACAACTACATTCTACACATGTTATCATACATAGGCATTTCATCTGTAAATCAAGTAGTAGTAAGATAGGTTACATACAAGAAACTGTAACTATGTATAAGGGAATTGAGAATCCTATCTCAACACCCTCATTAGATACATTACATCAAGCATTTTCTCATTTAGACATTTTTACAAACACTTAGACTACACACTACAACATATATGACATATGTTGGTTATAACAGGTATTAGGGCAAATCCTTTCACCAAAGAGTTGTCACAGATATGACAATCATATATCCACGACGAATAATCATGGCAAGCACGAATTCAAATTTCATATTCATACAATCATTTCAACAAACACATGAAATACACTATATTCGACATAGTTCATATATATGTGTAAACCGCGGGGAACATCGTATCTAAGCATGTGATGACAACTAAGTCAGTCATAAATCATTAACTGACATTGAAAGCCTTAAAAAACCATAACCTAAATGTTTATAGTCTGCACCTTTCACCGGTAAACTCGTAACGAACTCAGTTTAAACACTAAGTCCTCATCTACGGCACAACGACAACCTATAGTGTGAAATAGGTTAGCCACATCATCATTTACTCGATTTGAAACCCTAAAACAGATTAGGGTTAGGAGTTCTTACCCAACAACGGAGTTGGAATCGCCGGAATAGTGATACAAAAGCTGTGGTTAAGCACGTGGAGTGGTGAGATCGAATCCTAGGAACAAATGCCAACTCTCTCTCTCTCACTTTCTCTCTCTTTCCTTCTCTTTCTCTCTCTTCTCTCTCCTAGGGTTGTAAATTCGTATGGAATGAGAGAGAGAGGGTTTAAGGCCCTTATATAGGCCCAAAACTGATGGGAATGGCCTCAGGGCCATGGTATACTTAGGTTATAGCCAAACGGTGGCCGTTTCGATCCAATGGAGCACATCTGGAGGCCCCTTTTCTGCCTACGGTCTGGGGGAAGTTCACTAACATTGGATCTATGCTAGACTAAGTTTTCAGTCCGATCGGATTTGTGGATCGACCGTGACGGACCAGTTTTAGTTCAACGGTCATCGCCACTCGATCAGGGCCACAAGTACACTGACCTGTGTTGAGAAATTTTCCTGATCCGAGGGTGTATTTTGGTCAGATTTTGACGGTCTGAAAGCTTAGATTTGACCCACAAGCGAACGGCCCAAATCACTTAAATTTGAGTTCAATTTCTAAAGATATTCGTGTTTTTCACACACTTCGCTCCGGGCTCAAGTTGTGCGTTTCTGGATACTATCAAGACTTATTTCCGAGATGGTTGTCAAGCCCAGTAAGGCGGTCATAAGCATATAGTTTCGTGGTCATCGGACTTTCGACGCGCGGTCCATGTCCGATACGAAGTTTCAATGTGCTTCCGAGAGCAACTGGGTTTAGAGGTTGATCCTAGATTTCAGGGTAATGTAGCATTAATGATTCTACAAGTTTTGGGTCTTGCAGTTCATATTTAAAGTGATTCAAGCTAATTTCACAGCTAATCAAGTTTAGCACTTAGTTAATTTCGTCTAATTTCTAAGGGATTTGGTCCTGAGTGATTTCTGCCTGAGGTGTACTCGAGTCTTTGTACGAATTTTTCCGAGACATTACAAAGAAGCACTGGACTTGCTCAAAGAATTCGACAAGTACGAGGTCATCTTGGTCCCCAGGCCAGAAAATTCCAAAGCAGACTCCCTAGCCAAGTTGGCTGCAACAGTTAACGATCACCTCGCCAAGACTGTACCGATCGAATTCTTGCCCGGGCCTAGTATTAGCCAGCCTGTCCAAAAGGAGACCCTCCCGATAAACCAATCGCCGAGCTAGATGGACCTGCTTGTGCGCTTCCTGCGACAGGGTGAGTTGCTCGAGGATAAATTGGAAGCCCGCAAAATAAAAAATAGGTCATCTCGGTATGTGATTATGGGAGATGTCTTATACAAAAGGGGCTTCTCATTGCCGTACCTAAGATGCTTACAACGCGATGAAGCCAAATATGTCCTAAGTGAAGTTCACGAAGGTGTTTGCGGAAACCATTCAGGCGGAAGAGCCCTAGCCTAGAAGGTGATTCGACAATGATACTATTGGTCGACCATCCATGAAGATGCAAAGTAATACACAAGTAAATGTGACAAGTGCTAGCGCTGCAGTACCTCAACAACCACTTGAGTAGATGACCCCCATGAGCGGTCCCTGGCTCTTCGCAGCATGGGGGGGGGGGGGGGGGGGGAGGGGTTAGCATCATAGGACCTCTACCGATGGGCAAGGGATAGACTAAATTTGCCATTGTCGCTGTTGACTACACCAAATGGGCCAAGGCCAAGCCCTTTGCTAAGGTTACCAAGTAAATGACCACCGACTTCATCTGACATAACATCATTTGTAGGTGCAGTATTCCCCACACCATTGTTACTGGCAACAACAGGTAGTTCGACAACGCTCGTTTCTGAGGACTGTGAAAAGCTCAGCATTCACAATGCCTTTGCTTCACCTCGGCACCCCCAGGCTAATGGATAAGTGGAAGCTATCAATAAAATTATAAAAACCACTTAAAAACCAAGCTCGAAAAATTCAAAGGAGCTTGGGCGGACGAGCTGCCACATACCCTACGGGTGTACTAAAAACCAAGCTCGAAAAATTCAAAGTGAGTTTCCGGACCAATGGCTTGGACAGGTTTTTTTGAGCCGTTCACAACACTTAGTTGCATTAGTTATTGAGGAAAAAAAACTATAGAAGGGGAAGCAATTAGGGTTGGTATTCGGTAACTTGGGTTTCCTTCTCTTATCCTCTGATGGCTTTTTGACACCCGCTCAAGTATTTGCACTGACGTCCAACAGGGTATGTTTTTCTTCTTCTTCTTCTCTTTAAGCTACATAATGAACATTTTTTCATTATCTTTGATTCTTCTTCTTCTTCTTCTTCTTCTTCTTCTCCTCTCTCTCTCTTTATTTATCTCTCTTTTATTTGAGATATTATATTTATACATTGCTCTGGTGGATGGTTCAATGGTAATTGCTTGGGTTTTCATATTTTAAAGTGAGGTTGTGGTTTTATGATCCAAAGTTCAAACTATTGACATGATTGGGGATGCCAATGTAGTAAAACTCCCAGTGATTGAAGATCCTAGATATATTTTTCTAGGTTCGATCCCCAATAGAGTCGCCATTTTGTTTCGACCAGAAACAAGTATCGGAGAAAGGAATATCCACATTCAATAATCAACAAAGGAAAATCGAAGAGCAAACACCATCACTCATTTTATTAATTCTGAATTCTTATTACATCATTCACATTGCCCTTGATTCCAAAACAAAGTACATTTAATCAATGCAATGGGGAAACAGTCTAATAGTGATTTCGGTAGCATCGCAGCGTGCATAAAGTTTGTCGCAATGACAGAGGAGTTGTGCGGGTTGAAACCCTTGCTTGACCCCGATATTCAAAGAATATCTGCATAGGAGGGCAAGTCGCAGCTGAATTTGCAAAAATCGCATGACATATGGGCTGTCAGGGGCCCTTGTTGCGCAGTCGCGCAATACAGGCCCTATTGCGTGGTGCACAACAAGCTAGGTTCCTACATACTCGAATCTTCCCTTTTCCTTTCTCCCGAACTGCTTCTTGCGATTAGTGCTCTAACCCTTGACTCTGAGAGCTCTCGAGCGCTTCTCGAACTTCTTTGATGATGTGAATGAGAGGGGGAAGAGGGGTATTTATAGGCCTCCACACGTGTGAGCTGCCGAAACCGCACAACAGAGTGTCGTTATGCGATTGTGCCATGTACTCTTATTACGCGACTGCGCAACAAGTCTTTTGTGCCAAAAACTATTTTTGGCCTCTTAGCACTCATCCTGTAGACCCTTTCTTCATTTGCGCAGTCGTGCAACTCACCTCTATTGCGCGACTGTGCAACAGAGCAATCTCCTGTGAAATTCTGCAATTTTTGTGCTCCAACAGGATGGTTATTCTAGTGGCTCACATCACCGAAGTTGTAGAAGTGCATGTTCGCTTGGAATTATTGTTCCTCTCATTTCCTTCACTTCTCATCTGCTCGCTCACCTCTCATCACAACCACCGCTACTCATCTCTAGAGTCATGCTACTTTTTTATTTTTTATTTTCTAGTTTAAGAAATCTTTTGTGTACCTCTCCAAGCTTAAGTCCCTCTTTGCAGAGTACCTTGAGTTTGAGGGGGGATATTAGAGAAGAATTTCTTTCTTTTTTAGGTTTGATTATGTTAGTCCTTGTTTCAAGCTGGGCCTCATTAGGATGTTAAAAGATTGATAATTGACTAAGGTCCATTGGGCCCAAGTCCAAGTAATAAGGCCCATAGGGCCCATTTATGTTTTTACTATTATAAATATGAGTAAGGGCTAGGGCTTCTATACACCCTAAGTATCTCATGTACTTGCTATCTCTCTCCTTTTTCTCATTGTTTCTCTCTTCCATCTTTCTTTTTCTTCTTCTCATTGTAGATTCTCATAGGCCCTCAAGATTAGCACCATGTAGCTGTTTAACACATGAAAGCCACGCGGGCATTTTTGGGTTTGAGAAGGAAGTTGGAGTCGAAACTCTTATGTGACCAGATGTAGTCATGTGCGCACATGTCCATTTGCTGATGTGGATGGAGAACTTTGTATAGATGAGATCCACAACATTCATCGGTTGCGCCACCTTGTACCATGGCGCAAAATCTTGTCAATTCAATTTAAGGTGGGCTACAAGATGGGAATGGTTGAGATGGGAAGTTCCACCATTAAAATAGTCCAACTTGTGTGTGGGGTTTGCCATTATGTGAATGCAATAGAATCCACTCGTCAAATGTGCCATACTTGGATGAATGGACACCACAAAGATTAGGATATTAAAAAACTCTTGTGGGCCATACCAGGTGAATTTAGAGTTTTAGGCATGACTTTACCCCATTACCCATGGTTTGGTACCTAAATCTTGAATTGGATTGATTTTTAGGATCCATGGTGAAAATGTAGTGGCTCACCTGATGGACAAGGTGGATCTGATGCATATTCCAACCCATGTGGTGCTCTGTTGGTTATAGGCACATGCTCTGTATGACTATGCGTGTAGTCAGGCTAATGCACTTGGAATATGATTCTGCATCAGGTTGCGTGACCTGATCATAAGTGCACATTGGAAGATGGAAATTTCACGTTATGTTACCGTTTCCTTTAAAGTAGGGGGTAAACAAAGTTCCTTGTTAAAAGCAGGGACCAAGTTGGAATGAAAGTAAAAGGATTAGGCTGTTGGTCTAGGAAGTATAAATGAGGGGTATTTGGTCATTATCCTTCAAAAAATAATAATTTTAACATCTATTCAATGGTGTATTAGATCATTCTTTGATAAGAATGCTCTGTCAGCTTGACTTGTTGAAAGTCAACCAAAATAAACATCAATCAAACACAAATCAAGCTTGATTTGATAGATTAGGGTCCATTATATTGAAAATGCAACAAAAAGAGGATGAAAAAACAAACAAAAAGTGAGAGTTCTACCAAAATTGTTTACTCCACTTCAATTCATTGAATCTTACTCAAATCTTGTGTTTAAATCTACAAAATAGGCCTCAAGCTTGGGTTTTTAAGCTTCCTCCATGGTTGAAGTCAAGAAACTTATGAAAACACTAGAGAAAAATTGGAAAACAAAATTGAAATGCGGCCTTTAGGGTTAATTCGGCCAATGTTTTAAGTATCGACAATATCGGCCGATATATCCGACAATACATCTTGTATCCCACCTGTGCGATATGAAACACACAACTAGAGGGATATATCTCACATGTTCAATCTGTTGAGCATTTTCGATTTTTGATCCTTTTTTTTTTCCCTTGTAAATCATATTAAATTAGTGTCAAATTGGATTGGGAGCTTCGATTTCGAGATTTGGTGGAGATGGGTCGACTTGCGGAAACTTGAAAAAAAAAATCAAAAATTTCCAATTTGTCACAAATCGATTTCAATCTCTGTGTCCAAACATAAAATCAAACATGTATATGTATCCTGATCTAGTGATTCTTCTTTTGTTTTTGAATGTATTGCTTGTGTTTCCACACGTCTTCTTATATATATAAATTATATGAATAGACTTTGAATATACATGCATCAATTCAATTAGACAACTCATAGGTTAGGACCCCATACAAAGAAAACCTATTACGTGACTTGTTTTTTGTAATGCTTTGATTTACAAGTGTGTATTGATGTCTTTTTTAACAATCACGGAAGTTTCATTGAGAAATTCTACCAATTTCTCAGTGTTTCCCCATGTTTCCAACAACAGCGATACATTATGCGATGCAACCGATATATCCCATGCGATAACCGATATGTATCTGTATCCTAAGGGTGCGATATGTAACGCGATACCGATATTTTGAACATTGAATTCGGCATGTATTGGCTGTATCCACCCTATATCGGCATTGATATGGCTTGTATCATCTAAATAGGTAATGGACTGGTTCACCTCTGTGTCGTGTAATGGAGGTGGCAGATACGGCCATATCGTAACCAATTTTCAAAACCATGGTTATGAAGTTATTCCCTTGTCTTATCCCATATCTAGGGCAACTCCTCATGGCTGTGGGTAGTATTGTGCTATTTGGGTTGTTATTTTCTACCATTTGCATGGTTTTAAATAGCATTTGATATCGAGACAATTCAGTGATACAGTTTGTATCAGCCGATAGGTAATGGACCGGTTTACCCCTATATCGTGTGATGGTGTGGCGGATACGACCGTATCGTAATCAGTTTTCAAAACCAAGGTTATGAAGTTAGTCCCTTCTTGTCCCATATCTGGGGCAACCCCTCATGGCCGTGGCCTGTGGGTAATATTGTGCTATTTGGGTTGTTATTTTCTACCATTTGCATGGTTTTAAATAGCATTGTGTCAATGGAGAATGACTGAATTATGAAGTGAGTCATACTTCAAAACATACTACTCAGAAATCAGTACTAAGATGCATGACCATTAATGGCTCTCATGTTGGTTCTTTGCCCATGGGACATTCCAATAAAATTCTTTTACTGATAAAAATTGATTCTCATGTTGGGTAGCAACACATGTGGGTAGATAATTTCCGTAGCTACCTCCCTTGGGTTATAAAAGGGAGAAACTTTTCTCCGGCAAGAGAAAGAAGAGAAATGGGAAGTTATTATCTACCATTTTCATTCTTTACTTTTTTTTTGGAAGCAAAAAAGACTTATTTCTTCCAAAAGGGTATGCAGCCCAAAGAATACAAAGGGGCCCACACCCTGGGCTAAGGAGGAGGAAAGAAAAGAAGAAAAAGAAGCCCATAACCTGGGCCAGGGAAGAGAGAAGGCATCCACAGCCCGAGCTAGGGAGAAGAAAAGAGAACGAAGGAAGCAGAGCTAGCCACTAGATATATAGGGGGCTAGGAATGCATGGCAGGAGGGATCAATGGTACCAACTTAGAAGAGGCAATAATCCGAGGGAGACTATTGGTGGGGGGCGAGACTAGAAATGAGAGCTCTTGCACCTACCAATAACTTCCACCATTCCTCTAAAGGAGGGGAGCCACAAGTGCAATGTGTGGGCATAGAGCCACATACTACAAGAAGAGTCCAAGGGATCTTTGATAGCTGCACGACAGTCCTCATTGTGCACTTCAATTAGGAGACCTGAAACCATAGCAAAAGATAGCTTGAGAAAACCATATAATAAAATAGGAAGGCTCTTATTCCCAAGCCCCAGACTATCAACCTCAGAGATGACTCCCAGACGATTCTAGAGGCAGGGGTGAACCAGAGAGAGCTTTACCATTTTCATTCCTTACCAAATAGCCAAAGGAAGGAGAGAGGGAGGGAGATGCTCTATCCCATACACAATCAAGAAATTGGAGATCTCCATAGGAATTTAAGAACAAATTTTACAAATCATGCATATCCATGCTGTTCCTCAGGTGATCCCACTTTGTAGTGTGCCTGCCACATTGTCATCTATGATACCCTGATTCCGACACAGACACAGACATTGGAAATGCTACTGCTACTTGACAGTTTCCAGTTTTGTGTGTGCTTCTGCTACAGGGAAACACCATTCTTATTCATACTATTTTAAAGATGAGATCATCAAAAGAATCTTTAAGAGCTAAAGAAGGTCCAACTATACAATGAAACTTAATATTCATTTTCTTTTTATTTCTTCGTGTATTTTTTAAGGAATTATTAGCTCATATTATTCATATACCTTTACAATTCAAATGTACTATATAAGTTGCAGATGATATACTGCAACCTGCAAAGTATATGACTAAATGTTACAAAAACAACAGGAGACTGATACTCCAAGCCTTAGTTGCAGGGTCCTTCTAACTAGGTACCAATCCCACTTCCAATCGCGCTTCAGATCTTACTCCCGCTTTCCTACCGATTATACTTGTTTACATTCTGAACCAGATGCTTCCCTGCTCTCGCACCCAAATTCATTGCTGCTTCACTTCACACTTCGTGCAACTATACTCCAAACCTATACAGGTACCTGAGTATCATAGACGTGTCAGGTGAGTAGGATTGAAATCATACTGTTATGTGCAGCTCTTGCACCTAAAATTTGTTTCTTCTGCATTTCATGCTTTGTGCAACTAAACTCCAAGCCTATATAGGTAGCAGAGTATCATAGATGTGTCGGGTTAGTAGGAAATCATACAGTTATGTGCAGCTTTGGTACTTCCTTGTTTTTGGTCATAATCATAAATTCTTAAGTGCACCCAATGGATCTTAATGCATGCACCTGTTTCTTCTTACACTTTACATTCATCCTTTTTGTTATTTTCTTTTATTGTTGTCTGATGTATTGGTATGTGTTTTTTTTTTTTTTTTTTTTTGCACAGGGCTAGCAAGAAATCAAAAGTGACAAGGTCTACTAAAAGCAATGCAGATCTTTGTAATGACCTCCGGGAATTCATATCTATGGCCGGCCTTCCAGAAAATAGTGTGCCATCAATGAAGGTGCTTTCTGAATATGGAAGGTTGGTTGGATCTCGTATCATGTTTCTCTTTCTATTAATAAACTGTTGTTATTCATCAAAAGATGAGATCGGTTGGTTCTCATCTTTGCTTCTAAGAGTCCCTGAGTGTATTATTTTTTCGATTTTATCAAAGGGGGGAAAAATGGTCCTGGTCTGGGATTCTTGCATCTGGTTAGTGCCTACACCTTCATAATTCTTCAAAAGACTTGATTTGTCATGGGAGTTGATGGATAGTTCCATCAACATATTCCTAAAAATAATTGCCTACATTACTTATGAGCCTGGGTGTCAGACTTTCTTAACCCTCTTATATTGTGTGGGGGACTGCTGGGAAATAGCCAATTTGCAACATGGAGAAATGTTAGTAGAAGAATATTGTGTCGATGAGGCAGAAACGGGAAGAGTTAGATCATTGTTAGCCCCTTGCTAGCACTCCTAAAGAGAAGAAGAAACAGCTTGAGCAACGTAGTGTATTTGAACTCCTGTCAAACTTCACTTGGACTTTGAGCTATTGGGGGTGCAAATTTTTGGCAGAAAATCTCTGCCTTCTCCTGAATATGTGTATATAATTATGTTTAAGGGGAGACAAGTAGGAGAGTAACAACAGTTGGTCAGATCTTGTAGCTAATTTTAAATGGAGGGCTACTATGATGGAAGAGATGTCTGGATTGGAGAAGAAGGGAACTTGGGATCTAGTTGAGTTGCCTAAAGGAACACAACTGGCTGCAAATGGGTATTTACCGTAGAGCATAACTTGATGGTTCTATAAAATGGTACAAATCATACATCTTGTAGCAAATGGCTTCACTCAACATATGGTGTGGCTTTTTCATTAAACATTTTCTCTTGTTGCAAAACTAAATTCTATGAGTTTTTTGTCCATTGCAGCTAATTGAACCTGCCGTCTTTATCAACTTGAAGTGCAAAATGCATTCCTTCAATATGGACATCTCGGTTTGGATTTCAGAGGAGTCCATTAGATCATTTTTTGTTTATTAAGGATGCATAGTATTTCCACCGTGGTGATTGTATATGTTGATGGTATTTTTCATATGATAGACAATTGTGAGGAAAGTCATTATGTCAAAACATACTTACTGAAAAGGTTTGACATCAAAGATCAATCTCTCCCACCCATAATATCCTTGTATATGAAAACCCTAATACAAAATGTATGGTGCCCAAGAGGAGCAACAAAGATAAAAAGACACACTAAAAATGTCTTGTATATGGAGGTACATACTCACACACTCCTCTCTCTACATTGTTGGTGGTAATTTGGTTTCATGGAAGAGCAAGAGCAAGAAACATACTTTGGTTGCTAGATTGTCTGCAGAAGCAAAGTGTCGCTCTATGGTAAATATGGCGTGTGAAATCCTATGACTTTAGTCCCTTTCACACGATCTATGTTACTGTTCTTACCATGGTTTTGAATGTTGGTATCGGTCAGCATATCGGCCTGGCGGAAAAATGATACGATACGGCGTTGTGTATTGGTATCGGGGCCGTATCGGCTCGTATCGGTCAGATTATTATTATTTTTAAAAGCAAAATATATGGAAAAATATTAGAAAAATAGGAAAAATGAGATATCCAAGAATCTATCATTTTTAAAATGTATTTTGACCATGTATTCAATGGTGTATCGGATCATTCTTGGATGAGAATATTGTATGTCGATTTGACTTGTTGAAGGTCAACTACATGAGCTTTAATTAAACACAAATCAAGCATGATTTGGTAAACAGTGGCCCATTACATTGGAATACAACAAAAAGAAGATGAAAATATAAAAAAAGTGAAGGTTTACCCTTCGTTCCGATTTTTTCCATAATGGTCTACTTTGCTTTGATTTGTCGAATTCCATTCAAATCATTTGTTTTGATCCCAAAATAGGTTTAGATCTAGCCTAAAATAAGTTTTTAAGCTTCTTTCATGGTTTAAATGAACAAAGGATGAGAAGACGTGTGAAAATATTATATATATATATATATATATATATATATATATATCAAAATCGGGCTTTTATGGGCGTATCGCCGTATTAGCCCTGTATTGGTGCTGATACGGACCGATATGGGTCAGTTTATTCGTATCGGATCGATACGACCTCGTTTCGCGTATCGGCTTGTGTCAATATGGATACGATACGGCTATATTGGCCGATACGAGACCGATATTCATATCCGTGGTTCCTACACTCATTTCTTTTTACTGTGATCATAAATATGAATATTGGTAGCCCATCGCTCGATGCGGCTATATCGTATCCATATCAGCACGAGACGATACACGATATGGGGCCATATTGGCCCAATACGAAAAACTCCCGTATCGGCACCAATACGGGGCTGATATGGTCGGTACAAGTTGATATGTCCATAAAAGCACAATTTTGAATTTTTTTTTTTTTTTCCCATTTAAACCATGGAAGAAGTTTAAAAACTCATTTTGGGCTAGATTTAAACCTATTTTGGGATCAAAACAAATGATTTGAATGGCATTAGACAAATCGAAGCAAGTGGACCAATACGTAAAAAATAAGAAGGGTAAATCTTCACTTTCTTTTTGATATGTTCGTCTTTTTTTTTTTTTTTTTTTTTTTTTTTTTTTTTTTTTTTGTATTTCAATGTAATGGGCCCTGGTTCACCAAATCATGGTTGATTTTTGTTCAATTAGGGTCCATTTATTTGACCTTCAACAACTCAAATTGACAAACAACATTCTCATCAAATAATGGTCTAATACACTATCATATGATGTCCAAAATACAAAAAAAAAAAAAAACGAAAAAGAAAAAGATTGATTCTTTAATATCTTTTTTTTTTTTTTTTTCTAATGTTTTTCTTAATTTTTTGGCTTAAAAAAAAATTGACTGATATCAGCCGATATTGTCTGATACGGATTGATATTGATGTACGACGCTCGTATCGTTTTTTGGCTGGGCTGATATGCCCCACAATACTGATATTCAGAACCATGTGTCTATGATAATCAATCAACGATCTACATTGCTTCCAATCCAGTGTTTCTTGAATGGATAAAGCACATTGAAGTTGATTGTCAGTTCATCACGAGAAGATTTCATCCGGCACGTATGCACATCGCATGTGAATTGTCCAATATTCCCTCAACCATTCATCTATCTACTATTTAGGTAGTTATGGGCAAGTTGGGAAACTTTGACATCTTTGCTCCAACTTGAGGGGGAGTGTAGAGGGAGAGGAATGTATATTTACTTTGTTTAGTCATGCATATACAAATATTTTTAAGTGGGGGTGTTTTATCTTTGACACTCCTTTTGTGCATCATACCTTTTGTATTTAGGTTTTCTATAAGGATATTATGGTATGAGAGAGAATCTATTATGCACAAACCCTTTTCTTCTTAAAAATTTCTACCTTCACTTGTTCTTCTTCTTTCTCATTGTCTTATTGGTTATTATGAATGCTAACAAAGGTATTTCTTAGAATTGAAGTTGCTTACAACTTAAGGAAGGAATATTCATGTCTCAAAGAAAGTTCATTATTAATTTGCTTACTGATTCAGGTATGCCGTTGTTAAACCTATAGAATCAACTATAGAAGGTAATCAATGTTGTCAAAATCGTTATTGTATCACAAATCGTTTAATGGGTTGAATCGTATCAAATTAAAAAATCGTAAGATTTTTTTTTAAAAATATACATATAAACCAAATGAAAAAATATAAGTAAATCAGAAAAGATTAAAAACTCATTAATCATCCATTTCCTATCAACTTGTACAAAAAAAGAGTAATAAATATATACATCATGATATTATCAATTTAGAAAATGTATGTGGTATGCATATCATGATATTAAAGGATTCTTGTCTTTTTCCTTTGTTTTCCTTTGTTGTCTTTTGAAAACAATTACCTTAAAAAACATAAAAGAGTCCTTTAATAATTCCGTTCTTTTGTACCTTTCTTCAGTGTAGAATCATGTTAGAAAAAATGGCATTCGATTCCATTGTGAATAGTGTCTTGATTTCTTTGTTTTGGGTTTTTTAATAGTGTAATGACCTGGATTTCTCAATACTCAAGTATTAAATGTACTCGGGTAACATTAGAAACCTATCCAATTCTGTAGGTGAACATATGCACACGTCTGAATTATGACTCGAAGACTTCGGGAATTGGTATATGAAACTCTGATTCTAGAGTCCCGACGCCAACAGAACTACGTAGAATCCTTGGATACACAAATCTTACCATACGAATTCGATTTGACACCCTTGGAAAGCCATTGATTTTGCCGATCACCCTGATCTTATGCTAAATCCTGTGATTTCTAAATCGTAGGCCACGATCTAAGGAAACTATCACTAATCGAACCATGTAACTGAATCAAAATAGAAATCCACCAAAGAACCTATTTAATCAATGGCCTAAATCTTGATTTCTCTATGTTTAGAAGCCAAATTGACTAAGTTACCCTTGTAATATAAGAACCGTACGATCTCAATTAAACGCACTTAGACCGTGAATAAATGCACCTCCTAATCCAAATCCTATGCCTAACATTGTACGTTGCAAACCTATTACCTAGATCTACGAAATCTTATTCCCTAAATCGCCTTAAATGTGACGAAATGTCCAAATGAGTTCTAGACCGTTCGTTGGTGGGCCAACGATCGCGGAACTATAGGAATACGTTAGTCTTAGTGGGCTTGACCTTCTACATGGATCAAATGTCCGAAACTGTACCCTGAATCGCATAACGTAGATCAGAACCCAGGAATGTGAATTGTGTGACTCACCTTGGTTTTCCAAATGAACCTATATATGAAACCCATTTGGGATAGGGTTAGAAATAAAAAATTTGGGAGTTTTTCTTAGGGGTTTTGGGGGGTTTCAGCTGGAATTCATTGATTTTCCGTCGTTTCTTCCGTTCGATTGACACCAAGTAGTAATTGAAGATGAGTCTGTGCCATACACTCAATTTAGAAAACCAAAATAGTGTTTTCTTGGTTTTAATTGAATTTCGTTTGAAATTTATGTAGGGTTTTAGGCTTTTTCTTGAATCTTAGATCCTAAACGTTAGTACGTGGAATCATATCCTAAGGTGAGGACTATTCTTCTAAGTTAGCTTTTATCAGCTCTTGATGGTTTCAGTTGATGAATTGTGTATTGATTGAAATTATGTATTCGTTAGAATTATGATATGATGGTTGTGATTCTTATGTTATGCGTGTTGTATTGATAAGTGATAACATGTTTCTTGGGTTGTATGAATTTGGTATTCATCTGGGCTTGATTGTGTGGAAATAAGAAATTATTCTTTTGGCACGCTAAGTGTTTGGTTAAATGCTTAAGTGAGGAATTTGATGG
This sequence comes from Magnolia officinalis, assembly GCA_021015155.1. Classification (NCBI taxonomy): domain Eukaryota; kingdom Viridiplantae; phylum Streptophyta; class Magnoliopsida; order Magnoliales; family Magnoliaceae; genus Magnolia; species Magnolia officinalis. Next base: position 25,844,681 of record JAJHSJ010000018.1, on the reverse strand, counting down.
ATTATGATTAATTCATGCCTATGAACATGATTATGATATTATGGACTTGTTTTGTTTGAGTTAGTCTCTGGAAAATCGCTAGAATTGTGGATCCCCTAGTTGCCACAGATTGGTTCGATTGATGGAGGCAAAACATGGTTGACTGACTCTAGCTTGGGCTACTCATGGGCTGCTTTGCACCCAAGGTCGGTCTAGTCTATGTTCCCTTAGTCTACTAAATTAGTCTAATCCAAGGATAATAATTATTTTGTGAACATTGACACACATCCAATTGAATCCAGTATACCACAAGTACTATTGATATATAGTCACCATTCATAGCCGCTTGTAACCGTGATTCAATGAGCTACTCGTTACAACTCATGGGCCATGCACGGTGGTATGGGACACTGTGCTTGTGTTGTCATTGACCTTTGGAGGTGAGCGAGCCTAACATTGAGTCTTGAGCACTGATGGAGGTGAAGAGCCTACCATCATTGAGTGAGTGATGGCCAAAATACGATGTTTATTTGGAAATTAGGTGTTCGCGGTAGTGACCATCTTGGTCGACAAGTAAATCCTTGTATTTTCTAATCCATGAGTTGTGCCGTCTTGAGGTATTCTCGTAAATCCTCGACAATTCTGTTTTCATGTTAGATAATGTTGAATATTGGGCGACGACTCTGGATGGATTAAGGATCCTGGTGACGAGCTATGTGGTTCTTGTGTATTTGACTCGTTCTACAATTGTGGTAATCTGGCTTCGCTAATACTACTGTTTGAATATGAATTAATAAAGGTTTGGTAATCATGCATTCATGTGCATGAGTTTAGAGTGCTTGGTTGTTCGACGAGAACCCACTGGTTAACTCGACCTCGAGCATAGAGTGGAAGGCGAGAGAGCCCCGCATTTAAGATGCGTGGACCATGCATCCATGCATTTACACACGCATTAAACAAGTAGATTAGGAAAGTGTTTGCGATGCTATGCTTCATTACCTAAACTTGATCGTGTTGATATTATGTATAACTTTGGGAATGGTAACACTGAGTTGAATACTCACTCCCACCTGGGGCAATGTTTTAAAACACCAACCAGATCTCATGTATGTAGGTGTTACCAAGGCCGCTGTGATCGATGACTAAGAATAACTTGGTAGGCCTCTACTTCAGAGTTATCATTGGAATCATATATAGAAATATTAGGCTGTGGAATTACTTTTAGACAATAATTTTGAGATCCCTATTAATTGAAGTTGTTGGTTGTATATTAGTGTTGTATTTTATCATTTAAAATTTAGCTATTATGCACTGTTTTATTTAAATTTCAATAAGTGAGTTGATGCCAATCAATTTAATCATTAACTTGCATTTCTGCGTGCATTAGTGACACTTTGGAATTCGGGGATCGTGGATGTACTCGACACTTGGATTTCGAGGCATTACAAATATCAAAATCCCCAAATCTCTCTCTCTCTCTCTCTCTCTCTCTCAAAAGTAAAAAAAGAGGATGTATTTAATAGGGGAGGCCTTTTTCATGTTTTATGAGCAAAAGGTTAGAAAGAAGAAGAAAAATTGATTTTTTAAGTAAATTTTGAGCCCATTTATGTAATCTACGATTATCGTACAACTCATACGATTATTGTACGATTCGATACAATTCGTATGATTATCATATGATTATTTGGGATTTAAGATTTGGGTGTACAATTCAAATCGTACACCTATACGATATGATATGAATCGTACGACTTCGATAACACTAAAGGTAATCGCCATCTACATGAGGACATGTCAAAAGTATAGGTGATATTGATACTTATTAATGGCTGTTAGGGAGATTAATTTATTCCATCATTTGGCCAGATATGTCTTATGCAGCCAGTGTGGTCAGTCAGTTCATGCATGCCCCGTGTGATGCTCACTTGGAGGGAACACATTCTTTGAGACCTAGAGATGGCACTGGGAAAAGGCTTGCTATTATCCATCATGATCATCCTTAGTTATAATGATACATATTGGGCAGGATCATTTGATGATTGAAGGTCTACTAATATTAGTTTCTGTACTCTGTCGGGGGAATCTAGTGTCTTAGAGAAGTAAAAACTAAATGTCGTTGCTTGTTCCTCTGCAATAGCTGAATACTGGGCAATGGTGAATGCTGCTTGCGAGGTTATGTGGCTAAGGCCCCTTCCTCTCGAGATGTGTTTTGAAGTTGATACTCCCATTGCTCTTCACTATGGCAATCAAGCTGCAATTCAAATTGCTGATAATCCGGTCTTTCATGATAGGAAGAAACATATTGAAGTAGATTTTCACTTTGTTAGAGTGATGATGTCAAAATAGTTAACAAGGCCTTTTGCTTGTTCTGATAATCGTTAGGTTGACATCTTCATAAAGGCTTTAAGTTGTCATCGAATCAGAGATATTGTGGGCAAGCTACGTATGTGTTATATCTATTCTCTAGCGAGTGTTCCATGTATCCATAATATTGGCCGATGCTATCAGTATCATGGGCCAGCGATACAAGATATAGAGGGAATTACAAAACCATATTTATCAAAATATTGAAAAAAAATAGTGATAGATATTGTGATATTGCAAAATATCAGCCGGTGCGCTTCGTAAAATTTCCAATGTATCGATGGCACTATTGATACATATCATGGACGGATTCATGGAAGGATTTAGGCCACTCCATTTGAGTTGTTTTGGGAGAAATCAGGATTTGGGTGGAGAAATTGTGATCCAAGAGTGGAAACAGGCCAGAACCATTCAGTGAGAAGCTTCCTATTTTGCTTGTTTATATCTTCTTCTTCTTCTTCTTTCTTTTTTTTTTTTTTTTTTTTTTTTTTATTTTTTTTTTTAGATTGGTTAGAAGCAAATTAGAAATCCACATCTATGCATGTTTTGCATGCATTTACATGGATTTGAGGCTTGTATTTTTGAATTGAACGGTTGAAATGGAAAAATAGGGGAAATACGAAAACCTTCTGCCTTGTAAATCTGTGGGTAAGAGACAAAGGTATGTCTTTTATTATCTTTAGTTTTTGGTTGTATTTTTGTGTTTTATTAGGTGTATTGTTTGATATTTGAATGATATGAACTCATTTTTAAATAACTACATCACTTCTATTAGAGAATGCATAGTTTAGGCCCCAATAACATAGAAACTTATTATGCCTACTTGTTTTTTGTAATGTTTATGGTTCTAAATGTGTAACATTGTCTCTTTTAAGATCTCCTGAAGTATCATTGAAGATTCCATCATTTTCCAAAATGTTTCCCCAATGTTTCCCTCAGATTGCGATACATTCCCTGATAGATACGATATATCCTATGAGATACCGATATGCTTCCATATCCTAAGGGTGTGATATGGGATGAGGTACCTATACATAAAACGTTGGCTCCAGCATGAGGGTGAGTTTTAGAAATGTGGGAATGTGAAAACGTGCATTGGTACTCCTGTAGTAGTAATATACATTTTCGCACTCTACATTGCACCATATGCTATGGTTATCTTTCAATCCCCTTGTATTCCTTGAGTTCTTCCCTCTTCCCTCTCAGTCCATCCTTCTTCCCCTAAAACTACAGAAACATATGTAGCATAATTTTCTGTTAATTTTTTCAGTAGGTTTTATTTTTAATATTAATAAACGGACATGCCGAAGCCATATGTGATACAGATCCCATACCAATATCCATGTCATGTCTTTTGATCTTCTTATCAATGCTGTATATTTATTTTGATTAGTTTGGGCTTTGGCCCTTTGGATACTCGTTGAGTAATTTCCAGTTCTTATTGTTCAATATTAAATATGTTGAAAATTTAAAAGGTTCTCAATGTTAGCTCTTCTTGATTCTCTTCTATTGATATCTAAGGATGAAATGTATTTAAAAATTAAACAGAAGCACACATTGATTTAGATTCCACACTTTTCTTTTCTTTGACAGTGATATCGAGATGTTTGATTCATGCCTTCTTTTGGCAATTGTTACAGGAAAGACCTTGCAAACATTGTGCGACGGAGAGGATACAAAGTAATTGCAGAACTTCTCATGAACACAACAAAAGTAGACGCCAATATTGAGAGGAATTTTTCTGAGAATCATGATGCTGGCAATGCCAATGGAAGCAATTCAATAGGTCTCCATTATGTCTTGTTATACATATAGGCTTCTCATTTTACTACCATTTTGAGAGTTCTCTTGATAGCCTCATACATTTGTAGATGGCCAGGAAAAAGGAATGGATGAATTGCATGTAGATGTGTCATTACCAAGTAAAGCTTCTATTGTGGATGATCATCTTTCTAGTACAAATGGTGTTGCGCCTATGATCTTTGGTACTCAAATGTGTGAAACGATAGGCTATTCGGTCAAGTCATCATTACATGAAAAAGCATCAAAGTTTATTCAGAATGGGGAGTTGGAAACAATTGAAGGTAGTAAATTATAAATAGTTTTCATTTCTTATTTGGCTCCCTTGTAAGAACCGTGTACCCTTTTCCTTTGTCACAAGCCTGTAATTTCTTTTAATGTGGAACATTTTTTTGAATGCCAACACAAATTTTAGCACCTAACAAAGAAAAAAAAAATGAAAAGGGATAATGCGGAATCAACCCTCTTCCCCATCAAGAGGGGAGGGGAGGGGAGAGCCTTTCTGATGTTGGAAATCTTTTTGGTAGTGTTGTGTATGCATGGTCTATGACATAAACGTTCTACACATTTTTAGTTAGAGAGGTCTATCACCTACCGAACCATGAATCTGACCTCTAACTTTAAATGGTAACAGAGTGGGATTACGTGTCTTTCCTTTTCCTTCTCTATTCCTAGCTTCTCTCCTCTTTCTTTTTTCCATTGTCCACCATACAATCAGATCTCCTAGGGAAAGACTCCCCACTATGTGCTACAGTGCGGCTACAGTACCATGCTACACTGATGCTACAGTACCATGCTACAATACCGTTCTTTATCTTTAGGAATGACAATCAGTCTTAGTTGCCCAACAATAATGTAGATGGGATTCGGCTCCACCTTGAGACTTCGAGTCCCCTATCCACTACTGATACGAAGACATCTTTTGGTAATTGTTTCAGATTTATGTTAGTTGGACTTGGAATCCTTTATCATTGATTGCTGAGTAGTGTATATGATTACATCATGGCTGAAAGTAGCCAAGGGGGAGATCATAAAAGCTCATTAACAATGGGGCATAATCAGAGTGATCCTCCTAGGTTGGCGATAACTACGGTCAAATTTGATGGTAAAAACTGTCTGGATTGGTCTCAATCCGCCAAAATGTATATCAGAGAGAAGAAAAAGCTTGCTTACATAACATGAAATATGGAGCTGCCATTTAACAATCCATTAAATGACTGGTGGGAAAGTGACAACATGATGGTGAGGGTTTCACTCCTACAATCCATGCAGCCGAGTATTAGTTGAGGTCTTATGTTTTAGAAGACTGAAAGGGATGAATTGGACACAGTCATGTTGTTGTATACCCAATGGGAAAATGTTTCTTGCTTCTATCAACTACTTCGTGAAATAATGTCAACAAAGGGATGTGAGCGTTGGGAAGTATTTTTCAACTATGAGATAGAATTGGGAAGAGCTAGATCATTCTCAAACTCCGGTGCTTATGGTCGAGGATATGGGAAATTGAACAATGTATGATTTTGAATTCCTAGCCGGTCTTCATCCCGATGTTAAGTTATACAGAGTTCAGATTCTTGGGAAGGACAACCTTTTCTGTTGAATCTTTTTATAATTATGATGAGGACATCTGAGCATTTATGGCTAGACGATCATCACATGGGGCTCACGGGGCCCAAGTCGCATTCTTAGCCATCGTTGAAGACCCTACACTGGGTAGATGTGCATGGGTTGCTTGTTTGGAATGTTTGGACCGTTGGATTGCATGGGCGCATTGATCAGCCCGTTGGATTGTACACAATGTACCTTTGGACAACTCTTGATCGTGGCCCATCTTGATCATGGACCACCACATTGGCCACAAAAAGTTTAGGATAGTTTAGATGTTTTTTTTTTTTTTTTGTCATTTATTTGATTAATTTTGGACTATTTTTATGTTTTACTTGAAACAGATTTTTTATGAGAATTCTTTCTTGAGAGAGGTTTTTTGTAGAAGTCACTTTTCGAGAGTATAAAAGGTTTGGACCCCCTTTAGGGTTTGATGATTATGAACCATGAATGAAAAGAATTTCCTCTCCTTTGCTATATGATTTAGCAATTTATCCTACGATGGGATTGATGGTGTGAAGATATTTGGGGAGTGATTCCCCTAGTTATCCTCTTGTTTTATTCCTCTCTCTCAAGGTACTTCTCTTATGATCTTTCTTTCTTCATCTTCTTCTCTTTTCTTCTTTCTTTCTTATGATTCTAAACCAATCTTTCTTATGATTCTAAACCAATCTAGACCTAACCTACACCCAACTGAACCCAAGCTCTAGCCGTGAATAGTATCGCGGGAACAATATCGAGTGAATAGTGTCTGTACAAATAGCGCCAATCTATGGCCCCCTTGCCTCAAATCTTTGTCTTCCCTCTTCTCTTTGATCCCCTTTACAAAAATCCTAAACATAAATCCCAAACCTTAACCCTAAGATTCTCAAATCCCAAAATCACCAATCTTTCCAAACCCCAATCCCCAAATCTGAACCTTAATCCGAATTCCTCCAAAATCCTGTAACCCTAACCTAATTTCCCCAAAATTTCCTAACCTATTAACCCTAAACCTAATTTCCACAAATTTCCCTAACGTAATAACCCTAAACACTCAAATCCCTATCCCTAAAATCCTAAATTCTCAAATCCCTATATTGAAACCCAAAATTCCTAGTTTGCTAAATACTCTAAACTTATTCCCATATATTCCCTAACCCATAAAACAACCTTAAACATGCAAAACCCTTAAAACTCAAGTGATTCCCTGAATGTTCAGGTTTAATACCTATGCTAAGTGGGAGTCCTATCTTCTACACAATCCTAATTACTTGATACTTTATACGAATCACATTGCGGGACTGTTAGGTGTTTTGAACCCTAACATGTAACATGTTACAAATAAGAGTTTCTTTAACTTGTGGTAGTTTAGTCTTATTTTGTCTTTTGATTGCTCTAGTTAATCAGCTATCTAGTTTTAACTCATCATATTAGGTTAGATCATCCCGTCCTACATCGAATTTGGTATCAAATACCATTGGTTTAGCATAGGTTATCATAATCATTACATCTAGGGTTGTTAGTGCATCCAGTGCATATAGAGTCATATAGGGTCATTAATGCAAGGGCATTTTCACATCGGGCTTGAGTGGGGTGGCCTGCGGGATGCAGGGGCACACTCGGGGTGGGCAGCCTATGTGTGGCGGGCCCCATCTGTGTGAAGCGGAATCCATGCGAAGTGGGGTAAAGGGATTAATTCGACATGCTCTATCAGTTCGAGTTTTTAGAGCAAGTGGTTAATTGTCCTGCATCAAAGTGGTATCAGAGTGGGAGGTCTCGTGTTCGAGACTCCTCATCGGGGGTGATTAATGTAGGGGCATTTTCACATTGGGCTTGAGTGAGGTGGCCTGTGGGATGCAGGGGCACACTCAGGCTGGGCGGCCCGTGTGAGGCGGGCCCCATTTGTTTGAAGCGGGTGGCTCATGTGAAGCAGAACCCATGTGAAGTGGGGCTCACAAGGGGGGTTTAGCTGAGGTCCTAACCCATGCGATGTGGGGCCTGGGCTATGAGATAAAGGGATTAATTCATCATGCTCTATCAATTCGAGCTTTTAGAGAAAGTGGTTAATTGTCCAGCATCAGTCATCTAGAATTGTCGAGGATCATCTAGGGTCTGGTTGAGTCTTTCCCTTTGGTTTTTAGTGCATGCCCACGCAATTTGGGTGTGATTTTGGTCTTCACCCTACTACCATGAACGTAGAATAGATTGCCGAGACTCTTAACACTATCAACAACCGTCTTACGACCATTGAGGCTCACAATAGGACCACCGCTACTCAATTGAATATGACCAATGCTCTTGTCAATCAGCTAAAAGCCTCCCTTCAGTTGAATCCCGACACTGGGGAAGATGTCCACTCTCAAGCCGGGGGTCAAGTTGAAGGCCGTGGATGCGGGCGTGGCCGAGGTCTTGGTTGTGGTGGTGAGCACATGCAACCACATCGTGAGGAGTGTCATAACTGCCATGATCTAGATGCCCATGTCATGAAGAGCGTTAAAGTTGAGGCCCCTAGTTTTGATGGTTGCTTGGATCCCAAGGCATTCCTCAACTGGATGACGGACATGGACTACTAAAGTGGTATGACGCGTCTGATGCTCGTCGTATGAGGTTTACCAAGATGAAGCTGGTGGGCCAAGCTAAACTGTTTTGGACGAATGTGGAGCGAAATGTGGAAAGATCTGGAGAGGATCTGGTCCGTCTTTGGGTTGAGATGAAAGAGATATTAAGAGAGAAATATCTTCCCCTTTCCTATCAATAGAGGCTCCTTGATCAATTACAATCCCTTAGGCAAGGATCCATGTCTATAACTGATTACATTGCACGCTTTGACAAATACATGATGCGATGTAATGTTTAGGAGGATCCATGTCTGTAACTGATTACATTGTCCCGTTTTAGAATGGGCCTCCGCCCAGAGATTCAGCGTGAGCTCATTCATCACGATGTGAGCACTTTAGATCACGCCTATGCAAGAGTTGGAGCGGCATCTGAAACCACCATTCATAAGGCGGTTTGATCCAAGAGATTATAACATCAAATCCACTATGCAAGGAGCTAGACCAAACATCGGAACTCAACTCAAGGGCCCTACTGGTTCGAGACCCACCTACAAAGATGAAAAGGGGAAAGGGTTGGTTGGTATTAGTGCACGGGCCGATGAGTCCACGCAATGTTATAACTGTCGAGGATATGAGCATTTCACACATCAATGTCCTACAAAGAGCGAAATAAGGCCCTCGTCATTGGCGAGTTGGATAAAGATGTGGTTGATCAGGTCGAGTGTGAAGAAGTTTATCAACTTGATGTCACTGGTACTAGTGATGAAGAGGCTGTGCCTATTGAGACTGCACCCCTTGCATTTGTTAGGTGTGTATTGGATCCTCTTCCTCCCACAGTCACCATAGAAAAGGAGAAAAACACGAAGAGGAGTGAGAATAGTGAAGAATCGCAACCTATGTCAGTATCCCATAGGCCGTTAGAGTTCGCAAATGCATTTACATGTCAATTCCATGATTTGTTGGTTGAAATTAGAAAACAGATTAACATGAGCAATGAAATGCACAAGATATTCGTTGACTCTCATCACAGGTTCAAATAGTTTCAGATAGGTGACTATGTGATGGTTCGTATGGGGCCCGAACAGTTTCCGCAAGGGGCCGTTAAAAAACTACATGCCCGTAGTGCAGGACCTTATAAGATACCGAGTTGGGACATAATGCGTCTGTTGTGGATCTTCCACCTGACATGGGTTTTAGATCTATATTCAAAGTGGAAGATCTTTTATCTTTTGTAGGGCTGAAAGTCGGGTGGGTTGGTGCTCAACCTTAGCCCAATGCAAGGTTCCTACCACCTCAACCCTAACCCAACCCAACCTCGGGTTGGGAATTCTCAACCCAAGCCCAACTCAAGCGGGCTTGGTCGGGTGGATACATGCTAACCTCTTCATAAGGTCACATAGACCTGGATGAAGGGAAAACAAAAATATCAGCTTGATCAGAGCCTTATGTGGCCTCAAGAAGTTTTCAACAGTAGGCATCCAATACATACTGTTTCTGTAGTGTGGCCTACTTAAGCCTTGGATTTGCCTCGTTTTCTATCCCATTCCTTAAAACGGTATGGAAAAATGGATGGATGGTGTGGATCTGATACATACATCACAATAGGGCCCACAAAAGTTCCACATGTCAACAATTCCGGTTTTCTTCTCTCAACCTAGAATGGGATGCACCACGGGAGCAGATTAGGTGTGACCCCAGCCTCACCCAAGATGGTGCAGCCCTGACCACGGTGGCCACCTTGATGTGTGTTTTTCGTATCCACCCCGTCCATCCTTTTCCCCTGATCATTTTAGGGTATTATGCAAAAAATGAAGCAAATCAAATTATTAGGTAGACCATACCATAGGAAATAGTGGTGATTGACCATTAATGGGCCACAAAAGTTTTGGATCAAGCTGATATTTGTTTTTTCCCTTCATCCAGGCTTATGTGAACTTGTCAATATATTGGATGGCAAATAAAATCTATGGAACCTTTATTGAATTTTTGGAGAGAGAGAGAGAGAGAGAGAGAGAGAGAGAGAGAGAGAGAGAGAGAGAGAGAGAGAGAGAGAGAGAGAGAGATTCCGAGCGATGGGAACAGGTTCCCTCAAATCGTAAAACCCCCAAATCCTTCTCCCTTCATGCAGGTAACATCTCCACCAAAACTTCAATAGACGATTTGCAACGAATCTTCGGCAGATACGGAAAGATAATCGATGTATTCATCCCTTGGAATCAAGCAATCAAACGGCCTCGAAGCTACGCTTTTGTCTGTTTCCTCTACGCAGCAGACACCCAAGTAGCTCTGGGTGTCCTCAATGGGAAGATGGTGGACGGGCGCGTGTTATCTATCTCATGGTCCGGACCTAGAAAAGGAGCTACCCCTTCGTCTACAACGATTCCCCCAAAACCTCCAATCCCAGCCACAAAATCGACCAGTGAGGAGGGGAGGTCCTTCCTGGTAGCGGCAACAAGAACAAACCAGATAGCCTCCCAACCCGACTAGGCCATGCCCAATTGAGGACCGAACCCGGGACAATCGCCGATCATAGAACCCCTCATTCTCGTCAGGGCGGATCGCAGGGAGCAGGACAAGAAGCTAGGAGACCTAAGACTGGCACTGGTAGCCCATGCCATAAGTCATGACATGCCCCTCATTCGCCTCATCGACGGCATTAAGGAATCGAGGTACACATCCTCTGCCATTGACATTGCTCATTTAGCTATGGATCGGTTCCTCCTTGTCTTTACGACAAGGATGGAGCTGATCTCCTTTTACTCTGATTCATCTCTCCATGCCAGGATGGGTATTTCCTTTGTGGAGGCCTGGAGCCCGGGGAATGCCTTTGATAAGGATGGTGTCTGGATCAGATTTTATGGGATCCCGCCGCATGCTTGGTTAGAGTCAGTCTTCAAGGAGCTGGGCAATACTTTCGGCAAGGTCATTGAGATCGACAGGTGCTCGATACTTGGCCTGGTCCAGGTGGTGGCGAGAGTCAAGGTCATTATCAAGCCAGGAGCGGATATTCATACGGCGAGAAGATTGCAAGTGGCAGACAGGAACTATATGGTTTGGCCATCCCTGGAATTACCAGATCTCATTGCCAATTCGGCAAATCTCCGTCCTTTAGTCGCCAGAGAGGGATGGGAATCCTCTAGACAGTGGGTGGAGAGAGCATTCCACCATCCAAAATGCCCTCCCAAGCAGTTAGAGATTTCCCAAGACCAATCTTTACCCAACCTCCCATCTCTAGCATAAGGCCCCTGCGGACAGATCCATTCTACTCAACAACCAGAGCTTCCCAGCTCTGTGCGCAGAGAAGATGTTTGTAGAATATCCAAAGACAGACCTCAGTTAACACCCAGAGAACCCGTCACCCCAGCTATTGCTCGGGAACAAGAAGTCAATAGCCCAGACTTCCCCCAACATATAGACAGGGAGCATTCCTCCCCTGTTCTACCCCATCAATCCCGGAATACTTCCATTGCTGTAAGCCATCCCTCCAACCAATGCACTACCCTAGTGATTCAGCCCTCCCCCCCAGCCTATCAGCAGGAGGGTCTCAGGGTTGGTCTCCTCCCAGAATTGCTGCACCCCCCCCCCCCCTTGGAACTCCTATCCGTTCTCCATGGACCTCAGAAAGGGATTCCAACGTGGTGGACAATTGGCGATAGACCTGTCTCCATACTTCCACCCCTCAACCCATGCCAGGAAGTGGAGGAGCCCGTCCCCATCTCCCTCGGGCTCGCACACAAGTCCTTCTCGATCCTCGATCAAATCTTAAAGGAATCCACCCAACAGAGAGCAGCAACAACACTCTCCTATTTTCCAACTTGATGATCCTTGTGACCTCTCCCATCAATTCATTAGCTCCCAGGTCCCTGACTCTCCTATAGGGCCTCAATCACATGCCCCCTTCCTGGCTGGTTCAAATAACTCCCCCTTGGCCCATAAGGAGGGGCTACCAGCTTCAGCCCAGGCTCAGGTACCAGGATACCTGGATCAGCTATCCCATGATAGACCAGCCCAGTCTACCCTCGGCAAGTTTGGTCCCCCACAACACACTTACAGCAAAAGAAAGGTCTCTAGAAACATCTCTCGTTCAGGTCTGGGACAGGGCCAGGAGCTGCTCCACATCTGCAGGGGAACCAGATCAGGAACGCAACAATAGGCTGAGAAGAACGAAGTGCCGTGGCGAGTCTGATGCTCAGTTGTCTCATGAATAACATCCTGATATGGAATGCATGTGGAGTGGGTAACTTAGCCACAATCTCAACTCTTAGGAGGCTCATCAAAAGCTTTCAGCCTTCGATTGTTGCGATCCTAGAGCCCATGCTTCGAGACGAGAAGCGAGTCAACACTGGTCTTAAACTTGGATTCCACTCATACTCCAATGCGGCAACGGGAGGTAAGGTTTGGATATTCACCTCGACCGGTCTTTCTGCAAAAATACTCTCCCAGTCTAACCAAATGCTGTCCATCAAAGTGGGTACCCACACCTCTCAAGACAGAATTATTGCATCGTTTGTTTATGCTAAATGCTCTAGATCGCTCAAAAGGCAACTCTGGGTGGAGCTGGCTCAGCTGAGCACGTCCTGTGCGTCGTCTCCATGGTTAGTGTGCGGTGATTTCAATGCGGTCCTCTCTCCTTCGGAAAGGAGAGGATCATCTTCCTCCTTCGACACGCTGGCTGCAACAGGATTTCTTAGGGCCTAAACAATGCGGGTCTTTTTGATGTGCATGTAGCTATACGTGGTGCAACAACTAGGCGGGCCTCGCTCGTGTTTGGGCAAGGCTCAATAGAGCGTGCTGCAATGCTCCATGGTTCCAGGCCTTCCCATCCTTTCAAGTGAAGCATCTTCCGCGTCGGAACTCGGATCATGCCCCGCTTCTTCTATCCCTCCCTCCGCCCCTCCCATTGGCTCCTAGGCCCTTCAGATTCCAACGTATGTGGACCCTTCATGAGGGCTTCTAGAGTCTGGTCAGGAGGGTGACCAGAGGGCCTGGAACCAAGATTGGTGGGTGACCCAATGCTGATTCTTCTCTCCAAACTAAAGTGTGTCAAGCTGGCACTGAAAGCCTAGAACAAAGACACAATCGACAACATTTTTGCAGCTCTAAAGATAGCAAAATCCAATCTTCGGTTAGCAGAAATTGCGGCCCGAGGCTCATCTGATTCCCATTTATAGCTAGCCTTAAACCAGGTGAGAGCCAAATTGTCCAAACTCGAGCTATGCGAGGAAGTCTTTTGGAAATAGAAATCCCGAATCCAATGGCTTTAAGAGGGGGATCGGAATACCAAAAATTTCCACTCCACTGCCACGGAGAGAGCGCGGAGAGCTTCAATCCAAGAGATCCAATTGGAGGGGGGGATTGTTGTCACAGACAGTGAATTGATTAAATGGGCAGCCATAGATTTCTACGAAAATCTCCTTCGCGCGGAGCCGGCCCGATCCAAGAAATCTTTCCTAGATGTGATTCCCCGGTCCATTTTAGATGCCGATAATCAGGCCCTTCTATCGGATCCTTCGCTAGAAGAGGTGAGGGCAGCTGTTTTCGCTATTCCCCCGGATGGGGCCCTGGGCCTGGATGGTTTTTCAGGGGCTTTCTTCTAGGCATGTTGGGATATGGTTGGTCCAGACTTGCTCGAGGCAGCTTGCCCTTTCTTCAAAGGAGGTTCCCTTCCTAGCGCCTTCTTGGCGACCCTCATTTGTCTCATTCCCAAGACTAATTCCCCGTCCAAATTCTCTGATTTTAGGCCCATAAGTTTATGTAATTGTGTCTATAAAACTTTTTCCAAAATTATTGCTGACAGGTTGAGTGGGATTCTCCCTAGAATCATCTTGGCAGAACAAGGGGCATTCATTCAGAGGAGATCCATAGCTGATAGTTGCGCGCTGGTCCAAGAGCTCTTCAGAGATTGACCGCAAAGTCAGAGGAGGTAATATTCTGATTAAGCTAGACATGGAGAAAGCCTATGACAGGCTGGATTGGACCTTCATCAAAAAGGTGCTGGTCAGATTTGGGTTCGGTAGCAGCTGGATAGATATGGTGGAGAAGTGTTGGTCCAATTCTTGGTTTTCTATTATGGTAAATGGCGAGGCTTGTGGCTTCTTCAGATCTTCCAGAGGGTTGCATTAGGGTGACCCAATATCGCTGGCCCTCTTCATCTTGGCAGCTAAGGTTCTGAGCAGGGGCTTCAGGGACCTAGTTGAGAAAGGCTTTTGTTAACCTTTCTTGACACGCAGAACATGCCCAGTTATCTCTTTTCTACTATTTGCAGATGACACTATTCTTTTTGCTAATGACAACTCCGCCTCTTTAAAGAAGATCAACAAATTCCTAAAAACTTATGAGCGAGTTTCGGGGCAAAAAATAACACCCAGAAAAGCTTCTTCATTCTCCCGACCCACCATGCCGATGCGCGTGCCAGATCGGTTGAAAGGATCCTTGGCTTTGGTAAAGGTACCTCTCCATTCAACTACCTTGGCATCCCAATGTTCCAAGGTAGACCAAAGCATATTTATTTTTAGATCCCGGTGGATAAAATCCGTTCAAGAATCAGCGACTGGAATAACAGAATCCTTTCGCAGGATGGCAGACTAATCCTGATCAAGCACGTGCTGGCCAGCATCCCGGTACACACTCTTGCGTCCACGGAAGTCCTGACTAGAATATTGATCGATCTTGAAGTGGCTTTTGCAGATTTTTTCTAGGGTTGGGAAGGGAATAATAGACGTTGTCATTGGCTCAGCTGGAAGAAGTGCTCTCTCTCGAAAACAGAGGGCAGACTGGGTTTGAGAAGCCTCAAGCTGGTCATGAGGGCCTTCCGTATGAAGATGGCATGGACTGTGCACTTCAGGGGAAAATTCAATTGCTGGAGCCACTTCATGCGTGAGAAATACACCACAGATTTTCATTCCTTCCGTGGCACCAGTCTGTTGTCGTCTACCTCTCCAATTTGGAAAAACATCTGCAAACTCAGCCCGACAGTGGCTGCTCAATCGCATTGGCTTATAGGCAGGGGGGACTATGCATTCTGGACTGACAACTAGTCTGGTCTGGGCCCCCTCATTGATTAGAAGCTGCCCACGTCCCCCTCCATCCACCCGCTAGCCAAGGTTAGCAAGATGATCGGGCCATCTGGTTGCTCTGTGTGGCCTCTCCTCAGCCTCAGTCTCCCGTAGGCAGTCCTCGACCACATTACTAATGAAGGCATTTGCACTTCAGACTCAGTTGATAGATGCATTTGGCTGGGGTCCATATGGGCGAGCTGAT
Source organism: Magnolia officinalis (assembly GCA_021015155.1). NCBI lineage: Eukaryota > Viridiplantae > Streptophyta > Magnoliopsida > Magnoliales > Magnoliaceae > Magnolia > Magnolia officinalis. The sequence goes on along the minus strand of JAJHSJ010000018.1, from coordinate 25,829,133 downwards.
TGTCGGTCTTGCCTGGAAGAGCATCCGTCAGCGCACTGTATCACAATCTTGGTCGAAATGGGTGTGACACCCAAAGATCCCTCCCAAACTCTCGCTTCTCTCATGGAAAATTATTCACAGGGCCATCTTGGTGGATGACAGAGTTCAGAGGAAAGGGGTGAGCCTTGCTTCGATGTGCACATGCTACACCCCGCTTGCTATGCTTGCGTCGGAATCTATCGACCACATCTTCTCATTGGGAGTCACCCCCTCTCGGGTTTGGGAGCATTTTGGTAGACTTTTCAAGTCCAAGGCCCTTCACCAACGTCAGCGGTTGGGAGGGCCAATCCCTGGTGGGCCACGCCTGCCTTGTCGAGATCCTTGTTCCTCATGAGGGGCCTTCTTCCTGTTTTCATATTCTGGGAGCTTTGGAAGGCAAGGAACGCAGGCCGGTTCGATGGCTCCAAGACCACCAACTCTACAATCATTTCTAACATCCTTCACTAGATTGCCTTGATCGCCCCTTCCCTTCCCCTGCCGCATTCTCCCAATCTATCCACTACGACTACCCTCAACGCTTTGGGGATCGGTAAGCTTGCTCCGACCATGTCCAGGTGCCAGGTGGTCAAATGGATCAAGCCCCAATAGGGTTGGATCAAGATCAACTTGGATGGTTCTGCATTAGACAATCCGGGTCCTTCAGGTGGTGGAGGAATTGGTAGGAATTCTTCCGGTGATTTCCTTTTTGCGTTCTCGTCTGCCTACGGGTTCGGGTCCAACACGAGAGCTGAGATTAGGGCCATGTTGGATGGCCTTGAGGAGTGTGTGCGGCGGGGTTTTCTCTAAGGTAGAGGTGGCTAGCGACTCCAAGACGGTGGTCGTTGCCATCCTAAACCTTGCGTCCTTCTCATGGCCCATTTGGTATTGGAAGGCGAGGATACGTGCTATCATGAGAAATATTGATGTCCGTATCACCCACACCCTTAGAGAGGCCAACTCCGTGGCGGATGCTCTGGCCCGTTTGGGGAGTGAAGGTGATGGGGACATCACGCGCACGCACACCGCCCCCTACGCACGTACGCACGAAGGAGGGCCCCACCGTCGATCTGGATCGATTACGACGTCCAGGGAGGGCCCCTATGCTAGAAGACATAGTTTTGGTTCAAAAGAGTGAGCTCGATAATCAAGAAAAGCCCATCATAGGATCTCATGATCATGGCCCGCTAGTCGGATTGATTTTATATTATAGGTTTTGCTTATTGTTATTATTTAGAACATCATGAACGCTTTAGATTTCTTTGTTTGGTTTTTATTTTAGTTTACTTCATCGCCAAGTAATAGGTTGCACACATGGCGCGAGTTTTGAGGTATAGGGTTTTCCCTATAAATAGGCACCCCTTGTAGTTCTTTTGATTCATTCAAGTTTAATAAAAATTCCTGCTTTATTTTTCTGCTCTCTTCATGAGTTGTGGAAGAATTCAAAAGTGGGTGCGAAACCCTCCCTTTTCGAAGGGCTAACTACGTGGTGTGAAGCCGCATCTATTTCTACCTGTCCCTACCCTATTCCATCCATATATCTCATCTTCTATCATCATTATTGCTTTGAATTTTTCAGCTTTTGCAGCTATTCATCCTTCTACAGCCAGTTTCTAGAATCTGGACCTGTAGGAGGGCTGAAACTTCGGCGGAGCACTACACCTCGACTTACGTCGGATCGTCGTCAAACTTGGAGGGATTGGAGGTCTCCCCTGGCCGACCAAGGCCTAGGTATCAATTTGGGGAGACGGGCTTCCATCACACCTGCGGCTAGCCCACCCGCGCACGTGCGTCAGCCCCGGGCCACCATCTGCACACAAGAGCTTTCTCCGGGTTAGGTTTTCTCTAGTTTTCATCTTTTCATTCCTATTTCCTAAACCCTAGCCTTAGTTTGCATTAACCCTAATTTATTTGCCCTTTTTTTAAAAAAAAACCCTAGAGTTCCTTGAATCGAAATTGGGGAATCCTTGGATTAGGGACTGATTTTTATGCATGTGTGGTTGATTTCTATTTCATTTTGATATCATTTGGTTTATAATTTTTTATTGGTCTAGTCCTAGCCTGTGTCGGCCTGGACCCGCATAGATTCCCCTTTTAATTGAATGATTTGGATTGTCATGTGGGATGTGGAATTTGTGTAATTGTTTTTGAATTGGTATTATCTAAGCCTGAATTCTTGCATCTCATACTTAAATTTTATGTCCTGCATCAAATTTGGTATCAAAGCTTAAGGTTCTTATAGGGGAATACATTACTTGTTTAGGGTTTGTTTGAGTCATTCATGCATCCAGTCCATCACATGTAGCTTTTAGTTGCTGAAATTTCTATTAGTAGGAAGTTAGCAATTTACATTGCTGTAACTTTCTGTTATTCCTTTAATTAACAACTATATTGATGGATTTTAGTAGCACTGCGTAGTTTCCCTCATATAGAGTCTCATAGGATTATTTAGTCCCATATAGTCGTCGTAGAAAGTTCTTAGGTGGAGTTAGCAAATTGTACACCCACACGTACGGGTCATGGTTTTGGCTAGCACCCTACACTAAACATGGAACAACTGCTAGAGTCACTAAACAAGCTGTCCCAGCAGATCGAGTCTTGGGATAAGCGCTTGGAACAAAGTATAGATCAACGCCTTGACCAAATAGAGGCCTCCCTTGGGACAAACCCCACCATTAGGGAAGATGATCAATCTCAGGCAGGTGGCCAGGAGGATAGACCAATGAATGGAGGTGGCCAAGGAATCAGTCATTGACGTGCACCCGTACCCCTACCCCATGAGGGACATCAAGACCATTATTTTGAGGGGTACAACATGTGCGGCCTTGTGGTTGGAGAGAGTGCACCAGAGGCTAGTGTAGAGTTACCTGCTGAGGCCATTCCGGTAGTGGATGAGTTTTGTAATGTCTTTCCTGATGATCTACCGGATGAGTCTCCCCCTGAAGGGGCAATTCAGCTCCCGCTCACAGCTGGAGACAGACAGAACCAAGCCACTAAAATGATCGACTTCCTGGTGGTAGATATAGAGTACACCAGAACACGGGACACCGTAATAACTACAACCGAGTTTGCATTTAATAGTTTTGTCGATAGGTCCATAGGTCTCAGTTCTTATGAAGACATTACTGGTTATAAACCTGAGAAACCTATTGATCTTGTCCCTATGTCATTGTCTCATAGGCTGTCAGAGCCTGCAGTGTCTTTTGTGCATAACAGTCATTCATGACATCAAGAAATCAGGCAGAAGATCACTACTCGTAATGAACGTTACAAATTTTTTGCAGACCAACATAAATGTTTCAAGGAATTCAATATAAGGGACTCTGTGATGGTCTCTATCAGGCCCGAGCGATATCCTCCGTGGACTGTTCGTAAGTTACACGCGCATAGCGCTGGACCCTTCAAAATTATAAAATGAAACGGTCTCAATGCGTATGTGGCAAATCTTCCACCCTCCATGGGAATTAGTTCCACATTCAATGTGGAGGATCTAGTTGCATTTCAAGGGGCCATTGATGCATTGTCCAGCCGTTCGCCTAACCATCCTAATTCCCCAAACCTGATTCCCCAAACCTTTCCCTTGATCCATGATCCCCTCCCGACCCATCTTTCCAGCCTCTACGTCCCATACCTACTCGTCTCGATCCATTTTTCCAGCCTCTACTTCCCATGCCTACCCTTCCCGACCCACTTTCCCTGCCTCTACCTCCCATACCTACTCTTCCCGACCCATTTTCTCAGCCTCTACCTCTCATATCTACTCTTCTCGACCTTTCTTCTCAGCCTCTACCTCCCATACCTAGCCTTCACACACCCAGAGAGGAAATAGAGGATATCCTGGACCATCAGATAGTTTGCACGTTGGATGGTGGGTTTCAGAAGTACCTGTTTAAATGGAAGTCACGCCTAGCTTCAGACAACACGTGACTCACTGAGGAGGAGCTTCAGAGACTTGATCCTGTCATCTTGGAGCGGTTCAGGAGTTTTATTTCGCAAGTGGCGAAATCTTCGCAGCCGGGAGAATTGATGGGGACATTACGCGCACACGCGCACGCACGCCGCCCCCTACGCACGTACGCACGAAGGAGGGCCCCACCGTCGATCTGGATCGATGACGACGTCCAGGGAGGGTTCCATGCGAGAAGACATAATTTTGGTTCAAAAGAGTGGGCCCGATAATCAAGAAAAGCCCATCATAAGATCTCATGATCATGGCCTGCTAGTCGGATTGATTTCATATTATAGGTTTTGCTTATTGTTATTATTTAGAACATCATGAACGCTTTAGATTTCTTTGTTCGGTTTTTATTTTAGTTTACTTCATCGCCAAGTAATAGGTTGCGTACATGGCGCGAGTTTTGTGGTATAGGGTTTTCCCTATAAATAGGCACCCCTTGTAGTTCTTTTGATTCATTCAAGTTTAATAAAAATTCCTGCTTTATTTTTTTGCTCTCTTCGTGAGTTGTGGAAGAATTCAAAAGTGGGTGCGAAGTCCTCCCTTTTCGAAGGGCTAACTACGTGGTGTGAAGCCACATCTATCTTCACCCATCCCTACCTTATCTCATCCATATATCTCATCTTCTATCATCATTATTGCTTTGAATTTCATAGCTTTTGCAGCATTCATCCTCCTACAGCCAGTTTCCAGAATCTGGACCTGTAGGAGGGCTAAAACTTCGGCGGAGCACTACACCTCGACCTTACGTCGGATAGTCGTCAAACTTGGAGGGATTGGAGGTCTCCCCTGGCCGACCAAGGCCTAGGTATCACTTTGGGGTGACGGGCTTCCATCACACGTGTGGCCAGCCCACCCGCGCACGTGGGTCAGCCCCGGGCCACCATCTGCACGCAGGAACTTTTTCCGGGTCAGGTTTTCCTCTGGTTTTCATCTTTTCATTCCTATTTTCTAAACCGTAGCCTTAGTTTGCATTAGTCCTAATTTATTCGCCTTTTTTTTTTTTTTTAATTTTTTATTTTTTACCCTAGGGTTCCTTGAATTGAAATTGGGGAATCCCTTGGATTAGGGACTGATTTTTATGCATGTGTGGTTGATTTCTATTTCCCTTTGACATCGTTTGGTTTATAATTTTTTATTGGTCCAGTCCTAGCCTGTGTCGGCCTGAATCCGCATAGATTCCCCTTTTAATTGAATGATTTGGACTGTCATGTGGGATGTGGAATTTGTGTAATTGTTTCTGAATTGGTATTATCTAAGCCTGAATTCTTGCATCTCATACTTAAATTTCTTGTCCTGCATCAGAAGGCCAGGTTGACAATCTCCCTCTCATATTCGCGATCTCATGTTCCTGGATAGAGTAGGTCGTTGCAATCTAAGGATTGCTTAATTCATCGCCTCTCTTTACTCTTTTGCTTTTACGATAGGCGGGCCCATCGCATTTTGTTGTTGGGCCTGCCCAAAATAGTCTTGTTGTAAAGTGTTCTCCTTTACCTTTAATGAAATTTATTTTGAAAAAAATAAATAAAATCTATGGAAACATTAATTTTCGCCCTATGAAGTTTTTGACAGTAGGGTGTTCAATCACCACTGTTTCCTGGACTATAGTCCACCTGATAATGGGATTTTCTTAATTTTTGGGATCATGCTCTAAAATGATCTGAAAAAATGGATGGACGGAGTGGATACAGAATACGCACATCAAGGTCGGCCCCATGGTAAGGGATATAAAGTTTGGGTGCGGCTGGGGTCTCACCTAATTTGCTCCCCTGCACCACACAGCAAGCAACAAAATTTCTTGACGTGTGAAATTTGCGTGGGTCTCGCGATGATGTTTTTCTTAAATGCACACTGTCCATCTAAATTTTTAGATCATTCTAGGGTATGAGCCAAAATAAAATGCAAATCCAAAGCTAAAGTGGACCACACCATTGAAAAAAGCAGGAACTGATGCTACTATTGAAAACTTTTTGTGGCCACAAAAGGCTTTGATCAAGCTGATATTTGTATTTTAACTTCCTCGATGTATGTGTGATCTTATGAACAGGTCAAATGGAAAATAAGCCTCACGGTTGGCCCTAGGAAAGTTTCCATAGTAGTTTGTTCAATCCCCATTGTTTTTTGTGGTGTGGTCCACTTGAGCTTTGAATGTGCCTCAATTTTGGGGTCATGCTCTAGAATGATCTGTAAAAATTGATGGATGGTGTGGATTTAAAACACAAATAATTGTGGGGCCCAGAGAAGTTCCACCCGTTAAAAGTCGTGTTGTGTCGCACACAATCTATTTGGGAGAGAGAAGTCCAGCGTATCTTGTTAGCTTGAGTCATTAGAAATGACGTGGACCAATGAGATGCGACGACACTGGAATTTCCCGTGCCTTCAACATAGACAATCCATGCTCAATTATAATTTATAAGTAACTTAGATGTTGATCGGGTTCGGGTTGGGTGGGGCAACCCGAGATCTCAACCTGAGCCCGATCGAAATTTTATCGAGTTGGTGTTTTTATAGCCCAAGCCTGAGACCGAACCCGATACATCCAGACCGAGCCCAACCCAATGTTAGGTTGATCACGGGTCAGTCGGGTTGAACCCGCCCGACTTTCAACCCTAATCTTTTGATGGTCCAGAACCTACACCTATCAACCTTTATTCAGACCATCACCTTGATCATGATGATAGCCCTCCTGACCTGTCCCATGACCCTTGGCCTATACTCGTCTATTCTTCCCAGCATTTACCTCTTTTGTCATACCCACCTACAAGAGAGGAGCGATAGAGGATATTTGGGATGAGCGAGTGGTTTCCACATGACATGGGAGGTTATCAGGATTACCTCGTCAAGTGGAATGGCAGGCCAGATCCAAACAAATATGAATCATAGAGATAGAGCTTCAATGACGAGACTCGGATCTCCTCGAGCATCACTGTCGCTTTATTTCGCCAAAGGCGATATCTCCTCAGCCGAGCAGAATTGATGAGGACATCTGAGCATTTATGGCTAGACAATCACTACATGGGGCTCATGGGGCCCAAGTCGCATTCCTAGCCATCGTCGAAGATCCCACACTGGGTGGATTCGCGTGGGTTGCTTGTTTGGAGCGTTTGGACTGTTGGATTACATGGGCATATCGATCGGCCCATTTGATCGTTCACGATAGACCTTTGGACCACTCTTGATCATGGACCACCCCATTGGCCACAAATAGTTTAGGATAATTTATATTTATTTGTTTTAAGTAGTTTTTGTCATCTATTTTATTATTTTTGGACTATTTTATGTTTTACTTGAGATAGGTTATTTTATTATTATTATTATTTTTTTTAATGAGATTCTTTCATGAGAGGTTTTTTTTGTAAAAGTCTCTTTCTAAGAGTATAAAAGGTTTGGGCCCCCTGTAGATTTTGATGAGTATGAACCATGAATGAAAAGAGTTTCCTCTCATTTGCTATGTGATTTAGCAATTCATCCTGCGATGGGATTGATGGTGTGAAGCCATTTGGGGAGTGATTCCCCTAGTTATCCTCTTGTTTTCTTCCTCTCTCTAAAGGTACTCTTCTCATCTCTCTTTCTCTCTCTCTCTCTCTCTCTCTTTTTCTTCTTATGATTCTAAACCAACCTAGACCTAACCTACACCCAACTAAACCCAATCTCTAGCCGTGAACAGTACCGCGAGAATCGTTGTAACGCCCTGAAAATCGGGGGTCAAGCAGAAGCTCAGCTCCCGAGTTCCAATGCACCACTTATGCAACATAGATAAGGATGATTGAATGTTGTCCATATTAGCACATTAAACATGAATGAGATTAAACCAAAACAACATATCATACTCTAGAGACGGTTAAGTTAAGCAAGCGGAAGACTGTGATAGATATGTAAAACGTATAAGTAATCGTAGGTCTCCTGAGTATGATCATGTTACCAGATTAAATAATTACATGTACACTTCCAAAATATACAAAAGGTGTAATGTCATCTAGTCAACATCCCAGAAATCTCCGTCGATTAGGACACGACTCACATGAACCCGCCTGAAAACTGCATGTAGGAGAATGCCTCCTTGTCATCCTCAAAGTCCGGCTCCGCCTCGTAGGCATCGCCATCATTTGAAACTAAAACAGGGTCTGGTTGGTGTGTACAACACCGTCCCGTAACGTGGGAGTGAGTGATCAACTCAGTGGAACTATAAGGCAAAGGTTAACATGTTATCAATTCAGTTAAGCAGTAATGACAAAGCAATACAATCACACATCCCTAAGTACTCTGATTAATGCAAAAATGGTATGTATAAATGATGCATGTCCTCGCCTGCACTCCCTCTGCGATCTTCATCTCACGGTCGCGCATGTTAGTCACTTCCTCAGTGCTCTAACCAATGCCAAATGGCACATGCAATGCGGTGCATGAGCGTGATTTCCAAGTTCTTATTAGATCTTTTCATACAGTAGGATTTGAGAAGCTAAGGTACTGCCCTTTATCTCATTTACCCAAACAATGATCCATCTAGGGTCGTCAATCCTAGTTAATCACATACGATAGGCAAGTTCAGGTCACTACCACTAATGCCCTACCAACTGGCAGTCTATTTTCGAAGGCTCGTCACCAACTCGACTGGGGACCACAACCAGGCTGCACCGGGGTAGGCCTATTTCATACTCGAGGTCACTCCACCAACGCCCTACCAATTGGCAGTTTATTTTCGAAGGCTCGTCACCGACTCGACTGGGGACCACAGCCAGGCTGCGCCAATGGAGGCCGACAACTCGAATACAGTGTCTCATACCATCGTTTTCGGCTTACGAGTCTGGGTTGCTCACTGGTCACTATGGGGAGGCTCGTCGCCCCAGCGTAGGCCGATAGCTCGACCACAGTATCCCATACCACCATGCCCGGCTCATGAGTCTTAGCGGATCGTGGTACCATGGTTAAATGGGCTTTTCACTAGTAAGTTGGTACCTTAGATTCAAGTAGAAGCGTCCATACATGGTAAACACACAATAGGCCAATCGGTTTATTAGACAAGTTCGACTAGTACGAGCGTACGCTGGATTAGCCGACAAGGTACCACCGTCGACGATCATTGTACGCCTCGGATTCATCGAACGTGTCCAATGTGGTGAGACTAGCTCGGCCACTCAAATAGGAATTGTTACTGATTGCCTGGTCTACATCGTAGCCCCAAACACACTTCAAGTAATTGTATATGCATGTAGTAGCCAAAGACAACATGTGACAATTAAAATCAAATATAAATCTCATTTGGGCATTTCAACAAACACATAGTATACATGTTAGCATACATAGGCATTTCAACTATAAAACACATAGTAGTGAGGTAGGTTACATAAAGGAAACTGTAACTATAGATAAGGGGATTGAGAATCTTATCTCAATACCCTCATTACATACATTTAAACGAGCATTTTCTCATTCAGGCATTTTATCAAACACTTAGACTACACATTGCAACATACATGTATTAGACTAGTTATAACATATATCCTGGCAAGCCCTTTTACAAAGGAGTTGCTACGTACACAACAAGCATATATTCATAGTTAATAATCATGGCAAGCACAGATTCAAATTTCATATTCATCCAGACATTTTCACAAGCACTTAGACTACACACTACAACATACGTAACGTATGTTGGCGATAATAGGAATTAGGACAAATCCTTTCACCAAGGAATTGTCACACGCATAACGGCCATATATTCACGACGAATAATCATAGCAAGTACGAATCCAAATTCCGTACTCATTCGGTCATATCAACAAACACATGGAATACACTATATTCAACATAGCTCATATATATTTGTAAAGTGAAACAGGCATCGCATTTAGCATGTGAAATGGCACCCACATCAGTTATAAATCATTAACCGGCATTGAAAGCCTTGAAAACCATAACCTAAACGTTTATAATCCGCACCTTTCGCCGGTAGACTCGTAACGAACTCGGTTTAAACACAAAGCCTTTGTCTACGGCACAACGGTCACCTATAGCATGAAATAGGTTAGCTATTTCCTCACTTACACTATTGGAAACCCTAAAACAAATTAGGGTTAGGTTTTCTTACCTACGAACGGAGTCGGAATCGCCGGAATAACGATGCAGAAACGGTAGCTAAGCCTGTAGAGCGATGGGATCAAATCCCAGAAACTCTCTCCCACTTTCTCTCTCTTTCCTCTCTTCTCTCTCCTAGGGTTGCAAATTCGTATGGAATGAGAGAGAGGGTTTAAGGCCCTTATATAGGCCCAAAACTTATGGGAATGGCCCCAGGGCCAAAGTATACTTAGGTTATAGCCAAAAGGCACTTGCTTCGATCCAACGGAGCGCTTCTGGAGGCCCATTTTCTGCATGCGGTCGAACTTAAGCTCCCTGACATTAGATCTAGGTCGAGTTAAGTTTTTGGTCCAATCAGATCAGTAGATTGGCCGCGGGGGACCTGTTTCAGTTCAAAGGTCACCGGTACTCGATCAGGGCCATAAGTACACTGACATGTGTTGAAAATTTTCCCTGATTCGAGGGTGTAATTGGGTCGGATTCTGACGGTCTGAAAGCTTAGATTTGGCCCGCAAGCGAACGGCCCAAATCACTTAAATCTGAGCTCAATTGCTAAAAATATTCGCGTTTCTCACACACTTCGCTTCGGGCTCAAGTCGTGCGTTTTTGGGTATTATTAGGACTTAATTTCCGAGATGGTCGTCAAGCCCAGTAAGGCGGTCCTAACCGTTTAGTTTTGCAGTAATCGGACTTTCGATGCGCAGTCCAGGTCCGATACGAAGTTTCAAGGTGCTCCCGAGAGCAACTGGGTTTTGAGATTGATCCTAAGTTATAGGGTAATGTAGCGTTAAGGGTTCTACAAGTTTTGGGTCTTGCAGTTCTTATTTAAAGTGATTAGTGCTAATTTGGCAGCAAATCTAGTTTAGCACTTAGTTTATTTCGTCTAATTTCTAAAGGATTTGGTCCTGAGTGATTTCTGCCTGAGGTGGTACTCGGGTCTTTGTACGGATTTTTCCGGGACGTTACGATCGTACCGTGGGAATAGTAATGCGTGAACAGTGTCCGTATGGATAGCCCCAATCTGTGGCTCCCTTGCTTCGAATCTTTGACTTCCCTCTTCCCTTTGATCCCCTTTACAAAATCCCTAAATATAAATCCCAAACCCTAACCCTAGGATTTCCAAATCCCAAAATCATTGATCTTTCCAAACCCTAATCCCCAAATCTGACCTTAATCTGAATTCTCCTAAAATCCTATAACCCTAAACCTAATTTTCCCAATTTCCCTAACCTATTAACCCTAAACCCTCAAATCCCTATCCCCAAAATCCTAAATCCTCAAATCCCTATATCGAAACCCTAAATTCCTAGTTTGCTGAATACTCTAAACTTATTCCATACATTCCCTAACCCTTAAAACAACCCTAAACATGCAAAACCCTTAGAACTCAATTGATTCCATGAATCTTCAGATTTAATACCTATGCTAAGTGGGAGTCCTATCTTCTACACAATCCTAATTACTTGATACTTTATAAGAATCACATTGCGGGACTGTTAGGTGTTTTGAACCCTAACATGTTACAAATATGAGTTTCTTTAACTTGTGGTAGTTTAGTGTTATTTTGTCTTTTGATTTCTCTAGTTAATCCGCTATCTAGTTTCAATGCATCATATTAGGTTAGATCATCTTGTCATATATCAAATTACATTCATGGTGGGGCAATTAGGAAAACCACAACCTTCAGTCATATGTTTTTTTTGAGCCATTAGATATCTACTCTTTTGGTAAATCAGACATCTTCTAGATCTACATGTTGGGGATTTCACTAGACAAAAGTGTAAAATTTTATGAAACTGATTTTTAACAACATAAGATCGATTCTCCATCTAGATATAGTCAAGTTTCACGACCAAGATTTGGATGGTTGAGATTATACCTTTAAATCGTGTGTCCTTGATCATGTAGAATCGTTGTTGCTCCCTCTCGAGATAAGGACCCTCATGATCTATCTCTAATTTTTTTTTTTTTAGAAAGAGTAAAGCAACCTAATCTCTACACTGTAGGGTTGTAGAGGAAGTCTAGAAGAATGAGTGTTGTTGATCATGTGGACCACTTTGTTGATGAGAAGAGAATAGAAGAGAGGATTTCTCTCCCTTTCTTTTCCTTTCTTGTTGAATCTCTCTCTCTCTCTCTCTCTCTCTCTCTGTGTGTGTGTGTGTGTGTGTGGGAGGGGATGTTTTTGGCTTGTTTATATCCCCATTAGGGATAGGATCTTATGTAGTAGAAACTCTAGGGTTTCTTAAGATAACCTTTTTTGTACCCTTCTGCACCACGAACTTCATATACCATAGAACATCAAAAGTTTGTCTATCTACCTAGTCCATACACTCAAATAGACCGATGCCTTTCACTAATTGTGGTATCCATTTCGATCCTCGAAAACCCAGGGCAAAGCTCTAGAATGGACATCAAAAGTATCTTATTGTTATATTTTCATCAAGTTGGGTAAAAACAGATATTCGGTGAAAACGAAAGACCAATGGTTAAAAATTCACAAGTACTTTTTGAAAACATCTAATGATGCTGACCAACTAATTTGATCTTATGGAGCATGAGTGTTTGAAGTATCCATATCGCTACAAGTTTCGCTGGCTGGGGATAAGGAAACAATATCGATATTGCCGATAATATCATCGATATCCAGAAATGCAAGCAAACAAGGGGAAAACGGTGGATTTTTTCAGTGAAACTTTAGGAGATGCTAAAATACACATATTTGCATATTTAGGAATAAAATTATTGCAAAAGGAATGCATACATAATAAGTTTTCATTTATTGGAAGCCTAAAAGCATGTGTTGTTGTAAGAAACTAGTCTAACTATCCCTTTTATCCAATCCATCCATCCTACCATCCATCCAACCTTCCAACCAAATATCTATTGATATTTCACAATATCAATAACACATGATATTTCGTTGAGAAATCTGTGATAACTGGAAAGGAAACGAAAGATTGTGGTCTCTATATCACCCACGTTGCGATAACGATAATATTGTGATATGATCAATATTAGTGTCTACAATTTGAAAAATGCATACAACCATACGCCCATTAAAAAAATTAAAATGGAAAGTTTTTTAATAAATAGATTTTAAACGATATCGATACATTGGCGATATTTTTGAAATATTGGCCGATACAGTGGCGATACAAGCGACACTTGGAATTTACAAATTAGAAAATATTGGCAATACATTAGCGATATTGATACATTGGTGATCAATGTTGTCGAATCGCATATGCGATATATATATATATATATATATATCGAAGAAGTTAAAAAAAAATATAAAAATAGGGAAAAATTCAAAAAAAATGTAAAAACAATATAAGAAATGAAGGGGAACTTTCCTATGTTAATTACATATTTAAAAATAAAATCAATTAAACAATGAATTATACATCAAGTCATCAACATTCAACAATATAGTTAAGTAAGAAGTAACAACAAAATCAACAAGCTATTTATTTATTATTATAGAAAATCAACAAGTGATCTTCCTTGAAACTTGAAAGTGCTTGAATCTTGATCTTCCAACCAGTGTTCGAAATATCGGTATCATGTTACGTATCGCACCCTTGGGATACAAATACGTATTGATTATCCCATGGGATATATTGGTTGTATCGCGCAATGTATCGTTGTTGTTGGAAATATGTGTAAACATCGGGAAATTGGTTGAATTTTTCAATGAAACTTCAGTGATTGTTAAAAAAGATATCAATACATACTTATAAATCAAAACATTACAAAAAAACAAGCGCACATAATATGTTTTCTTTGTATGGGGTCCTAATTTATGTGCTGTCTAATTGAATTGATGTAAGTATATTCAAAGTCTATTCATATAATTTGTAAATGTAAGAAGACATGTGGAAGCACAAGCAATACATTTAAAAACAAAGGAAGAATCATTAGATCAGGTTACGTGTTTGATTTTATTTTTAAACACAGATTGCAATTGATTTGTGAGAAATTGGGAAATTTTGATTATTTTTTTTTTCAATTTTTCATGACTCGGCCCATCTCTTCCAAATCTCGAAATCGAAACTTCCAATCCATGATTTTTCATGTTTTGTAACAATTTGACACTATTTAACATGATTTACCGAAAAAAGGATAAAAAATCGAAAATGCTCACCAGATTGAGCATGTGGGATATAGCCCATTACTTGTGTGTTTCGTATCACACACGTGGGATACAAGATATATCGTGGGATATATCGGCCGATATCATCGATACTTTGAACATTGCTTTCAACTTCCAAGAGAGGGAATGTAGTAGAAAGGGAGATTAAGACCACTTGGAAGTAGGAAATGTGTGTGTGTGTGTGTGTGTGTGAGAGAGAGAGAGAGAGAGAGAGAGAGAGAGAGAGAGAGAGAGAGCACTTGGAATTAAGAAATGTAAGAGAATAAGAGAGTTTTGGGGTGAGAATATTGCAAATGGAGGAGGTTTGGAAGCCTTTTTATAGGCAAAAAGTTGTTTTTTTTTTTACAAAAAAATAAAATAAAATTAATGTGCCATGGCCAATATGGGATCGCTTGTGCCATGATCGCATATGCGATCTCACATGACTGGTGATACGTAGCAATACATCACCTATACTTAGAATTTCTGAGACTAATAGTGTTATCGGTGTCTCCGAGCTGGAGATATGGATAATATCAGGGATACTCCGAATAATGGGAGCATCTAAGAGGTAAGATCTAGCCATTAATCTAGTCCTAGGTGACAAGTGGATTCCATGTTGATTTACATCGGGCCTCAACTGAATCTCAACTTGTGAATCTAATAACACCTTTATGTTAGCCAGTAATGGAACTTCAAAAGATGCATGAAAGCCATCAGACTAAGATCCTTGAAGTTCCTTAGCAATCTCAAGTCAACGGACAGGTCTAAGCTAGTACATGGTCAAGTCGATCCAATCCAAGTATTAAGGGTATTGTTGGTTAAAAGATTCTATGTGATCCATCCTATACGAATATTGTATTGAGTCTAGAACTAGTGATGCTGGACATGAAATTAAATATGACATGCAAGAGCTCAAGCTTTAGATTATACCAATTTTAAACAATCACAAAATTCCACATCCTACATACGATCAAATATTCAAAAAGGGGAATCTATGGGGGTCCAAGTCTACACAATTTTAGGGTTGGATCAAATTAAAATTATAAACCAAACAAGCGCAAAGGATTTTAAGAGTCATCCATTCTTGCAAAGGATTGTTCCCCAATTCAAAAGATTCACCATGTTTCAATTTGGGGGAAAAATCTAGGGTTCGAAAATTGAGAATAATTAGGATTTAGGAATCTTAGGGTTAGGATTAAGGGGTTTGATTTAAGTCTAAAGAGAAAGAAAATAGAGGAAAACAGAACCTGGGATGAACCACATGTGTTGGACAGCAGATGGTCTTGGGCGCACGTGCATGCCCAACCATCCGTACGTGTGTGGGGCCCACGAAGTCAGAAACTGACTTCTAGGCTAGGATTGGCCAGGGTAGGGCTGCCTCCATGCCAAATTTCGCATCGATCCGTCGTAAGGCTTGTGCACAATACTCCGCCGAAGTTTCAGCCCCCCAGATGGGCCAGAATCTGGAAATCTGTTGTAGAAGAGAACTTGGGTACGAGAGAGGGTGAATCTGAAGATGGAAGGGATGTAGAAGATGATGGATGTGGAGTGTAAAGAGGTGGGGGTGATTTGGAATGAGTGTGGCTTCACACCACGGTAGTTAGGCCTTCGAGGAAGGGAGGGTTTCGCACCTAATTTGATTCTTCAACCCAAAGAGATAGAGATGAAGAAAACGTAAGAATTTTATTCATAAACTTCATACCAATACCTACATGGGGTTGCTTTATTTATAAGAAAACCCTAAACCCCAAAAGACAATTTTACCCTTACGCCGTGTGCACGCAGTAATACCAAAACTTAAAGCAAATAAATACTAAGCAATTAAAACCATTCATGAAGTTTCTAATAACAAAAGTAATCAAAGTTCAAAATCCTAGATCATCTAAAGTAGTGGGCTACGATCATGAGATCTAATGGTAGAATCTATGTGATGATCGGGTCCACTCCAAAACCCCATAGTACAACCCCTAACTGTGAGGCCCTCCAAAGATGTCGTCGCCGATCGAGATCGAAAGTGGGGCCTGCCTCTTCCTTGAATATGTGCGTAGGGTGTGGGGCGTGCGCATGATGTCCCCATCAACTAGGTTCTAATAAACATATGAACATATGTACTCCCATGTGTGAATGGTATTAGGAACTAGATGCCAAATGGTGGAGATTAATCCATCTCGACTTGTCATTGGTTCTATCACACATGATAACTATAGACAAATCCCGGGTTGCCCAAGCCTACCAAGATGGTTGTGGAGTTTTCGGGTACTCTTAAGAATTATGGAACACCGACTCTCCAATAGCCTATCTAGGTTGTTACATCTACTTCATTCTTTTCCCAAGGACTTAAAGAGATTCGATTAGGAATTCCTACAACCAAATAATTTTTCCAAGTTTCTAATCATAATTAATTATGTGAGCACATAGAAGATGGGTCTCTAATGATCCTAATCCATCCATCCACAAAGGTTACAAATGACCAAGTTCAATCCTCAGGGGGTCGCGTATGGCCCATACCTAATCAACCAAGTCCAATTGACTTTCCAGGGCACATACAAACCTAACAATCTCCCGCTTGCCCTAAAGCCAATTGGATTCTATATGCAATCCCATATTAAATACATGAACTATAAAGGTTTTCATTTAGGTACACGGATAGGCAGGATCACAGATGTTTGATGATGTATGGCATACTGAAGTTTGTAGGGGTGAGGACCACCTTATGGTAGTACTCTCTAAAACACTGAACTCCTATGAATAGATCCTACCCCCAAAAGAAAGAGAAGAAAGAGAAGAAGAGACTCTTCCCCCCTCCTCTCTCCTTCATCTCACGTGTTGTCCATCTAGTGGACGGTTCTCATCTTCTCTCACATCCATGGCCCTATAGTGGGGATTTTGAGATGGCTTTCAAAGTATCTCTTCACCGATTATCCTTCTAGTTTGAAGGATCGGCATCTCATGACTGGACGATTAGAGGACAGAATCATAGGTATGATCTCAACCATGGGTTTGTAACTTTCAGAAATGTAATATCACCTAGGTGGTAAGTAGATCCTAATCATCTCAAATTGGGTTTTATAGAATTTTTATTCTTCTATCTTTTGAAAAATCCCAACAGGTGGAGGAAGTTGCAAGCACATGGAAATGGCCACTCTGGGATTGGACAAAGCTTCAAGAATGTGTGGAAAAATTCGGTAAGTTCTTTAGATGAGTGTGGAAGGGTGTACTGGGACATACCAAAGATTGAAGTACAAAAAGAATGGGCCATGTTGGGTTCTTAACAAATTCAGTACCACATAGAGCTTTCAGAAAATCTTAACATCCCTCCAACTTCTAATTTGTCTCATTTAAATGTGTACCAAAGTGAGGTGCAAGGAGGTAACAACTAACAAGAAGGTTGGACTGAACAATTGCCAAAAAGGCGAAGGAAACAATAAATTGGATCCTTGATGTTGGAGCTATTGCTAATGTTGTGGATCCTACCGGCAATATCTAATCCAGTTTAAAGAAAAGTCAATGGCTGAAGAAAGTCCATGGATTTCCAACACCAAGTTGAGTAAGTTAGATGAAGATCTGTTGCAGTGATATGTTGAAGCAAACTCACTGGAGTCAAATTCCTTCCAACCCTGGGAGCATGTAGTCTGATTTTTGTCACCCTAGTATGCGACTATTTTGAAGTGTTAAACATCATGATTTTCGCCACAAGTTGGTACTGTTTGAGCACTTGATAAATAATCTATTGAACTAGTGCAAGTTTGTATAGTATTAACATGATGTGAATACTGCCAATCTTTGGACAGGGTCTAGTTTTTGTGATGGGAAAGTGGGAGCTTATGGAATTTCTTCGGTAGTGGAGAGCACTCGCTGTGTTTTGGTTAGTAGAAAACAATGACCAGGATTAGATTGTGGGGAGGGATGAGATTTAAATTACTAGATTTTCTTTTTGTCAATGTTATATAATCTTAGAAGAGAGACTTGTTGAGATAGTAGTTGCTGCAATTTTATCTATAGCATATTATTCCCTAATGACTGGTTTTTGTGCATTTTCTTGTGGATTTTACTTCAAGCCCTCTGGCAATGATTTTGAATATCCTCTGCAATCCATTCCTCTCTCTCTCTCTCTCTCTCTCTCTCTCTCTCTCTTTTTTCCTGTGTGTGTGTGTGGGGGGGGGGGGGGGGGGGGGGGGTTTGACTTTTGCATTTCTCCTCCCTTATATATTTTGAATTTTGGGAATTAGAATTTCATTGGATTTCTTATATCAATCATGGTTATTTGTACTGTAGGTATGCTGAGCACTGAAGATATGCAGATGCTCAATGACTTAGATGTTAGTTATGGCAGTTCGAATACAAGTGGTACTGATTCAGGCATGGGATCTGCTGAATCAGACAATGACATAGGAGTTGAACCTACGGCCTGTGGCCAAGAGACTTCCATCTCAGAGAGTACTGGAGGCAATGATGTTCCAATCTCGAGTGCAGGTGCCCTGGCTTCCAAACAAGTTGCTCTTCTTGCAAAAGAGCATAAACCTCACAGGTTGGTGATTTAGTGGGTGAGATGTGGGCTTGAGGCACTCTTTTTCAGATTAGAACTCCTTCCCTCTTCCCTAGCTGAAATCAGTTGCATTAGTTTATATTGTTTGGGATCATTACAGTTGTGCTTTATATAGATGTGGCTTAATGTGGCATAGAGTCCAGACTTGCTTTTAGAAATAGGAGTTGCTTTTACATGCGAGCATGATATTGCTCATAGTTTACTTGTGTAAGAGTGTGAAGCTTATGAGATGCCTAGTACCAACATGCAAGCATCTTCCAAGAAAAGAATGTTAATACTTCGATTTTTCTTGAAGATCTTTCTTCTCATTGTTTAAAAGATGTGTATTTTTTGGGTGATTTTATGTTTTAGATTCATTTCATCTTATGCTTCCATTGATATAATTGATCAGCACAGGACCTAAGTTTATTATATTATGTGTGATGTTCAAGCCTTCAAGGAGAGTGCCCATCAAAATACGTGATACTATGAGGTAAATTGGGTGACTCAACACCAAAGTTGTGTATAGTTGGTCGACCTTAACAGAAGTTTAGGTTATAGGAATGATTTCACTTGAAAATGAAGCAGTGGAGAATGAAAGTCAACCCTTTCTTTATAGAGTTGATCCCTATGGCCATTGTCAGGTTTCCACCAGTAGCTTCCTTGAAAAGTCCATCAAAGTATGTTCCTATTGTATGCCTATATTGTCAAACATCATATTTTACCCCTTTGCTATATCTTGAGGTTGCTTCCTTATACTCATCTGTTTCTTGGTGTACATATTTGCATCTGTCATCTTATGCTACAGCGTGTAGCTCAGCGATTAAACACTTGCAAAATTTAGTTGCTGCATGTAGATGGGCAATAAAGAACTTACAAAATATTGTTGCTTACTTAAGTGGCCTTTTGACTTTCCACCATATGCTGTTATTTTCCTATATCATTTTATCTCCATGCCATCTTTATGTTCTTGGAATGATTCCTAGGGATGATAATTTGCATTCAGAAGACCTTAACTTTCTGGACTTTGATGAGGATTTGTCTGTTCAGGTGTTACTCTCACTACATCAGTTCAGTTTATCCGTCATAGTTTTGCACATAAATATCTGCCTTTTTAACTTACATATTTTCTGCTTCTCCTTTCTGTATTATAGGCTAGGAAAAGGGACAACGAAACCGAAATTGATCGTTTGAAAGTGATGTTGGTATAATCTTTTGTTGTTCTATAATGTTGCTACCTTCGAGTTATATTGTGTTTGTGCCAGAACTTTGTTGTTCATTTTACAAACATTTGATTATATTGTTGCATGATCTTAGCACCAAAAGGAGTTGGAGTTGTCTCAGTTAAAGCAACAAATTGAGACGGAGAAGGTACTCCTGCCATTCTCAATCTTGTATATCATGAATTTTCTGTGTATGGTTATCATATTGAAGAAAAGAAGACACCTACCATTTGACTTATTATATGCACTCATATTGTGTATGTATGATTCGCAGTAATGAGTTATAGAACTGCAGCAAAAATTTGCTTATAGCCTATTTCTTAAACCAAGGAAAACATGCAGTTTTCCCTTAAACCCACATGGGGTTTCAGTGAATGGCTAGCGTCGTGGGTTGCTCCCCACAAACGCGAGTTTGATCCCCCGCCCCTGTGATTACCCAATGCATGTGGTTTGCAGGTGATTGCATGCATCCGCAGGGATTAGTCTCGCCTTAAAAATGGGGCGGGCACACGTAGTTGTCATTAAAAAAAATGCAGTTTTCCCTTGACCTTACGTCCCATGATGACAGTGAGATGTATACAAACATCCATGACTGTTTTACTCAAGCTCTTCAAGATTGACACTTTGGACCTTGATCTTCTTCATGTAAATTTATAATTGGTCTTTTCTTCATTTATGATTCCTGATCTCTCTCCAGATTCTACAGGTTTCAATAATTTTCAGAAACATGCATATAAGAGTAGACACAAGAATTATACTGGATATGTTGGAGAAACATACTGTTGGTTATAGGTAGATGAACAGTAGGAAAATGAGATAGGATGTTTTTTTTCCTCACGCCACAATTCAAAGATTGAGCATTTGCATATCATCCGATGTCTATTGGCGAATTTTTTGAAAGACACGAAACTGTAAAATTTTTAAAATTTCAGATTTTAAAAATTAATCAAGATCCCCATTTAGATAGTATCAAGTTCCAAAAAATAATACAAACTAAAGGTTATGATCTCACCTCAAAATTGTGGCGTGTAATTGCTGCAGCAGTTTGATTTTGACCTTTCAACGTAGGAAGTATCTCCAATCTATCCCAGTAAAGTCGAGAGCAAAGAACCACACACGTGCTGGGGTGGGGTTGGGCGGATGCACTTGAGAGCCATCCACTAGGTGGATCTCCCACGTGTGACGTATGATGGTGGAGGAGAGATCTCTCTTCTCTTTTTCTTCTCTATCACAACACTAGACGTCCTTAGGGGTTGGGGGCATCCAAGGCACTCTTTTGCTCTATCCGCCTTGGGATAGGATTTATTTATAAGTGGGATAAGGTTTTAAGAGGAAACACCAATTATAGTGCTCCTCACCCTATAGACTTTGATATATTATGGCCTATACCACCAAAAATTTGTGGACTTGCCTTATCCTTGCACTCAGATTGACCAAATTCTTCCATTGTACAACAATGTCCACTTTTTCCTAAAGTTTAAGAGGTGAGCCACAAGATCTCAACCATCGCATATCCATCATGCACACTGAAACCATTTTAATGGTTGAAAGAAACATCAACAATTAAAAACCTTTAATTAAACCTTTAAAACCTTTTAAGCACTGGGCGTAGCCAGAAAATCACTTGATGGATAGTCCAATCACTAAGATCTAAGCAACAAATAAGTTCTTTGAGGTAACAAGAGGATCCCATATTGGAGCATATGAAGATGCATGCATCCAATCACACTTGTATGTTAATTGTTAGCCACTAATGTAACCTCATTGGGTGAAGCTAAACACACAACACCAGGAGCTCGTACTCCCCCTATGACCTTAGGTCTAAGGATTAATCAAAGCTGGTGCATGATCAAGTCGATCCACTCCAAACATGATCGGTGTACTAGAATAGATATGATGCGATCCTCCAATGTAAGTGCTCAGCTTGGCCTAAAACATATGAACTCGTATTTGTGAACACTCACATTCATATGTGGGGTAGGGCCATGGCACAATTATCTCGATAATGGAGATTTTCCATCCCAACTTGTTGTTAGTTCACAAACAAAAGATGGTCAATTAACCTTTCATGGATTGCTTAATTCCGCTACTATGGTCACAAGCTGTAGGGTATTGAGATCCACGAAACACAACTCTCCCTTTTGCCAATGGTCGTTGTGTTGAAACTCACCTTCTCGTAAGACAACTGGAGGAAACCCTCCCCTTAACCTATAAACTCATAGACAATTGAGGTTTCCCACACATTTAATTATGACGTCCATGGTAAAACCAAACACCTGGTCATCCATGTACATGATCATATCAATAATGGCTTTCCAGGGCACTTAATACCAACAATGTCAATCTCAAATAGTTGGGACAATACTAAAGTGATGATCATGATGATCTGCGTATCATTTCAAATCAAACACATATATACATAAATATATGTGCATAGTATATGCATATAGAAAAATGATCATATACATAACTGTAGTGTGGGTCCGACTTCATGTATTTGACATCCAATCAGTTTAAAAGATGCTTCACCGTGAAAATGGGAAGCATAAAAAATTCAGATTAATCCAATCATCAGGTGGGCCGCACCATGTCAATTTTTACACGTCTGATTTTCATTGGGTTGATACGGTTTCATCAGTAGTTGTATACAACTCTTTATAGCAATCATCAGCCTGTTCAGCAGCTGAAAAACGTATGCGGCTAGCGCATTTTATTATCATGTTGTTTTGTTTGCTTTAAGTTGTAATTGGCTCAGAGAGCTCTAGCTCTCCTTATTAATATTCTAATAAATCTTATGTGTTGATGCTGAGATCTGGTCATCCTTGCTAGACCGTCATGTACCTGCAAAACCAAGTGACAATGGGGGCCCTGGTTGTAGCCAGGGACCCTCCGATGCCTAAGTCAGAATAAGCACACTCTGGGTCTAGTAGAATTAGGGTAATAGTGCATACATTCTACCGTAGGTAGGGTTCTTATTTATAACCTTTTCGAGACTTCTTCCATGTATGGTAATGAGTTTGTCATGTAGATACGTATCACACAAGGGATCTTTCCCTGGGTATATGGCGCTTCTCTTGGCATGATTCTTGGCGAAGATCTCGAGGAGGTAATCCTTTCCGTATACAGAGGGGACATCTCCTAGTGGTTGGCATCCGAGGAGGCCGTGGTCGATAGCCGAAGCTGACCTCTAAGTTGCTTTGGTCAAGGTCCTGCAGACCAAACTTAGTTGATGATTGGGGTCGGGGTCGAGTTTTGTGATCGGCGTCCATAGTTGTTCCTTGGTCGCGACAGTGAAAGGTTGACTAGGCGACCAAGGTCACCAGTCATAATGCCTGGATTAGTCGTGGGGGGCATGCTCGGCATCTAAGGTCGAGCTCATACCCGACCTCCCAGCCGAGTTGTTTGCCTTGTTGTTTTCATCTGATCCTAGTTGTTTGGTCAATCCAGTTTTACCCATAACAGTAGCTCCCTACTTCTGAGCGTTTTCCAGGAGCTCGGGAAGTAAATGGACTTGGACTGATGCCCGAGCACGAGAACTCACGCGGAGGAGGTCGGCTCGAACACTCCTCTCTCTTCTTTCTTAGTCACTCTTTTTCTTTTTCTTTTTTCGAAATGTCAGACGGTTCTATTAGAGCGTCTGTGTCCATGGCCTTTCACGGGAAGTCTGCCCCGAAAATTATGGATTCCTAGTTGGGCGCACCCTCTAGCGTATGGTCTCCGATGATGGAAGGCCATGAGGAGGTAACATTGGCCCCGAGGTTGGAGCCCATGTTTGTCGAGGGGCCGTCTTCGGACGTTAGCCCCTTCGCTTCGAGGCTGCAGGATGTAGACCTAATTCAGATTAGGTCGGAGTTTTAGATCCCCAACTCTGTAGTGCTCCGAGCTCCTGAAGTCAGGGAAGATCCGAGTCATCCTCCCAAGTGTGAGGTGGCCATATATCTCGTGGCCTTGCAATGTGGTTTGCGACTGCCTCTCCACCCCGTCGTGCGAGAGGTCATCCATCGCCTTAGGCTCGCCGCAGGCTAGTTGATCCCAAACGTTGGCGGGCCATTTTCGACACCTTCATTCTGTGGCATAAGCTCGGACATGCCGAGTTGTCCGCAGATGAGCTCTTGTGCTTATACAGAGCGAAGGCCAGCCCTAATACTTGGGGCTGGTACTATTTCTCTGCGTGAGTGAACTAGGGCCAAGCCTTCATCACCGACAACCCGTCATCCAACAAGGGCTGGAAGGACAAGTGGTTCTTCGTGTCGGGAGAATGGGAGGCCCCACTAGCTGAGATGGGCAGGCTGTGCTCCCGGGTCGCTACCAAATTCGTATTACTAGGTCGGAAGTTGCCGAGCTGCAGACCTTGTCTTATTTACTATCTTTTTTATAAAAAAAATTGTTTTTTTTTTTTTTTTTTGTCATTTGTTGACTTTGGTCGTGCCTTTTTGTAGCTCTTCCTCAGAAGCAGCCCAAGCTTACTCAATTGCAACTTCATCAAATTAATCATGTGAAGGAGCAAAGCACTGCTGAGAGGAATTGGATGAGGCTGATCACTCCCCAGTCCTTATACCAATCCGGCCTGTCTTTGGTCGAGCCAACAGGTATATTGTAGCTGGTCGAGTTTTCATTAGACTTTTGTGCTCGGACTTTATTTTTTCACATCTGACCCTTGTAAGTTTTTGTACAAATGGTAGATCATCTCCGCCCTTTGAAGAAGATTAAAATTCCCTCCAAAGTCGAGTTGGAGCAGCTGAAGAGGACGATTGAGAAGGTTCCTGCCCCTCCTCTGGCTCGTTGAGGGGAGTCCTCTAAGGTCATAGAGGACAGACCTGAACCCGTCCTTGAGGGGCTGATTGTCGAGCAGCCAGCCAACTTCGGCAACTGCAAGCAGGGCAGCTCAGGAGGCTTCCCCATGCGAGGTCTTCCTTCCTCAACCAATGGTAAGGGAAATTGTGGATTTGGAGCCATCCCCAGCTCGGGATGAGGGTCGTCCTGCTGAGGGCCCCTCTATTGCTTGTGACCAACAGGCTGAGGTTGGCAGTGCCTCGGGGCGTCCACAGATAGCAGGTCAGGCTCCTTCCCCACGGGTCACCGCATGGCCCTCCTAGCTCAGTGGGGGACCTGACATGTGCCCAAGGAGGATATTTCCTCACTATTGGCTGTCCACACGATGACCCTCCTGAGCGAGTTGGCGGCCTCCTTCCTCAAATTAGGTCTTCTTTGCTTTTCTTTTCAACATGATGTTCTTTTGGTCTTCTACCCCCTCATTTGTTGCCCTTTGTTTTTGTTTCTTTTTTCCGACCACCCCTAGCCTTTTAGCCGCTCGCCGAGCATTCCAGGAGCTGGGGTGCAGGCTCGAGGAGGCGAGGGCGGGCCTCCAGGCCAAGGACGCCGAGCACGAGGCCTCTATCGCAACTAGGGACACGGCCGTTGCCTGGGCCGAGTCCCTCCAGGAGGCTCTGCGGGTTGCGGGGGAGGAGTGTGCAGCTCTTGGGGCCCAACTAGCTGAAACGCGATGGGAGAGGGCTGCACTGTGGGCCAAGTCGGAGGGGCTAAAGTCATGCCTGTCCATCTCCGAGGCCGAGCGGTTAGAGGCGGAAGCTAAATCCACGAGGGTGGAGGTTGAGTTGGCCGAGGTGGCGGCCAAGTTGGCAAATGCTGAGGCTTCCATCTGGGCGATGCGGGCAGTAACAGTGGATGCGTACAAGGCCTCCGGGGAACGGGCTGAGGAGCTGGCGGAGTACTTCAGCCTCGGCTACGGGCAATGCCAGGAGCACATCAAGCAGAAGTATCTAGAGCTTGACCTAGACTGCTTGGTCGATGAGTCTCCCGAAGACCTTGCCCCTGTTGTAGTTGGAATCGAGCAGCCCCCCGAGGAATCAGCCGAAGCCGAAGCCGAAACCGAGCAGCCCACTAGGGATTAGACCAAGCCTCTCACCCCATTGTAAAACATTTTTAGTTTTTTTAGTTTTTTCTTTGTAATGTCATTTCCTTTATCAATGAAAAGATGTTTTTGTCATGATTGGTCATGAATGTTGTGTGCATGATCTTCTTAAGTTAGTAGAACTAGTAGGTCGGGCGGAGTAGAGCTAGTAGGTTGAGCAATGTAGGGCCCAATAAGCCACTTATTTAATGGTAGGCTGTGCACGATATAATCGATAGGTCGACCATGCTCGGGTAGTCGAGATAATTATGTTAAAAGAAATTCTCCTCTTGACTTGGAGAAGTTCTTTTATTGTAGAATTTATAGTAGAGAAGAAACAGTAGCAATATCATGAGCAACTTTTCCCTTTGAAAATGGGAGGTCGTTCTTCGATGATCGAGCAGTTGTCGAGTCGTCTAACATGGTCGGCATATTCGTTGAACTTTTGAATTCCTTTTTAGGAATAGTATATCTTTAGGTGCTCGACATTCCATGGATGAGGCAAGGGCCGAACGGCCAAACTTCCATGTCCTCAAGTCGATATGCGCCCGATAGTGTTGTGTCCGTAACTTTGCAGGGTCCTGCCCAACTCGGCCCTATGTCCCCAAGTTGGGCTCCTTGGTGTTCTGGACGGTCTCGTGAAGGACTAAATCCCTTACTCGAAATCTGTACACCTTGACCCTGGAGTTATAGTACTGGGCAGCCCGCTGTTAATAGGCGGTGATTTTCAACTGTGCTCGTTCCCTTCCTTCCTTGAGGAGGTCTAGACTCAGGGCCATTTGCTTGGCAATTTGACTTTCATCGAATGATTCAATGAGGGTGTCGAAAGTCCTACTTCGACTGGTATCACGGCTTCAACTCCAAAGGCTAGAGAGAATGGAGTTTCCCCATTTGAAGTTCGAGCAGTTGTTCGGTATGCCTAGAGGACATGTGGTAACTCCTCAGCTCAGGTCCTTTTGGACTTCTCGAGCTTGGTTTTGAGATGATTTTTTATGATCTTGTTAACCGCTTCTACTTGTCCATTGGCTTGGGGATGTTGAGGTGATGAGTAGGCGTTGCGAATGCCAAGTCTTTCACAAAGTCCTTGATAGCGCGCGTTGTCAAACTACTTGCCATTTTCCATGACAATAGTGTGTAGAATGTTGTATTTGCAGATGATGTTCTTCCAGACGAAATCAGTGATCTTTTGCTCTGTGATTTTGGCCAACGGCTCGGCCTTAACCCACTTGGTGAAGTAGTCAACAACTACGACAACGAACCTAGTTTGACCTCTGCCCATTAGTAGTGGTCCTATGATGTCAATCCCCCACTATGCGAACGACCAGGGGCCAGTCATCGGGGTCAGCTGTTCGGAAGGCTGTTGAGGTATCGGGGCGAATCGTTGGCACTTATCGCATTTCCTTGCATACTGCTTAGCATCTTCATGGATGGTCGGCTAGTAGTACCCTTGTCGAATCACTTTGTGGGCCAGTGCCCTTCCACCCGAGCGGTTACCACAGACTCCTTCGTGGATCTCCCTCAGAACATATTCGGCTTCGTTGGGTCAGAAGATCCTCAGGTATGGTAGGGAATATCCTCTTTTGTAGAGGATGTCCCCTATCATATTGTACCGAGCTGCTCTGTTTTGAATTCTCCGTGCCTCGAGTTTGTCATTGGGTAGTTCGTTCCTCTAGAGGTAGCCTGTGATCGGGTCCATCCAGCTCGACGCTGAGATGACATGAAATGCTTCGTCCGGCTCAGGTCGGCCGATGTTGGGCTCAGGTAAGAATTCAATTGGGACCGTTTTGGCGATGTCGTCGTCGGCCGCTACGGCTAGTTTTGATAGAGTATCTGCTCAGGAATTTTCTGCTCGGGGGACCAAGGTGACTTTACACTTGCCGAATTTGCCGATAAGCTTTCTCGCCTTTTGGAGGTAGGCGATCATTTTTTCTCCCTTCGCCTGGTACTCATCAGCAACTTGTTGACAATGAGTTGGGAGTTGCTGTGGATCTTCAAGGCTCGGGCTCCCATGGTCTTCGCCAGCCTGAGCCCGGCGAGGAGTGCTTCATACGCTGTCTCGTTGTTGAAAGTTGGGAACTCAAACCTCATGGCATACTGTATGCAGGTCTGGTCAGGCGCGACAAGGATTATTCCTGCTCCATTGCCTTTTGAATTGGAGGACCCATCAATGTGAAGGGTCCACTCTTGTAGGTCGATTTCCTCCTTGTCTTTGGCTTCTTCAGGAGGCTCGACACTGGTGTGCTCAACAATGAAGTCGGCCACTGCCTAGCCCTTGATAGCAGTTCGGGGTAGGTATTTGATGTCGAACTCACCGAGCTCAATGCCCACTTCGTTAGTCTTCCTAACACCTCAAGTTTTTGGAGCACTTGACGGAGGGGTTGATTGGTCGGGACCACAATGGTGTGGGCTTGGAAGTAGGGGCAGTGACGTCGTGACGACATGATCAAGGCCAACACGAGCTTCTTGGTATTAGGGTATCTGGTCTCAGCTTGGACCAGTGCCTTGCTCATGTAATATACATGAAGCTTGCCCCCACCGACCTCTCGTATCAAGGCCAAGCTGACCGCTGCAGTTGAGACAGCCAAATAGAGCAGCATTGGCTCTCCCTGCTCGGGCTTGGAGAGTAGCGGGGGTAACCCGAGGTATTGCTTGAGTTGTTGGAAGGCATGTTCACAATCATCATCCCATGTCGGCTCCATCTTGCCCTTTAGTTGTCGGAAAAATGGCAGGCACTTATCTGTAGCCTTGGAGACGAACCCATTAAGGGTCGCTACTCTGCTCGTGAGACACTGAATTTCTTTTGTAGTTTTGGGTGAGCTCTTGTTCAACATTGCTTGAATTTTGTCGGGGTTTGCTTTAATTCCCATCTGGTTCACCGAGAAGTTGATGAACTTTCCCGAGCTTACCTCAAAGGCAAACTTGGTTGGGTTCAGCTTCATCTGGTATTTCCTCGGGATGGTGAACATTTCTTCGAGGTTGGCCACATGGTTTGTCGCTTGGTGCTCTTGACTAGCATGTTGTCGACGTAGACTTCCATAGAGCGCCCGATCTACTTAGCAAATATCTTGTTGACAATGCATTGATACGTTGCTCCGGCGTTTTTCAATCTGAAAGGCATGACCTCGTAGCAGTAGAGCCCGTTGTCGGTGACGAAGTTCGTTTTTTGCTTGTCGTGTTCGTGCATGGCCATCTAGTTGTAACCTGAGTAGGTGTCAATGAAGCTTTGGAGCTCGTGCCTGGCTGTGCTGTTGACCAGGTGGTCGATCCTCGGTAGAGAGAAACTGTCTTTTGGGCACACTTTATTCAAGTCCGTACAGTCGACACATACCCGCCATTTTTCATTTGATTTTTTCATCAGCATGACATTCACTATCCAGTCGAGATAGTAGATTTCTTCAATGAATTGGGCCTTGAGAAGTTTACTAGCCTCCTCACCAATAATCATGTACCGCTCTAGTTTGAATGCTCGTAGCTTTTGTCTCACAGGTCGGTGGTTGGGATCGACGTTTAGTTTGTGGACCATACTCTGGGCTGATGCGGGCATGTCCTAATGTGACCATGTGAAGACGTCGATGTGCTGCTTCAGTAGGCTAACGTTCTCCTCTCGCTAACCTGGGGTTAGCAACGAGCCGACTTGAATCGTGCGGGTCGGGTCGGTCAGTGTTCGAAGTATCGGTATCACTACAAGTTTCACTGCCAGGGATACAAAAACAATATCAATACCACCGATAATATCGCTGATAACCGGAAATGCAGGGAAACATAGGAAAAACAGTGGAATTTTCAGCGAAACTTCAGGAGATGTTAAAATGTACATATTTGAATATTTAGAAATAAAAAAATTGCAAAAAGAATGCATACATAACAAGTTTTCATTTAATGGGGCCTTAAAAGCATGTGCTGTTGTAAGAAATCAATCCAACCATCCCCTCCGACCTATTTAACCATCCGACCTTTCATCCAAACATCCATTGATATTACAAAATATCAATAACACATGATATTTCACCAAGAAATCATCAACAATTGGAAAGAAAACGAAAGATTATGGTCTCAATATCTAGCATGTTGCGATATCGATAATATCAAGATATTATCAATATTATCAATGACAAATTGAACACTACATACAACCATGTGCCCATGAAATAAAATTAAAATAATTTTTTTTCCAATAAATAAAATTTTGATGATATCAATATGTTGGTGGTATTATTGAAATATTGTCAATACACTTATGATACAAACATTACCTAGAATTTACATAGTCGAAAATATTGGTGATATTGATGCATTGGCAATACAGGCAACACCTAGAATTTACATAGTTGAAAATATTGACGATTACATTAACAATATTGATATGTCGGCGATATTTAGCGATACATTGTTAGTACCTGGAATTTCTGATACTACTAGCATTATTAGTATCACTACCAGTGTTATCGGCATCGCTAAGCTGGAGATGAAGATAATATCAGAGATATTTTGATAATATCGAGGATAATTCGAACACTGGGGTCGGTCTCGCAGAGGGGTACAACCACCAGGTCCTCTAGAGGAGATCCTCTTTCGACTGATTCTTCTCGGGGGTCGAGAGATGTAATCGCCATCTTCTGTCGATGCGCTTTTTCCCTAACCAACACCATGCCTGGTTGGGAACTTCATCGCGAGGTGGTAGGTAGATACTGTTGCTCTGATAACATTGAGGGATGGTCGTCCCTATATTATGTTGTAGACAGAGGGACAATTGACCATGAGGAAGTCGATCATCACAATGGTCTGATTGCGACCCTCTCCTGCAGTCATGGGCAACAATACACTTCCTTCGGAGGTGATTCTCTCCCCTGCAAACCCAAGTAAGGGAGTATGGACAGGGTGTAGTCGTAGCACTACGTAGTGTAGCTAAATAGTGTAAATCCCAGGTAGAGTACACTATAGGGGTCGTAGTGTATATTGTATTTTATTTATTTATTTATTTTTGAAGAGTGATGAGAATATTCATTTTTATTTTTTTAGTTTTATTTGTTAAAAATAGTGTAGAACTTATATTATATATATATATATATATATATATATATATATATATATATATAAACTCAAAACCAAACCTTTTCTTGTTTACTTTTACTTAAAATGGTGGTGATCCTTTGTTAAAGTTGGTGTGACACTTACATGCTAAAAAACCTTTAAAACTAAACTTAAAAGAAAAAGGGTTTCAAAAGATTTCAAAAAGCCCTCTTTGTATAGATGACATCTATATTGCACTTAATACTCTTAACCCGTGGGATCTTTATTTATTTTTCATACTTGTGAGTTGTGACTTGTGGTTTCCAATGTTTTAAATATAGATGATATCGGCCGATATATCCCACGATATATATTGTATCCCATTTGTGTGCTCGAAAAGCACAGGTAATGCCGATATATCCGACATGTTTGATCCGATGAGCATTTTCAATTTTTCGATCCCTTTTTTTTATTATTATTATTGAAATTATGTTAAATTAATGTCAAATGTTAAATTAATGTCAAATGGTTAAAAATCCATTGGTTCTTCATGTTTTGCATGAAAAATTATGGAGTTTGAGCTTTGATTTTGAGATTTATATTTTGATATTGACCATTAAAAGATTTAGATGATCAAGAATTGTTCTAGACTTTAGGGTTTGCTTAGGTTTTCTACTTGTTCGAGACTTGAGACCTGAGATTATGGACGTATTGAATGAAATTTCTCTACATTGCTTCTTTTGAGCAAGAAAACTTCCTGTGAATGGAATTTGGTGTGAAGCCATTGGAGTGATTCCAAGTTATCTTTCTTATTCTTATCAAGGTATTTCTTTCTTCTCTCTTTCAAACCCTCTTTTTTCATTGAATATTTTCTCTTCCTTTTCAAACCCATACTCCATCATCATCAACCCAACTCATTATCAACCAAACTGACT
The DNA here is from genome assembly GCA_021015155.1 of Magnolia officinalis. Taxonomy (NCBI): domain Eukaryota; kingdom Viridiplantae; phylum Streptophyta; class Magnoliopsida; order Magnoliales; family Magnoliaceae; genus Magnolia; species Magnolia officinalis. Next base: position 25,797,346 of record JAJHSJ010000018.1, on the reverse strand, counting down.
CAGCCCCACCACACCGTCCATACAACTAAAGCTGTACACGAGCCGAATCGAGCCAAACTAAGTTTGACCCAAGTTTGGTTTGGCTTGTTTATGTGACACCCCTATTCGAGCTTTATACGAGCCGAGCTTCGAGCCTATCCCTACTGTTTGAGCTTGGTTGGATTTGGACCAAATATCTGAACCAAGCCAATTCGAATCCCGCTGTAGCGTACTTAATAAACTTTGTGGGACAGGGTGTCTCGTATCTGTTACGATACGGGCGTATCAGCCGATATGTATCGGTATACGGGGCCGTAACGGTCACCCCCCCCCCCCCCCCCCCCCCCGATTCTGTAGCCGTAACGGTCCCGTAACAGCCATTACGGGGCATAACGGTAAAAAAATGGCTTTTTTTTTTTTTTTTTTTTGCTTTTTTAAGGTGTGTTTTTTCATTTTTTTTGAAACTTTTTTCTTCTAAACTCTTCCTAAATCATTCTATTGCTATTTTCGACCACTCTTAGCTTGATATTACAAATAAAAACAACTTATATTAAGGATTTTCTTGATTCGAAGCTCTGTGGGCCATTTTCCAGAAATTCCTCAAAAATAGGTATTTATACTTTTTATTCAATGTTTTGCTGTTTTAATGGTAGAATATGATGTGTTAATCATAATAGAAAATATTAATGTCTATTTTATAGATTGTTGTTATCATTTTATATTTTTTTATAATTTTTTTTTTCTATTTACACACTATTTTCGGCCCTTTTTTTAATTCAAAAAATTATTGTTTATTGAATGTTTTGATGTTTTAATGGTAGAATATGATGTGTTAATCATAGTAGAACAGGTTAATGTTCATTTTACAAATTGTTATTGTCATTTTATATTTTTTTATGAATTATGAAAAATAATTGCAAACACCTACACATGTAAGATATTTTCATATTACATTCATTCTACTATATCTATCATTGATATTAGATAGTTAGAAAATTAAATATATGAGTTTTGCAGTCAAATCCATGTTGTCTGGTTTATAAATTCATCAGACAGTTCGATACAACTTCTCACCAAAGAGTGGACCGTTACACTACCATAAACATGTTCCAATTTATAAATGAATGCATATTTGGAATGCTTAGAATATTCCGGATTTAATCCATATTTTTTCATATTTTTTTGGTAAAAATTTTTTTGTACCGTTACGGGCCGTACGCCCCCGTATCCGTATCGGTATCGGAGGGCACCATTATGCCAACCGATACCGATACGGGATACCTTGTTGTGGGACCACTGTCATGTATACGTATTATTCACGCCGTCCATCCTTTTTACATATCATTTTAGAATATGATCCAAAATTAAAAGCTCTTGGTAAAAAGGAAAGAAGATTTATAAAATATCCTTTAACGATTAAAGACAAGCTACTAATCTAGACATAATGGTGTAAAGGCTTCGAGGGCAAGGCAATATTTTGGCCCTTTGTGATTCAGACCCATGATCATCCAGGCTTGCATTCGAAACCTGCTTACTTAACTCGAGCACCCTCAATGGTTTTGACATTGTTCTCTTACTTTTGGAAAAAAAATAAAAAATTATTCTTTCGTCTTATTACTTTATTCATTTGTGAATATCAAGTATAAGAGAGTCCACAATCATCATCATCGTCATCCTCATCTTAAGCCTTATCCTAATTAATTGGAGATGGCTAGACGAATCTTATTATGCCATTCTACTCTATCAAGTGCCATATCTTCAGCCTAGACCATATGTCATCATGTCCTTTTGGGCCTTCCCCCTACCCTTTTAGAGCCTTCAACTTATGCCAACTTACTCCTAACTAGTGCGGTTCTTGGTCTTCGTTGCATATGACCAAATCATCTAAGTCTACTTTCCCTCATCTTATTACCTATTATTGCTACTCCTAGGTTCCTTCGAATGCATTCATTTCTAATTCTATCCTTCCTCGTTTGCCACTCACCTATCTCAATCTTCATTTTAGCCACACATCTTATGAACATGTTGTTCCTTAATTGCCAAACATTCTGTCCCATAAGGCATAGTTGGGCTGTAGCTATCCTATAAAGCTTCCCTTTCCATTTGAATGGTAGACGATGGGCGTATAAAACTCTAGAGGCACATCTCCATTTCTTCCACTCGGCTTGAATTCTATGGGCAACATCCTTCTCAATCTCTCCATTCTCATGAATTATTGACCCAAGGTATTGAAAGTGGTCATTTTGGGCTTACTTCTTGGTCAGTAGTCTTCACTAATTCTTCGTTTTCACTTTGATTGTTACTAAAATTGCACTTCATATTCTCTATTTTATTTCGACTAATTTTAAATCCTTTAGATTCTAAAGCACCTTGCCTTTCTACCTTTGTGTTTATGCCTTCCCTCATCTTCCAATCAAAGTTATGTCATTTACAAACAACATACACCATGGCATCTCTTCCTGTAAATTCCTTTTTAACTTTTACATAACTAATTGGAAAAGGTATGGCTCAATGCCCACCCTTGATTTAAGCATGCAGTAATTGGGAACTCACTTGTCTCTCTACTAGTGGTCTTTACATTTGTTACTGCTTTCTCATCCGTATCCTTAATCATGTCAATATATCCTCTTAACACTCTTTTCTTTCCCAACACCCGCCAGATTAACTCTCTAGGGATCCTATATCCTATATATGCTTTATCCAAGTCAATAAAGACCACATGTAGATCCTTTCTCCTCCCCTAGTATTTCTCCATCAAATGTTTAGGTTGGAAAGTAGCTTTAGTGGCAGACCTACTGGGAATGAAACTTAAACTGATTTTGTGATACAGTCATCTCATGCCTTAGTTTTTGGTTAATCACTCTTTGTAATGCCCTCAAAATCGGGGGTCGAGCAGGAGCCCAACTCCCGAGTTTCCAACGCATGACTTATGCAACATAGATAATGATGATTAAATGTTGCCTGTATTAGCACATTAAACATGAATGAGATTAAGCCAAAACAGCATATCATACTCCAGAGACGATTAAATTTAAGCAAGCAGAAGACTGTGATAGATATATAAAATATATAAGTTGTGGTGGGTCTCCAGAGTGTGAAAATGTCACCAGGTTAACCATATACATGTATACTTCCAAAACGAACAAAATGAATATACATGTGTTCCAAAATACAGAATAACAGTGTAAGAGCATCTAGTCAACATCCCTGTAATCCCTGTCGATCAGAACATGGTCTACATAGACCCGCCTGATAAGTGCATGTAAGAGAACTCCTCCTTGTCATCAGAGAAATCAGGCTCCGTCACGTAATCTACAACTACAACAGGGTCTGGTTGGTGTTTTAAAACACTGTCCCAGAGTGGGAGTGAGTGATCAAACTCAGTGGAGCTAGAAGGCGAAGGTTAACATGTTATCAATTTAGTCAAGCAGTAATGATGAAACAATACAACAATCAGGTCCTAAGTACTCTTATTAATGCAAGGATGGCATGCGAAAATGATGTATGCCCTCGCCTGCACTCCCTTAGCGACATCATCTCATGATCGCGCATGCTACACTCCGGTAAACGTGTGCTTCCTCGCCAAAGCACCGTGCAATGCGATGCATGTTCGTGATTACCAAGTTCTTATTTAGGCCTTTTCATACAGCAGGGTTGGGAAGCTAAGGTACCTCCCTTATATCATTTCCCAAACAATGATCCATCTAGAGTCGTCAATCCTAGTTAGTCTCATACGATAGGCAGTTCCAGGTTGCTATCAAGAGGCTCGTCACCTCAGTGTAAGCCTGGTTTATACTCGAGGTTTCCACGGAAAGGTTCGTCACCTTAACGTAGACCAAGTGTATGCTCATGGTCACTACGAGTGGCTCGTCACCAAATGTAGGCCGACAGCTTGAATACAGTGTCATACCACGTATTTGCTCACGAGTCTGCATCAAGAGGCTCGTCACTCGTATGGTTTATACTCGAGGTTTCCACGGAAAGGTTCGTCTACGTAGACCGGTATGCTCATGGTCACTACAGTGCTCGTCACTAGGCCGACAGCTTGAATACAGGCTATACCACCGTCTGTCACGAGCTGGGGCTCGTCTATGGGGAGGCTCGTGCCCCAGCGTAGGCCGACAGCTCGACCACGATGTCCCATACCACCATGCCGGCTCATGAGTCTTAGCAGATCGAGGTAAGGTAAGGTTAAACGGGCCTTTCACTGGTGAGTTTGGTACCTTAGATTCAAGCAGTAGCGTCCATACATGGTGAACATATATTGGGCCAATCGGGTTACTTCACAAGCTCGACTAATACGAGCGTACGTTGTCTTAATCGACATGGAGTGCGTAAGCATTCCGCGTGGCCTAACCACTGTCGTCAAACAACGTACGACTCGGATTCATCGAACGCATCCATCGTGGCTAAAACAGTTCGACCACCGATCGTAAACCATTACCGATTGCCTGGACTACATCGTAGCCCCAATCACACTCCAAACAATAGTATTCACATGTGATAGTCAAAGACAACATGCGACAACCAATCTAAATATAAATCTTACTTGAGCATTTCAACAAGCACAAACTACACATGTTATCATACATAGGCATCTCATCCGTAAATCACTTAATAGTAAGATAAGTTATATAAAGGAAAACTATAATTATAGATAAGGGGATTGAGGATCCCATCTCAACACCCTCATCACGTACATTACATCAAACATTTTCTCATTCAGGCATTTTATCAAACACTTAGACTACACCTATTACATACATGTAATAAATTAGTTAAAAACACATATTATAGCAAACCCTTCCACATAGGGGTTGCCACACGTACAACCATCATGCGTTCCCAAACATCCATCGTAACAAGCACAAATCACAATTCCATTTCATTCAGACATTTCAACAAACACATAGAAGGCATTTAAAATCACATAGTTTACATATATATGAAATATACGGAAAACATTGTATCTAGGCATATGTGATTGCAATCAAGTCAGACATAAATCATTGCTGACATTGAAAGCCTTGAAAACCATAACCTAAACATTTATAGTCCGCACCTTCCGCCGGTAGACTCGTAACGAACCCTAACTCTTTGTCTACGGCACAACGGCAACCTATAGTATGAAATATGTTAGCTACTTCACTATTTACTCTATTTGAATCCCTAAAACAAATTAGGGTTAGGATTTTTTACCCAAGAACGGAATCGGAATCGCCGGAATAGCGATGTAGGAAGGCTGATTAAGCACGTAGAGTGGTGGGATCGAATCCCATGAACAATCTCCCACTTTCTCTCACACTTTCTCTCTCTTTCCTTCTCTCTTTGCTCTCTCTCTCCTAGGGTTTGCAAATTCGTATGTGAAGGGAGAGAGGGTTTAAGGGGCTTATATAGGCCCAAACTGATCTCAATGGCCCCAAGGCCATGGTATACTTAGGTTATAGCTAAATAGCGGCCGTTTCGGTCCAACGGAGCACATCTGGAGGCCCCTTTTCTGCATACGGTCTGGGGGAAGTTCCTTGACATTGGATCTAGGTCAGGCTAAGTGTTTCGTCCGATCGGATTTGTGGATCGACCGTGGCGGACCAGTTTCAGTTCTACGGTCGTCGTCACTCGATCAGGGCCACAAGTACACTGACCTGTGTAGGGAAATTTCCCTGATTCGAGGGTGTATTTGGGCCAGATTCTGACGGTCTGAAAGCTTAAATTTGGCATGAAGCGAATGACCCAAATCACTTAAATCTGAGTTCACTTTCTAAAGATATTTGCATTTCTCACATTCTCTCCGGGCTCAAGTTGTGCGTTGCTGGATACTATTAAGACTTGATTTCCGAGATGGTTGTCAAGCCCAGTAAGGCGGTCATAAGCGTATGGTTTCGCGGTAATCGGATTTTCAACGCGCGGTTCAGGTCCGATAGGAAGTTTTAGTATGCTCCCAAGAGCAATTGGGTTTAGAGTTTGATCCTAGATTTCTAGGTAACGCAACGTTAGCGATTCTGCTAGATTGGGTCTTGCAGTTCGTATTTAAAGTGGTTTAAGCTAATTTCACAGCTAATCTAGGTTAGCACTTAGTTAATTCTCGCCTAATTTCTAACGGATTTGGTCCCGAGTGATTTCTGCCTAAGGTGGTACTCGGGTCTTTGTACGGATTTTTCCGAGGCGTTACAATTTACCCCCCTTAAAGAAAAATTTCATCCTCGAAATTAGTACCTTTTCGTACTCCTCAAGAATCTGAGGGTAGTTCTTGCGAACCTCGGCTTCTGTTTCCCAAGTTCCTCGGTGTGGTGTGTCCATAGTACCTTCACAAGTGGAATCACTTTACTACGCAGCACTTGTTCCTTCCTATCTAGGATACGTGTCGGTCGCAGTACATAAGTAGCATCCTCACTCAACTGCACCTGCCCCACTTGATAATGTGGGAAGGATTAGGAACGTATTTCTTCAACATAGATACATGAAATACGTTGTGCACGCCTACGAGTGGTGTGGGCAAAGCAAGGCGGTACGCTACCACCCCCACTAGATCCAGTATCTGGAATAGGCCAATGAATATCGGCGTGAGCTTCCCCTCCCTTCCAAACCGAAGGACTCACTTCATGGGGGAAACTTTCAGAAACACATGGTTCCCAACCTCGAACTCTAACTGTCGTCGCCTCGTATTGGCGTAGCTCTTCTGTCTGCTCTGTGCTGCCAGAAGTCGACGCCTGATAATGTCGATCTTTTCTGAGGTCGCCTGTACTAACTCTAATCAAACTCTTCTCGCCAACCTCTGCCCAACAATGCGGTGCTCTACATGGACGCCCATATAGTGCCTCATAGGGGGCCATACCAATACTCGCCTGAAAGCTGTTGTTATAGGCGAACTCAGCATAAGGAAGACAGTCATCCCAACTGTCCTTGAAATCAAGCACACAAGCTCACAGCATATCCTCCAACACCTGATTTACCCGTTCCGTCTGCCCGTCAGTCTGTGGGTGGAACGCGGTACTGAACTTCAACTTCACACCTATTGCTTCCTGGATACGAGTCCAGAAGATAGATGTGAATCGCGTGTCTCGGTTTGACACGATCTCCATAGGAACCCCATGCAGACGTACTATCTCCTTGATGTACAGCCTGGCCAAATCGTCTGCTGAGTTCGAAACTCTAATAGGGAGAAAATGAGCGGATTTCGTCAACTGGTCCACAATCACCCAAAAGGAATCATGTCCCTTCCTCATCTTCAGTAGCCCTGAGATGAAATCCATAGAAATGAAATCCCATTTCCATTCAGCTATGGGCATGGGCTAAAGCAGTTCAGACGGTCGGCGATGCTCGGCCTTGACCTGCTAACACGTGAGACAACAGGACACATAATCTGCTATGTGGGCCTTCATGTCGTCCCACCAGTACGAGCGCTTCATGTCTCGGTACATCTTCGTATTACCGGGATGCATTGCCATCCTCGAATTGTGAGCAGCTTCGAGAACTTCCTTTCTCAAGTCATGAAGGTTCGGGACGCATAGGCGGCCCTAGTAACGTAAGCCCCCATTCGTACCAACTCTCTACTCAGAATCTGCATCATCACTAGCTCGTTTCCTCAACTCTACCAACCCGTCTTCTTCCCCCTAAGCCACAATGATTCGGTCATCAATAAGGGGCTGCACACGAATGTCTGCGATGCTCTCGAATGGCTCCTCTACCATGAGTTTCTGATCAAAATCTCGCACAAACTCTACCATATCCTACTCTGCTATCATTAGCAGAGCCGCAAATGCTATCGTCTTCTTGCGGCTCAACGCGTCTGCCACAAGGTTGGCCTTGCCAGGATGGTAGGAGACCTCGAACTTGAAGTCTTTCAAGGTTTCCATCCATCGTCGCTGCCTCATATTCAAGTTCCTCTGCGTGAATATGTACCTGAGGCTCTTGTGGTCGCAAAATAGCTCGTACTCCTCTCCATAGAGGTAATGTCTCCAGAGCTTCAATGCAAAGATGACAGCCGCCAACTCCAAGTCATGCGTAAGGTAATTTTCCTCGTGCTTCCTCAACTGTCGCGATGCATAGGCAATCACCCTATCCTTCTGCATAAGAACGCAACCCAAACCGACACGAGATGCGTCGGTGTATATCGTATACTTGACCCCTTGCTCTGGCAATACTAGCACAGGGGCGGACGTCAACCTGTCCTTCAGCTCCTTAAAAGCTGCTTCTGCCTTCTTATCCCAGGTAAACTTAAGGTCCTTCTGAGTCAGCTGAGACAACGGTCTGGCTATCTTGGAAAAATCCCTAATGAAGCGACGGTATAACCTGTCAGGCCTAGAAAGCTCCTCACTTCAGTAACCGAACCGGGCTGCTCCCAGTCCTGAACTGCGGCTACCTTAGCAAGGTCCACAACTATCCCTTCCTTGGACACCACATGTCCCAGGAACTGACTTCTTTCCAGAAGTCGTACTTCTTGTACTGCGCAAACAACTGGTTCTTTCTGAGCGTACCGAAGATGGTTCGCAGGTTCTCCTCGTGATCTTCCCGACTCTTGGAGTATATCAGGATGTCATCTATAAATACGATGACGAGTCGGAATAGATACAGCTGAAACACCCGGTTCATCAAGTCCATGAATACGGCGGGAGCGTTTGTGAGTCCAAACGACATCACCAGAAGCTCATAGTGCCCAAAACTGGTCCTGAAAGTTGTCTTCTGCACGTCCTCATCCCTGACGCGCAACTGATGATACCCTGACTATAAGTCGATCTTCGAAAAATATTGTGCCCCCTTCAACTGATCAAACAAATCATCTATCTTGGGCAAAGGATATTTGTTCTTCATCGTTACCTAGTTCAGCCTGCGATAATCAATACACAATCGCAGTGATCCATCCTTCTTCTTCACAAACAACACGGGTGCTCCCCAAGGAGAACTCGGTTGTATGAAGTCCGACTCCAACAGATCATCGATCTGTCTCCTCAGTTCCTCCATCTCACATGGAGGCATGCGATATGTCGGTAATGAAATGGGTGTCGCATCAGGCACAAGATCAATGGTAAAATCGATCTCGCACTGAGGAGGTAATTCAGGAATCGTCCTGAACACATCCTGAAAATCCTGAACTACTGGCGTGTTCCCCAACGTCGGACCATCAACATGCTCTAACAAAGTAGCATAACAACTGATGCGGTAGTACCAACTGACTTGCACTGGGAACGTAAAGGTCGTGCCCTCAGGTCCATGGGCTGTCACCACCCTAGTGTCGCAATCAATCTCTGCCTTCATCTTCGTGAGCCAATCCATACCGAGAATCATATCGTAATGATGTAGCGGTGCGACCATCAGGTCAACGAGCACTGTCCTGCTCCCTAGGTCTATGGGACAACCCCTACACATCTTGGTAGAGTCTGAGAAGGTCCCTGTGGTGGTAAGGAGTCTCAACCCAACCATAGGACTAGTTTCCAACCCTAGCCGCTTGACTGCAGCGAATGATACTATAGAGATAGTAGACCCGGTGTCCACCAATAAGAAGACTGGTGTACCTTGAACATGCGCTTGACCTCGAAGGCCAGTGGTGTTGTAACTGCTGTCTCGAATGCCTCAGCTACAAGTGAGTGCACACGAGCCTGTTGAGAACGGTTCGGTTGCGGTACCATAGGCCATTGAGGCTGCCTAAAATGAGGTGCAGGCGGCCGAAAGGATGGATGTGCTGGTGTTGACCGTAGAGGTGGGGCTGAGATGGCTGGTGGCATCTGACAGTTGATCCTCTGAGGGGGCGAGAAGCCGTTGTCCCTCATCCTGGTGAAGCAGTACGTGTCAGAGTGGCCCGACCTCTTGTAGTAGGTGCACCACATATCAGGTCGCCTCGGCTGTGTCGGTGGAGCCATAAGCCGAGGAGGGGAATCTGGACGCGGCCTCTTGCTGAGGAACGGTCGGCTGGGCTGATCTGGTCGCGGCCTAGGAATCATAGGCACACGTGCACGGGATAGCCTGTCCCCATCCTGCTCAGCTCGCAGAGACATGCCCACTAGCTTTGCATAGGTGGATATGCTAGCGCAACACATCTTCGAGCGTATCTCGGGTCGCAGACCCTCAGAAAATCGCTACATCCTCATCGGCTGATTAGCTAATATCAAAGGAGCATACCTAGCTAGCTCTGTGAATCTGTTCTCGTACTCTGCCATTGTCATCTCCTCCTTGACGGAGGCGAAGAAACTCTCTCCTTCTCATGCCGATATGTGAGAGGAAAGTACTTCTCATGGAAGTGCGTCCCAAAGGCCTCCCACGTCCACACGAAGCCAACAGCAATAGTCCGAAGGACACTGTCCCACCAAAGGCTGGCCTCCTTCTCAAACATATTGGTGACCAACTCCACTTGCTCTGCCTTAGTGCAGTGCAGTGGCTTCAGCATCTTAAAGATGCGGTCTAGCTAATAATCGGCCTCATCGGGTCTGTGAGTACCCGCAAACGTAGGAGGTCGGAAGCACTCAAAAAGGCCGCTAGCACCCACGTTTCCCACAGGGTGCACGAGTGGTGCAGGTGGAACCACACCCATACTCTGGGCAAAGACCCTTGCGATGGTGGCCAAAAACTGCTGCTGCTGCTGCATCAAGAGCATCATCTGCTCCAACCTATCAGTAGGAGGAGCCGACTGAGGCACGTGCAGCGTCGAAGAGGACGCACGGTTCTGCTCAGGAACCGGTGGTGCCACAGGTGGTGCAACAGGTGGTGCCACAGGTGTCGGCCCATTAGTGGGGCCAATAGCCGGCTGAGAATCTGGTAGAGTCTCGTGGGTCGGCCCGAACTGGGGTCCATATGGCTATCGCTAAGGGGAGGTGCCCCGTCAACTGAGTCTCCAAGTGCGAGACATGTCGTACTCCGCGTGCTCTTAGGTGACATTCCCTATATACAACATAGGGCGCAACCCGTGAGATTTAGCATAAGATCATACACGCATCCATACATCATTTGCATTTCAAATCCAAAGAAGCTTCATGCATTTCATTTACCAAAATTGTCACAATACATGAGATGCAGTATTACATGGATCATGACAGAAAATGCATGAGAGCTAATCTAAGCAAGGTTCACACACACTAAAACCCACACACCATTCTACCACAGTACTAAGCCTACCAAGGCTATACATAGAAACAAGAAAACAAGCCACAAAGCAAACCAAAAGACGACTACAGGTACGACTAGTTGTCTGAATCTGGCGATGGTGGATGTGCACCCTTATCTTGCATGCAGCACAGGATAGCCTTCAAGGTGCGAGACACCTTGCTAAACTTCCGCTTCATGAAAGCCTGATTTTCTTCGAACTTGGATCGGGTCTCTGTGATTTCTATCTCAGGGCCTCCTCGATCTAAGCCAAGCAGGCTTCTATAGCAGCCCGATCACTGTCGCGCACCGATGTAGCAGGAGGAGAGCCCTCATCAGTGTCTTGGGCCTCCTCTTCCTCTTCCTGCTTTCCTTCTTCCTCTATCTCATTTTCTTCCTCTCCTCTTCTTCTTCACTCTCCTCAGCCCCGTCGCTACTTTCCTCGTCCTCGGACCCAACACGTCGTTGTAGTGGCCCAATCTTCATGATGGCGAGTGTGGTGTCATTTATAAAGTGAATCGGTACCACCACCATATCAGGGCAAAGTCTGTCGCCGAACTCATGAGCAAGCTTGCATATGAGTCGACCATATGGAAGTGAATTGGCTATTCTAGTAGAACGGGCGGTCAGGACTATCTCTCGCAGGACGAAGGTAGGTAAGCACAGCTTATCTCCCTGCCCAGCACGCTACAAGAAGTCCACCATCAAGCGCGTACACTCGCTGCGGTTGCTCCACCTGGGATACACGTTGTACGTGAAGATGTGGTGGAGCAGGCGGAAGTCGTCTGCCATCTTGGACGCTAAGAGGGTACTGTTTGAATTCTAGTGGGCCAGTCGGCCACAAAGGAATCGCGTGCGGCGGTCTCTTTCATGCTCACTCCTGAAATAATCCTCACTGGCGTGTACCTCACCACACGGTATTCCCAGGAGCCGAGATATTAGACGAACGTCTACAACCGCTTCCCGCCTTGCCACGGAGATCTTGAATTGCAGAGGCTCCAGCGATGGGTCTCGTATATGGGTGTAGAAGGCTTGGACAATGTCCGCAGTCGCCCGTGACTTGCCTTCAAATATGGGCCCCCATCCAGCATCAGACAGGCAGTCCATCAACGGATAAAGCCCGAATAGTCTCTCATCTACAGTGCTTCGAAGAGAACCCTATGGCCTTGAAATCTTCCATGTGACATGTTCGTTAGTAGAGTTCT
>JAJHSJ010000018.1:25723803-25784992 GCA_021015155.1 Magnolia officinalis | reverse complement strand
TAGCGGTGATCGGAGGTGGGCCATTCGACAGGTAAGTACCCTATATCCCCCTTTCTTCAAATTTTCTTCTTGCTATTTCTTCATTTTTTTCTCTTTCTCTCGCCGATTGGAGCGTCCGGTGCGGATTTCTCGGAGATTCGGCAAGAAATCGGGCCGGATTCGACGAGATACCTCATCCGGAGCCTTCGCTGCGTGAAGGGAGGGAAATCGCGAGTCGAAATGGAGAAAATGAAGAGGACGGGCGCGGGAGGGGTGAAAACATGTCGGTCCGGGACTCCGGATTGCGTACTGAGTAACTCAGTACGCTCTTATCGTACTGAGTAAACTCAGTTGGGCCCACCGTGAAAAGAGTGGTTTATCCACACCGTTCATACGTTTTTTCAGCTCATTTAAGGGTTGAACTCAAAGTTGAAGCATATCCAACTCTTAAGTGGATCATACGACAGGAAACAGTGGGAATAATGATTTCCACCGTTGAACCTTCCTAGGCCTTACAATGATGTCAATTTGTCATCCAAGCTGTTAATAATATCACAAAGACATGGATGAAGAAAAAAAAATATATAAGCTTAATACAAAAATTCTGTGACACTCAAGAATTTTGCAACGGTATAAGTTCAATTCACACTGTTTCATGTGGTGTGGTGCATTTGAGCCTTGGATATCCTTCAATTTTGGACCCATATCATAAAATTATCTAATAAAATAGATGGACGGACTGGATAAAATACATAGGCATGGTGAACCCCACAGAGTTTACTCAGTACGCTCAGCGTACAGAATCCGACTTTGCGCGGGTGTGATTTGCTGAGCACGTGCCAATCGTGCTCAGTAAATTCAGTTGGGGCCCACCTTCAATGTATGTGGTATATCCACACCGTCCATATGTTTTCCCATATAAATTAAGGGGTCGATCCAAAAAACCATTTTGTAAGGTGTGGCCAAAAATGGTATTTCAACGGTGGATGTTCAATTCAACTGTTTTGTAAGGTGTGGGCCATTTAAACATTGTATATGGTTTATGTTTGGCCTAAAGCCCTGAAATTATCTGTTAAAAGGTATGGACGGAGCGGATAAAATACATAAATATCATCTTGACCATTCATCTGTTGTGTGGCCCTCAAGAAATTTTTAATGGTGAACGTCACTCTCTCAACTGTTTTCTGTGGTGGGGTCCAGTCGAGCTCTGGATCTGACTCATTTTTTGGTTCACGCCCTAAAATGATCTGTTAACATGGATGGACGGTGTGGATAGAAAAAATACATCATGGTGGGACCCACGTAACTTGGTGACGTAGCGTCAGTAATCCACTAGAAGCGGATTGCGTATGCGGGACGTGGGGTAGTGGTCAGTGCTCTGTGGGCCCCACCATGATGTATGTGTTTCATCCATTCCGTTCATCCATTTTTAAATATCATTTTATTGCAATGAACTCAAAAATGAGAGGGATATAAATCTCAGGTGGACCACACCACATGAAAACAATAGTGATTGGATATACTATTTAAATCCTCCTATGGCCCACTATACTGTTTATTTGACATCCAATCTGTTGATTAGGTCATACAGGCCCAGATGAAGAGAAAAAACAAATATCAGCTTGATCCAAAACTTTTATGACCCCCAAAATGTTTTTAATGGTCTACCCTCATTTAACACTGTTTCCTGTAATGTGGTCCACTTGAGATTTGGATATATCTCATTTTTGGACTTATACCGTAAAATGATCTGTAAAAACAGATGGATGGCATGGATGAAACACATACATCATGGTGTGACCCACATAGCACCGACCACCAGCTATTGGTTGGTGTCAGGGGACGCGGATTGCGTCCTACCCCCGCCCGGACGGTAATCCGTCCGGGCAGGGCTCTGTGGAGCCCACCGTGATGTAACTGTTTCATCCTGCCGTCCAACGATTTTTTCATAAAATTTTAATATGTGAATCAAAAAATGAGGCAGGTTCAGGGCTTGAGTGGACCACAAAGTGGGGATTGAACGTCCACCATTAAAAGCTTCTTTGGGGCCAGAGAAGTTTCGGATCAAGCTGATATTTGTGTTTTAAGTTCATCCACGTATACGTGACCTTATGAATAGGTTTTATGGTTAAAAAAAACATCACGTGGGCCCTTAGAAATGTTTCAACGGTGGATATCATTATCCCTGTTGTTTCCTGTGATATGGTACACTTGATCTTTAGATATGATTCAATTTTTGGCTCAACCCCTTAAATTAGATGGAAAAATGAATGGACGGTGTGGATAGATCACATACGTTCAAGGTGGGCCCAACCCACAGAACTGCCCGTTTTGGGCTAGAGACGGGCAGGGGTAGGACGCAATCTACGTCCGTGCAAAGATGAGCACTGATGCTCCTTGAGCTCCAGTTGCACGGACGGTTCAAAGGAGATCAAAGTTACGTGGGCCCAAAGTGATGTATTTATTATATCTACACCGTTCATCTATTTTTGGAGATCATATTAGAGCATTATCCAACAAATGAATCATATCCAAATATCAGCTGGACCACACCACAGATGGCAGCGAAACACCGTTAAACAATTTAATTGGCCTTCGTGTAAGATCAGTTGGCCCAAAATGATAAAACATCACTTAGAAAAATGTACCTGAGTAATCTCGACTTAGTGGAGGATAATTTTCTAACCCTTCTCCATATGAAAAGACATTTTAAATAAAGTCACGGTGGCCCACACATGAACTTATGGTTGACATTCCATTCACACTATTCCATATGATATGGTGCATTTGAGTGGTAAATGTAACTGATTTTTTACCTCAAGACCTGATAGTGAATATAGAATATGATGAATGGAGTGAGTTTTACACTTAAAATATGGTGGCCCACATTGACTTGAGTGTTGTAGAGAACTCTACCTCTATCACATCTTGCTCTCCTCTCTCTCTCTCTCTCTCTCTCTCTCTCTCTCTCTCTATCTCTCTTTTTATCCCCTCCTTGTTCAATGTTTTTCACAATAATAAGGGTTTCATGATAGACATTCAATTCACATCGTTTGCCTTCGTGTGGTCCACATGATTTTTTAGTAAGCTTCATTTTTTGGATAAAGACTTATATAATATTTTTTACAGAGAAAATATGTCAGGAGGAAGAGGAGGTAGGCAACCTGATATAGGGTGGAGGTACGGTCAGCCCATTCCCGATAATCGATTCGGGAGTATTTGTAATTTATGCGCGCCATGTATCGAGGAGTGGTGGGGTAACCCGCTTAAAGGAGCATTTAGCGGGAGGGTATCGCAATGTTCTGGATTGCCCAAAGTGTCCACAAGATGTGCGAGAACAGATGAGGAGCATATTGAAAAAAAATGTGAAGACAAAAGATGAACGACATGCACGGGAGAGGGAGATTAGGGAGGAGTTGGGGCGACCACCATATGCAGTGATGATGATGTAGTGGATCTCGAAGATGATGATGATGATCTCGAATACAGGCGCGCAATGCAAGAGTCCATACGGATCGATGGGAGATGGGAGATGAATGAATGGAGAGTAGGCTAATAGTCATATGAGGGTCACATCGATGGGAGAGTGGTGGAGGGGAGATGGAGGTGGATCATAGCGGGTGAGGAGCAGGGAGGGGAGTGGATGCATGGAGTGAGAGAGGTGCAAGGGAGGGTAGGCCTCGAGAGATCCATGAGCGTGAGTGGAGCAGGAGTGCTAGGTCAGGGAGGAAGTAGCGAGGAGGATATGGGGCATGGGCAGGAGTAGCAGCATGCGGGTGCCGATCTACCTTCGGATCCGAGGATGTACAAAGACGGGAGGGACACAAAGAAAATAAAGGAGATGTTTAGTGGAGGGGATGCGAGAAAAAAGTTGGAAAATTTATAGCAAAATTTTTTATATACGGTCAAATCCCCGCAAATGCCGCAGCAAGCCCCGCATTTCAAAATATGATAAGTGAAGTGCAGCGTGGGGGAGAGGGTGTGCAGCCGCCGCCTACACCCGCACAGATCATGGGAAAATACTTGGATGATGAACATGCAGAAATGAAGACATACGTTGATTCGTATCGGCAGTCATGGGAGATGTACGGCTGTACCGTCATGTGTGACGGTTGGACCGGACCGACGAAGATGTCGATTATAAATTTTATGGTTTATTCCAGGGGACGGGCGGTGTTCCTAAAGAGTATAGATGCGAGTAGTAAGATCAAAGATTATAACTACATTTACAAACTAATGCACAACATCATGCAAGATGTTGGGAGGAAAAATATTGTGCAGTTTGTTACGGATAATGGGAGTGCATTTGTTAAGGCGGGGAAGGATATTCAGAGCAAGTATCATATGTATTGGACCCCCTGCGCAGCCCATTGCATCGATCTCATGCTGGAGGGGATCGAGGATAGGCCGTCGGTGAAGATTGTAATTACTGATGCACGACTCATCACAAACTTTGTATACAACCACGGCTGGTTATTAGCCGCAATGCGCGAGAGGTGTGGTGGGGATATAGTGCGCCCCGGAGCGACGCGATTCGCCACAAATTATATCGCCTTAAGTAGCCTTCTCAAACACAAACAAGGGTTACGAGAGCTTTTCGCCTCTCATAATTACGTAGAATGGAAAAGGAGGTTGACGAAAGCAACCTATAGAATTGAGGAGCTGGTGCTGGGAAAGACATTTTGGGATAAAGTGCGTGGTGTTGTGGGTATTCTAGAGCCCATTTATGTGGTGTTGAGGATGGTGGACAATGAGACAAATCCGTCGATGGGGTCGTTGTATCCGTCTATACAACTAATGAAATATGCCACTATGGTTAAAGCTCCCAATGCATATAAGTGGGTGCATGCAATAATAGACGACCGTTGGGAAAAGACGCTTTCTCACCCACTACATCAGGCTGGTAAGTACCTAAATGGATTTATTTTTTTCCATATGCAATAATAAGCGAGGGTTGTACTGATGTGTATATGTTGGTTTTCAGCATATTTCCTAAATCCCAAATACCACTACAGCTGGAACCTCTTCGAAGATAATTCATTAAAGAGGGTTGTGCATGAGGTGTACGATCACTTATTCCCCGATTGTCCGGGGAAAGATACCTTTGGTAGTGAGGTAAATATGTTCCGCACTTACATTATCCTTATCTTCATCTCGATTATTAAATACTTATTCTAGTTGTTATACGCTATCAACAGATTGTTAAATTCCGCGACGCAGTTGGGATGTTTGGGTGTCACCCTGCGGTGAAGTCAAGGAATGCCATGATGCCATGTGAGTCACTGTAGTAAACTTAACATTTATATTATTTTGAAAAATTTAGGATAATGAAAGAATCTTATGATATGCAGGCGAATGGTGGTCCATGTATGGGACTGACTGTGAGGTTTTACGACGACTGGCTGTCCGTGTGCTTGCACAGACGGTGTGCTCGTCACCCCGTGAAAGGAATTGGAGTACATTCTCCCTCATACATACAAATAAACGTAATAGAATAGGGTATGAGAGGCTTCAGAAGCTAGTGTATTGTCACTACAATATGAAGTTACGAGAGAGGTTGCTCCGCTCGGAAGGAAGAAGAAAAGCACAGGAAGACCCACTAGACCTGATGACGGTCGAACAGCATGCATATGCTGAGGATGCGGAGGATGACATAGTTTACCAGTGGGTTAGGTCGGATGACTTAGATACCTCGGATGGGCGACCAGAGCCACATATTGCGGCAGAAGCAGAGACACAAGGGATTGATGTTGACAAACATGTGGAGCAACAAAGGTCTCCTGATAAGGCATTCGACCCATTAACGAGGAGTCCGGAGGGCAGCCCGCGGCATTCACTATCACGAGGGACACGTGGTGGGGAAACATTGTCTGACACCGAGACTCAGTCAAAGAGTGATGCGGGAAATGAGTCCGGTGATGATGATGGCGGCGATAAGGGTGACGATGGCTCTGATAACAGTAAGGATGATGATGATGGTGATGATGATGGTGGTGACGCGGGTGGGAGTCAGGATAAGAGGCCTCTTAGCCCTTTTACCGGGGAGGAGAATTTCGATCATTCCACGCAGGACACTGACCATGGTTCTCGTCTAGGAGAATCACGACCTCGTCTTGTTTACAATAAGACATACACGCGTCAAAAGCTACTGCAGAAAAAGAAGACTCATAAACTTTTAGATTTTGAGGAGCTGCTGGCAAAATGCATGAGGGACACAAGCGTTCGTGGCAGGCGAGGTGGCTCTAGATTTGGATCACGGACGAGGGAGGGGAGCTCGAGCTACAGGCCACAACATGAATCTGGATCACAAACACTGGAGAGTAGCTCGAGTTCTGTGCCACAGCATGGGCATGGATATGGACCTAGTGGATATGCGACGAGTGACTCCAGCAGTTATGGCACATCATTTTTCAACCCTGGTCAAGAGTTCACTTCTGCATATGGGCAAGGATATGAGCAGCAGTATGGATATGGCCAACAATATGGATACCAAGGAGCTTCATATCTGCCCTTTCCAGATCCATATTAGTTACAGATTGTGACGATTACGCAGTACCCACGAATGGGCGTATTAT
Source organism: Magnolia officinalis (assembly GCA_021015155.1). Lineage (NCBI taxonomy): Eukaryota > Viridiplantae > Streptophyta > Magnoliopsida > Magnoliales > Magnoliaceae > Magnolia > Magnolia officinalis. Next base: position 25,778,438 of record JAJHSJ010000018.1, on the reverse strand, counting down.
TTCAGTTCGGAGAGGATGAGTACCAGCGTTATGTCAGGGAGTATCTTAACTGGTACCACTCTTCTATGTCCTGGGTACAATATTGTGGATTAGTGGAGCAGCGGTACTATGCCCAGCCATGTCGAGATGGAGATGATGATTATGAGCCACCACACAACTCTATGTGGGTCTAGACCACAACTAGTCCTCATCAAAGAAATGTATATTTATCAGATTTTACTTCTTCAGTTCTTATTTTGTTTTTCAATGAATTGGTTGTGTTTTCATACATGACTATGTATATTTATAAATATCATGCATTCAATTTAAATATAGTTGCATTAGTTCAGTTAAACATCGCATAACTTAGGACCCTATACAAAGGAAATTTATTATGTGCATCTTTTTTTTGAGATGTTATGATTTAAAAGTGTGTATTAAGGGCCTTTTTAACAATCCCCAAAGTTTCATTAAAAAATTCAACCATTTTCCCAATGTTTCCCCATGTTTCCCAAAAAGTGCGATAAACTATGCGATACAAACGATATATCCCGTGCGATAACCGATACGTATCTGTATCCCAAGGGTGCGATACATTGTGCGATACCGATATTTCGAACACTGGGAATACCTATCAATGTGTGCATGAGATCCTACTAATGGTACTCCACAGGACAAATGGAATATTGCTTATGCACCAAAAATATCCCATAATGGATGAACCTTGGCCACTCAAATTTGGTTGAGTGTTCCTCACGGATATACTTTCTTTCTTAACAGTTTATTTGCTGGCTTTAATTTGGGCACTCAGGAATTTCCCATCTGAATAATATTTGGTACATTTTCCAGCCATGGTGGAGCCCTTGATATCAATGGTTTGGATCACTTGACAATGGTATCCACCCTAGCAAATTTAAGAACTGAGCAAACTATTGATATTGTTAAGATCAGCATATATGATATACAGTGAAATGGATATAATGCACACATTCTATCCAACAAATATATATATATTTTTGAAGGATATATTCTTTCCAACATTTTTCACTCTCATATGCATAATAGACCCATACACATTACATAACTACGAGTTGAATTGGGTTACCTTTGATTGTAACAGGTTGAGATTGAGTACTGGGGGAATGGTGAAATTGTGGATGTAGCTGGTAGCTTCAATGGTTGGCATCATCCTATCCGAATGGATCGCCATTCTTCATCTAAAACCATAAATCCAACTGGTTTGAGGTCTTAATTTCTGTTTCCTTCAACCTGTGCTCGAAGAAAGGTTTTCCATGTATGTGTTTGCGTGTATGCATATGTGCAAAGAGTCAGTTCTTAAGTTCTGCATATCTCATAAGCATATTATACCAGTTTTGTGGTACAAGTGATGTAAATTTCATATTGCCAAATACATCATGTGATTATTTTTTGACAATCTCCCATTTTGCACTTGTTTCCTCATGTCTCAGGGCAGTCTTTTACTAGTTAAATGTATTTAAAATAAGGGCTTGATCTTTCTTCCTTTAACACTCTATGTACATGATACTAGTTGAGTTTCTGACACCATTGTTAAAGATACTTAAATAGTCATTTGAGGGGCAGCTTACTATTTTAGCTATTATAACTAAGGCAACTTAGGTAGGGTGGTGCAACCAAGTTATCGAGTCAACGAGATCTTGACACCTGAATTGCAAAGAATGGACAAGAGTATACTCACAAGAATATTTGAGCAGAGATGGAGAAGCAGCTTTATTGATATCAAATTTCGTCTCTTACAAATACTTAAGAAAACTCGTAAACAAAGAATGTGGAATGCCCTACCACCTAGACCACCCTCCTTTTACAAACCCTAAACGCAATTTCCATGAATCTTTAATGAAAATCTCCAAACTGAAATCAATCTATAATTTGTTTAAGATATAAAATTCCCACCAACAAAGATTTGGCCTAAGCAGAAACAAAGCTACTAAACACCCCAAAATCTTCAATCATATCTTCCACATCAACTTCCCAATCTTCCACGAATGCAAATATGATCTTTGACATTTAGGCCCCAAATCGTACAACAAACAACCCAAAATCATCGTTTGTTGGGCCCTACGGTGGGCCGTGGGCCCACATTTCCCCTAGGTTGGAAAGAACTCAACTCCGGCGAGTTGGACACTTCATACTAGTAGAGGTCTTGATCTAATCTTTTCAATTCATCTCCCATGACCTATGTGCTTTCATAATACGGCTTGTTCTTCCATGTCATTGAGTATTGCTTATATTGACCTTGTCGAGTGTCAATAGAATTCATGTGCAATACTTGTTCAACTTCTTCCTTCTTTTTCTTGAGGTGATGTTTATCCATATCAACAATGACTTTATCTTGCACGTCAGATTCCCTGCCATGGTTCTCAAACAAATCTGCAACAAGGTATCCAAGTCATCTAGCAACTCGATTTTATAGCATTGTCACCCAACTCTCTCTTGACTTGGCATAGACCAATCTTCTTAGACTTGAGCTTCTTATATTCTCCCCTCATAACTTTCTGTGGAATAAACCATAACCAAGTCACCTTCTTTATATATCTTCTCTCTCCAATGTTCATTCGCAGCTTCTCAATATCTGTTGCTCTTTTCGATGTTTTTCTTCATATGAGCTGGCAAGTTTTGGATGTGCTTGGTGAAAGCATCAACATCTTCACTTGATCTTGTATCAGTAATGATACTAGGTCAATTACATGATGTGCTTCTCCCACTTATGATCTCAAATGGGGATTACATGTGGTATGATTTACTAAATTGTTGTTGTCAAATTCAGCTAGGATAAAGCCCATGATACTTTCGCCCATGATACTTTCAAGAGCTTAACAAGGGTCTTATTGATTACCTTGTTTCGGCCATATGTCTAAGGATGATATGCACCAGAGAATTAAAGCTTAGTTTCCAACTACGTCCATAAAGTGCACTAGAAGTGCTCCACAAACTTCAAATCACGATCCGAAGTTATCGTTTTTAATACCCTGTGCAGTGGCACAATCTCCGTGAAGAATTCGTTGGCAATATGTGTAACATTCATCGTCCTTTCGCATGTAATGAATTGGGCTATTTTCGAAAAATGACCACAACAAAAATCGAATCCCTTTTGCAGACACAATATACCCTTCGCAATGGCCTTGATTTTTCTCAATCCCTTTTGCAGACACAATATACCCTAAAAACACAACATTAGTGACAATGTTCGAAGTATTGGTATCGCTACAAGTTTTGCTAGCCAGGGATAGGGAAACAATATCAATATCGTCGATAATATCGCTGATAACCGGAAATGCGGGGAAACATGGGAAAAACGGTGGAATTTTTGCAAAACTTCAAGAGATGTTAAAATGTACATATTTGCATATTTAGAAATAAAAAATTACAAAAAGAATGCATACATAACAAGTTTCCATTTAATGGGGCCTTAAAAGCATGTGTTGTTGTAAGAAATTATTCCAACCATCCCCTCCAACCTATTTAACCATCCAACCTTCCATCCAAACATCCATCAATATTGCAAAATATCAACAACACATGATATTTCTTCAAGAAATCATCAACAATTGGAAAGCAAACGAAAGATCGTGGTCTCAATATCGTGCATGTTGCGATATCGATAATATCGAGACATTATCAATGAGAAATTGAACACTACATACAACCATGTGCCCATGAAAAAAGATATGAAATATATATATATATTTTTAATAAACAAACTTTTGATGATATCAATACGTTTGCGATATTATTGAAATATCGTCGATACACTTATGATACAAGCATTAACTAGAATTTACATAGTAAAAAATATTGGCGATACATTGGCGATATTGATGCATTGGCAGTACAAGTGACACCTAGAATTTACATAGTTGAAAATATTGATGATTACGTGAGTGATATTGATATGTTGTTGATACTTAGTGATACATTGATACTAGGAATTTCTAATACTACCAGCGTTATCGGTATTGCTACCAGTGTTATCGGTATCACTGAGCTGGAGATAAAGATAATATCGAAGATAATTAAAACATTGATTAGTGATAAGGAATGAGAGTTTTTCAAGTTAACAAATAGTCTCTTTCCATAGTACATCGAATTTTTGCAATAAGTGATCAAGATGAACATATGAATTAGGACTAAAAACCATAATATAATTGAAATAAACAACTAAGAACTTGTTGACATGTGTAAGTGTATAAATGTATGTGTGACCAATGGCCACATGGCCCTGTTTTTTCTAGTTGAACAAGTCTCCTGCAACAACTGGGAATGACCTAGTCTTGTAGTAGAATAGTTGAATCGAGGCCGGCTTCTCCATCCGGCAATGGGTATAAACCTCAACGGCTAAGAAACCTAAGTGGATATCAATAATTGTAGATAGCTATGATGAAAATGCAATAGTGTGAAACAAACAATCACAAAAGAAGAGGGTTTAAGTGCTATTAGAGTTACTAGCTTGAGGTGAGAACTGTGTTGCTAGCAATCTAGCACCCAACGACAATCAAGCTTCATTCGATGTCAATCTTTATTGGTATCAGTGCTGTAAGGCAATCTGTCCAATAAGCTTTGTTCCTGCAAATTTTTTTTAACAAAATAGGTTAGAAACTTTGATTTATTCATTGTTCTATACTACGATTAGGTTCTAATCAATCAAAAAAACTAAAAAGGGGGCAGTCGTAATGGACTAGTCTGATCACAGTCATCGAGAAGCTCGACTGAACCTCGACTTAGTGTAACTAGTTGAGTCAACTCACAGACTCAGACGAATTTTATTTATTTTTGACTTGTAGACTTGATAAAAAAAAATACTTGACATGACTTAGTCCGACTCACTACCAAGTATCAGCTCTCACAATTCGATCGAGGGTTGCTCCAATTCGATCGAAAACCCTTTCTTTCTTTTTTTTTTTTTTTTTTTTTTTCTTTTTTTTTCTTTTTTTCTTTTCACCATTTTTCTTGATTTGATCGGCCCCCTTTTCACGATTTGATTGGGAAAAGAAAAAAGCAACAAAATTTGAAAGTATCGTTTTCGATTAGGTTAGAAAAAATAAAATAAAATGAAACCACAAAACCCTTGTCTCCAAATCAATATAAAAAAAAAAATTTAAAAGAAAAAAAGAAGGGGACAAAAATCCCCAAATCGTCTAAGATTAATAATAATAATAAATATATATAAACTCCCTTAACCCTCGTGTTTGATTTGACAAAAAAGGAGCATAAAAAAACCGTAATCCTTTATCTCTGATTCGATCGTTTTAAAAAAAAAGGGGGGGTCCTTGCCGATCGATTCGTGATCAAAAACTCCGGCCCTTGAGACCTGGGCCACTGAAACTTTCAAGCGTTTTATCCGTGACATTGCAAAAAAGAAAAAAGTGGGGAAATCTCTTTCAAACGGCAGCTCAACATCAAACTCTTGCATTAAAAAAAAAAAAAAAAAAAAAAAAAACAGAGATCCATTCATTTCCCATTCGATTGGATATATATATAATATATATATATATATATATCACCTTGATTATATATATAAATAACACATGCACACACACACACACAAAAAACCCCAAAACCATACTTTTCCGATTCTATTGTCTACAAAACCCTTGAAACCCTCTCCTTCCCAATCGAGGCCATCAAAATCGAAATCAAACCTTTTTTGAACTCAAAGGGGTTAAAAACCCTTTCCTAAAAAAGAAAAGAACAACAAAACAATTAGAAAGATAACTCTCATTTTTAATAAGGGTTTGTTTTCTTTGTTATTTTGGTAGTTCATGGGTCTACGCTCATACGTGCTCCTCAACATAAAAAATAAAATAAAATAAAATAAAAAAATAAAAAATAACAAAGTGGAGGGGAGATCAACGTTGCTGGGGAGAGTTGAACTCTCAACCATTCCCTTAAAAAACATACTCTACCATCTATGGTTATGGGGCCGATAAGAGTTGTTTTCTAAAACGAGAATGTAATGGCCATTACGGTCTATATTGTGATGGTAATGATAGTGGCTGTTACAGCTACCATTACCTTTATGGAATACCTTGACTGCTTAAGATATATGTGTATTTGTTAAATAAACACAACCTGGTAAGTTTAACTACTATGAAAGTACACCTTAAAAGGAAAAGAAGGGGCTGTGTGTGCTATGTATAATTGGGTTAAGTGAATGTATAAAACTTAACAAATAGTTAAGTTAGCCTGACTGGTTATGTACTTTTCCTTTTAAGATCTAGTTTCAGATTAGTTAAACTGAACAGTTTTTTATTATTTAACAAATACGGTGTTTATTTAACAAATGCACAGGTAGCTTAGGCGGTCAAGGTATTCCGTTAACGTAGCGAATGTTATCATTATGATACAGGTTGTAATGGTCGTTGTCGTTGTCGTTGCCGGATTCTGGCCAATAGAAGAGATTGATGTAGAAATGCGCACTCTGATGGACCCGTAAAAGTTGAAGGAAATATGAGTAGCAAGGGGGGTGTTGTGGACCCTCCGATGCCTATGTCAGGCTTGTAGACGATGGTTTCAAAGGGATGGATTCGGGCTTAAATGTCACCTTCCATCCCCCTTTCTGGTTTAGAGTGATCATATATATAGGGCATGGGAGAGTTTGCTATGCTAAATAGTCCCTGTTCTAATGGGATTCTTATCCCAGATAAGTCGTAGTGACATTCGGCTGAGCCCGAATATACCAAAGTGATCTTCAGCTGAGATAAGGCTGGATCTTTATCTCTTCTAGATCTGGGGAGAGATTCGCTTTGGATTTCTCATACCACCTATCTGGCAGTGGTCGACCCGGTCAGCTCGGGATGTTAGGGAGCTCGGAGCCTGAGCTCCTTCCCCACGGGTTCCTTACCCGTGTTGTAGACATTCCTGGCGGGGCGAGTCCTCTCTTACCGAGCTCCGTCCTCTAACGGCTCAACTCGGTAGCTCATCTCTTAGCTGAAGGAACTGCTCATCCCGTGTTGATGGCCCTTCTGCTCAGACCTTAGTTACCCCAGCACGGAGGGATATTACTTGTAGATAACTATCACTCTTCCCATGTGAGGGACCGGTTCGATTTTCCCCACAACAGTTGCTCCCCCTACTTCTGAGCTCAGCTTGCACGAGCCCAAAAGTGAGATCTTAACACCCGAGAATTTCAATTTTTGAACTCAGCTCGAATTTTCGCTAACTGGAAGAGGCGGGAGTTGAAAAGTCGGCAACAAGCGTGGAAGTCGAAAAGGCATCATTAATGTACGGAAACCGAAGAGGCGCACCATTTAATGCTCGATTGCCTCGCGGCTTCTGAGCAAATTGGGACGTGACAACTGTCGACCGAGCCATTGTGCCTCTGCTCGGGCGAGCCCTATGGCAAAATGTGGAGGCGCGCCAGTCGAGGCGTTGCTTCGGAGCCCCGTGTTGACACGTGGTGTTGTACGAGAGTAGTTGTAGCTTGGGGGGGAGTCTATACATACCCCAAGCCTTCTTCTACTAACCTCGTTTGTATTGTGAGGCGCCCTAGCTTTGCCGATTTGATGTTGCTCTTGCTTCTGTTGTCTTCCCAGTTTCTGACGTCTCCTCACCCTTGGATTCCTCGTGTTGGAGCATTTTCCCAGTACGCTCCTCCAGTTGCTCCTCTCTTTTTCCTTTTTTTTTTTTAATTTTATTTATTATTATTTTTTTTTAATCTCATCCTCAATGTCTTTTTAAGGAGGATTCCGATGCGGCCACCATCTCTAGTCGTCTTCTATATGAGTCAGTAGGTGGTGCCTCTGATTCCATATCGTTGTCGTCTGTTGAGTTTGGTCCTCAAGGGCCTGTCCCCCCATCGAGGTGTAACCACAAGTCGAGCCAGCCTTCTCGTCTTTAAGTGAACTGGTCCTTACCGTTGATACCTTTGCGTCAAGGTTTACAGTGGCCGATCTGGTATCCCTCAGGTCGATCTACAGTATACCTGGCTCAGTGGGTCTTCGCCTTCCCCGAGCTGGGGAGGTCTCGAGCTGACCTCCTAAGGGGGAGGTCGCGCTATATCCAGCTTACTTTACCTGCGGTCTTTGTCTGCCTCTCCCCCTTCTAGTGAGAGAGGTACTTTGTCGTCTTAGAGTCACCTCGGGGCAGCTGAACCCCAACGTATGATGGGCTATTTTTTGCTGCTACGTCCGCTGCTAACTAGTCGGAAATTCCAAGCTCATAATGGATGAGCTCCTTCACTTGTACCAGAGCAAGAGCAGTCTCGACTGTCATGGATGGTATTTAAGCGGTGGACCATGATTCTTCGATCCGTCCCGGACATGTCTTGATGAGACCATGCAAACATGTCGACGTGCTCTCTCAGGAGGTCTGTCATTTCGGCTCAGAGTTGAGACCTGAGCAGTGACCCGATATGAACTGTCCTTGTTGGGTCTTGCTCGGAGAGCTACACAGGGACCGAATCTTCCATGGGCGATCCTCTTTTTGTACTTTCCTCCTTGGGATTTAGGGAGGTGATCTGCATTTCCTGTTGCTATAGTGCTCTTCCTTAGAGAGTTGTCGCGTAGCATTGTCGGGCTTCATACTGGCCGCCCTTAAATCAGCCGATCTTGTACTCTGTCAAAAACTTTATGGACAGGTGATAGATGGAGACTACAGGCCACATGGCGTTCGAGGATGGTTTACCCAAGATTGCATTGTACACTGAAGGGCATTCCACTACAAGGAAGTCTAACATGGTGGTGACTTGGTTGGAGCCCTCTCTTGCTTTCATTAGCAGCAAGATGCTCCCTTACGAGGTCGCACTCTCCTGTTAAATCGAGCAAAGGGGTTCGCATGGATCGTAATCTTGACCTCCTTATCCCCATCGTGTTGAAGGCAGTTGTAAACAGGATGTTTGTTAAGCTCCCTATGTCGATCAGCATCTGGTATACTTTGTGATCATGGCGACCACCAGCAAGTCACCGTGGGGGTGTTGGACCCCTCATGCATATTCCTCGATGAAGGCAATCGTACATGATTCTATCCTAGGCTCCTTCGCAGAACAGCTGGCGAGGTTCACTTGATGGACCTCGTCGATGAGCCTTGCACTCCGAGCATGAGCTCGACGTGCTCGGTTCGAATCTCCTCCATCGGTGGGTCCACTGAAAATGGTACGAATTTTCCCCACCGGCTCATTATTATGCTCCTCTCGTTGTTCTTGTCGAGGAGCTGGTCAGTCTTCTCTGCACCTGGCAACAAACTCATGCAGGTAAGCCCTCTGGATGAGGGACTCGATCTACTCCTTGAGGTTGAAGCAATCGGCCGTGTCATGGCCGTGATCTCGATGGAAATGGCAATATTTTGACCCGTCTCTTTTCTCTAGAGTGACCCTTATCTTGTTCGACCACTTCAAAATTCTCGTCTCTGACCTCCACGAGCATCTACTCGGGCATGGTGTTCAATGGAGTATACCAGTGAAACCGGCTCTTTGGAACTCGGGGAGTGTCACCCTGGTCGTCATCTCGCTTTCTTTTGGGGTTGGCATTGGATCCCTGATGCAAGTCATGAAATTAAATATGGAATGCAAGAGATCAAGCTTGATATTATGCCAATTTTAAATAGTCACAAAATTTCACAGCCTACATACTATCAAACATTCAAAAAGGGGAATCTATGGGGGTCCAAGCCTACACAACTTCAGGGCTGGATCAAATAAAATTATAAGCCAAACAAGCCCAAAGGAGTTTAAGAATCATCCATTCTTGCAAAGGATTGTTCCCAACTCAAGAGATACACTTTCAATTTGGGGAAAATTTAGGGTTTGAAAATTGGGTATAATTGGGATTTGGGACTCTTTACGGTTAGGGATTTAGATTAAGGGGTTTTTTTAATCAAAAGAAAAGGAAATAGAGGAAAAAGATAACCTGGGTTGTGGATCCTCCGATGCCTAAGTCAGGCTTGTGGATGATGGTTTCAAAGGTTTGGATTCATGTCTCCTTCCATTTCCCTTTTTGGTTAAGAGTGGTCGTATATATAGGGCATGGGAGAGTCTGCTACGCCGGAGAGTCCCTGTTCTGATGGGATTCTTATCCTGGATAAGTTGGAGTGACATTCGGTCAAGCCCGAATATGCCGGAGTGATCTTCGACCAAGCCTGATCTTTGGCTGAGATCAGGCTGGATCTTTATCTCTTCTGGATCTGGGGCAAGATTTGCTCCAAATTTCTCATACCGCCTCTTTGGCAGTGGTCAACCTAGTCAGCTTGGGATGTTGGGGAGCTCGGAGCTTGAACTCCTTCCCCACGGGTTCTTTACCTGTGTTGTAGACATTCCTGGCAGGAGGACGGAGCTCAGCTTGGCAGCTCGTCTCTGAGCTGAAGGAACTGCTCATCCCGTGTTGATGGCCCTTCTGCTTGGACCTTGGTTACCCCAGCTCGGAGGGATATCACTTGTAGATAACTGTCACTCTTCTTGTATGAGGGACCAGTTCGGTTTTCCCCACAACAACCATTATGGTCTCTCTCTCTCTCTCTCTCTCTCTCTCTCTCTCTCTCTCTCTCTCTCTCTCTCTCTCTCTCTCTCTCTAAACAGCCTGCATCAGCCCTGTTAGAGACGGTGACGGGGCCGATACAGCTATTTCTGAACATTAGCAACTGAAAAGGGCATAGAAAGTGGAATTTGAAGCAGGAGTCTAAAATGTGAGTTCAATGTGGAAGCTGAACCTTGGTAGGAGGTTCCTTGATAATTTATGGGACCACATTGTGGACTAATTAGATATTTATTCCATTGAGACTACGGTAAAATATACACGCAGTGAATATACGTATTGTACGTATAAAGACAAACAAAATCTACTTATATTTGCTATGTACTGGTGCACATATGCATCCTCTACCACCCCCTCGAACTCAAGGTGCTCTGAGAAAAGAGCAGCTGGAATTTGGAAGGCAGTAAAAGCGAGAACAGTAACACAAGCTTAAAAGCTAGCTTTAATGACAACAAGAACAATGATCAGATCTCCAACACATTGAGATGATTACAGAGTTGAAGTCTAAGAAACAGTGAGTAGTGATAGGTAGCTTGATATGCCACGAATGGTTGCAGATGACACGATACCAGATGCCATGCTTCAAATTTTGATGATCAAATGTTGGTGATGGTAAACGTTAGTGAAAAGATACCAATGACGGGAGACAAATGTGGGTGATAAATGCCTTTCGATTGACAATCAGTGATGACAGATGTTGGACTTGAGAGCCAACAGAGGCATGTCATGTAGACAACTTCAGACGAGCAGATTGGTGAACAAGCAGCGACGTAGATGGTGAAGATATGAGACTGACTCTGCAAATTGTTGAACTGAAGATCAGACCTCTAAATAGGAATCTGATCTGTTGACATGAGATCAGACCGTTAACAGAATAACAGGTCAACAATTATTGGTTCACCAGAGTAGGATAAGATTTGGACAATGACAAATCTAGATGGTACTAGAGCTGGAGATGATAGGTGTTGAAGGCGGTGATATGCTGCCAATGTAGATGCACAGGGTCTGATGACCCCCCCCCCCCCCCCCCCCCCCCAAAAAAAAAAAAAAAGCAGAAGAAGAAGAAGAAGAAGAAGAAACCAAGAAGATGAAGATAAAGTAAACACAAGTTTTTGGCCGCCAGCTAGAACCAAGATGCATGAAATACAAGATCCAGAAAATTAAAACCGCTAAGGGCTTGTTTGGTTTTTGTATTACCACTGTCATTGGTTGTAGATTTGTCGTCATTACTGACCATTGTAATTTCGGCAGCAACTCCTATGTAGATGTTGAAAACTAGTGTGTTTGGGCACTTTGGGACTCTTAAATTGGAGGCGAGAAAATGTAGAGTGATGCAGGACACATGATTTAATGCTAGCATGCAACGTAGAGATTATGAAAGATTAACCTAAATCACACGCCCCCATGCCAAGAAATTACATAAATTAATTAAAACTAGGATCGATGGAAGGATAGAACTTCCAATTTAGCATAGGCACGTTCCACACTAAAGGGGATTACTAGTAGGTTTTATGATTAGGGTTAAGAAGGGGAAAATCTGAAATTTGAAAAATTAGGGTTCATGGGAATTGGGGATTTTGGAATTAGGGTTTTTAGAAACTGGGAAAAATGAAAAATTGAAGATCTAGGGTTTAGAAAGTTGTAATGTGAAAGAAAAGAGGAAGACCAGAGAAGAAGAAGATAATACCTTTCGAAGAGGAGAGAGGAAGGATGTAAGACGAAGAATACCTTTTGAAGAAGATGAAGAGGAAGGATGTACCTTGGAATCCACCACCAAACAAGCTTCTACCCTTCCACAATTTAATAGGAAGAGAGGATTTTTTTTTATTTTTTATTTTTTAATAAAAAAACCCTAGAAAATAAGGAGAAAAATTCTTTTACACAAGAGAGCTCCACTCTTCTTTTTTTCCTTTTCAATAACACCACTAGGGTTGGAACTCCACCCATCTTGTGCTTTTATAATTAAAATTTGGAACTAAATTCCAACATAATTACAACTATGCTACTCACTTAAGTAAAGTGGCCCATCATCCAAAATAAGAAAACTAAAACATATATTATCAATTCGAACCATCAAATAACTCCTAAAAATAACAAATAATATAAAGAAAGCAAGATCAAAGTTCAAGGGGCCCAAATCTAAAAGATCTAGTAGCCCGATGACCTGATCGACAAGATCCAACGGTTGGATCGACACGAAATAGAAATCATATTACTAAAATAGTCTCCTAAGCAGCCCACATGCATCATCCCAAGCTGGGGTCTTCTTGAGCACATCCAACACGTCCAATGCATGTGGCGTCTTCAAAATCTCGCCTCCCATCCACGATGAAAGTTGCGCTGACGTGGGTGGTCGTCTCTGTCTCTGGTACACCCAAGTACGTCCTCTGATGTCCCCATCATAGAGTGTGCAAAAACCGTGGGCCCACCGTGATCTATGCGTCTTATCCACATCGTGCATTTGTTCTGCCAGCTAATTTTAGGGCACGAGCCCAAAAATGAGGCAGATCCAAAGTTCAAGTGAATCACACCACAGGAAACAGTGGGAATTGAACGCCTACCATTGAAAACTTCTTGGGGGCCACGAAAGTTTTGGATCAAGCTAGTATTTGTGTTTTACCTTTATCCATGTCTGTATGACCTTATGAACGGGTTGGATGACAAATAAACACCATCGTGGGCCTAGGAAGGTTTCAGTTTTCAATGGTGAATGTGGTTAGACCACTGTTTCCTATCGTGTGGTCCACTTGAGCTTTGGATCTGCCACATTTTTTTGGCTGATGTCCTAAAATCAGCTGGTAAAAAGGATGGACAGTGTGGATAAGACATACATCCAGGTGGGCCCCATAGATTTATCTCGGTACTCACACATGTGGATTTCACTGCCCGTGATTCACAAGGTGCAATTACTCACCTATTTCCTTCTCTTCCAAACACCTGGCAAAGTCATTATTATGCTTTTGCACCTATTTATCAATATTTACAGAAAACCACACACCCCCTAAAACAATGCGAGAATTAGCAAATAGAGTATTTTGGCTTCTATTTTGGTTCGAGTAAGTTTCTAATTGAAAATTTAGTGGGAATTTGATTTTGCTTAGCTTTGTTGCAAGTTAATTAGAATTCTTTAGTTGTAAATTTCCTATTTTACTAGTTTGATAGGAGTTCATTCTTGAGTTTTCAATTATGGCTGTGTTGGTTGAAGAAACTTATGTCTGAAGAATCCATGGTTCTGATTATGATAGTGTTAGTTTAAGAATTTCCTTGTGAATATCATTTAAAGAAACCAAAGATTGGGAAACAAACAGGTCAAACTCGAACGGGAAGTTTGATTTGGAAGGGAAGTAAGAGTGATCGATGTGTTTGTGAGTCAACCTGTTGATATGATAATGACTACTTTTTTGTGAATTATAGAAAAATTGCTTGGTGTGTTATGGGTTTCCTTTCTTTGAATTTCTTCTTTCTTCTTCTAGCTCAGCATTCTTCTTCTCCTAACTACATCGAAGTGGCTCTTCAATTTATACTCAACGAAGTTCTCTGTGTAAAAATCAAAGATTATGACTCCACCTTATTAGTCACATACAGGCATACTGGATGTATTTTAAAGAGCCAAGGAAATCTAATTGTTGCAACTCTATAATGTCCTTCCTCACTCCCATGATGTTTTTTCTTAGTTGTTCTATTCTCTTCTGAATTTCATTAGCATGTCGATTTTCTATTTAATCTTCGATTTTCCATTTGAACTACTTAATACAAATTTAGAGTCACTTGTAAACATGTTTTGCAGGAATTCCATTTTGTGGTCTGCGGTTTTATGGCTCTATCCTGGGATTTACGAGGTGCACAAATCTACTAATTGTTGTGCTTTTTGAGTCTTTGACAATGATCTGAACCAATAACTTTTTTTAGTTGCTTTTAACTACACTTTTGCATTGACTTGAATTTTCAGTAACTTCATCATAATTGAAAATATGTAGGAATTATACAATTAAAACACCAAGTTTCATGTATTTGTTGATTTATTCCAGTCATTTTTCTTGTTTTGTTTGTTGCAGGTTACAAAAAAATAGTTTTGTTATCTACATCTTGTCACAAAATAAGATTTCTGATGAGCTTAAAAACCTTTACTTAGACGTTCAACTAATGTGACATTCTCAGTTAACAAAAAGTCAAGGAATAATTAGTTAATTATCGGCATGCTCCTGACTGACTATCTGATTCATCCATCCTTGCCATATGTTGTTACTGCTTCCTTGTTTCTCATATGCCTCCCCGTCCTTATGATGGTCCAATTTCAAAGAGGTTATTTGGACAGTGCAGTTCACTGATAAGTCTATTACTGTCTTTGCTTAGGCTTATCGCCGCTGTTAGATGACAACTAGGATTTCTAAATTTTGGAATGGGTTGTAATAATGTATACCTAACCATGGTACAAGTTGGTTAACCCAGCCTTAGTAGAGAAAACAATATGGGGAGAAGGAAAATAGAAACTTCACCAGGTCTGATGGCAGGGTTTGAAGAAAGATTGTAATGTAGGACAAAGTGGGTTAATCAGGACTGCGAGAATGCCAGACCTTAGGAATAAGAACCGGTTGGAAAATACAAACAACTTGTTCCACCTCATCATTGAGATCCTCCACATGATGTGTTGAGCGAGGCCGTAAGCTAACATAAGACTGAAAGAACACTGATTTTATGAAAGAAAGTCTATTCATGTATATATCTAAACATACATGGATAGATCCTGACATCTAACATGTGAAAATTGCAAGTTAATCATCATCATACTTGTGCTTGTTCTATGATAATACACATTCCTCCCAATCCCCAGAGCCTGAGGCCCTCCCTAGTTCTATCCTCATGCTCGAGTCTTCATTTTATCCTCTCGCTAATGGATCTTATTTGGTCTCGGTTCAAAATATCAGTCTATACATGATGTATATCATATTGGGAATAATTTGATGTTAATCAATCAAATCCAAAATTCACATTGAATCAGCTGATTTGGCCATACACATTGTTCCAATCTCTTGAGACTTTTTTTTTTTTTTTTGGTTTTATTATTCTTTTGTTCTTGTTTGTTTTCCTTCTCTCTTGGATAAGGTGCAGAAGTTTTAAGTTTTATATAATGTAGTGAAATGCTCACCTAAGACCCGGTTCTCACAAGAACTCATGAGAACTTTTTGAGAACTCATCTCACAGGATATGAGCACAAAATTTGAATGGTCCACTAGATAAGTCACGTAATGAACCCTTAAGGCCCAAAAGTTAGCTTGATCCTAAAATGTGGTGGGCCATAGCAAAGTGAGAGGGAATTTCCACCATTGATTTCCATCAGGGCCCACTTGAGTTACAAAACAACTTGATCGTTTGCCCAACCCTTCATTTAAGTTAGATGAAGGGCCTGAATGGCCTAGATTGCATATATACATGACATGAGATGAGTTCTCAAAAAATTCTCACGAGTTCTCATGAGAACTGGTTCCCAGGTGAGCATCTCTCTCTCTCTCTCTCTCTCTCTCTCTCTCTCTCTCTCTCTCTCATATATATATATATATATATATATATATATATATATATATATATATATATATATATATATATATATATAGGAAAATGGTTCTATGCAGTCGACCTCATGGGAACTTCCCATGAGGTCGAGCTGTGTCGGCCCCACCATGATGTGTGTCGAACATCAACACCATGCATTTGATGGGTCCCCTTTAAATTATGGGATATCCCAAAAATCAGTCGTATACTGAACTCAGGTGGGCCATACCATCTAAAATCTTGTGAAGATATGCCTAAAACATATAAAAGCACTTGGTGGGGTCCACTTGAAATTTGGATGCGTCTAAAAATTGGTCTGACCCCTCATCTAAGTGGGACACACATAATGGATGGGATGGATTTGTGAACCACATTTCGGTGGGCCCAACAAATGATTATGAATGTTTTAATGGGAGGGTAACCCCTCTCAACTTTTGTATGTGGTGTGGCCCACAAAAGCCATGGATTGACTTGATTTTTAAGCCCGAGGCCCACCATGGAATGGTGCATCTGACTAATGGGGTAGATGTTCGAAACGCATCACGGTGGGGCCCACACAACTAGACCTCATAGGAAGTTCCCTTGAGGTCGACCGCATGGACGTAGTATATGTTGTTTGTCTTTCACTTCCATATTAAAATACGCTTTTTTTTCTTTTCTTGTGTGCGCGCACATTTTGAAGTACCCGATTTTTTGCAGTACCCAATTTTTCCTTTCAACCACTCCATTTTGCTGAGGAGTTTTTGGTGCTGAAAATTCATGTCGAATTCCAATTTCATCACACAATTTCTAGAATCGATCATTTTCAAATTCTCCTCCATGATCACTCTGGATCCGATCAATTTTATATCCCTTTTCATTCTGAAGGAACCTTTCAAGTTTTTTAAACTCGTCAAATGTATTAGATTTTTCCCTCAGAAAGGCGACCAGGTGAACCGGGAGTAATCATCAACAACTAGCAAGAAGTGTCTTTTTCCACCATGACTTTGAACCCTAGTGGGACCAACAAGATCCATATGCAATAGTTCGAGTGGCTTTGAGGTGGCTAGGGTGGTTGTTTTCTTGTGTGCGACTTTGATTTGTTTTCCTTTTTGGCAATTGCCACACACAACCCTTACATTTTTCCCGATCTTGGGAAGCCCCCTCACCAGGTTTTTCGAGCTTAGGTGAGACAAATTTCAGTAGTTTATATGACCAAGTCTAATGCAGGGGCATTTTCGCACTGGGCTCGAGTGGGGTCGCTTGTGGGATGCAGGGGCACACTCGAGGTGGGTGCGGCCCACGGAAGAGGTCTCGTGTTCGAGACTCCTTACCAGGGGTGATTAATACGCATTTCACACCAAGCTCGAGTGGGGTAGCCCGTGAGATGCGGGGACACACTCGGGGTGGGCGGCCCATGTGATTTGGGGGCCCACGAAGGGGGTTCGGCAGAGGTCCTAACCCATGCGATGTGGGGCCTGGGCTATGAGATAAAGGAATTAATTCGCCATACTCTAACAGTTTGAGCTTTTAGAGCAAGTGGTTAATTGTCCTGCATCAAAGTCTTAGGTGCCATAATTCCAATTTGTTGTCCCTGGCGATGTGGCATCTAGTGGATGGGGAGTTTTCTCCTCTGCTTTCGATCACATAGCAGTTGTCACTGGTGTGGAGACCTCTCATAATTAATTTTCCTATTGGATCCGAGATCTCACACACTTCTTTGGAGAATTTGACAGAATGTTCTTTATCATAAATCTGTGATATGCTCAAGAGGTTTTGTTTCAAACCCTCAACACACAGAACATCCTCAATCTTGGGCATGCCTAGCCCAACCACTGTCCCTCGTCCAATGATTCTAGTGGTGCTACCATCCCCAAAGGTGACCGACCCACCATCAAATTTGGCGTAACTACAGTAGTGGGTCCTATCACCTGTCATGTTCCTTGAGCAACCACTATCTAGGTAACATTTAGCACTATTGCCTACTTTAAGAGTTGTATGGATTACAAGCCAGTTTGCTTTGTTTTTAACTACCCACTTGGACACAACCTTCTTTGGAGATGCAGAATTCTTTTTGGATTCTCCTTTAGGTGCCCGGTTGTTCCTAGGGGATTTGGATTTAGAGACCAACTGAACATTCTCCAAATTTATCTGATTCATCATTTCTTTGGCCTTCTGATTCAGTTGGGCGACTTGTTTTAATAACTCCCCCATTCTTATGGTCATTTTGGGGGGAGTAGGGAACTTCTTCCTTTCAATTTGTTTTTGAGGCTTTCTAGGAGGACTCCTCTCTTTTCTTTTTGTAACGTTCTTCCAGTTGGTTTGAATTTACCTATATAGTTTGCACCGGATGTGGAGTGGGAGTGTCTAAAGGCTAGACATTCAAATTTTAAATGTCCCACATCTCCACATGAATGACAAATGGGAGAACTTTTTGCTTGGCTACCTGAAGCCACTTATTTCTTAGCCACAGGTGGTGCAAGAGAAGGGCTAGTCTTGCTACTTTCATACCTTAACCCTCTCTTATCCCTAGAGTTTTTGCCTAAACTCAAAAGTCTTTCCAATTTTTTATCACTTTGGGAAAACCTATGACTAAGTTCAGCTTTATGTTTGGATTTTTCTACATCTAGTTTCAGATTTTGATTTTCTGTTTTCAGTTTGTTAATTTCTGATTCTAGATGTTCAATTCTTTTAGTCAATTTTTCTATCTTAAATCCATCATCTACAGCTTCTCTTTCAAGTTTGGCATTGTCAACATAGGAGTCTTGTAGATCATCGGCCAAACCTTCATTTACAGCTAAGGCTTCATCTAGTTCTTTATTCCGCCTTTTATTCTCTTCATTTGTTTGACCAAGCTTTTTAAGAATGTTCAAGCTATGGGTGTAAAGTTGGTCATAGGCATTTTGTATGTTGTCATTTTCGTCTTGTTCTTCTTCTTCTTGTTCTTTTATCTCTTCGTTGTTCCCCAAGTCTGGGATGACAGCAGTGGTGGAGGCCATGAGAATTTTCAATGAGCCTCTGTCTCCATCACTTTCAAATTCTTCAGATTCAGAATTTGAGTCTTCACTGTCGTCCCAAGTGGCTACCATAGCCTTCCCTTTGGTTTTGTTTTTTGAGGGGCAATCAGTAGATAAATGACCATATTTCCTACAATTGTAACATTTGGGCTCCTTAGACCTATTTGGTGATTTGCCTATATGGCACTTTTGGTCAGGATACTTCTCCTTTTTGTTGAATGGTTTTCCTCGGTTCTTGTTGAAGAATTTTTTAAACTGTTTGGCCAACAAGGCACTTCGTCGTCATCATCATTTTCTTTATTATCCTCCTAAGATTCACATTTGTTTTTTGATGTTTTGAGGACTCTGTGTTTGGATTTTGTTGGGATTTTGAATTACTCTTTTTGGCAAACACTTACTTCTAATCAATTAAGTAAAGACATTTAAGTAGGAATAAGTTATAAGTGTGCAAACAAAATTAAGACAGTGATATATATATATATATATATATCTATATATATATATATATATATATATATATATATATATATATATATATATATATATATATATCGATGCAGCATTTATCAAACATGTATTGTGCAGAAAATGAATAAAGCTTAGAGAGCAATCACTTGGCGAAAAAAAATGAAGTAAATCATTCTCACAATACACAACGATATATAGTAGTTCGGCTACGTGCCTACTCCACTCCCAACTGACCCACTCTCTCCTAGAGTGTACCGAATTTCGCTATCCAATGGTTTTAAATGAGGTTAACCATAAACCTTCACAACCTACACAAAGTTACTAAAATTGCCTAC
Organism: Magnolia officinalis; assembly: GCA_021015155.1. Classification (NCBI taxonomy): domain Eukaryota; kingdom Viridiplantae; phylum Streptophyta; class Magnoliopsida; order Magnoliales; family Magnoliaceae; genus Magnolia; species Magnolia officinalis. Next base: position 25,758,608 of record JAJHSJ010000018.1, on the reverse strand, counting down.
ACAAGGCACCAACAAGTCCTACACAAGAACTTGAACTATCTTACACAAGGACACTACATGTATTCTCCCGTCGGAGGCCTACACAAGGACTTGGCGAGTTTGAGATAACCAAACTCTGAATCCCAATCCTACACAAGGAAAGGTCTTCAGACACAAAGTAGACTCGTGTACTTACCTACAAGCGAGTGAGCCCCGTTAAGCACATTTGTTGAAGATCTTCCAAGTTGTTGAAGAGTTTTCAACTCCCTTGAACCGCAAGCGATTGTAAATGCTCCAATGTTGATGCCGAGGTTGATAGGACAAGGGTTTTGGGTAAATCCTATCTAGTTAATGATGGGTCTTTATGAGCTAGAAGGGATTCCCAAGTTAAGCATTCAATGTATCTACAGCCTATAGATTTGCCTTTAAGAAGAGTTGTTGGATCATCAATGAATGTCGGAGTTCATACTTCAATCCAAGCAATGAATTTAACAATGATTGCCTTTAAGAATGGATTGAAGGATGAACTCCTATGAGGAAAGAGGGTTTGAGAGGACGGGTATTTACTCCTGCACTAACTCTCTCAAAACTCTTTTCTATTCTCACTAAGAAACCCAAGAGCAACCCCATTTGATTTATAGAATAAAATCGCAATGGTCTGAAAATGGGTAGAAAACTGTCAGGTCCGATGTCATCGAAGTTTCCTTTGATGTCATTGAACCTTCTTCAATTACATCGAACCATGCAACAAGATGTTCAAATAGTTGCTGGAAGTTTCTGCTTGATGTCATCGACTATCATTCGATGTCATCGAAGGATGACTCAATGCCATCAGGATTTTTGGCAAACGTGGCCTAAGGTTGCTGGATAGATTGGGTCCATTTATGATGGCATCGAATTGACCTTCGATGTCATTGAAGATAACCAAATTTTACTTGAAAGGTCTCTGGACCAAATAGGCTTAATAGCAATGTCATCGAACCTAAGTTCAATGTCATCAAGCATATATATAGATTTTCCTTGAAAACTCACTGGATACTTTGTGCTCGTTTACGATGTTATCGAGACTCAAGTTGTTCGATGTCATCGAGCGTATGTGTTTTTACTTAAAGGCTTGCTGGAGTAACATGAGCCATTTGCGATGTCATCGAAATTTTCCAGAATATATGACTTTGGTTGTTGGACTGGTGAGGCTCGTTCTTGATGTCATTGAGTTGTCTTCGATGACATCGAAGACAGTTCGATGTCACTTCGATGACATCAAATGTGACTATTTTTTCATATGATTCTTTTACCTCCACAGCCATCAATTTAAACCTTTACATACTTGACATTGGTTATTCGTAGATGGTTTTGGTCAAGTTTGATTTATGTTTTGGAGGTTTTTTAGGTAGGGTTTGGCTAGGTTTGTGAGGCTGATGTAGGGACATGTGATAACCTAACCCCCTAGATGCATGTATAATTAGGTTAAAGAATATTCAAATAAATACACAAATTAACTAACTATTTCCAAACAAAGGAATTAGGTAAATCTCAACACAAAGATGAAGTTATTCGTCAGGATCATGCCCCTTAGCATAAGATTACGTAAACAGTAAAAAGGGAGGACCTCGGGATATGAGGATATCCCAGATCTAGCATAAGTCAGTCCACGAGTAAGCTTGGATCTGATTATACTGACTAATCATCCCTCTTTTCCATTCGAACTAGAAAGGGGTAGAAACGAAAGGGGTGAAGGATAAGGGGTTCGAGATGAAGAAGGTATAGGTCATTTGTCGTCAAAAGAAAGGGAGAATGATTCTTACCTTTTCCTGCACATCGAAGATCCTAGAAAGAGGGAAACCCGAAATCGGGGTGGAATCCTCAACAAAGGAATTACTCTCTCTCTTTCAAGTTTGATCTTTTTCAAAACTCGAGAGAGGAGTCAAGTGAACTTACAACTTAATGCGAATATGCGATCGAATAATTAAGTGCATGGCTTCAAGTTTGATCCTATCCATTTTATGCGAATATGCGATCACATATGGGCATATGCGATCGCATTTGACAACAATGCTTATGATTCAACCAATTGGACTTATGACTTTCTCATTAATTATAAACCACAAGTAACTCTACATAGGAAGAAAGAACTTTCACCCCATTCTCTAAGAGGAAGAAAAAGCTCACAAATGTACGAGGAAGAAAGAAAGTCTTATCTGCCTGGGTGAAGGGGGCTATAAGATAGGTTGACCAGCTCATGAAATGGGTCCGCTATCGGCAAGCCAGGTGGGCATTGGCATACCACTGACAAGGTGGATAGTGAGGTCTCTTCCACTTGCAGGGTCATGCGCGCGATGGGGCGGCAGGCCAGTGTCAGAGTGTACTAGACCTCAATGATTCCAGATGGGAACCGTACTGAGATGTGGTTAGACATAAGGATTGGCATGTTGCATTGCATCCTTAGCATATGACATTTGGCCTTTGCATCGCATAGCCTAAGTATGGCTCATAGTATTTATGGACTTACCAGTCTGACCCTCCATCATTCCTCTTACTCTGACATTTGTATGCTTGGAACATGCATTGCGCACACACGCACGTACTCTCTAAGCTTCGTAGTAAGCTTACACATGTTGTTTACGTACAAAGATTGCAACAACATTGAGGTAAGAGCATTGCCTGATCTTTTGGACCTTTGTTATATGTATTTCCCTTCCAACACTATACTCGAACTAATATTATAGTGGAAATGTGATGATGTCTTTAGTTTTAGTACACTTATGATTATGCTCATGTGCAAAAAATAAAATTAAATTAAAAATTTAAAAAAATCACCCTAAAAATCCTCCTTGTGAAATCCTAGGATCAGAACCTGGCATTTGGGAGTTGGGAGCCGAGAATGGGGTACTACGGAGGCTGTCACCACCGGATTCGGAGCTTGGGAATTCTATAAGCCCGTTCACCGAGTTTGGGGCGTGACACCTACCACCTCACAAACTAGATCCTTGACAAAAGTTAAGCGAAGTCTTCTACTTTTACCTCCAATAAATTCCTACTGCAAGACGAGAGCCAAACCCCAGAACCACCGATAAAAGAGAAGCAATGATCAATAGTGACGTTCATGTCCAGGGTGAAGTTCGCGAGCCTTAGAAACTCCTCCTAGAGAGGCCTCTCCCCTATCCAAGGATCAACCCGAAACCAAAACCTTTGCTTGTTGCCACAAACAAAGCACACCACTTCCTTGACTTTGTTCTTCACCCTCTGCACTGCTTTCCACATCACAAAAGCCTTACAGGTCCCTGAATCCTTCACCTAACGCCCCCCTTCCTAAGTACCATAGTCGCATGCAACAACATCCCATCATAGTCTCCCATCCCCCCTAAATTAAAGTTAGCCTCCCAACCAAAGAAAGATATCAAACTTTCCATCAAGAAAATTTCTGCTCTACCTTCTCTATAACCTTATCCCATAAATGTTTTGCAAGATTGTTGATGCGCAAGGGGAGCCCAAGATACAACGATGGGAGAGATCCTACATGGCAATTGAAGACCTCGGCTAGTCTTTCCACCTATACACTAAAAGTGCACACACTCGGCAATTCCCTCTTCGAAATGTAACTTTTACCCTAGAAATCGCCTCAAAGCACCTCATAATTTTTCAAAGATTGTCCACCATTGACTCATCCGCATCACAAAAGAGAATGTATCGTCAACAAATTGCAAATGAAAATTTTGAAACTTGACATTTTCCACCATGAAACCACTAATCAACCGAAGGGTTTTGTAAATCATGTCTATCAATGAAATAGTTTCAGTTGAAAAAAAAAAAAAAAACCTAGCCCATTGGCCTCTTTCCAGCATCTTACTTAGTGCTTCCACAAATACCATGAACAAAATGTGGACAATGGATCTCCTTACCTCAAACACCTTGTCAACTAAAAAAAGCTTGTAGGAGAGCCAATGATGAGATTAAAGAAGCATGCCGATCGAATACACTACTAAATCCAATTTCTCTACTTCGACTTACAACCTAACCTCCCCAGCCTAAAGTCTAGGAAGTCCCAACTCACATGATCATAAGCGTTCTTCTATGTCCAATTTACCAATTGTTCCTTTCTTTTTATCCCTGTGCCAAGAATCCACACACCCGTGTGCAATTAAAAAACAAGTCCACCCAGTATTTACTTTTTGGATATTGGGGCAGCAAGATCTAAGGTGAGTATTAACTTGTCACAATGAAAATACGTGATGAATTTATTAGCCAAGACAAGTCTTATGGGCCAGTTGAAACTCCTATGGACCCAAATCAAAAGCTTCATGTGGATAAGGGAGAATTGATTGATGATCCAGAAAGTTGTCATCAACTTGTTGAAAGCTAATTTATTTAGCAATCACTCGTCCTAATACACTTTTCTTGTAAGTGTGGTTAGTCAGTTTATGCAGCTCCTTATGTTCCTCATATGAAAGTCGTGTTTTGTATACTAGGGTACAAAGGGATCTCCTGATCATGGTATTCTCTATAAGTGTAATGGTCATCTTCAAGCAGAAGGGTATTCAGATGCAGACTGCGTTGATTCTCCATTTGATGGTCTACTACACTACAGGCTATCGTACCTTTGTAAGAAAAGTAAGAAGCAAAGTATGGTAGTCCGTTCAAGTGCAAAGGCAAAGTATAGGGCAGTGGCTCGTGTTACATGTGAACTAATTTGGTTAAAGACATTAATATGTGAGTTACGGTGATCAATGTTGTCGAATCGCATATGTGATCATGTGTGATCACATATGCCTATGCGCATATGCGATCGTACAATCGCATATGCGGTCGCTTTTTTTTTTTTTTTGAAAAATTATATATATAGGGAAAAATTCAAAAAAAAAAATATATATATATATAAGAAACTAAGGAGAACTTTTCTAAGTTAATATATAACTAATTTTACATATTTAAAATACATTTGAGAGAGATAAAATCAATTAAACAATGAATTAAACATCAAGTCATCCACATTTAACAATATAGTTAACAAGAAGTAACAACAAAATCAATAAGCTATTTATTTATTATTGTAGAAAATCAACAAGCTATCTTCCTTGAAACTTGAAAGTGCTTGAATCTTGATCTTCCAACTTCCAAGAGAGGGAATGTAGGAGAGAGAGAGAGAGAGATTAAGATCACTTGGAATTAGGAAATACAAGAGAGAGATTAAGACCACTTGTAATTAAGAAATGTAAGAGAAAAATAGAGTAAGAGAGTTTTGGAGTGAGAATATTGCAAATGGAGGATATTTGGAAGCCTTTTTATAGGCAAAATGTTGTTTTTTTTGCAAAAAAATAAAAATAAAAATTCAATGTGCCATGGCCAATATGCGATCGCATATGTTGTATGCGATCGCATATTTTCACATATATGTGCCATGATCGCATATGCGATTAGCATATGGATATGCGCATATGTGGTCGCGCATGACAACAATGAGGGTGATGTTCCTATAAGGCTATATTGTGATAATCAAGCTGCCTCTCATCTTTGCCAACAATCTAGTTTATCATGAGAGAAACAAGCACATCAAAATTGATTGTCGCTATATCAAAAAGAAAGTTGTGCGTAAGGAAATTTGTATGTCATTTGTCAAGGTCAAGATCAGTTGGCAGATGTGTTAACTAAGGCTCTTACTCACACTCATTTGGATCGCCTCTTCGTCAAGCTAAGAATTCATGATATATATGCTTCAATTTTAGGAGTGTTGTTGGACCATGATCTCACATGTGGTTTCTCATTATTATTGGGCTAAAATATATGTTAAAATAGAGTTTAGGCCCATGGGCTTCGCTTATGTATTAACTTAAATCTGACATTAGCTATGAAAGCCCTAATAATAAAATAGAAAGGCAAATAGAAAGGCTAGGGGTTGAAGAGGCTAGGTGTGCATGTGTGTGCTGAGTGTACGTGTGGGGGTGTGTGTGGTGTGTGTGTGTGTGTGTGTGTGTGTGTGTGTGTGTGTATATATAAAATTCTATTAAAAAACTAATTCGGGTCAGTATAGTAAATTTACCTGGTCTTGCATTCATCATCCTAGTTCCAACTATGTTTGCCGAGATCATTTATCTACTTCCAGCAATTTGTGTGTTCCCTGTCATTTGTTTCTACTTTCTATTCCTCGTTCCTTTTAGGAAGCCTTGTCTAATAAGGGTTGGAAGCAATCCATGGATGACGATATATTCGTAGTTGCCGTCATTGCCCACTGGTAAGCGAGTTGTGGAGTGTAAATGAGTTTACATTATCTTCCAGATGGTTCTATTAACCAATTAAAGGCATGTCTTGTCGCCAAATGGTTTACACATACCTTTGGTGTGGATTATTCTGATTTTTTATTTTTTTATTTTTTTATTTTTTTGCATATGGAAAAACTAAATTCCGAGATATCATTTCTATTGCCACAAATTTGAATTGGTCTCTACATTTGTTGGATGTTAAAAATGTATTTTTGAATGGAGATTTGTCAGAGGTGTATATGGAGCAACCTTTTGGGTTTGTTGCTTAGGGGAGTTGGATAAGGTTTGCTGACTTAAAAAGTCCATTTACAAGTTGAAGCAGTCTCCTCGAGCATGATTCGAAAATTTTAGCCAGGTGGTGTTAAGAGTTTGGGCTTGCACGCAGTGTTCGAAGTATCGGTATCACTATAAGTTTCGCTTGCTAGGGATACGGAAACAATATCGATATCACTGATAATATCACTGATAACCGGAAATGTGGGGAAAAATAGAAAAAACGATGGAATTTTCAGCGAAACTTTATGAGATGTTAAAATGTACATATTTGCATATGTAGAAATAAATTTTTGTTTTTTTTAATTGCAAAAAGAATGCATACATAACAAGTTTTCATTTAATGGGGCCATAAAAACATGTGTTGTTGTAAGAAATTAGTCCAACCATTCCCTTCGGCACATTTAACCATCCAACCTTCCATCCAAACATACATCGATATTGCAAAAAATCAACAACACGTGATATTTCACCAAGAAATCATCAACAATTGGAGAGGAAACAAAAGATTGTGGTCTCGATATCTCACATGTTGCGATATCGATAATATTGAGATATTATCAATGACAAATTGAACACTACATACAACCATGTGCCCATGAAATTCTAATAAACAAAATCAATACGTTGGCGATACTATTGAAATATCATCAATACACTTATGATACAAGCATTACCTAGAATTTACATAGTCAGAAATATTGACGATACATTGGCGATATTGATGCATTGCCAATACAAGCGACACCTAGAATTTACGTGGTTGAAAATATTGACGACTACATTAGCGATATTGATACGTTGGTGATACTTAGCGATACATTGCTAATACCTAGAATTTCTGATACTACCAGTGTTATCGATATCGTTACCCATGTTATCGATATTGCTACCCGTGTTATTGGTATCACTGAGCTAGAGATAAAGATAATATCGGAGATAATTCGAACATTGCTTGTACGGAGCCAAGCCAATCACTCAATTTTTGTTAAGAAAAAACGTAAGGGTGCATGTGAGTTTGTGTATGATGATGACATCGTGATTATAGGCAGTGATGACAGTGGCATAAATTGTCTCAAAGCATATCTCAAGAGTCATTTTTAGACCTGGTTGTGGCCCACATGATGATTGGATCAACCTGTTTTTTTATTTGTCTGACTGTAATGTTGGGGTGCACCAGTTGGACGGGTTAGATCTCATACAAATACCACATGTGCCCCCACAATGCTCAATGACTTAACCACTTCTTAGAAGAAAAGGAAAAAAGACGGGCATTTCAGTCATTTCACCTCTGAAAAGCACTTTTTGGGCGTTCGTATTAGTCAAGGGATTGTTTTTAAAATCAAGAATCTATGGTAGAACTTCCATCATACTTTACCAATTATTTGAGTTGAAAATTTGCTTAGAGAGGTTAAAACAAAATTAGGAGTAAGGTTTCTCAATGAGTATCCTCAGGAGTGGGAAATTTTTGTTGGTTTTGATGCTGGGTATTTCAGGACTTGGTTGTGGTTTTTGAGTTGCAAACCCGTTGATCTGAACTCAAGCTATTCTTCATTTCAGCTTCTTGACATGCTACTAATATATTCCTGTACAGTACTGGATTTGAATCTCTATAGTATGTAGATCACATGATAATTTACTAAAATAATTAGAATGCATGAAATAAGTCAAAAAGTAGGTAAGTTTTGTTCTGGAGCTTAAGAAATATTCCTTCCTCTCCATTATATGTAATTTGTTTGTAAAGTATTGTGAAACTCGTATGTGTATTGAATCTTGTTAATCCAAGATGAAAATCATATTTTTCTCCTTAGTGTTTTGATTTTCCGTATTCTCTATTTCAATCTAGTACTTTTTTTTCCTAATGTTTCTAAAAGTTTCTCGAGCATAAAATGTTTAGAAAATTTTCTTTTTAACAGAACTCTGTTGATCCTGGGCTTAGTTGCAGGAAAATTCTACCCTGTGCCGCTTGCACTCTCAGCTGTTTAAACTTGATAATATTTTGAACCAATTGCTTTGCCGCTCCTGCACATGAATCCATTGCAGCTATTCCTTAACTCTTCCAACCATGATCTGGGGTTATGGAAAAGCTCTATTTTTTCTCTGTTGATTTTCACCATGTTATGCTTCATTCAGGCACTGTCATGTGTCTGAAACTTCATCCAGCATAATCTTACAATTATCCAACATATTTATGTATTTGGATTGCACTCACACTGGGTTGCATTTAGGCTTCAAGCATCTCGGTGCTTAGATGGGTGTACAGTCCAATGACTTAACTGAACTGTCCGTCAGGTTTAGCCTACTATGTGCAGATGCCATGACAAAATGAAACCATTTGAGGGTGCTGTTTATCCAAACCTTGCCCTGAAAAATGGATGGTTTGATCATTTACGAAGAGGTCCAGTAGTCTGTAAGGCCCACCTTAGATAACCTCTCAATAGCACCATTCAAATTAGACAATCATAATCACCTCACCCATGGTCTTACAAACAAACTATTATGAAGAAAGAAAAAAAAAGGCAAATGCTGAATTGTGTGCACTTTCTACCCTGGCACTGCTATTTATTTGATCATGCTTTGGACCAAGGTATCAATAAAGGTAATGGTGGCTGTAATAGCCAGCCTTGTGGCTGTTAAATATGGGCCATACAGTCAAATATTTCAAAAGAAGAAAATTTTCTCAGCCCGTTATGGGCCCATAACCAGCCGTTACTGGCCAGTTGTATTAGCCATTTTATTCAGAAAGGGCATTGCAACTTTTCCGCATAGTGGGTCCCACCGTTACCATTACATAATGGCCATTATTTAACTGTTTTTAATACCATTCTTAGGACTCGCGCTCCTGATCTCGCTTCAAGCTGTTTTTGCTTGCTAACATTTGCTAACATTTTAAAACAGACACTTCCCTGGTCCCACATCTGAATTTCCTGCCGCTTCTGTTAAAGCTCCATGTAATTATAGGCCAACATTTGAATGCTTAGCATCCGATTATCAATTTAACCGATTATAAATAATGGGCAGTGAAGAGTGGGTTTGGCCTAATAGATGGTCCATATTGATGATTGTACTATTCGCCATGTATAAATCTATCACTTAAAGCTGGTGTTCAACCCTGTGTATTTAAGTGTTCCTCTTTATTTATATATGTCAAAAACTTTTTTAGCCTTTGTTCTTATTTATTCTTGTTTATCACATTCTGCCACTATATATTCTGTTGTTCACCATTTATACTTGGTTTTAATGTTTAGTGAGTTTCTGTTTTTCTTTTCTTGTTACATGTAAATCAAGTGTGATTTTTAAAGGAAGAAGCTCACAATCCTTTTGATTCATGTAGACCCAAAGTAGCACATCTGGTGATTAGACTCTGCTTGTTTTGTCATTAACAGATAAAATTCATTGTTGATGGCCATTGGAGGATCGATCCACAGAGGGAGTTTGTTACCAAGGGCCACATACAAAACAACATTCTCAGAGTTGACAGATGATATCTTGATGCACTTGAAGATTCCCCCACTGAGACGACCAATCCTAATCCTATTGCACAACAAAATAAAAAATAAAAAATTGGGTCATTGACTAGAAGTCTGATCTGGGCCTGCATACGGGGTATCTATATAGCTTGTCATGAGTTTCTTGCTGTTAAACGAATTACCCATGATAAGGCACATGAGATGTCTGCCTAGCTTATAACCAGTTTCATTTTCTAAGCTGCTGCTTCTTCGTCTTGTTGGTTTCTAAATCTTCTGGTTGTTGGTGGTGACATATTCATCATACTGCAGTTTGTCATTTAGCACATCATACTGCATATCTCCTGCAGAATGTGGACAGGCTCCAATGAAGTTCTCAGGCCACATCAAGAAGCACCTAGTCATCATGTAAACACCAAACATTTATTGTAGGATACCCCTGTACCATTTAAAATGCTTTGGCTCTGTAAAAAGAAAATTTTGTTTCAAAATACTCATCCATTTCCCTATTGATCCTCTAGATGGGAAATTTTCTGTAATTCACTTGAAAGGATTTGCTGGTGGTCGGATTGGCTGCTGGTTAAATGTCTTTGTCAATTGTCGTCTTACTTCTAGAACTTGACTCGAAATTGGGCTGAGTCAACTTGATGGGATTTCGAGCCAAGTTGCCGTGGAACTCAATTTGAATGTTTGTCAGTTTCAACACAACAGGGGCTTGTTGATTCGACTCATTGACTCAGTAGACTCGTCATGACCAGAACTAAGGGGCCATGTTTTGAACTTGCAACCCATTAAGGAGAGAAGGGTCTTTAATGAGCGCTCCACAAGCCATGGATGTGTTTGCTTAGCAAATTTATATGTTTTACTTACATGTACATATTTTAAACATTCATTCCCTTACATGTAATTAATTTATTTAATGTTGAGTTGAGAAAAGTACAGACTCATCTATCCCATGGGCATCTGATTTTGGTGGTGAGTTGCTTCAGGTGATTCCGTGGCTCTTTTTTTTTCTTTTTATTTTTTCCTTTTTTGATGAAACTGTTCCATGAACAGTGGCGAGGTAGTTTGGTAGGCAATTTGTTAGTATGGATAAGAAAGTGCTCCTCTCTGAATGGTTTTTGCCAAAGCTTCTACTTGTCAAGGTGGATTTATTGTTTGATAAGTCTTTAATGGATGTAACCTTCCTGGAGACTGCTCTCTCTCATTGCTCTCATTCATATTCTCGTTTGGACCTACAGAGTATCAGTTCATGTAATTTTTTCTAATATACAGCCCAAATGATGATCCTACAGGATTTGACGGTCTATACAATCTTGGAACCTTCGTATAAAGCTGGAGATAGACAATCTTTGTCCACTGGTCTATCTAACCATTATGGGAGTAGAGAGAATCTTGTCACCCCTCCAATTCTACTGTTAAGATGGTCACTGGATCCAATTAATGACTTAAATCGTCTAGGGGTAGACTAGATGGACAAAATAATAGAAAAAGTTTTCCTATTTTTCTTTACGGGGAGTGTCGTTTTTGGGATGCATTTTAGGAGGGAATTTCTCCCATTTTTATAAAGGGAATAAATAAGAAATATGGGAAGTGTTTGGATGAGTAAGGGCTTATCCCAATCTTATCCAATCTTTTTCTTGTATTCCTTCCTCTTTCAAATTTGAATTTTAAATTTAGAAGAGAAATAACAGTCTTAAATGAGGAAAGTCAAAGAAAAATGTGTGGGACTTATTTGTTAGTGGTTGCCTATAAGTGAGCCTCATGAGTTCATATTTAACCTTTCATACTCGATCGCATTGTGGAATGAAGCACAATAAAGATTGTCCATTTAGCTCGTCTCATAATATAAAAGATAATTTTAAAAAATAATTATAAGAATAAAACGCATGAGATCAATTGAAATATCATCGTTGTCTTCTTATCGATGTTTGAGTACTTGATGACTATTTGTCTAGTCATTAATGCCTGTTATAGTTTGGATGACCGCACCGGATGGAGTTGACTCCTGATTCGAAGTGCTTGACCAACATATACACTTATCTAACATATTGACTTTATTTACAAAACTCATTTTTTACAAAGATCAGTTTAAATCTTTTTTAAACTATATATATATATATATATATATATATATATATATATATATATATATACACACACACACACACACACTTTTTGGAAACAATATAGTTTGTAAAAAATAAAAAACTTAACAAACTTTGATATTACTGGTAGATAAGCCTTCAAGTGCATATTAGTAGTTTTAAATTTTTGGTGTAGTTGTCATGGAATCTTCCCACATAGATGTGTAATTTTGAATCGATTAAACCGCTTTCCTAGCATAAGTGAGTTTAGCCAATATAAGAACCTTTTTTTTTCATTCTTTCTATTAGCTTGTTAGTACACCTCCACTGTCAGTTCACACTTCACTGTTAGCCACCCCCATTAGGGAATCGATACCTAGACCTGAGTGTTGAAACAAGGTATCTTTCACTCAGTCTACCACTTGAGCTATGTATCAGGTTGTATCTAAGAACCTTGTTATCATACACTAAAGTAGTGCACTCAATTCATCATTATACATGAGAAGTGTAGCTGAAGATGTAAAGAGTAACCCCTAGGATATGGGATTTGGCTACTTGTGCATTATAATGATTATATTGAATAAAAGCAATTTGTAGGTAATATGTCTGTGTACATGACAACAATGTTTGAGTTGATTTTATGTCCGTGTACGCCATAAAATAAACTATACTAGGGATATTTGAGTTGATTCTTAGGCTAAACCAATCATCGGGTGGGCCATAAAGTGGGCCCACAGGTTTAAAAACATCCTGACATGGTCCAGCCGTTGTTGAGTACAAAATATTGAAGATAATGTGCAAATAGAAACTAAGTGAAACAAGTAATAAAACAACATTGACAAGGAATCGGTAACACATTAACTAAAGAAAGAAAGAAAGAAAGAATGTAGAATGCAGAAACATGGTAGTGGAAAAATGCATATTATTGGTGAGCTCACGCCATCTACTATAAGGTAAGGATGATTGAAGAGGCCATTTACAACATACGTGCCGGTACATTACACATGTGAAATGTGGACCATTCATCAGGAAGTGCTGGCCATGAACATACCGGTGTCATCAGGTGGTCCATCATACATGTACAAGGAATTTGGACCAATGATCAACTTCTCTTAACCATTCATTTATATTATAACCAACTATCAAAGGACCAGAAATTTGATTGATCATGGCATACAACACATCCACAATAGGGCCATGTTTTCAACAGTTTGAGATATGGAAAGAAAATACAAATTAATAAAAACAGAAAGAGCAATGGTCATGACCATGGGGCCCACCTTGATGTATGATTTGCATAGCCACTTGTTCATTAGTTTTGCTAGCTCATTTAGGGCATGGGCCCAAAAATGAAGAGGATCCAAATCTTAGGTGTGCCACACCATAGGAAATAGTGATGATTGAATGCCCCTAACAAAAATTAAATGTGGGCCACAAAAGTTTTGGATCAAGTTGATATTTGTGCTTTCCCTTCATCCAAGTCTCTTGACCTTATCAACAGGTTGGATGGCAAATAAACATTGTGGTGGGCCTTAGGAAGTTTTCAATGGTGGGTATTCAATCAACATTGTTTCTTATGGTATAGCCCACCTAAAATTTGGATCTACTTCATTTTTTGGCCCATGCCCTAAAATGAGCTAGAAATTTTAATCGATAGCTTGGATACACAAAACATACGTTATGTGGCCCCCACTGTCATGGCCCCTATTGAATCGGGGCCGAATTCTAATGCATAACTTGACGACAAATAAAAACATAACCCTACTGCCCTGACTACGTAGTGAGAGAGAGAGAGAGAGAGAGAGAGAGAGAGAGAGAGAGAGAGAGAGAGAGAGAGAGAGAGAGAGAGAGAAGAGAGAAGAAGAAGAAGAAGAAGAAGAAGAAGAAATGAAGAGAGAAATGGGCTTTGGCTTGGTTAAAATGGTAAGTGGGCTTGCATACATATAATCCCATTTAGTGAAGGATTTTGTAATCCTGATGGGCCCACATATTTAAATCCCTGGACAACCATAATTGATGTCGAACTATTTGACTAAGGGCTAGTTCAAAATGTGGGCCTAAATATGGGCGTCGGCCCATTAACCTTAAACATTGATTTAATGGTCTAGATGACACCATCCAAGTTCATTCTTTGTGCAAAAATATATGAACGTAATATGCTATCCATAGGATCTTGGACAATGCATATGAGCTCCACTTTTGCATAAATTAAAGCGAAAGCCAATGGAGCTAATATGTTGTCCACGGGAACTTGGACAACGCATATGGGCTCCACTTTTTTACTTAAATTAAGATCAGCCCAAGTGAAAGCCCATTTCTCTTTTTAAATAAGATTAAGCGTATCTTATTAGGGGCCATTAATTCGTCTGTGTGGGTTAATTTAGGGGAAGTGTTAAGAAGTGACTCGGGGTTTTCAATGAAATCTAACCAATGGTGCGGTTCATTTTTTTTTTATTAACAGAAGATAATAATCAACATATATTAAAATAAAATGCATAAAATAATAAATTTTTAGACTTAATCACTGTGTTTAAGGAATTTGAAATAGTGATCATGTCCATGTGATAATATTAGGTGGTCACATTTTGGGATACGATGACCAAAATGTGTGATCCTACCTATCCTTTGATGATAAATTGCAAGTGTATATGATTAGTGTGCATGTGCCGAATTTGAAAATAACAATGCATCCTAAATAAGAATCAGGTTTATAATCGTCAATCATAATGCAAGAGTATGATTCACCTTTGATATGAAAGTATCTCGAAAAGTTAATTCTCTTTCACTTCGACATATTTCGAAGCTTGTTAAGGTGTACTCCTATTGTTTTGACAAATTGTGGGATCATCTCTATTATAAGAATGGAGCTCTCTCTCTTGAGATATATTGGGGATTCTAAAAAGTTTTATCTCAACTTTCTATTTCTTTCTTCTAGGGTATTTATCTGCAATGAAGGTCACGTCTCAGGATTCTATGTAAGACTATCCTCCATGGTCCTTATAAACAGAACGTATATTTTAAGTGCATGGGTACCTGATGAATATGCCGAGTGACAAGATCTTCTCTTCTCCCATAGTAGTTAAGCAGACCTTTGGCATTCACCGTCCACTTCTGCTATTGGTAATGTGACCTTCTGAATCATGTGAAGGAGATGCATTATTGAATAGTCTTATTTACTTTTTGCCTATGGATTATAGGATTGTCTTGAAACCAGCATCAGATGAGGCTTTTTATCATCAGATCTGCGGAGTTTGGGTTGTTAATGTTGGATGTAGGCCAGTGGGGCCCACTGGTGAGCAATCACTAGTGGGTGGGTCCCACGAGTTTTGGCTTCTTCCGGCCTTTTTCCTCTTCTGTTATATTTCAAATTCAATTTTGAATTTGGTTTATGATAGGAGATAGGGATACCGGATGATATCCCAATCCACCCAAACTCTCCTTCCTCTGTTATAAAAAGGAGTGCGCTTCTCTCATGGAACGTATCGAAACATACGAAATACCGAGAGTATACAGAGAGAAATAGAGTACGCTATAGTCTGTCCATCTTGACTTGTCCTTGGGACGATCTGATCCGTAGATCGCAATCCGGGGCCACTATATACCGTAGGATCAGAGGTGTGAATAGTTTCATCTGCTCCAGTAGTAGATAGGCGGGCCATTGGAGGATCAATCTTCAGCTTTGTGAGGGTCCCAAAATCGTGTAGACCGTCAATCTTGAGGGCTCACCTTCCGCGCTTCCCTTCAGTGGTATCAGAGATATTTAACGGCGGATCTCCGATTATATTCATCTAAAAAGGTAAGTGGCCCATCCTTTCTTTTAGGATAAGAATCCATAACCTGATGTATATGGACATGATATACATGGCTAATGTAAATGGATGTACACATGTTGGATGTTGTATTTGTTGCCTACACATGCGGTAAACGTACTACCTACACATGTTGCCTACATGTATAGTACATGTGCTGTTGAACGTAGACCAATTGAGTACAATGGTTCAACGTGTGATATTATCCCACTGTTACAACACGTTTCATGTTGTAAAGAAACTGCAAATGTTTCATGTTGGATTACAACACGTTTCACGTTTAATCCAATACGTTTCACGTGATCTGCAATGGATCTGTTGTATATATGTATATACATTTACATATACACATTGCAATGGATCTGTTGTACATATGCATCACACGTTTCACGTGATCAACAATGGATCTGCTATACATATGGTTCACGTGATATGTTGTACACATTTCACGTTTAATCCAACACGTGTATACGCATGTTGGCAGATCTGCTATAAATGTGATCTGTTGTACACGTGTATAGATATGTTGGCTGATCTGCCACAATACACGTGTTGATGGCTGATGGCTATATGAGATGTTTTGTACATCTTAACTACTATACACGTTTTGTAATGAAATACATCACATGCATACGTGTCGTACACGTTTTGTATTGAAATACGTCACATGTTGGATGCATACACGTTTCTGTACACATGTAAACATATGTAACAGTACAGTAACTCACGTGTGCTGTGATGTATACATAATTATGAGTGATGTATACACGTGTTGTGATGTGCACGTTTAACGTTACAAAACGTACTATTACAACATGTTTGCAGTTGTGCAGATGTACACGTTTTGAAATCCAGCTCTACACGTTATATCTCAACAATATTACACGTGTTATACATGGCTGATGTACATGTACATGAGTTGTACACGTGTACACGTGTTGTACTTATGACATCTCTCTCAGCAGACGTGCTACACAAGTGTTGTACAGGAGACATGCTACACACGTATTGTACAGGAGGCGTGTTGTACAGGAGACATGTTACACACGTGTTGTACAGGGACATGTTGTACAGGGATAGCTAAATTTGAGACTGTACACGTGTGATGTGCTTCACTTGTATACGTTTTCTGTACACGCGATCTGGTGCTTCACTGTACACGTGATCTGGTGCTTCACATGTACACGTTTACCAAATGTTGAAAACGTATACAGCGACGTGTTGCACCATGATTGAGATGTATTTATTAATATAATGGTACACATATACAAATGTACACATGTACAAATCACGTGTACACATGTACATTTGTTGAATAATGGTACACATGTACAAATCACGTAATTAGCTAACGTACACGTGTTGGATGAAGTCCACGTGTAGTAACTATGTTTTAGTTTTACTAATTCCACATGTGTAGATCTGTTGAAAGATGAATGCAGATATTTGTTAAATTCATGTTTAATCTACAAAGCAATAGTGTGGCCCACATACATATATGAATGTTGTTTCCTTTATAACATTTTCTTCACCATTGATCAAGAGATCATTAGTGATCGAAATGATCATCATCCATGATAATCAATGTTGATGAAAGGATCCATCATCAACAATGATCATTAACGGTGATGATCAAATCCATCCCTAATGGACATGATCATTAGTGAAGATTGAACTCTCTTCATATTTAGCACTTCATTTTTCTTTTTGATGATGATGTTTATATGTGTGAAATAATTAAGCTTGATGTGTTTAGATCTAAGCCCTCCTTATTTTTCATTTGAACATATAGAAAAACTTAGTGATAGAATCCTCCCTAAAACAAAAGGTTGTGTATAACCTGAGTGAGAGTTTAATCTCCTCCACTAAATGATGCAAGCAACTATGTAATGGAAAATTGTACGTTATACTAATTTATTCTTATAAAAGCATTAAACTCATCTTATATTGAGAACTTGATTGTTCTACACCGCCCATTCGGGTATGTGGACTTTCAGATCTCGTTAAGATGTGTTGACTACTTTTATATTCTGTAAATTTGTATAACATGTAGAAATGCCGATGATTAGAGTCAATATGTTAGATCATAGCTAAGTAGTGATACTCATGCAATGTAGAGATGACCACCAAAGTGTTGATTGCCGAACAGCTGAAAGGACAACATTTCGACGGCAACAACTACGAAGACTGGTCCCGCGCGGTGCGATGCCTTCTGGACGAGGACGATAAATCTCACACACTCGATGTAGTTCAAGAGGAACCCATCTTGGCTGAAAACGGGAATTTACAAGAACATAGGGTTGCGATGACTCGCTACAATAAGTAGAGAAAATAAAATCGTTCAGCCCGTAATGTCCTTCTTAGCACCATGCACAAAGAACTCATACCTACGTATGAAGTACATGAAACCGCTAAGGGAATCTAGGAAGCACTGACAGATGCCTATGCGCAGAAGTCAGATGCAAGAGTTAGAGTAATGGAATTAGAATTCCAGGAGTATAGGATGCCTGTCGGCTGTCCCATCAAAGATCATATCCGTAAGATGGAGCAAATGATAGGTATCTTTAGGAATGTTGGGTGTAAATTGACTGAAAATCAGAAGATTATAGCCATGCACTGTTCCTTGCCAGAATCTTGGGCCCAGATCAAAAGAATTCTTAACTATACTGATTCTATCACTACGTTCAGAGACTTTTGTGGCCACTTGGTACGTGAGGTTGAAATGAATGCAATTCAGCCAGGTTTGGCCAGGGCCTTTGTAGCAGAGACTCATAAGCGGAAAGCTAACAATAAACGGTCCAAAGCTCGCAAGAAGGCGAAGAAGAATAACCAAGAACAGAATATCACAACACCTGCTCCAAATCTCAAGAAGGGGAATGGAAAGAAGAAGCAGAAAAAGATAAATGTAGTCTGCTTTGTCTGTGGAAATTCCGGCCATTATGCTCGACAGTGCGCCCATAAAAAGACGGTAATTTCTCAGTCACTAGATACTTTATATGTAGGTATTTGTTCTGAAATTCTTTCCGTTAATATCATATCTAACGAGTGAATTTTGGATTCAGGTGCAATAAAGCACGTGACAAGCAGTCGTCGAGGACTCGAGGAATTTCGGCCTGTAGCCAAGGGGAGTTACAAGCTGTATATGGGCAATAACGCTGTTGAAGACGTACAAGGGATTGGCGTTTTCCATCTACGTAGGGCGAACAATAATACTCCGTGATATTCTATAAGCACCGGGGATGCATCGAAATTTAATTTCTGTTTCTAGGTTATTAGTTGATGGTTTTGATATTCGATTTTCTGGGACAAGAGTTTCTTTGAGACAGAATAACCCCATCTTTGCATAGGGTAATTTAATTTCATATTTATTTATTCTAGATGTAGAATGTGATAATGCATCTATTGCTTTGTCTGTTATGTCGAATGAAACTGTAGTATCTGAATCTCAAAAATGGCACGTGAGGTTAGGTCACATTAGAAAGGATCGTATGACAAGACTAGTACGTTTTGGTCTGTTAGACTCCTTATCCAAAGTTGATTTGTCATTTTGTGAACATTGTGTGTCCGGAAAGACTTCGAAGAAACCATTTTCCAAAGCGGTTAGGTCAAAGGGCACACTAGAGATAATTCATTCAGATATCTGTGAACCCTTTAATGTACATGCCAGAAACGGATGTCAAGACTTTGTCACTTTCATTGACGATTACTCGCGCTATGGATATGTGTATCTCATCTTACACAAATCTAAGGCTTTTGATTATTTTCTTAAATACAAATCTGAGGTGGAAAACCAGCTTGAGAAAAAGATTAAAATCCTTCGATCTGATAGAGGTGGTGAGTATACGTCTGAAACGTTTAAATCATATTGCGAAAATGTTGGCATTGTTCGGCAATACACATTGGCTTACACACCACAGCAAAATGGTGTTGCAGAGAGAAGGAATAGGACATTATTGGACATGGTTATATCGATGATGGCTCAAGCCAATCTCTCTACCACATTTTGGGGAGACGCACTATTAACAGCCATCTACGTCCTAAATAGAGTCTCATCCAAATCAATTCCTAAGACTCCATATGAGATGTGGTCTGGGAGGATTCCTCCTACGCTCTTGGGGATCTTTGGGATATGTTTTGCTGCCTACTCCGCATCGAGGTAAACTTGATAGTAAAACCATTGAATGCGTGTTTATAAGGTACCCTATGCATTCAAAGGGATACGTTCAAGTTTATGAGGACCATGGACGATGGATTGAGATAGAATCCAGAGACGTGACCTTCGTTAAAGATAGATACCTAAGCTAAATAAAGCAAAAGGCTCTAATAGATCTTTTTGAAATACCCGATGTATCTCAAGAGAGTGGAAATTCTGCTTTACAAGACGATGATACTCCTATAATTCGTTAGGACAGTGGGAGGACATCTCAGCAGGCTCCTGAGTTACGTCAAAGCGAAAGAGGATTGATTCCCCGAAGATATTTCGATATTGAAGGACAAACATTCTCTTGCGTTGCGGTTGATGATGATGAACCTGATTCGTATCAGGATGCATTATTATCTTCTAACTCGGCCGATTGGGTAAATGCTATGGACGAAGAGATCGCTTCCATGGAGAAGAATAAAGTCTGGGAACTTGTTGATCTGCCTTCCAATCGTAAAGCGATAGGTAACAAATGGATACTAAAAATCAAAAGAAAGGCCGTTGGTACAGTGGACAAGTATAAAGCACGATTAGCTGCTAAAGGTTTTACACAACAAGAAGGCGTTGATTACGAGGAGACCTTTTCACCTATTGCAAAGTTCTCCTCAATTCGCATGATCTTGTCCATTGTCGCAAGTTTAGACTTACAGTTATATCAGATAGATGTAAAGACCGCATTCTTAAATGGTGACTTGGATGAAGAAATATACATGCAACAACCCATGGGTTATGTGGACAAAAAACATTCAAAGAAAGTCTGCAAATTGTTGAAATCTATTTATGGGCTGAAGCAATCTTCAAGACAGTGGTACATGAGGTTCCACTTGGCCATCACCATTTTTGGATTCACAATGAGTGAAGAAGATCATTGTGTATACATGAAACGGTCTGGAAGATCTTTTCTGATACTATCTCTATATGTAAACGATATCTTGTTAGCTGGTAATGACATGCAATTGTTGACATTGACTAAAGATTGGCTATTCTTGAACTTTGAGATGAAAGACTTCAGTGAAGTCAACTTTATCCTTGGGGTAAAAATCATCAGGGATCGCCCTAAGAAATTTTTAGGCTTGTCTCAAGCAAACTATATACAAAAGATCTTAGAACGGTTCAAGATGGAAAATTCAAAAGCTGTTGAAACCCCTATGGATAAAGCTACCAAGTTAGATAGGAAATCGTGTCCCCAGACTGAAGCCGAGAAATTGGCTATGTCCTCAGTAACTTATGCAAGCGCAGTAGGAAGCTTAATGTATACTATGCTTTGCACCAGACCGGATATTAGCTATGCAGTTGGCATAGTCAGCCGTTATCAGAGTAACCCAGGACAGTCTCATTGGCAAGTCCGTCAAACGTATATTCCACTATCTCAGAGTAACAAAAGACCTAATGTTGTGTTATGAAGGCACAAGCCTCGAGCTCAAAGGATATTCTGATGCTGCTTGGGGTAATGACGCCGACGAGGGAAAGTCTACTTCAGGATATGTATTCTTACTCGGAGGAAGCTATCTCATGGTCGAGTAAGAAACAGACATCCACAGCTCTTTCATCTATGGAGGCCGAGTACATTGCATGTTGTACTGCAGTTCAGGAGTGTGTATGGGTTCGCAGATTTCTATTGAGTCTGGGTGTTGTACTGAGTGTTCGTCGGCCTATATCGCTGAAGATTGACAATACTTCTGCCATTGACTTGGCAAAAGACCCTAAACACCACCAGAAATCTAAACACATTGAGATCAAGTATCATTACGTCCGTGATAAAGTGAGAGATAAAAAGGTCGCCCTCAGCTACATTCCTACCAAGGAGATGATGGCTGATCCCATGACAAAACCTATAGCTAGAGATATATTTAAGGTTCATGTCAGGCAGATGGGATTGAGGAAAACTTGATTGATGTACTTGTTTTGTAGTACCTTTGATATTTCATTAATGAATAATACATTCCGTTTATTCAGTATTGAACACTAATATAAACTAGGTAAGAAGATCATCAGCATTTACCTTGAGATCATGTAGGATTTCTATTTTTGTCGGCAGGCCGGTCACCCACTCGCACGGGTTGACCAATCTTAAATGTACAAGAGAGGTACATTTGGGGCTATGTTTATACATTGAGGTATGAACTTTCCTTTATTGTGAATAATAAAGGATGAGGATATGAGTGAGTCGTATCCGCCTACAATCTTATAAAGATTGTAGATGAGACTGATAAAGTCGAATAACATAATCGCACCATTCCTTTACATGTGATCAATGTTATGACTTGAAATTAAAGTCAGGTTATGAGGTTATGAGATGAGTCGTACCTCATGTAGAATAACCTGCGTATTGTAGACCCGACATACACCTAGTATTGTCTACTTTACGACGTGGATTGTAGCCACGTGCTGGGACCTTTTACCTACAGATTGCTTTGATTCGATCTAATCATTGCAACGTGCGAGTAGTCAGTCCCGTAGGTGACTCCTAGTGTCCTTAGCTACCCTCCTCTTGTGTATATGAGGATGAGATTGAGTGTCGCTACTTTAGTGTACAATGACGAAAGGTCCTTGATTGACCAGACTCGGTTACGCTAGGAAAACAGCTTGATTAATTTCAAATTACACATCTGCGTGGGGAAGATCCCGTGACAGCTGCACCAAGTTTCTAGAACTATTAATACGCACTTGAAGACTTATCCACCGGCAGTATCGAGTTGTTTTTATTAGACTTTTTGTAAACAATATTTTTCTTAAAAAGCATATATATAAGTATTGCTTTGAATTGGTTTTAGTCGAAATTTGTGAAAAATCAAGTTTTCAGAATAACTCGATAAGTTGGATAAGTGCGTATGTTGGCCGAGTACTCCAAATCGGGAGTTAACTCCATCCGGTGTGGTCATGCGGACTAGGACAGGCATTACAAAGCTTGGGTTATTGAGTACTAGTTAGGTGGTCACTTAGTACTTAAGCACCTGTGAGAAGATTTGGTGATCCAGCTGGTCCCATGCCTCTGATTCTTTTGATCGTGATTTTTTGGTATTTGATTGTTATAAGGCAAATCAGTTGGTCAGATTTATATGTCTATCCCACAATGTGATTGAGTGGGAGATGTTGGACGTAGGCCAGTGGGGCCCACTGGTGAGCAATCACTAGTGGGTGGGTCCCACGAGTTTTGGCTTCTTCCGGCCTTTTTCCTCTTCTGTTATATTTCAAATTCAACTTTGAATTTGATTTATGATAGGAGATAGGGATAAGACCAGATGATGTGGCCTTATCCCAATCCCACCCAAACTCTCCTTCCTCTGTTATAAAAAGGAGTGCGCTTCTCTCATGGAACGCATCGAAACAAACGAAATACCGAGAGTATACAGAGAGAAATAGAGTACGCTATAGTCTGTCCATCTTGGCTTGTCCTTGGGACGATCTGATCCATAGATCGCAATCCGGGGCCACTATATACCATAGGATCAGAGGTGTGAATAGTTTCATCTGCTCCAATAGTAGATAGGCGGGCCGTTGGAGGATCAATCTTCAGCTTTGTGAGGGTCCCAAAATCGTGTAGACCGTCAGATCTTGAGGGCTCACCTTCCGCGCTTCCCTTCAGTTAATGGAGTCACTGGTTGTGGCAAAGGTTCATTCTGCTGAAGAAATCTTTATTCAGTGGAGAATTACAATAGGTTGCATTCCAGGTGATGTTGAAATCGAAGGAAAGGTACAAAGTATTTAGTTTTAAAATAGTGCATTGTTTAAATATTTAAAATGAGATAACCTCTCCAGGTTGGTAAAAAATTTTAAAGTATTCCATTATAATTTATTCTTCTAGTAGTTACTAGTATTGTAGTTTTTAATTAAATATTTTAATTCTAAAAATGAGTAAATCAAATTAGGAGAATTTTAATGAGTTCCCTAATAAATGTTTTTTAGTGGTTTAAAATTAGAGGTCGAGTTCCAAAAATCTAGAGAGTTTACGTGGAACCCATGGCCTGGATAATGGATGGAACATGCTCCCAAAATATCCAACTTTGGAAGTTTAGCCTTCAAAATTTGTTCTTGGTTGGTGTGGCCCCATCGTGCATTTCCTCTTTAATCATGTATTGGCATGCCATTAGTAGAATGGTTAGAATTGGCCGATTGACCAGATTTTTTGGGTAGGTCCATCCATGACGGGGCCATGGATTCCACGTGTACAACATTAGCACACTACAGAAAACAGGGAACTCATCCTCTTTTTCTTTTTCTTTTTTCTTTTTTTTTTTTAAAGTCTTCCTCATGCATTTGCTTACACACACATGGAGAGAGAGAGAGAGGCAGTAGACCAGATGATAAGCATCATCTAACCAAAGTGCTTTAAAAACATAAGCAATCTGTTCGACCTACTGAATGTTTCAATGTGATGCTTAGGTGACATTTGGTAAACTGAAAATAAAGTTTGAAAATTAATTTTAAGTGCTGAAAAATTGAAGCGCTGAATTAGTATTTATGCTTACTGAAAAATCTGTTTAATAATTTGTCCGGAAAAAATAATAATTTATTTGAAAAAAAAAAAAGTCCATATATCTAAACATCAGCACTTTTTTCAAAAGAACTCATTTGGTAAACATAAATTATAAATGTCTGAAAATTGAAAATTAGTCATATTTATCCATATTGTCTTAATTTATATCTTTTGTAGGGGATGAGACAAAACCTAATATTGTCATGCCTCCAATTTTGGCACACCTATGTCGGGATTTTTCCCAAAATGGCTCCAAGGTATGGTTGTTTCAAGAGAATATTCTCTCTTCTTATTTCTTTTTCTTTTTAGCCTCTTACGCCTTTATAGTTTTTTTATGACCAAAATATGCTTTTATGAGTTTGGATACTACACTATATGTTGTGAAAAAATATTGATTAAAAAATATTTTTAAGTAAATAAAAAAATATAAATATGTATAAGTATTTTTTTGAAACAAATTGCGTTTTGGTGTTTTTGGGAATAGTCCCATATTGGAAAGGAGATAAGAAAAAATAGTGTTTATATGTGAGGTGTGGAATACCTTTATATTTCTTTGGTTGATCCGTGGAATATCAAGACTTGCGTGTTCTAGTGTTCGCAATGGAACACCCGTGCGGGCACACGGGCTCGGTCTCGGGCTTGGTGCGAGGGCGTGGGCATGTGAGGCAGTGTGGTTGTAGAGGCACTAATGGCACACTTTGTACTTTTCATGTGCGCATCATATCGTAGATCGATCCATCGCAACCTTACGCAAACCAGTACAAGTCACAGTGCGATAGGGAATATGGGTCAGGTGGCTGGAATGAGCAAGTGGTCTGAATGAGACCTGTGTGGATTTTATAAAGGCTGGAAATTAGCCGTTTGTTCACTCCCCAAATGCAGGGTTGTGATGTAGTAATAAACTCGGTGAGACCGAGGTCGAATCCACAGGGACTGAAACTTGTACGTAGTCTGAAACTAACTAGGGCTAGAACTACAATAAGATGTAATCTAAATCAAGTGATTTTGAGGAATAATGGTGAAATAGTACACTAAAATATGTAGAATTCAAAGGTTGGGAACTAGGGATTCAAAGGATCCACTTGTAGAGATCAGGGAGATCTTATGCCTGCTTCACAAATCATGGAAATTAACTGAACTGACATTGATATAGTTTTCAAGAGATGAAAGGTATATGAATTAGAATGGATTCCATCACCAAACCATGCCCAGGAGACAAAGCAAACAACAGAATTAAACTAATTACCAACCAATCAACATGCTATGAGGGTTAGGAAAGGGTACTGACATCCAACCATGCCCAGGAGACGATGGTGAACAACAGGGCTTCTTGACGTTATAAACATAAAAAGGTAACGGAAATACTCAAAGCCATCGCAGACCCATTGTAATTTCAGTCACAACAGACCATTGAGAACTAAGATCAAATCAGTTCAGGCATAAATCAGGGCGTAGAACTTTCCATTACACTGCAAGCTTCACCTCTTAGCCCTAGCTAAGAGGTTTAGCCCATCGTGGATGGACTAGATCTCTCCATAATATATTAAAAAAAACAGACAAAATAAACCAAAAAAAACAAACAACTCTCTCTTGCTCTCCCTTGCCTCTCTCCCTGCTCCACGTCTCTGGCCTTCACGGCTGCCCCCCCGGATGTCGATTTCCCCTCCCTTTGTCTCTTTTTATACCTGCTAGGGACGGTGGACCAGTCGATTTGGAGAACCAACCTTGCTTTCACAGCCACGTACGCAGTTGAAAAAGGTAACGATCGCATGATCCGATTTTTGCAGATTTCATGGAGATCCATCGCCATCAAGACCGTTCAGACTCCTTGGGAATGGTCGTCCACCCCATGACGTGAATTTGGGCGGTTCGGATTGTCCAACCATTCAAAGATGGTGGGCCACAATTTCCCCGGAATCCCGGATTTCACGGGCACGTGAAATCCTGCTGCGTAACCGTTTTACGCTGTTGAAGTCGGTGGGCCACTGATCAACGCCATATGGAAAATCCAGTCCATTCACTGGATTACCCTCGAAAAACCGGTCGGACATGAGTAATCTTGAGTCAGTTTCGGTGTGGCCCATTGAGTTTTTATTCAACCGTCCGTTTCACGTTTGAATGGTAGAAAACCGATCTCCGGTATCTTCTTCAAATTTTCTCTCCTAGGTCTGCATTATCTGGGCCATTGGAGTCTACTTAACGGTCTAGATCTTCTTAAAAATTCGAGATGGTGGCCCAGATGAAGGGACCGCAACTCCCTGTTGCGATGAGAAAAAACGGGATTTCCTGTTTTAAGAGGGAAATCGGGTCAGCGCCTGCTGACCCGACTTGGTTGGTTCGGTGGGCAGCGGCCCTTGTGTACATGGTGTACACGTTTTTTAACGTGGGGTCCACTGAGATGTTTTTTTTGAAATCCTCTCCATCCATCTTCTTTTACAGCTCATTTAATGGGTTGATACCAAACTTGAAGTATATCCAAATATCAGGTGGGCCCCAGATTGAGATTTATGGGCTGATCTGTCCATTGGGCTGCTTCCGCAATGATCCGACGGATGAATTTCGACGTGTACGGTTCATTTAGAGTCATCAGGCCCTGTATATAGTTTTGAGCCGGTTAGATGGTGAGAACTCTGTGATCTTGCATTCTGGTTGGTTTTCGGGCCCGTTAAATGTGAACGGCTTGATTTCCTCTGATCTCTGGCATGCAAATCCATCAATTTTGGTCCTCTGGAGTCCATCCCTTGCTGTGGTGATTTTAGAGCATCAAATACACACTTTTAGCACCTTTTTGTAGTCCCCACTTGCAAATGTACCTTGCATCACAAATACGATTAAATTAGGATTTTAAACGGTGGCGTGTTCATAAATCCGGTAATAACTGGGGTCTAATATGCAATATTTGACCCTCAACACAACCCCCAACCAGCATTTTGCTAGTCCCGAGCAAAATATGCGAAGAATAAGTTGAGAATTAGAGGGCAATTTCCATGAAATCGAGTGATATTTTTGAAGAACGATTGAGATATAAGAAATCTAAGATTCATGAATGTTGGGCATAAATTTCTCCTGGAGGTAAGCGCATGGTAGACTTCATAATCAAGTTCATAGTATTAATCCATCAATTGGAAAAATTATAAACATTGAGATCCATGAGTGTAGAGTGTAATCTCAGCTTATCACATTCAGTTTCCGTCTTTCTTTCATGATATCATTGGTAACCAACGAGGTCATCCATGACAACCAAAACCTAACCCAAGACTTGCCTCACGGGTCATTCTTCCATTTTTTATTTTTTTATTTTCATTAAAAGAATGTCAAGAGGGGAATCAAATTTTTACCTATAGGGAGCAAACCTATGGTGAAAACTTGTTACCTAACGTTTTCTCAATGTCAACACCATGGGGAATCGAATCTACACCTATAGGGAGCAAACCTATGGTGAAGTTCGATCACCCAACCCTTTCAATTCTTCTTTATAAACTGATGCTAAAAAAATTTTATTTTTCAGGCTGGTTCCGTTCATGCTTAGTGATTACCAAGTTAATCTTTCAAGATCGAGCTGAAACCTCAATGTGTAAGCGAGATGTGACATGTGAAATCATGACTCAATCAATGTTTAAAACTTCTAAAAATGGATTAACAATTCAAACTTAACTGTGAAATCTAACAGATACTGAATTTAAGAGTCATAAATTTCCAACATCACGTATCTTGAAATTCTAAATCCAGGATATCCGTCAAAATCACTTCGAATTCACTAGAAAGTCCAGAAAAAATTTAAAAATTTTCACAATTTTTGCTCAAGACGAAGAAAACACTAATTATGAAACCTAATCTCCCACCCCCAACCTAAAATCTACATTGTCCTCAATGTAAAGATATAAACCTGCAATGCACATGAGACAACGACAGTCAAGAAAAAGTGATGGGAAGTAGTACCTGGATA
Source organism: Magnolia officinalis (assembly GCA_021015155.1). Taxonomy (NCBI): domain Eukaryota; kingdom Viridiplantae; phylum Streptophyta; class Magnoliopsida; order Magnoliales; family Magnoliaceae; genus Magnolia; species Magnolia officinalis. The sequence continues at coordinate 25,730,115 of JAJHSJ010000018.1, read as the reverse complement.
ACGAATCAAGAGAGATTTTTCAAGAGATTGTTGGGAGAGAGAAGGTCAGTACAAAAGTGAAACCAACAAAAATAACAAAACAAAATCCTACCTATACCACTTTCGCAGGTGCTTTCGATTGCATTTAGCGTATGCAACAAGCCTTTAAACCCCTAGGTTGCCCCTAGTAGACGAGTTGTAGTCTCGTGAGGGTTTGCAGCAATGTTACCCACAAACATTGAACTAACTAACTAGGAAAATGAAATGAAATGACAAGCTGGGTTGCCTCCCAGGAGCGCTAAGTTTACCGTCTTCAGCCAGACAAATAAAGCAAACTACCCTAGTCCTATGAAAGCAGGGAAAAACTACTCGATCATGTCGTAAGGTTCCTCTTCCGGCCAATATCGTGATAAGTTTCTCAGTAAGTTCATCAACAGGAACATCCAAAAGCCCTTTTTGCAATAAGCTTGGATGCCCTGGAGCTTGACTTTCCAGAAAAACTTATGTACCTCATTAAAAACTTGATGTTGATTCGCTTGAGGTATCCAAAGTATATATGATTCACCTGTGTCAGAAAAAGTTTCGAAGTTAGTATCCCATGGTGAATCAAAGACTACAGGTAGATAAAAGTCAGAAAAATTTTCGAGAAGTAATGTAGTCTCAATGCATTCCAAAGTTCCAGGCTTCGGTTCAATTTTCAGCTCCTCTTCCTTTAATGGTAAACATTCAAGGTCTGGGGAAGGAGGGGCTTCAGAGTGAGGGTTCTCTCGGTCAGTGATGACTACCGAGATGTTGTCTTGCAAGGCATTCACTTTTCCTTTTGACATGAGATCGTTTAAATCTGCAAAGTGTGCCAAACAATCATCCAAAGAGTTGAGAAGTTCAGCTGAACATGACTTATTTTCTACATTGGAGCTCGTGATGATCTGTCTAAGGAATCCATCATCCTTGAAAGTGGATGGGGATACGCTCTCTTGCTCCAGTCCTACACAGACAGATTGAAAATCAATAGGGGAAGCATCGATGTGGTCACTCTGTTCATTGAAACTACTCAATCGAGGCGTTGAATCATAAAAATTTGACAGTTCAGATGGTGACCTCAACTGGGTGGTTTCAACTTCAAGAGTCATATTAAGTGGCTCGTCCATCTCCCGCATCATATCATCATTCAATTCAGGGGAGTGGTCTAAACATGCATCACAAGGGTTGAAAGGGTCAGTTGAAATTGGCTCGTTCTCCACATTCAAATCAGTCATGTCAGACAGGTGGAGTAGATCATTATGGTTGACAACTTCCTGAACCTCTTGATCATTAGCAGGGGCTACACTTGAGATTGAATCCCAATACTCATCATTGTTAAGTTCCGTGCAGTGTGCACTTGGGATGGGATCACATTCCTCACATTCTATTCCTTGATTGGGTTGAGGTTCGAATAAACTAACCTCTACCTCGTCAATGTAATCATGTGTATCATGTGAGTGAAGTGTATCACTATCATTATATTTAAAAGACACCCATGTCTCTTGATCATTCCTTTGGATAGTCATCGAGATCGACTCATCAGGAAATTGAACCATGTGCTCATCAATACAATCCAACTCTTCATTCTCATTGTACTATTTTCATAGTCGCATCACGTGAACTCCACTGTTGTACATCTTTTACAAGTTCTTGAAATCGTTGGAGCGTGTTTTATTGAATGAGCTCCAGATTTTGTATGGAGTTTTGAAGTGAATTCTCTTGGATCGTTCTTTGTTGGATTTCTGAGGTATAGGACCCAAAAGAATCGTTATCATGATGCATTGTTGATTCAACTTCCCAATTTTGATGGTTCCATTGATCATATATATGAGATTGTGTATGGAGAGTTGGATTTGGTTGAGGCTGAGGTGCATTAGCCTCAATTATCCTATCAAGGCGTGATTCAAGCTCTTCTATTAATTTTCTCATGTCCGTAGAAGAGTCTGTGTCACTTTGAGATGACTTCCCTTGGATCGATTTTGGTTGAATCTCAAAGGTAGGGGATCCAAGAGAATTATCACTATAACATGTTGTTGGTTCATCTTTCCGACATTGATGGTTCCACTGATTAGAGTCATACGGATCATGTGTGGGAGAACCTGATGGTTGGTAATACATATTATCACTCATAATATAATCACGCATTGTTTTCTTGTTCTCGGATGAGTGATAATAATTCTCACTCCCATAGTTATGATAACCCCAACACTCACGTACTGTCTTGTTAATCCGTGGGGTGTAATTGTTCTCTTGCATATGATCACGTAAGGACTTCTTAACCGATGAAGCGTTATACTCTGGTCGGTTCTCGATGATTGTTTCAGGAAAATTCTGAGACATAGGTTGATTTCTATCATAATTATCATCCCAATATAAATTATTCTTCTCAGCATACTGACGTTCTCACTCGTGCATATACATGATGAGTCCCCAACTCTGATTCTAATCCTAAGAAAATAGAAGAAAATGTCCTATAGCAGTATGGAAAGTAGGTAGAGGAGAAGTTAGAAGGAAGTTACCAAGTTAGAAATTCCTATGTTAAGATCCTGCAAAAGAAAACAAAAGAAATTAGTTCCTAACAATAGATATTCTAAAGTTAAAAAATTCTAAGATAGAAATAGAAAACTAGTTTCTAGAATGGGAAGAATTTCTAAAATAAATGAAAGCCTAGAAATAGAAAATTTCTAAAAAGAGAAAGTTAGCTTCTAAAAAGGAAACCTAGAATAAGAGAATTTCTAAAACTAAAATCCTAATTCTAAAAATAGAAAAAGTAGAAAATTAGAAAGAAATTACCGAGTTAAAAGTGTATGTTAGGATCCTACAAAACAGAAAACGGGTTAATTTCTAAAAATCAAACAGAAAAAATTCTAACCTAGAATTAGAAATTCCTAATCCTAAACTTGTCTTAAAACTAGTTAATCTCAGAAAACATAGCCGTCAGTCCCCGGCAACGGCGCCAAAAACTTGTTCACTCCCTAAGTGCAGGTTTGTGATGTAGTAATAAACTCGGTGAGACCGAGGTCGAATCCATAGGGACTGAAACTTGTACGTAGTCTGAAACTAACTAGGGCTAGAACTAGAATAAGATGTAATCTAAATCAAGTGATTTTGAGGAATAATGGTGAAATAGTACACTAAAATATGTAGAATTCAAAGGTTGGGAACTAGGGATTCAGAGGACCACTTGTAGAGATTAGGGAGATCTTATGCCTGCTTCATAAATCATGGAAATTAACTGAACTGACATTGATATAGTTTTCAAGAGATGAAAGGTATATGAATTAGAATGGATTCCATCACCAAACCATGCCCAGTAGACAAAGCAAACAACAGAATTAAACTAATTACCAACCAATCAACATGCTATGAGGGTTAGGAAAGGGTACCGACATCCAACTATGCCCAGGAGACAATGGTGAACAACAGGGCTTCCTGACGTCATAAACATAAAAAGGTAACATAAATACTCAAAGTCATCGCAGACCCATTGTAATTTCAGTCACAACAGACCATTGAGAACTAAAAATATTCCCAAAAAATCAAACTAAGATCAAATCAGTTTAGGCATAAATCAGGGCGTAGAACTTTCTATCACACTGCAAGCTTCACCTCTTAGCCCTAGCTAAGAGGTTTAGCCCATCGTGGATGGACTAGATCTCTCCATAATATATTTAAAAAAACAAACAAAAAAAACCAAACAACTCTCTCTTGCTCTCCCTTGCCTCTCTCCCTGCTCCACGTCTCTGGCCTTCACGGCTGCCCCCCCGGATGTCGATTTCCCCTCCCTTTGTCTCTTTTTATACCTGCTAGGGACGGTGGACCAGTCGGTTTGGAGAACCAACCTTGCTTTCGCAGCCACGTACGCAGTTGAAAAAGGTAACGATCGCATGATCCGATTTTTGCAGATTTCATGGAGATCCATCGCCATCAAGACCGTTCAGACTCCTTGGGAATGGTCGTCCACCCCATGACGTGAATTTGGGCGGTTCGGATTGTCCAACCAATCAAAGATGGTGGGCCACAATTTCCCCGGAATCCCGGATTTCACAGGCACGTGAAATCCTGCTGCGTAACCGTTTTATGCTGTTGAAGTCGGTGGGCCACTGATCAATGCCATATGGAAAATCCAGTCCGTTCACTGGATTACCCTCGAAAAACCGGTCGGACATGAGTAATCTTGAGTCAGTTTCAGTGTGGCCCATTGAGTTTTTATTCAACCGTCCGTTTCACGTTTGAACGGTAGAAAACCGATCTCCGGTATCTTCTTCAAATTTTCTCTCCTAGGTCTGCATTATCTGGGCCGTTGGAGTCTACTTAACGGTCTAGATCTTCTTAAAAATTCGAGATGGTGGCCCAGAGGAAGGGACCGCAACTCCCTGTTGCGATGAGAAAAAACGGGATTTCCTGTTTTAAGAGGGAAGTCGGGTCAGCCCCTGCTGACCCGACTTGGTTGGTTCGGTGGGCAGCGGCCCTTGTGTACATGGTGTACACGTTTTTTAACGTGGGGTCCACTGAGATGTTTTTTTTTGAAATCCTCTCCGTCCATCTTCTTTTACAGCTCATTTAATGGGTTGATACCAAACTTGAAGTATATCCAAATATCAGGTGGGCCCCAGATTGAGATTTATGGGCTGATCTGTCCGTTGGGCTGCTTCCGCGATGATCCGACGGATGAATTTCGACGTGTACGGTTCATTTAGAGTCCTCAGGCCCTGTATATAGTTTTGAGCCGGTTAGATGGTGAGAACTCTGTGATCTTGCATTCTGGTTGGTTTTCGGGCCCGTTAAATGCGAACGGCTTGATTTCCTCTGATCTTTGGCATGCAAATCCATCAATTTTGGTCCTCTGGAGTCCGTCCCTTGCTGTGGTGATTTTAGAGCATCAAATACACACTTTTAGCACCTTTTTGTAGTCCCCACTTGCAAATGTACCTTGCATCACAAATACGATTAAATTATGATTTTAAACGGTGGCATGTTCATAAATCCGGTAATAACTGGGGTCTAATATGCAATATTTGACCCTCAACACCGTTGGAGTGAGGTGTTACTCCTCATCCAACATAAATTCGGACCATGCAGAAACTGTTACATGTGGCTAGCCCAACAACCATAAAACAGCTAGCGACTAAGTCTAAATAGCTAGCATGCAGCAACAATTATCCCACATGCGCAACGATCATAAACTGCCAATAACAGCTAGTTTCTCGCCAATAGCTATAAAACGATCATATTGGTTTATAGCCTTGGACCAAAACGGTCAGCCACCCTAGCCTATATAAATAATGTCTGGATGGTTCAACAAACCATCACCAACACTCGAACCATACTCACTTACGAACCAGAGAAAAGAGCAACAAGTATACTCTGATCAATCAGCAAGGTTCATACGAACCTTAGCCAGAAGACTTCAAGAAATAGACCAACGCAGTGGTCTAAATTTTTATAATTCTCTTTCTGAATCTGAGATTTTTTCTTTCCTTTATCTGCTAGAAAATTGTGTATAGAGTTCTATTCATGGCTCTTCGTATTTGTTGAACATAAATCCACACCCAGGCTCGTCGTATCCTAGAAATTGTTTGCCTAAAACCTATCAGCATTCTCAATCTTTTTTAGAAGGGGCAAATAACCCTTTAAGGATAGTGTGATCACACATGCTTCAATCTGTCCTTATATTTTCGGTTTAATTATTTTACAAAAATTGTAAATTCTGTAATTTTCGCTAACACCATAAGCTTCTTAGCCCCAATTTCAATGCATGATGTAGAATCATGAGATGATTGGTCACTTGAAAGCAGATCCAATCCGTTCATTTTCTTTATAGCCCATAATTTCAATGGAAAGAAACAAATTTCAATTGGATACGAGCTCTCTGTAACTTACAACAACCGATAATGGTGACCATTCATTCCCGAGTATTTCCTCGTGGCCTATGGATGTGACTCATTTTTTAACTCATGACCTTAAATTAAATTCTAATCCAATCAACGGAGTGGATTCAATAGATACCCCACAGTGGGCCCCACAACCCTTAATACATGACAACCTCAACCCTTAACACATGACAACCCAAACCATTAACACATGACACCACAAGCACATCGTCTGTGGGGCCCACCGTCGAGTATGTGTTGAATCCACTTCGCCCATTAGAGTCGGCATTTCATAAAAGTCAATGGGCCAAAGAATGAGCCACATTCGTAGGTCAGGTGGACCACACCGTGCATAAAGAAATAGTTAAGAGTAAACAGTTACCATTATTAGTTGTTGTGGGCCACAAAGAGCTTGTATCTGACTGAAATTTGTCTACCC
>JAJHSJ010000018.1:25473908-25723703 GCA_021015155.1 Magnolia officinalis | reverse complement strand
GCAAATCTTGAGTAAAAAGGTAAGAGAGATTGTTTTTTCTATATTTTTTTCCAGATTTCTGGAATGGTAAGAGGGTCGTCGCCTAATGTCGCCAAAAACACCTCATTTTTTTTGCCTATTTTATCGAAATCTACGGGGTAGTTGGCTGATTTGGCCAGTGATCCGAATATCTCGCAATAATATCGAAAATATCGCCGACATCCAAAAGAGAAACGAATTATTGGGGTTCTAGTGTCGCAGGTCCGGTGACACCAATAATATCAGCGATACTATCGATTTCTCACCGATAATTCAAACATTGGTCCTCAAGACCCCCAATCAACTCAATATAAGGTCTATAAAATGAGAAATGAAGGGCAAGGAAAGTGCACATCGTACCAGTAATGTCTGTTCCAGGTCATTGGTGTGAACATTGGAGATTGCACGGAGAACATAATCAGATGGAGAAAGCCCAAGCATCATAACATTTGGTTGGAGGTCTGTTGTTCTTCCACTTCGTTTGTCCTCCTGAACATCCAACAAGGCAATTACACTTGTAGAAATGTAAACATTTGAAAGCTAGAGGTATCTCATATTATCAGGTTTGCTTAATGTTTCTGTAAGTAGTTCATTGGCATCTGAATAAACTATTTATGATGCAAGTATATGAATCTATTACTATATGAAGTTATCTATCGAAAGAGTCCATTCAGTGCACTCAATTTTCATCCAGGGTCATCTGTCACTAGCTGTTACCTAGCAGCCTACTACTGTCTTATGTTGGTTCCATACGAGACTAAGTATCCCAAAAGGGAGCATAATAAGAGAGCTCCACTACTACTACTACCCAAACCTGTCAAAAATAACACAACTAAGCAGCACTCAATGTTATAGAGATCTATGGCCTTATGAAGAAGTTGAAAAAACAATGTAGACAAGACTTCTCTTTTATGTATAACAGAATTTTATTTAAAAAATAAATTAATTAAAAAAAATTTAAAAAAAAAAAAATAAATAAATAAAATATAGCATCAGGAACAAATTCCTAACACAAAGTGATGAGTAATAGGCCTTTTCAGTTACAGAATTAGCTTCCCTGTATACATGGAAAAACTAAACATTTAACCACAAGGCTAACTACCATATCTCATGGAAAGGAAAATGAGTCTCTTTCTTTCTGCTAATACCTGTCCCATGCAGAAAGTCTACCTCAACATACCACTTTCATTATTCATTTTAGGTTGAAGGTTTCCTTTTTTTTAAAATGCACCAAGAGAAGGATCATCTGCAGGATCAGGTGTACCTAGCCTAATTTTCAGTTCAGTTCAAGCACATGAAACCTCTCGGTCAGACCTTCCCTCCCTCCCTTCTCTCCACATTCCTTTTAAAACATAACACTTACTTCCATTTCACATGCCCTTTTATGGAGAAGGGTAAAATTGTCTTCTTTCTAATGTTTGTTAATGCCTTTACTTTTTTTCATCACTTAAATTAACCATAGGGGTAATTCGCAATGATATGCTTGATCAATAGTGCTAGGATAGGTGACCTCCTGGGAAGTCCCTGTGTTGCACCCCTCCCTCCCTTTTTTGCTTGTTACCCTTCAAAAAGAAATTGCAATGGTATGATAGAAGAAAGAGAGCTATTTACAAATACCAAAGAGGAAAGGGGATATTTCCAATATAGCTAAAAGGAAAGGCGGTACATATAAATAAATAAATAAAATTTACTCACTTCTATTTCAATTTTAAAGGGTGAAAATGAAAGAAATTTGGATTCCCCTATTTATTCCATTTTTCAATGTCGAAATCAAAATCTCTTGCTTAAAATCCATTTTAATGCATTTGATACATGCATAGATATGGATTTCTACTACATTTCTTGCTAATCTATTGAAAAAAAAAAAAAAAAAACCAAATTTCCTCGGGGTTTCTACCCAAATCTGCTCTTGCATCATGATTTCTCCATCCAATTCATGTCTTGATGTGAAACAACCAGACTAGAGTTGTTAAACACACTAAGAAACAAAATCAGTGAAAATTTTGGGAAAGAAGTAGAGTTGTTCTAATTGTCGAAGAATGTGTTGGGTCATCCATGACAGAAGATCTATTTTCTCTTTTATTATAAGTGTGTGTGTGTGTGTGTGTTCATAATCATATGTATTTTGGTGTTCTCTCATAATACCATTTCTTCCTTTCGGTTATTAAGGTCTCACACGTGTGACTGTACGACCAAACGTGTGGACCTTGTTGGTTGGTCCATACGGCCACCCTCCTTTTGTTTTCCTTTTGATTCCCCATCAAAACCCTCTTAATCCTAGACTTAAACCCTAACCCTAACCCTAAGTTCCCAAATTCCCCAAACCCTAATTCCGTTAATTCACTTCAATTCCCTAACACCCAATCATCCAAACCCTAGTTCCTTTTAATTACAACCCAAATGCCCAAAATTTTCCCATCCAATTGGAACAATTAAGCCATAATTTCATTCTTCCCCAAATTTCCCTAACCCTAGACTTACCCTTATCTTGATTTAGCAAACCCTAGGTAGTATTAGGTTTTCCTCTTTAAATTAAAGCTAACCCTATGCTATTTGGATGTCCCTACATCCATTAGATCCTAGCTTTCCATATTTAATGATCATGTAGGACGATACTTGACAACTTAGCTTTGAACCAATGTTCAAAGTATCGGTATCGCTACAAGTTTCGCTAGCTAGGGATACGAAAACAATATCAATATCACCGATAATATCGCTGATAACTGAAAATGCAGGGGGAAACATAGGAAAACGGTGGAATCTTCAGCGAAACTTCAGGAGATGTTAAAATGTACATATTTGCATATTTAAAAATTAAAATATTGCAAAAAGAATGCATACATAACAAGTTTCCATTTAATGGGGCCTTAAAAGCATGTGTTGTTGTAAGAAATCAATCCAACCATCCCCTTCGGCCTATTTAACCATCCAACCTTTCATCCGAACATCCATCAATATTGTAAAATATCAACAACACATGATATTTAACAATTGGAAAGTAAACGAAAGATTGTGGCCTCAATATCTCGCATGTTGTGATATCGATAATATCGAGATATTATCAATGACAAGTTGAACACTACATACAACCATGTGGCCATGAAAAAAACTTTGGAATAATTTTCTGTTTTTCTTTTTTTTTTGTAATAAACAAAAATTTGATGATATCAATACGTTGGCGATGTTATTGAAATATCGTCAATATACTTATAAAACAAGCATTACCTAGAATTTACATAGTTGAAAATATTGGCAATATTGATGCATTGGCAATACAAGCGACACCTATAATTTACATATTTGAAAATATTGATGATTACATTAACGATATTGATACATTGACGATACATTGCTAATACCTTGAATTTCTTATATTACTAGCATTATTGGTATCGCTACCAGTGTTATTGGTATCGCTAAGCTGGAGATAAAGATAATATCGTAGACAATTCGAACACTGCTTTGAACTATGTATAAATTCTTCTTAGAATCTTGAAATTTGTGGTGATGTTCGCATGATTTGTGATTTTTATTAATTAATTTAATTTTGTTGATTCATCTCACTCATTATTTGGCTTCATACATTAGTCTGGCATCAAATTTAGTATCAAGGTGGCCTGTGTGAAGCGAGGGCACACTCGGGGTGGGCAACCTGTGTGAGGCCGGTGGCTCATGTGAGGAGAGACCCGTGTGAAGTGGGCCCATGTGAAGTGGTGCCCACGAAGGGGGTTCGGTCGAGGACCTAACCCATGTGAAGTGAGGCCCGGGCTATGAGAAAAAGGAATTGATTTGCCACGCTCTATCAGTTCAAGCTTTTAAAACAAGTGGTTAATAGTCCTGTGTCAAAAGTGGTATCAAAGCGGGAGGTCTCAGTGCTCAAGACTACTCACCGGGGGTGATTAATGCAGGGGCATTTTCACACTAGGCTCGAGTGGATGGCCTGTGTGAAGCGGGGGCACACTCGGGGTGGGTGGCCCATGTGAGGCAAGACCCATGTGAAGTGGGGCCCACAAAGGGGGTTCAGCCAAGGGCCTGACCCATGTGAAGTGGGGCCTGGGCTATGAGATAAAGGGATTGATTCGCCACGCTCTATCAATTCAAGCCTTTAGAGCAAGTGGTTAGTTGTCCTGTGTCAATTTATATAGCTTGATTTTCAAGATACAAATTGTAAAGTGGCAAAAACTAGATAAATTGATAGATAAAAACTTTGGTATATAGGAAAGGACAATAATAGAAATGGGGGTTGGGATAGTGGTAAACAAGGATTGAAAGCATAAAGCTTAAGATGTTAAGATAGTAAGCACTAGCACTTTATTAACAAAAATTTTGTTCGCAGATGAGATAATCAATATTATCAGTGCATATGCATTGTAGGTACAGTTAAAGGATAGAATCAAGAGATGATTCTGGGAGGCGATGGGTGGACTAGTGCGGAGAATACCAAATGGAGAGAAGATATTTGTAGGAGAACATTTAAATGGTCATGTAGGAAAAGAGAGTAGGGGATACGAGAGCATGCATGGAGGATATGGTTTTCAGAGAAGAGATGAGATGGGGGATGTTACTCTCGATTTCACATGGCATACAATCTAGCTCTAGCAAACACAAACTCTAAAAAGGGAGATTAACATTTAAGGACTTTCAAAACTGGATCATAAGATAGATTTCTTTCTACATAAGAAGACAGAACATAACTATGTAAGGACTGCAACGTTATAACAAGAGTGAGTTTGACTACACAACATCAATTAATGGTAATGGATGTTTACATTTAAGAAATAGAAAAAAGAGTGATATAAACAGGTGTCCAAAAACGAGGTGGTAAAATTTAAAAGGAGAAAACAATGTTATTTAATAATAAAATTGATGGAAGATGGAAAGTGGAATATAAAGGAAGAAGTTAATGTCATGTGGTATGAGATTACCAAGTGCATTAGGAAAGTTGTAGAAGATAAGGAGTGCCTAGAGTGAAAAGACACTCGTATAAGGAAACTTGGTGGCGAAATGATGATTTACAAAAAACTATTAGCGAGAAACGTTCAGGTTTCACAACCTGATAGGGGATTAAAAAGGAACCCCTCCCTCCCTCCCTCCCTCCCTCTCTCTCTCTCTCTCTCTCTTCTCTCTCCTCTAGATCTCTAGAGAGCTCTCATATCCCTCCAGAAATAAGAATCCCACTACTCCCTCACCTAATCCGCCTCGCGTCTCTCCTCTCTCTCTCTCTCTCTCTTCTTATCCTTCTCTTCTCTCTCTCTCCTCTCTCTCTCTCATCAAGTGAACTTACAACTTATGCGAATATGCGATCGAATAATTAAGGGCATGGCTTCAAGTTAGATCCTATCCATTATATGCAAATATGAGATCACAGATGGACATATGCGATCGCATTTAACAACAATGCTTGTGATCCAACTGGTTGGACGAATGACTTTCTCATTAATTATAAACCACAAGTAACTCTACATACGAAGAAAGAAGTTTCACCCCGTTCTCTAAGAGGAAGAAGAAGCTCACAAATGTATGAGGAAGAAAGAAATAGTCTTAGTGTGAATTTTGGGTGTGACTGATTCATTATAAAATCATGACAGTATCTATCGATACCCATTGTACTTCCTTGATTCCCACCACAGTAACATTACATGAACAACAACTTGGATGCATGATGCCAAAAGATATATATGGAAATTGGATGCATGATGCCAAAAACATATGGAAAGTTACCTTATGTTGGTCAATGAGTTTTGATTCCTCCTCCGCTGCCACTAATGCATCAATTATTAAGTCAGTTGCAGTAAGGGTTTCTTGAGACTTCTTCCCTGCCAAGCCCACGGCTCCCTCCTCTGGAACTTCTTCCTTCGGTGCATACTTGCTTTCAAATGAATCATCGAAGGCAGACTCAAACATCTCATCCAATCTTCTTTCTTTCTCTTCCTGCACATCAACATATTTACCTTCTAATTCATTGTGTTATAACAGACATCGATGAAAGTAATAGCTGTTACCTAAATCATCCAATTTCATAATACCTCAATGAAAAAGGGTTCTTCAGTGCGATCCCAACGACGGATGGATCGATCATGAGATCCTGTGATGATAAAATCACCGCGATTGCTTATTGCAAGGCACCAAATTTCAGCATGATGACCCTCAAGTGTTAGAAGTAGCTCAAATTTATCAGCATCCCAATATTTTACAAGGCGATCTTTTCCTACACTAAGCATGTAATGTGTGTTCCGCACAAATTGCACTGCCATGACACTGTCATGGAAACAAATAATCAGAATTGGAAATGTAGGTTACTTTCTCTTCAGCAATCCCCTGCATGTGGGAAAAGGCGTTTCAAACATGCCATGATCAGTTAGGCAGTGCTGCAGTGGACCCAAGAGAAAATGGCCACCATATTCAGATGTGTGGATTTCACCGCCTAGGGAACCAATCAAAGCGTTCCGGACCTTTTTCCACTATGCACATATGGAAATAAAGTTCATCTCTCTTTGACATCTAAAAGCTATTATTTAAACCAATAAAAAAATAAAAATAAAAATAAAAGTAAAAGGGGGTGAATCGACCTGTCAGCATGAGCAAAAATTGATTTGTGACAATCTCCAAAATCCAAACCCCAAATCTTCAAATTTTTGTCTGCAGAACCGCTAACTATCAAATCTCCATCTGATGAAATATCCATGCAAAGCACAGGCAACTTGTGGCCATATAGGGAAAGAAAAAATTTCAGCGAGTCCAAAAAGAAGACCTACAAAATGGGTTTATAGATGTGTCAGTATGGATTGCCATAGGCATTGAGTCCTCTTCTGTAATCAACAGCACCAAGTCAAGAAAATAACATGCACAACAATCTTCACAGTAACATGTTCCATGTCAGTCAGAGATGCTCATGAAAGAGGGTCTTGTTCTTATTAAACGTAATACAAGAAACAAACACTATTTGGGAAGACCGGAAATCATCACCAAAATCACAAACACATAATCGATCGAACTAACACATTTTCAATCCGTGAAAATTCAATTATGTGTGGGAGATATGACTAAGAGTCTACAAAATGTCATTTTTCATCTTCCAGTTTCCATGAACCCCCTCATTAATAGGTGATGAAGGTCAACGTGGGCTTGGCTAGATCCACAACCAGGAAGGTTTAGCCCAAAAAGGACTGCACACTCACTTGCGTGCACACAAAGAAGAGAGAGACAAATGATAGGAACCTGACAGAGAGAGAGAGAGAGAGAGAGAGAGAGAGAGAGAGAGAGAGAGAGATGATAGGACCCTTGGCTTATTTAAAGAGTGGAAATACACATGCTTTAACCTTTAAAGACCTTTAACAGGTAGATTTCAGGGATTTTGGATGTCTTTACTAAGTGGATCCCACTTACATAGAGACAAAAAGGACCTTAAATGCATTCTTTAAGAGGTCTGTCAACAAACAGATGTTTAAGAACTTTTGAAGAAAGATTGGTAAGACATCGTGGGGGTGACCCACACATAATGTCGGCCGTTTAAAAGCCCAAAATGCTATACTTGTGAAGGTTTTGAAAGATTTGGATGGGGTTTAATTAGGAGTAGCGGGCGAGTAGGTTTTGTATGTATCTTAAACGAGAGTTTTAAATCTTGTGATTGGGAGAATTTTTGGGGTAATTGTTGGGTAGTATCGGCAATTTGTGACAAGAGCATTACAAATTTAATTCAAAAACAATAATATAGGAAAGATAAGGTGGTCAACTAGCGGCTTTTAAATCTTTGTATCGAGTGCTTTCCTTGTAATATATAATAATATTTCAAAAATAGTATTTTTTTTTTGTACACATTTTGGCACATTGTAAGAAGTGTTAAGCCTCATTAAAGGACATTACCTTTAGCTAGGAAAAAGATGGTGATGCAGACATCAGACCATTCAAAGTATGCAGGAGGCGTGCATTACCCGTGTCAATGTAGTTAGATGATGGGTACGAGTCGGGTCTCTAGAGGTTGAAACCTTATACATGTGTTCGTGACGTGTGTAAGTTGCTTAGGGGAGATATTTGAACTGTTGGATTATGAGGATGGTGTGATCAGACCGTTGGATCGTCATAGGCCACCTTCATTGCGCTATCGTCGGGGCCCATCGGACATCTTGAATTTGAATTTATCTTATGCATATTTTATTTATTTTGAGACAATGTGCGCACAATTTTTGTGTGAATTTCTTTTTTTCTTTTTTTTTGAAACTTTTTTTAGTATGGGTATTTTGGTCATTTAATGTAATTCTGAATTCATAAGGATGTTTTGCCCTAAACCTCAAGAGTCTATGTTATGTTTATGAAAAAGAGAGCTTTTGCTTCTTCAAGGCCGGACAATTCCGTCTTCAACTTCCAGTGACTGGAAGAGGGCGTGAGGTCCAGGGAAGTGATTTCTCATCTTCTCCTTCTCTCTCCTTTCTTTTCTCAAGGTATTCTCACCTTTAAACATTTTGCTACATTTTCTTCTAAATTCTCTAGATCTAGAAGCCAAATCCATTTTCCTTTCAATCCAAATCATTAGATCTTGGAAGATCTTGATCCCCACATATACATATTTTGAACTTCTTCAAATCACATCACCCAATGCCCTAAATTTCAACTATAGTCAAATAAACATCCATTTTTATGAATTTTCCAGATTTCCCAATTCAGAAAATTCATATTTCCTGGATTAAAAAATCAACTTGGATCGTCGGACATTACGAGATGAAAGTCCTATCTTTTGTCGGATCCAACTAAATTCAAATTTTAAGGTTCAATACAACGTGTTTGTGATGAATGGCCGTGATCATTGCTGAATTTTCCTAAGTTTCCTCTTGTTTCATGATGTATAATGCTAAATTTTTATTGTTAATGCTTGCATAAATCTGCCCCTTTTAAATTCCGCATTCATTTAGGGGTGGATTAGGCCGTCCTACACCAATTTTTGGTATCAGAGCCTAGGACCTTGCATTGGGTCATCTTCGATCGAGAGTTATCAAGAGTCTAGATTTTTAGTTTTCTAGGATTTCATGCATACCATATAGATCTAGATCTAAAATTTTCATATTTGCATCATACTTAGAGTCTAGATCTGAAATTTTCATATTTGCATCATATTAAGAGTCTAGATCTGACATTTTCCACATTTGCATCATTCTAGAGGTTAGGATCATCAGTGTCCATAATCTTGTGTCAAAACAATCTCCTAGAGTTGTGTTTTAGGAAACCTAAGTTGAGTCTTATAGTGTATGCCCACTCGGATTGGTAGAGGGTTTGGTCTACACCTGATCTTGAACATGAAACAGTTGACTAAGATGATCAACACGATCAACCGACGCTTGGCCGCCATTGAGGCGCAATCTAGGAACACGAATTCCCGTATGGATCAAATAGAAGCGTCCCTAAGAGAAATCTCTGACATTAGAGGGGATAATCAGTCTTAAGTAGGGGGAGTCGTCGAAGAACGGGTAGGAAATCGTGGTAGAGGTCGTGGAGGGGCGCGAAATCTGCAGTTCGCAGCCGAGTATCAAGACCGTTATGATGCCAATGAGAGAATCTTAAAGAGTGTCAAAATAGAGGCACCTAGTTTTGATGGGCACCTTGACCCTAAGGCATTCCTTGATTGGTTAGCGAACATGGACCATTATTTCGAATGGTTTGAGATGTCTGAGAACTGACAAGTGTGGTTTGCGAAGATGAAGCTTGTGGGTCAAGGTAAATTGTTTTGGACAAATACGGAGCATAGGATCGAGAGATCAAGAGGTGTCTCAGACTCTCAATCGCGCATTGGGTAGAGATGGAGCTGTTAAAGGAAAAATATATTCCTCTCTTATCGTCAAAAGCTCCTATATCAGTGGCAAGCATTACACCAAGGATCTATGTCGGTCGTAGATTACATCGCAAAATTTGAGGAGTGCATGATGCGATGTGATATCCAGGAGGATCCCTTAGCGACGTTAGCGCGTTTCAAGGTGGATCTTCGCAGGATCTGCAGTGTGAGCTTATGACCCGTGCAATGGGTGACTTGGATCAGGCATACCAAGTTGTACACGAGTTAGAGCATTACCTAAAGGCTCATGTCACGAGATGCTTTGAGTCCCAAGACTCTAATGTTAGATCTAGTTTCCAGGGAATCAAACCTAATATTGGAAGTCAACCTAGGGCGCAGGCTAGTGCCCCACCTAAGCCTAAGGATGATAGGGGCAAAGGTGTCCTTGGTGTCAACCCTGGCAGTGGTAGTCACTTGAGATGCTATGAGTGCGGAGGTACAAGTTATTTCGCATACCAGTGCACGGAAAAACTTGCGAGAAAGACTTAGTCATAGGCGAGTTAAATGAAAATGTGTATGACACGGAGATTAGCACAGAAGCACAATTTTCTACACGTTTATCAAGAGCAGCGACAAAAATTACTAAGTCATCGTGGATAGTGGTAGTTGTACCAACATGGTCTCAGCTAGCACAATCACTTGTTTAGGTTTGAAGCCCATCCCACACCCTCAACCCTACAAGGTTTCTTGGGTTGACACGTCTTTTATGCCCATGTCCCAGCAATGTTTACTCCCCGTCCAGATCAGTCCATATAAAGACGTGTTATAGCGTGATGTTTTGCCTATGGATGTAAGCCACATCATTTTAGGAAGGCCGTGGTTATACGATAGAGATGTCACGATTTTTGGTCGCTCGAATGTGTGTACATTCATGCATGAGGGAAAGAAAATCAAGATTAATTCGTTGCCACCCAAGAGCCCCACGGACAAGGCTAGGGATGTGAAAACGAGTGAGTAAAGGAAAGAAGAGAGGAAATCCAATCCGAAGTCTCTGCATATCATAAATGCAAAAGAGTTTACGAAAGAGACTGAGGAGGATTCTACGATGTACGCCCTAATGGCTAGAGAAGTTACACCCAAGGTTCATGTAGAGTGAACCCCTAAGGTGACCCCGATTCTAGAGGAGTACAGTGATATATTCCCCGAGGATTTACAGAATGAGCTTCCACCTATGCGAGACATCCAGCATGCCATTGATCTCGTCCCACGGTCTACTTTACCGAACCTTCCTCATTGCAGGATGAACCCTGCAGAGTATGCAAAGTTGAAGAGACGGGTAGATGAGCTCCTGCGAATGGGTTTCATCCAGGAAAGCATGAGTCTGTGTGTCGTACCAGCACTATTAACGCCTAAGAAAGATGGTACATGGCGGATGTGTGTGGACAGTAGAGCCATTAATAAAGACCACGGTCAAGTATCGATTTTCGATACCGAGGCTTGATGATAAGTTAGACATGATGGCCAGGTCCATTTTTTCCAAGATATACCTCAAGAGCGCATCACCAGATACGCATACACCCAAGAGATGAGTGGAAGGCGACCTTCAAGACGAAAGATGGGTTGTACGAGTAGTTCGTCATGCCCTTTGGCTTGACTAATGCACCCAGTACTTTTATGTGGGTGATAACCCATGTTTTGAGAACCTTCATGGGAAAGTTCTTAGTAGTTTATTTTGATGATATACTCATATATAGTATCACTAAAGAGCTACTCCTCGACCACTTGAGGCAGGTCTGTACTGTCCTTAGGGCGGAGAGGTTATATGAGAACCTTAAGAAATGTTCGTTCATGTCTAATGGGGTTGTCTTCTTAGGGTTCATAGTGTCGTCTGTAGGGATGCGAGCAGATCCCAAAAAAAAAAAAAAAAGTCAAAGCCGTAGTTGATTGGCGTGAACTGCAAAACATATATGATGTGAGAAGCTTTCATGGATTAGCCACATTTTATCGTCGGTTCATCCGAGGATTTAACACTATTATGGCTCCCATTACTGATTGCATTAAAAATGAGGAGTTCATATGGTCTAAGGCCGCAGTTAAGGCATTCAAAGATATTAAGGGCAAGATGATAGAGGCTCTCGACATGAGTCTTCCAGATTTTTCTAGTCTTTGAAGTAGTGTGTGATGCATCAGGCATAGGTATAGGAGTACTAAGCCTAGAGGGTCATCCAATTGCCTATTTCAATAAGAACTGAATGAGGTGAAACAAAGGTATTCCACCTATTTCAATAAGAAACTGAGTGAGGTGAATTTTGTCTTGTTTTCTGATCACGAGGCTTTGAGGTATTTGAATTCTCAAAAGAAGCTCAACCCAAGGGATGCCGAGTGGGTAGCATTTCTTCAGGAATATTCATTTGTCCTGAAACATAAAGCCGAGATCGAGAACAAACCAGTCGATGCCCTTAATAGGAGAGTGATGTTGCTCAACTCCTCGAGTGTAAAACTTGTCGAGTTTGAGTAATTTAAAGACGAGTATCCCATGTGTCTAGATTTTGGGGGAACACGTGTCACTCTTAGGTGACCAACATAATTCAGGTGAGTTTGTCCTCAAAGATGGTTTCCTTTTTAAAGGAAACCGACTTTGTATTCCCAGCACTTCCCTCTGGTATTTCCTTGTTTGGGAGATTCATGCTGGAGGTATAGCTGGCCATTTTGGTCGAGATAAGACCATCGCCTTAATGGAGGATAAATTTTATTGGCCGAGTCTCAACCAAGACGTAGCCGAAATCTTAGGACAATGTCGAACATGTCAACTGCTGGCAAAACAGAAGAAGCAAAATATTGGATTGTACACGCCATTGTCAATGCCACATGCACCATGACAAAACATCAATATGAATTTCGTGCTTGAGCATTCCAAGATAATTAAAAAGCACGATTCCATTTTTGTGGTCGTAGACTGTTTCTACAAAATGGACCACTTTCTCCCATGTTCAAGAACCTCGATGCGTCCAACATAGCCAAGATTTTCTTTGAGGGGTGGTTCGATTACATGGTTTGCCTAAGACCATAGTGTCTGACAGGGATGTCAAATTTACTAGTTATGTTTGTTTAGTGGGTGAACACATTAAAACTTGGGACTTAGTCTTGTTTGTAGCCGAGTTTGCATATAGCAATTCAATGAGTCCATTTGAGATTGTTAGTGGTTACAAACCTAGACCGCCCATAGATTTGTTACCTATGTCAGTCACCCGAAGGCCCTTAGAGTCGGCCGATGCATTTTCTCATCACATTCATGAGTTGCATGCAGAGATGAGGAGGCGGATAAATGCTAGTAATGAACAATAAAAAATTTCAGCTAACTTACATCGTATAATTCAAGAGTTTAACGAGGGTGATTATGTAATAGTTAAGATGAGGCCAGAACAGTTCCTGCAAGGTATCGTTAAGAAGTTACAAGCACGCAATGCTAGACCATTTAAGATTTTGAAAAAGATTGGATCCAATGCGTATGTGATAGATCTCCCACCTCGCATGGGGATTAGTTCAACATTCAATGTGGAGACAGGATCTAATACGTTATTCAAGTCATCCCTTAAACCCTAATTTTATTCCAAACCAATGGCCAATTTCTGAATTTTCTTCCCAACCTACACCTATGCCCATTATACCTGAGAAAAGAGAAGAATTTGAAGGAATTGTAGATGAGCAAATTGTTTCCACTCGAGACGGTGGATTTCAGAGGTACTTGGTAAAGTGGAAGAACAGACCATCATCCAACTGTACATGGTTAACGGAAGTAGAGTTGCAGAGGCTAAATCTAGATTTGTTAAAAAGGCACAAGAGTTTTATCTCGCCAGAGTCGAGCTCTTCTCAGCCGAGGGGAATTGATGCGGACAACAGACCATTAAAAATATATCAACGCAGGAGGTATGCGTTATTCGTGTCAATGTGGTTAGATGACGGGTACGGGTCAAGTCTCTAGAGGTTGAAGACCTTATGCATGTTCATAACGCGTGTTAGTTGCTTGGGGGAGATATTTGGTCCGTTGGATTGCGAGAATGGTGTGATCGGACCGTTGGATCGTCGCGGCCTACCTTCATTGCTCTATCATCAAGGCCCATCAGGCATCTTGGATTTGAGTTTATTTTATGCGTATTTTATTTATTTGAGTTTTGAGATAGTGCGCGCACATTTTTTTTTTGCGAATTTCTTTTTTTTAACTTTTTTTAAATATTGGTATTTTGGTCATTTAATTTAATTCTGAATTTATAAGGGTGTTTTACCCTAAACCTCAAAAGTAATGTTATGTTATATTTATGAAAAAAAAAAAAGAGTTTTTGCTTCTTCAAGGTTGGACGATTCCGTCTTCAACTTCTAATGATTGGAATAGGGCGTGAGGATGGTCTGATGTTAGCATAACGTGTTTGTGATGGATGGTCATAACCATTGCTGAATTTTCCTTAGGTCCTTCTTGTTTCATAATGTATAATGCTGAATTTTTATTGTTAATGCTTGCATAAATCTGACCCTTCTAAATTCCGCATTCATTTAGGGTTGGATTAGGCCGTCTTACACAAGATGGTCCCCAGACCGAATAAAGGAAGATTGACATCAGGTAGGCAGCACGTATTGCAAAGCAATCATAAGAAAACATAAATCATAAATGGGGACAAGTCTAATGATGACAACAAGGATGATTATGAATCCTTTAGTTTAGTTATGCATAAAACAATTGTTGTTTCTTCCATGGCTTAGATTGATCAGGAAGGGTTCCATCACACTGGAATTTGGTTCAATTTGTTCATAGTTCATAAGGGTTGCAACTGAAATATAGCACATGCTTCTTTAGCTAGCCATTATGTAATTCATTACATAATATGAAGATGATTTTTTGGACCAAGTGCAGTCTACATTCTTTGGTCTTCATGTCAACATTGTGCATGTTATGTGCCACTCGACATTCAAAGGTCGACTTCCAGTGATATGACTGGTTTCGGAAATACATTTACACGCATTGCACATGCATGTCATCCAAACCATGCTTCAGTATGCTAGACAGCCTTACCAAGATTAGGAGTGAATTATCACTTTGATTAAAAATGAAGGATCTGATGATTGCCGAGTATATCAGTCTTTAGTTTTGCATGATACAGTCTCTTTAACATATTTGTTCGATCAATTCTCCAACTAAAATACTTTGGACTATAATGATTTCAGTTCACATGGCTGCTAACCTAGGCATTCCATGTGGATCTTGAACTAATCAGGTGACTTTTCTGCACACATAGATTGCCTCAAGCCCATTCCTTGAATTGAATGTGAAGGTGGTGGTTTTTTTTCCCTTAAACAAATATACGAGCATGGACTTGACTCCATGGTGAGTTACCATGGAGTGGAGTTGTTTGGGGCGCACCTTGGTCTGTGTATGCATCCATCTCATCCATCAAATGTGCCTCCTCATGATGATTGCCCAACCTGAAGATTAGGCTGATACAATCATCAGGTGGGCCGCAGCATAAAAAACAATGGAAAACCACAAAAACGTACAAAGTCACATGGTGTGGCATACCTAATGATTGGATTGGCCTAATTTTTGGGGCATCCCTTTTCATGGTGGGATGACCTTGTTGTATAGGTTAGTTGCATGCATACACCACGGTGGGGCCCACACTGAACTTTGAGACTTTTGGGTGGTCAATTGTTCCCTACTGTCTGGTCACCTAATGATTTGATCGGCATGATTTCCTGGGAGTCCCATCATCATGGTGGGGTGCACTTGCTGGACAAGTTGGATGTCATGCACACACCGTGTGGGCCACCATGGAGTCAACTCCAGGTGATCATTCCCCAAATATGTATGTATGTATCTATGCACCATGAATTGGAAATGAGAATTTCCCTGTTGGTGGGAAACTATGGTCATTTTCACATGTAACACGATGCTTCCTCGACTAAATTTCGTTAAAGATTAATTCATTGCTTTTAAAATTATAACAATAATATTGTCACAATCAAGCAATCAAACTTTTGTTTGATGTCCAATTTTCACAAAAAAGTAGACACGAGTAATCACCCGATTTGATGCAAAAAATCAAAGGCTTGCATTCAGACAAGGGGAGGGGGGCATATTGCATCCAACAAGTGGAGAGGAAAAACCATTCTCTCTTTGCAGTAGCTCATGCTCTCCTTACAGAGATGAACGTCCCTAAGTTGTTTTGGCATCTTATTTAATAAATCGTATGCCCTCTCAAGTGTTTACTGAGAAAGCTTTTATTCAAGTTCTAAAACCAAATAAACCCATGTTTCCTATACCTCCTAAGGTGTTTGGTTGTGTCTGTTTTGTTTATGACAAGGTATTAAAAAACAGTTACGTAATGGTCGTTACATAATGGTAACAGTCATACCTGCTATGCAACACAGGACTATAACGCTCCTTTTTCAAAAAAAATTGGACCGTGAGAGCCTGTTATGTCCCTATAATGTCGGGGCATAATGGTCTCCTTTTTTATTAAAACCAATGCTATTAGGGATTTTTTACACATTTCTCTTCATTTTTTCAACTTTTTAGGGCGTTTCTGAGGCAGGGACATGTGATGGCCTAACCCTAGATGCATGTATAATCAGGTTGAAGAGATTCAAATAATAAAATTAATCAACTAATTGTTTTCAATCAAAGAGATTAAGCAAATCTCAACACAGAGATGAAATCATTTCGTCAGGATCATGCCCCTTAGCATAAAATCACGTAAACAGTACAAAAGGGAAGACCTAGGGATATGAGGATATCCCAGATTTAGCATAAGCTAATCCACAGTCAAGTTTGGATCCGATTCTCCTGACTAGTCATTCCTCTTTTCCGTTCAAACCAAAAGGGAATATCCTAAGAGAAACGAAAGAGATGAAGAATAGATGGGTTCGAGATGAAAGAAAGTATGGATTCTAGGGCATCAAAGAAAAGAAGATAGTTGATTCTTACCTTTTCCTGCACTTCGAAGATTTAGAAAGGAGGAAAATCTTAAATCGGGGTGGAATCTTCAACACACAAGGGTCAATCCTGAAACCCTAATATCTTTAGTAAAAGAGGAAGAAAACATACGAATTCTCATTCATTCCATCTATAAGATAGGGTTTCTCATAGTGTATATATAAGTCACAGAAAAAACAAAAAGTGCACTAAAGCCCCTCAAAACAAGGAAAAGAACAAAAAGATGCCAAAAACTAAAACACCCACACGACAGGATGTGAAATCCGCCCCATGGGCCTGCTGTCAGGGTGCGATCTTGCCGCTCCTGCACTTATAGCGCGTTAGAAAATGGGTCCGATGGACCCGGCATCCATCCATATCAACTCTTCCACTCCGGTACTCTGTCGATGACACCTCTGGTGCACTCTAAAGGGTGCACCACTGATGTCTGCATCAGTTTCTAAGGTGATTAGACCACTTTTGTGCAATCTTTAGAGATTAAAACATAAAATCAAATCGTTTTGGAAGAATCAAAGCTCCGGGGCCAAATTTGGGAAATTTGAAAACATGTGTAAAAATTCTATTTGTTCTTTCTTGCTGGAAATGTTTAGATTCAACATTACATCACTATATCGACCAGATCTTGCTAGATTTATGGTCAATTTGGCGTTGTTTTTTCTAATTTTTCATTTTGTTGTATTTTCGTTGTTTTTTACATAATTTTCAGCAAAATTCGATTTTTTTTTTTGGCAACACTATTAATCTGAATTTAATTTCATTTTTTTTCTTATAATTACTTGGGGGAATAATGTCAAATGCTTGAGGATATGCATCAATGGGATGAATGCCATAGATTGTGTGAAATTCGGGAGCATTCAAGTGGTTTCCCAAATCATCGGCACTATTCATCCAAATTTAATTTTAAATTTTTGTTTTGTACTTGTTTAACATCATGTTGCTCTAACATTATATGTTTATATTTTAGCATGTGAGGAGCTTGGTTCCTTTAGAGTAATTTGGGGTTGTGGTGACGTGTTGTGAGCAAGAAAAAATTGTGGCCCAACCAGGAAGTGAGGATATTGTATGGAAGCATTGTGAGAGAGTGGATGGGAGTAGAAACTCGATAAAATGCAACTATTGTGGCAAATTAATAATTGGAAAAATCACACAAGTGAAGCAGCATTTGGCACATAAAAAGGGCAAGTCGTGGGGTGTCCACGCATGCCAAGAGAGGTAATGTAGATGATCCGGTGGAATTTAGAAGAGATGAAGGAGAAAAAAGCTAGCGTAAAGAAGAAAGAAGGATACTCTCAATGTAGATCAAGCAAAGGTGTTTGGTCCTGATTATATGGGCCTTGGTGATGATGAGAATGTTTAGTGAGGATTCAAATAGGGAGGTGGGAAGGTGACAACAGCAAGGAGAGAGAGCGTGCACCCACTCATAAAGATGAAGAACGTCGGAGCAAGTTTGGAGGGACCCCGTTCGTGATGTGAGGGAGCAATGGGAGTAGGAGTGGGGCTTAAGAATGTGAGTGGGATTGAAGCTAGAGCTACAAGTGGGAGTCGGGCTAAGGGTGAGCGTGGTGGGAGTGGGACTAGGGGTGAGAGTGGTGGGAGTGGGGCTAGGGATGAATAGGGGAAGGGTGGGAGTGGGAGTCAGGGGCATGTTTGGTGGTTTACAGCGTGCTTTCAACTGACAAGAGACTTCATGCGCTCCCTCGACGGCTAATGATGTAGATTTGGTGAAACCAAGGAAACCCTCATGTGATCCAATTTTATTTAGGAAAGAGATGGCGAAGCAAAAAAGGTTAAAACAAATATAGGATAAAAAAATGCGGTTGAGAAGTTTGGTAAGGCAGCAGTCAAACTATTCATATATGACAACATAGCTCCAAATGTTGCCCACTCCCCCTATTGGCAAGTGGTGATAGATGTAGTGGTTGATGTAGATAACAGATTCAAGGCACCTACAGCTCATGAGATTAAGAAGAAATGGGCAGAGGCGAAGTACCAAAATGTGAGGGTGTACGCTGTCACCTTTAGACCGATATGGCAAGAGTAGAAGATGCATTATTATTAGGGATGCTTAGAGTTGCCCAACTAGACGTAGAATGATGATAAATTTTATGGTGTACTGTCCAATGATGCACTTTTAGCAATTTGGCATGCTAAAGAAAGTTAGATGAAAGATACACTTATCAATACACTTTTATGGTGTCCTGTCCTGCCCAACGATACACTTATAGCATGATAAAAGATACACTTTTATGAAAAGTTCTTAAAATCTTTATATAGTATCATTTATCGTAAGATTCCTTAAGGTTATATGAATGATTACCTTTATTTGGTGACACAATGGTGACCCTCACATGTATAACATGTATTAGTAAAGATAGATCGCAATGTATCCCATCCGACCAAGTAGAGAAGGGAAAAAAAATAAAAAAGTAAAACGTGGTTCTTGGGAGTTGGAAGCATGAAACTATATATGGAGAACCACAATTCATACAAGAACATATAGAATATTCAATAAATAGAGTTGATTAATGTAAAAAAAAAAAAAAAACTATTTACAGTGCCAATAGTATGAAAAACAGGATTACATCGAGAACTCAAGAAATAGCTTTATCGTGTAGAATCTCATATCATGTTGACACAAGAAATCAATTAAAAGATAGGAAAATTTTGAGCATGCAAGTAATGAAGAAGAATAAACACAAACCTTGATTGTGCAATCCAATAGGGAGATAGCTATGTATTTAGAATCAAGACTAATAGCGACCACAAGAACATCATCATTCATTTTCAAAGTCCTCCAATTTGTTACTGTTAATTGCTTAGAATCCTGGAAATAAAAATAGAAAACGAAAAGAAGAAAGGCCTGTTAAATGAAGGAAACTAATCCACTAAACTTGAAAACATCAATCTAATATTAACAATTATATGAATACAACCCCAATGGATCCATTAAATGTCCATGATATCTTCAATCTCTTACATGTTTAAGTTTCTATGGTAAGGGGAGCCCACACCCTTTGACAGCACAAGATGGGGTAACACTAAGAAATAAAGACCTCCCCCTCCCACTAGCAACTCGTGCTTATTTGGGGAAAGCTATGCTAAGAGGACAATCATGGCACCAAATCCCCTCCAAAAACCAGATTTGGTTTAGACCAATAATTACAAAAAAGGTTCAATCATCAATCTAGGTTGTCCACCAAATGGTCCTCACCATGGATTGCTTATGTCTAATAAGAATCACCTTGATAGATGTTCCCAATCATCCAACCAATAGTGAATAAAATGAACATCAATATTATTTACAATTTTCCATAGAATATATGATCATTGATCTGGACAATCAATCATGCCCGCATCTTTCATTACCATTGGCACTCCAGAGTTACTTTGATTGAACATGTAATCATTCAATCAAAGTCAATTAAAATGGACAGTTTAGATTGATTGCAATACAAAAGCCCAATCATCGAAGTTGCCACCTTGTCAACCTGCATCTCTAGGAATCACTTGATTGGATGATCCTAGCCATCCAATCAACAGCAGGAAAAAAAAAAAAAGAACCATTCAAATCAAGTTTCTAAAACATCGAACCATTAGTCTAGGCAATCCACCAATTGGTCTAGACCTTGGACTGCCTACGTCTATTAAGAATCACCTTGATCAGACAATTCTAAACATTTGATCAATGCCAAGCACGCTCGGAGCCTAGATCAATTATAAAAGAAAGGTCCAATCATCAATTAGACCATCAATCATGCTTTCCACGCATTAGATTATTCATTTTTTTAATGTCCTGCCAATAAATCCCTTTTCTTCAATATTGTGGGATTGGTTGATCACAGTTTTCACAGCTAATGATCTACTCAAGAATCATTTTGATGGAAAACTCATAACCATCTATTTGTGGGGAAAGATAATAGGTGGTCTAGATAGATTACAACAAAGGACCAATCATCAGTTTGATCTATCTCGTGTGTCATCAGCTTGGATTGAGCATGCCTCCTGCAGATCACCTCAAGCGAACGATCCAAACCATGCAATAAGTGGCGAGTAAAATGGGCAATCAAAATTGATCAAAATACGGTACAAGCTTCGATCAAGAACACTAGCCATGTGGGTGAAAACTTGGATTCCTTACTTTGCTAGAATGATTATAACTGTCTAACCAAAGGCAAGACAAAACTGATGGTTAGATCCATTACAACAAAAAGGTCCAATTATCGACCTGGGCCATCCATAAAGTGGACCGCGCCATTTGTTGCATATGTTTCTCAAAAGTCACCTTGAGGGACAAATACAATCCCAACTATCCAACAATGTGAAACGAAATAGAGTAAAAAATCTAAGATAGATTCTCCAAAAAAAAAAAAACTCTAAGCCTCTAAATTAAATTCTTTGAGAAGTTATCATAGGCTTATTTTGAGGGTGTAAAACGAAATCACTCTTTTTCAAAAATTCCAACAAACAGCGTAAATATCAATTGCCTTCTAATCAAAATTAATTCTGAATGGAAGCAAGAAGAATATATTCCTCGGACCAAACACACCCTATTTAGTGGTCTCCCGCTTGTTAGATGAGCTGGTGGAGACAGTGTGGCGTGTGAGTGATCTAGGGTTCAATCCCTGGTAGTGTTACCTTTCAAAAAAACACACCCTATGTAGTGTCTGCTGAATCAACTCCTACCTAAAAAAGAATTGGCTGTGTTGGTTTGCTCAACATTGCCTCTAGAGTTAAAAGGAACAATGAATTACTAAAAAAGGTACTAAAACTCGGTACCATTTATGTGCAGAGCATTGACATGAATATCTCTACAACCTTGAAGCTATGAAGTGAACATATTGATACCCTTGACTGAAAATTGTAATACCGATACATCCTCCCATCTGAGTATGAAGAAATAGAACAGTACATTTTCTCCCTCATCTCTTGAAATCTTGACAAATGCAACAAGCGAAAGACGCCATTAAGCATTACTAAGAGCATACTAAGAAAAACCCACCCAATCGGTTCACCACAAAAACACCCATGTAAAAAAACCTAACATCATTGTTCTCGAATCGCATATGCCTATGTGCATATGCGATCGCACAATTGCATATGTGATCACAAATTATTTTTGAAAATTTTATACATATATACATATATATATATATATATATGGGAAAAATTCAAAAAAAAAATGAGGAGAACTTTTCTAAGTTAATAGATAACTAATTTCACATATTTAAAATACAGTTGAGAGAGATAAAATCAATTAAACATCAAGTCATCCACATTTAACAATACAGTTAACAAGAAGTAACAACAAAATCAACAAGCTATTTATTTATTATGGTAGAAAATCAACAAGCTATCTTCCTTGAAACTCAAAAGTTCTTGAATCTTGATCTTCCAACTTCCAAGAGAGAGAGAGAGAGAGAGAAGAGAGAGAGAGAGAGATCACTTGGAAGTAGGAAATACAAGAGAGGGAGATTAAGACCACTTGTAATTAAGAAATGTAAGAGAAAAATAGAGTAAGAGAGTTTTTGGAGTGAGAATATTGCAAATGGAGGAGATTTGAAAGCCTTTTTATAGGCAAAATGTTGTTTTTTCGCAAAAAATAAAAAATAAAAATTCGATGTGTCATGGCCAATATGCGATTTCGCATATGCAACATATGCGATCGCATATGTCCCAGATCGCATATGCGATCTGCATATGGATATGCGCATATGCGGTCGCACATGACAACAATGCCTAACATACATATTGAAATTGACAGCCTCTCACAGTCTATAGGCCAAGTCTTAAAATTACCAATCTGCTTGGTTGTGTTACCCAAGTTGGGCAGACTTCCACACCAATCACCATCTCCGCTCAAACAGGACTTCAACAAAGAATGATCAAACAAACTCTCCACCAAGCAAATAGCTACTTTCGATCAAGAAAAAAATATTGATCTCATCCAGAAATGTCAGGGCATATCAGTTTCAGATGATTCTTTGACGCTGAACAACTAACCACTTGTTCTAAAAGCTTGAAGTAATAGAGCATAGCGAATCAATCCCTTTATCTCATAGCCCAGGCCCCACATGCCACGGGTTAGGACCTCGTCCGAACCCCCCTCATGGGCCCCACATCACATGGGTTCCGCCTCACACGGACCGCCCACCCTGAGTGTGCCCCTGCATCCCACAAGCTACCCCACTCAAGCCCGGTGTGAAAATGCCTCTGCATTAATCACCCCTGGTGAGGAGTATCAAACACGAGACCTCCCGCTTTGATACCACTTTGACGTGGGACAACTAACCACTTGCTCTAAAAGCTCGAACTAATTGAGCATAGTGAATCATCAATCCATTTATCTCATAGCTCAGGCCTCACATCCCATGGGTTAGGACCTTGGCTGAACCCCCCTCATGGGCCCCACATCACATGGGTTCCACCTCACACGAGCCACACCCCTCACACGGGCCGCCCACCCCGAGTTTGCCCCTGTATCCCTGATGCAGGACAATTAACCACTTGCTCTAAAAGCTCAAACTGTTAGAGTATGGTGAATTAATCCCTTTTATCTCATAGCCCAGGCCCCACATCTCATGGGTTTAGGACCTCGGCCGAACCCCCTTCGTGGGCCCCAAATCACATGGGCCGCCCACCCCGAGCAGTCCCTGCATCCCACGGGCTACCCCACTCGAGCCCGGTGTGAAATGCGCATTAATCACCCCCGATGAGGAGTCTCGAACACGAGACCTACTCCGTGGGCCACACCCACCCCGAGTATGCCCCTGCATCCCACAAGCGACCGCACTCGAGCCCGGTGTGAAAATGCCCCTGCATTAATCCCACAAGCCACCCCGCTCAAGCCCGGTGTGAAAATGCCTCTTTTCTTTTCTTTCTTTCTTTTTTTTTCTTTTGAATGTTGAAAGGTTCCAAAATGATCATAGTTCTGCCACATGGTTATAATTACAAAAGAAAGTAGTTTAAACCTCGAAATTTCCAACAATGCACTAGAAATACAATTTGAAAATAGCATCTAACAAGTTTTGAAGGAATGAATAAAACCATCATAATTTTGAAACAACTTCAATGAATTTACCCACAACACTAACCAGGCGTAGATGAAAATACATCATATTTCTGGAAATGACCAAACTCTGGTCTAAAACAAGATCATTAAAGGGTTAAACAAGATCATGAAAATGGGAAAAGAAAGAAGCAGATGAAGATGCTTGATCGGTAAAAAAGAACTCACATGACCAGGTTTCTCCATAAGCTGATACTCCCAGAACTTAACTTCGTGATCGGCACTTCCAGTGACGAAACCACCTCCATCTGGAATCGATGCAATTGACCGGACAGAACCAGCATGAGCTTCTAATACTTCTGTGCAACTACCACTCCCAACATCAATGATTTCTAATGCTCCACTTTTGGTTCCAACAAGCGCATATCGGTTACCAGGAACAAAGGAACTGCATAAGCCATATCCAGATTCAATGGTACGAAGACAGGCGCCGGTACTTGGATTCCAAATCTTTACAGCGTTATGGCTGGTCGACATCAAAAGGGTATTGTCTGAGCTAAGGGTTACACTTCTAACATCAGAACGATGTCCTGGTAGATCGATAGCAAGTGCTTTAGCGGCTGTGCTATCTTGAACCAAATAAGTCTCCAATAAGTTATTATTCAGCGACAATGCTAAAGTAGCCAAAGTTCCCCTTGTTGGTGGGACAGTAGGGCAGAAAGAGAAGGAGCAAATTTTCTTGCTTGTCCGTAGAACTTGAAGAAATTTAAAAACATCAGAAACGACAGTGTTGGGAATGCTGACTTCTTGTTGAGATGCAAGATCTGTATCACCATTCTCAGTTGCCTCAGCAGTCCCTTTTGCAGAGGTCTTTTCTCTCTTCCTCTGGATTCGTCGTTTGGCTTTACGCTTTGATTCAACCTCATCCAAAACACGGAATATTTCTATTATCTTCCCTGCAACTTGACAAGCAAGAAGATTTCCATACTTATTAAATCTCACAGTTGCGACCCTATCCTTGCTTTGCCGCTGGATTTCTCCAAATTGCTTCAAAACTTCCCACTTATCTTCTGAAGTATCTCCACCATTCATAGTATCGATTCCAGTTGGATACAGCTCATGCTTTACCTTGTAAAATCGGAGTTCAAGGTCCGCTGATCCAGTGACGAGATATCTCTCCTCTGGGTCAACATCCATGGACCAAATTTCACTGTGATGACCACTGATTATTTGCATGCAATGTTGTGTGTCGAGGTCCCATACTCTTAGAAACTTGTCCTTTGAGCAGCTGACAAGCTTCTTGCCAGAATCTAGGAAAACAAGGTCAGTGACCTGCAAGATATAAGTTGTTAATTGTTATAACTTGAGAAAGATGCTTTATATAGTTTGGAGCCTCAGAATGCATATAGCATGTTCGAGGCATATAATTCCACATGCGCAGCTAATGGCCAGGTGATCCAAACATGATGGGCACCATTGTGAAGAAGAATGCCCCAAAATATCCCAGATTTGAGGATCTCAAACCTTCAATTGCTACCATATTTTCATTGAATATGGACCAATGATGTATTTTTTTTTCATTATCATCTATTTTTAGGTCAACGATTAAAGGTTAGGATCTTCCAATTTGGGAGATTTTACCCCAATCATGACAATCTGATCAATGCTCTGGCACATCGAACCTTGGGTCTAACATGAACAGAATCCTGTGCCTCAGCAAACCATACATTGCTCACACTCAGTGCCCTGCAACTCACCTTCAAGAATAGGTAAAAAGTTACGAAGTATAAATCCTGTTACAATTCTTCATTTAGAAGGCTTTCAAATGTAATGTGACTAAAATAGGTTAATTTTGCACAAGAATACCTGATCTCGGTGCCCTCGGAGACGAAAAAGTCCAGATTCACCGACCACATCCCATAAGATGATATCATTATCTTTGCTTCCTGAGGCAAGGAAAGAGCCAAGCTTGTTGTAACGCAATGCAGTCGTAGCGCCCTTGTGCCCATTCAATGTGGTCTCACATGTACCTTTATGGCAATCCCAAATCCTGATACTTCCATCAGCATATCCACTAGCTATCTGCAAGGAAACTACAAAAAGCTCTTTATCTATTTAAAAAAATCAAAAGGCAATAGTAAGGCCAAACTAGTAAGCATGGAAGTAAGAAACATGTAGAAGCTCAGCAACAATAAGTTTAAATTGGTATCTCTACTTAACCTGTAAAGGCTTTATTCTTATGATGTTATCATTAAAAAATAGATAATTATGAAACGGATAGTATGATGGTAGCAATCTTTTGATTGGAGACTATTGATTCATCATCATCATCATCTAAGCTTTATCCCAACTAACTGGGGTCAGCTACACAAATCTTGTTCAGCCATTCCATCCTACCAAGGGCCATAACATCAATTAGATCATAGGCCATCAACTTTTTTCTTACTATCTCCACCCGCGTCTTTTTGGGCCTTCCCTTTGCCCTCTTGGATCCTTCAATTTGCACCAACTCACTCATAATCAAGGTATCCCGTATCGGTATCGGTATCGGTTGGCGTAATGGTGCCCTCCGATACCGATACCGATACCGATACGGGGGTGTAACGGCGATACGGAAGCGTAACGGCCCGTAACGGTGCAATTTTATTTTTTTTTGCCAAAAAAATATGGATTAAATCCGGAATATTCTAAGCATTCCAAATATGCATTCATTTATAAATTCGAACATGTTTATGGTGGTGTAACGGTCCACTCTTTGGTGAGAAGTTGTATCGGACTGTCTGATTAATTTTTGAACCAGGTAACTTGAATTTGACTACAAAATTCATATATTTAATTTTCTAAATATCTAATTTATATACTTAACAACTTGATATCATTTCTCCCAATAGTTCTTTAAAAAAATGAAATAAAATTCAAGTAGATGGCGTTGCCAATTTGGGGCTGACTTAGAGGACCAATCTATGCTCCAAATCAGCCTCAAATTCATGCAATTTATTGTCATTATCCCACTTATGAATTAGTGGACATTTATTGGATAGTGAATCATGAAAAAAAAATCAAAAGGCCCTATTTAAAATAAAATAAAATAAAAAGTCCACAAATTAACAATTAAAACTATTCAAACAATTTGATTTTGGCATTGTGAGTTAGCAATTGCAGTCCATAATTTAATTGCTAAATTTTAAGTTAATATATGTCTCGTGTACAATTTTTTAAGGCTCGAATTAGGCGGGACTCGGATGGTGAAGTGTAGCACACGTGTCAAAGTTTTTTAGGCCCCACCCGTGATGAACGTGTTATATCCACACCGTCCATCCATTTTGCCAAATAGTTTTAAGGGATGAGCCCAAAAATGAGGCACATCCAAAGCTCGAGTGGACTACACCATAAGAAACAACAATAATTAAACGTTCACCATTAAAAATTTATTGGGGGCTACAAAAGTTTTAGATCAAGCTGACATGTGTGTTTTCCCTTCATCCACGTTAGTGTGACCCAATTAATAGGTTAGATTGAAAATAAACATTACAGTGGACCTTAAGAAATTTTTAATGGTGAGCATTCTATAACCACTGTTTCCTATGGTGTGGTCCACCTGAGATTTGGATATTACTAATTTTTTAGATCCTGACCTAAAATGACATGGCAAAATGGATGGACGACATGGATAAAATATATACATCATGGTGGGGCCCACTCAGGTCTGATCAGATTGGATGGAAAATAAACGTTACCGTGGGCCCTACGAATTGTTTAACTGTCAAAATCATTATCTTCGCTACTATTTTTGGTGTGGTCAAGATGATCTTTGGATATAATTCATTTTTTGGGTAGTGCTCTAAAATGATCTCTAAAAATAGATGAACGGTGTAGATGTAATAAATACATCACTGTGGAGCCCATATAACTTTGATCTCCTTTGAACCGTTCGTACAACTCAAAGCTCGAGGAGTGTCAGCGCTCGTCTTAGCGTGACACGTACCTACAGCAGCTAGTTGGTGCGTGGTACACCTGCAAATAAAAAAAAAATAAAAATAAAAAAAAGGAGAGAGGGAAACCGAAAATAAAAAAGAGGGAAAGAAGAGAGAAGAAAAAAGAGGGAAAGAGGGAAAGAAGAGAGAGAGAGAGAGAGGAAGAAGAAGAACAGGAAGAAGGCCGCGGCCGCAGCCGCAGCTGCCCGAGAAGAAGAAGAAGAAGAGGAAGAAGAAGAAGAAGAGAAGAAGAAGAAGAAGATGAAAAAGAAAAAAGGTAAGTTTTTTTTTTCAAGGCCCATAACAGTCGTTACGGGTCCGTAACGGCCGTTATGGCCCGTAACGGCCGTTACGGTCACAGAATTCCGTAACGGCCATTTCGACCTCGTATCGCGTAACGGTGTCGGTCATTACCATTACGTATCAACCGATACGGCCGTATCGTAACGGATACGAGACACCTTGCTCATAATTGGCACAATTCTTGGCCTTAGTTGCACCTGACCAAACCATCTAAATCTACTTGCCCTCATCTTATTACCTATTGGTGCTAAGTTCCCTTAAATGCATTCATTTCTAATTATATACTTCCTTGTCTTGCCACTCATCCATCTCAACATCCTCATTTTAGCTGCACTCACCTTATGAACATGTCTTGCCTTAACTGCCCAAAATTGTCCCACAAACCATGGTTGATCTTATAGCTATCCTATAAAAATTTCCCATTCAAGTACACAACGATCACATAAAACTCCCAAGGCACATCTTATTTCACCCAACTTGAATTCTATTGGCAACATACTTCACAATCTATCCACTCTCATGAATTATCGACCTAAGATGTCAACAGTCATTTTGAGAGATACTTCATAGTCAACAATCTTATAAGTTATAACTAATTCCACGTTTCCACTCCTATTTTTACTGAAATTGCAGCTGTTAGTGGACCATGATAATATCATGTGTGGTTTCTCATTATTATTGGGCAAAAATGTGTTAGATTAGAGTTTTAATTATTGGGATAAAATATGTGTTATAATAGAGTTTAAGCCCATTGGCTTTGCTTATGTAAAAGTATGGAGGGGTATTTTTGTACTTCTGCTTTTATTATGAAAGCCGTATTAAAAAATGGAGGCTAGGTATGTGAAAGGCAATGGTTTCCTAGAGGTATTGATCTAGTACCTTGTCTTTTTTTCCTTTCTTTCTCTTCCCTTTCTTCTTTTTCTATAAGATGAAATCCAAAATCATTTGGGGGCTGGTTTACAAAAATCACTTTTTCTCTTTGAGCGTGTTAGGTTTTCCAATTTCCTGCGTAATGCAAAGTAAATGAGCCATCATTATCATTTTAAGGTGTTTGTTTAAACAAGAATTACAGCTCATAAATCGAGAGTCAAATACACCTACAAAGGATACGGGTAAAGGAAATTGTAGTCATTACATTTTTAGCTTATAAAACTACCATTTTTACAATGATATATGGGTAAAACAAACAATGATAGCAAACTCATCATTGCAGTCAATGTAGGTGACGTCACCTCAAAATTACAAGAGTAAGTAATCGTTACCCATTTCTAGCCAATTACCGTTGTAATTGGAAAAACAAACACGGCCTTTGTCCAAAAACAATATGGCGGGTTGTAGGTTGTGTAGTTGTGTCCCCTAACTGTACTTCGGGCCCACTTACGCATACAACCAATCGTAATGGTTCAAAGTGAGCCATCGTGCATCTATAACTAGATTTGAAGATTAACCCTGTAGAAGTCATCTATGGCCAGCTTTAACGATGTGCAAAAGTTGTAAATGAATGTGAACCATTTTTAGTGTTTACTATCAATCAGTCCGTACATATGTGGTGGTGATCATTGATTTATGCTCTCTTGAAGCAAGTGTTGGATAAGTTTAAATTCAAGTTCTTCCCTTTGTGCTTGATTTCTTTTCTCTTCTGAATATAAATGTCAAGAATGATGTAAAGAATAGTCTTCTAACTCCATCCAAGTCGATGAATCTTCAAATTACATCAACCAAACTTAACGATGCGAATTATTTACAATGGGTCACATAGGTAGAAGTGTTTCTTGCGGGAAAAAGAAATTGAAGTATTATTCAACGTTGCAGGGTATGTGGGAAGAACTGAACATAAAATAACTCTTGACGACCATGAGACAGCAGAAAGAGGAATTTCATGTTGCCAAATTTCTCTCTGGTCTTTGTCCTAAATTCGAGCCTATGAGATCTCAAATTCTTGGAAGTAGAGAAACTTCATCCACTACAGAGACATTTGCCCATGTTCAACATGCAGTTCGTATAAATATATAGAATTCATCTACATCTGATCGCTCGACGTTTGTTTCTTCATCCAGTAGGGGAGATGAAAGAAGGCGTGGCGGTCGTGGTTGTGGCAGATGATTTGGTGGTAGAAATTTAGAGGGGAGATCAATTTGGAAGTAAAAATGCTTAGGGAGGTCATAATAGTAGCAATGTTGTCAAATAGCATAGGCGATTTTATGCCATATGGTTGACTGCTTATGCCATCGCATAATCAAATAAGCGATCGCTTAGCCCCCTGCGCTTTTTTTATTTTTTGAAAAAATTTCTTTTTAAAAAAATAGGGGAAAAAACCCAAAATTTTATTTTAAAAAATATTTATAATTATTATAAGTGTTTGGAATTTTTTTTTTCTTTGGCCTATCTCATTCTAGTTTGTTGCATTGCATGATTATATTTCATTATAGTTGTAACTTGTAATTCCTGTGACTCATTACATGTTTTTTATTATAGTTATATTTCATCACT
Source organism: Magnolia officinalis (assembly GCA_021015155.1). Lineage (NCBI taxonomy): Eukaryota > Viridiplantae > Streptophyta > Magnoliopsida > Magnoliales > Magnoliaceae > Magnolia > Magnolia officinalis. The sequence continues at coordinate 25,693,167 of JAJHSJ010000018.1, read as the reverse complement.
TTTTTTAACCTATTTCATTATAGTCAAGACTAAAGGAGTAAGACTCTTGAAACTTGACACTTGCTCAAACTTCAACCTTGAAAGAGAATTTGAAGAAGGAGAATGAGAATAAGATTATAAGAGAGAGAGAGATTAAGGATTTAGGAGAGTTTAGAGTGACAGTGAGAAAGAGCATTAGAATGTGGAAAACGCTTTTTTTTTTTTTTTTTTTTTTTTTTTTTGGGGGGGGGGGTCACAAAGGTTGTTAAATTGCGAAAAAAAAAATAATACTAACAATAGGTCCAATGGTTTTATATAAATAAAAAAATAAAAATAAAATGACAATTGGGCATTATCCCATCGCATATTATGTATGTGATGCCATAATCGCATACTTGACCACATAAAAAAGTATTCCATCGCTCTCAAAATCTAGCATATGTAATAATCCTGAGCCATTTCGCATATGCATCACATAATTGCTTATGCAATCTCACTGGTCGTGGTAATTTATAATGTTCTCATTATGGTCTTTCTAAATACACCATGGATAGAGCTGGGCACGGGACGACTTGACTCAGCGGACTCAACTCGTCTAACTCGTTGAGACTTGACTCAACCCGAACCGAGTGGGTGAGTCGATCTGCACCGAGTAGACTTCGTCCAATCCGAACTCAAACCGAGTTGAGTTCAGGTCACCTAGTAACTCGACTCGACCCGACCCGAAATCCAACTCAATATTGACCTAACTCGATCCAAAACCCAACTCATACATACATTTTTTTAAAAAAAATTTAAAAAAACTAGATTAGACGTTTCAGATCTGAAATGTCATTTAGCTGATGGAGAGGCTACAATTTCGGCACTGAACCCAACCCGACTCGACTCGGTACCTGTGACCGGGTCGGACTCGGTCCGAATTAGTCCAGGCCAGACCCAAACTTGGATCGAGTCAAGCATGCTAGACTTGGTACTTATTCGGGTCGAGTTCGAGTCAAGTCTATTTCAAAACCAGGTCGAGTCAGGTCAACCCTAACTCGATCCGACTCAACTCAATGCCCAGCTCTAACCATAGATACATATTGGGATCTCACTAATAGGCCAGCTTGGCAAATCAAGTTCGATCTTCTGATGACAGTTCTGAGGGTTATGTCACCAAGCCCATGTCAACCTATTTCGAATCAAGTACCGCAAGTGATACAGTTACATTGTATAAGGATGAGTATGCCAAAATGTTAAAAGATCTTTCCACCCATATGTCCTCTTCCAATGCTACTCTTGTTCAATTAAGTATGATATATCTTGCTTCCTTTGAAAATGTTCCTTGGGTTACTAATTCTAGAGCTTTGGACCCATATGATTGGTAACACAAGTGTTTTATCTTAGTTAGATGAGTATACTCCTATTTCCTCTATAACATTAGCTGACGGCACTATAACCCATGTGTTTGGATTGGGTATTGCTGATCCTACTCCATCTCTTCCACTATCATCAATATTATATATTCCAAGTTTGTCGTCAATAAGTAAGCTAACCAAATCATTGAATTGTTCTGTTACATTTTATCATTTCTAACGCAAATTTCAGGATCTAAGGACGAGGAGGATGATTGATGGAGACATAAAGAGAATGGTCTTTACTATCTTATTAGTAGAATAAGTGGAGCTACACCCGGACAAATATCTCACCTCATCAATGGCATTACAGACTTGATCATACTCATCCTTCTTTGAGTAATTGAAAAAGTCTTCTTACGTGTTTAAGTTAAGAGTATGAAGCTTGTGAGTTAAGCATGGCATCATAGAGGCTCATTTCCACCTCTTGTAGATAAAAGAGTGATTGTCCTTTCTCATTAAGTACGTTATGATTTTTAGAGTCTTGTTCGTACTACTAGTTTATTTGATGTCAAGTACTTTATTATTTTTGTGGACGATTATTCTTACATTACATGGAAGATAGCCCTGAAGCATTTTCTTGTTTTAAGGATTTCATATGCAAGTGCAAACACAATTCAATGTTGAGGTATGTACTCTACGTTCAGGTAATGTGAGGGAATATGTATCTTGTGAATTTAATCAATATCTTTCATCTCATGGCATTATTCATAAAACCTCAAGTGCACACACGCCACAACAAAATAGCATAGTTGAAAGTATGAACCAACATTCATTTGAAGTTGCTAGGGCATTGTTATTAAATATGAATGTTCCAAAAATGTTTTGGAGTGATGCAATCTTAATAACATACCATTTAATAAAATAGGATATATTAATCATCTATTTTAAATGTAAATCCCTTTTTTTAATTTTATGTCCTAATATTCTTAGGTCTTTTGTTCCTCCCAAAGTGTTCAGTTGTGTGTATTTTGTACATCAGTCAAATCATGTTCTTGACACATTTAAACCCAAGGCCATCAAATATATCTTCTTTGGATACTCACATGCCCAATGAGAATACAAATGTTATAATCCAATCTCTCATAAACGTTATATATTAGGTGATGTCACATTCTTTGAGCAGACTCAGATATATTTGGATACTCACATGCCCAATGAGAATACAAATGCTATAATCCAATCTCTCATAAACGTTATATATTAGGTGATGTCACATTCTTTGAGTAGACTCATCATTTTTCTGAAGGTGGCAAGTCCTTGTAGTTCGAAGAGATTTCTGCTACTATTCGCATTATGTCTAACACAGAACATTCAGTGGGTGAAATGCTTATACAATGTTTCTTTGCAAGTCTACTCCAAACATTTCAATCGTGATAATGAAGTTCATGCCATCGTACTCCCACCAATCCTCCTGCTTTGTCAGAAGATCATCGCCCTCCTAAATCTTCGTCCTCAGCATCTAATGAAGCTGATTTATCTTTCAAAAAAAAAAAAAATCTAATGAAGGCAATTTACAAATCGCTTTTCACAAGGGTATACGTTCTTGCAATCAACATCATATTTTTTAGTTTGTTTCCTTTATTGGCTTATTACATTTCTTTCAAAAAATTGATTTGTCCTTGTTTTCTGTGTGTCTGTTTACTCACACCTTTCAGGAAGCTTTAAGCCATGATGAATGAAATGGGCTATGAAAGAAGAAATGGTTGCTCTATATCAAAATTAGAATTGGACTGTAGTTAAATTACCAGCTAGAGCAATTGGGTGCCAATGGGTTTATAAAGTGAAGTACAACCTTGATGGGTTAAAAGCTCAATTGGTTACTAAAGGGTACTCTCGGACCCCAGCCATTGACTATTCAAAGACATTTTCTCCTATGGCAAAGCTTAACTCTATACGGGTAGTCGTTTCCGTTGCTGCAAATTTGGATTAACCCCAATACCAACTTGATGTGAAGAATGTGTTTCTTCATGGAATCATACTAAAGAAGTCTATATGGATCAACCACCTAGCTTTGTTGCTCATGGACAGTCAAACAAAGTGTGCCATCTTAAGAAGTTAATTTATGGCCTAAAACAATCCCCATTAGTCAAAGCAACTCATGCCTCCCATCATGCAACCCATCCCTTGCCCATGCTTAGCCATCCCTCGCTCCTTCTCTCTCCCCATTCTACCCCTCCCTCTTTTCATAATTCCCTCTCTATCCAAAAAGTTCTACCACAAAAGCTTCCAAACCCCTCTCATTTCTACAAAATTTCCTAGCAAATGAAAGTGAGAAAGAAGATATTAGAGAGAGAGAAGAGATTAGAGAGATAAGAGAAAGTGCTCAAGAGAAAAGTGTTTAAGAGAGAGTAGTTTGGAGAGTGTTTGAGGAAAAAAAAATATATTTAGGAGAGATTAGAACTTGAGGGAAGCTTAGAAGAGTTTAGGAGACGAGTTTCACCATCCGAGCCGTCCGATCGACGATCCAGCCCAATCCAACCGCCCATCCACCATTGTGAGTACAAGGGAGGACAAACTCTCCATTTTTCCTTTCTTTCATTTTTCATGGGCCCACAAGGGTGGGACCCACTTGGTGTATGTGATAGTTGTGTGTAGAGGGCCCCATAATGGTTGGGGCCCATCCAATGGCCGATCTCTTCCTTCCTTCATCCTTTCCTTTCTCTTTATTTTCGTTAATGTTGTGGACCATTGTGGTGCCCCCAAGTGGGACACGCTTTGAGACAGCGTGGACCACCTTATGTGGCCTGCCGTGATATTTATTTGTCATTCAACTTGTTTGTAGAGTCACCTAGGTTTGGATGACTGAAAAATGTAAGGATTAACTTGATTTAAAGCTTTTTGGGCCTACCTTAGCATGGCGAAGTTGGTGGATGGACTGGAACACTAGCATGTGGACCCCACCAATGTAAAATTCTTAAATATGCATGAGAGAAGGGAGACGTCCAGACGCTGGACGTTCACAGCGTCTGGAACACTTGAAGTCCAGCGTCAATGACACCTGGGAGAATATGTGAGGGGTGGGGCCTCCACTCGTGGGAGGCACCTTGTTGAATGTGTATAATCCACACCGTCCACCTACTAGGTCAGAACATTTTAGGGTTAGGTCCCAAATCTTAAGCCAGAACCAGCTCTTGGGTGGGCCACACCATAGAAAACAATGATGGTGATTGCACCACTGTTGAAATTTTCTAAGGCCCACTTTGGTGCCTGTGTGCATTGGAACCTACCAAAGGCATGGCTCTCTAGGCCCATGGTGAGCTGGCCAACCCTATTAATGGTTTGGATCTTACAAATGGACCCCACATGGAAAAGTTTTTTTTTTTTTTTTAAATGTACAACAAAAAGGGGTTTATGTGCATGCCCAGTAACTGTCAGAGGGTGGAAGCCCTTTTTGGGCGTTGGCAAGGGGCCCAACTCGTGGGGCCAACCTTGATGTATGTGTATAGTCCACGCCGCCCATACTTTTTGCCATGTCATTTTGGGGCTAGGGCCCAAATATTAGCCTATTCCAGAGCTCTTGTGGGCCACACCATAGAAAACAATGGTGACAGCAGCACCCACTGTTGAAACTTTCCAGGCCCACTGTGATGTTTGTGGGAAGTGGACCATAGCCAAGTCAAGACTTCTTGGGTCCACGGCGAGCTGGCTGACAAGGTGGACGGAACGAATCACCCCAATGTGGTCCCTATTCAACAGCAAACTAAAAACAAAAAGAGGAAAAAAAAAAAAAAAACAAGAGATATATAAAACATGTGTTGGGCATTACTACCCAACAATGTGAGAGGACGAGAGCCCTCTTTGGGCAAGGAAGGGGCCCCACTCGTGGGACCCACCATGATGTATAGATTTAATCCACACTGTCCATTTGTATTGCCAGGTCATTTTATGCCCAAGGCCCAAAAATGAAGAAGATCCAAAATCTTAGGTGACCCACACTAAAGGAAATAGTGGCCCGGGGCGCTGCCCCCCTTCTGCAACCAACTAGTGGGCCATTTGTGGGGCCCACCGTGGTGCGTTTGTTCCATCCACACCGTCCATCTGTTTCTCCATATTATTTTTAAGGTGGTGTCCCAAAAACGAGGGGAATCCGAATCTCAAATGGGCCACTCCACTGGGAACAGCGGGAATAGTGACATCCACCCACTGAAACCTTCCTAGGGGTGCTGCCCCTTTTTGCAGCAAAGGCAGCCCCACTTGTGGGACCCACCATGAAGTGTTTAATCCATACTGTCCCTCAATTTTGCCAGACCATTTGAGGCTTGGGGGCTAAAAATGAAGAGGATCAAAATCTTAGGTGGACCACACCACTAGAAACAGTGGAGACGAGGACGCCCACCATCGAAGCCTCCCAAGGGCGCTGCCCCTTCTTTTGCAGCCAATAGGTGGCCCAACTCGTCGAACCCACCATGATGTATGTGCATGATCCACACCGTCCAGCCCTTTTGCTAAATCACTTTAGGCCATGGGCCTGGATCAAACCTAGGTCCAGGTGTTGTATGGACCACATCACATGGAGCAAAGAGGCTCACCTTGAGGTGTAATTGTCACCCAACTTATGGCACGGGTTTGGATAAATGAGGAGACACAAATATCAGCTTGATCCAGCACATCTCGGGGCCACACCTAGGGACTCATGCAGACAATGTGCATGTGCACGCTGTCCAGCAGGGGCCACCTCGTGGGGCCCACCCTAGTGTGAGGACTACGACTATCCATATCTCGGGTGGGCCACCCCTCAGGAAAACAGTGGGACAATGATGTCCACCATTGAGATCTTCCCAGGGCCCACCATGATGTTTTTATGTTATCCACATTGTCCATTGGGCAGCAAGACCCGCCATTATGTATCAATGTCATCCACACCACCCATATGTTTTCCATAACAATTTGGGTCATGAGCCCATAGATGAGGCCGATTAGACCCTCAAGTGGGCTGCACCATATAGACAGTAGGTCACACCTTTTGAACAATGGGGAAATGATACCCACCATTGGGACCTTTCTAGGGCCTACCACAACGTTGTTTGCCCTCCAACCATCTTGGGCCCACCTAGTGTTGAGCACATAGAGGCGTTTACTTGTGATCCAATTTGTTGGCCCGTATGGGACCTACCTTGAGGCATGTATTGTCTCCACACTGTAGTCGCTTGATGTACATATTATGACCGTGTTGTAGGCCTACCTTGTTGTATGATATATCCGATCGTGGGCCTACTTTGATGTATGTATTGAGGTCTGCCTTAGTATATGAGTTGTATGGCACCATTAGGCCCACTTCGATGTATGTGTTGTACTCGCATCACGGGCCCACCTTATTGTATGTAAGGTATTGGCGCCATAGGCCCGTTTTAATGTAAGGAATGTAGTTGTGCCATCCCACCTTGGGACCCATCCTTGACATATGTGGGGGTCGTCGTTTGGGTCCCAATGTTGCTTATGATTTAACCCATCCAGGCTCATTGTATATTGTAGGCCGCCCTCTTGGGCCTTGCTTGGGGTTGGTCGTAAAGCCCACTTTGGTGTCCGTCCCAGGCCTACTGTGATCGTTTGTGGACCCTACAATGGTCGCCCCGTTTGGATGTCGATAGTAACATGTTTTGGCCACTTGTGTACGGGCTTGTTGAGTGGGCCCATTGGCTTGAAAGACCACTCAGGTATAGCCTTGTGGGCGTCGATAAACTTGGTTTCCAAGTAGGTTCCACCTATTGTGAATGATACATTTCCCTTATCATGGGGTGTGATGTTTTACATTTGTGTCGGTATGACACTTCCTCGATTATTTATATGGCATTACATTAGTGATTAGTGCAAGGTTTACGCTTATACTTGCTATAGCACTTTCTTTACATTGATGTGACGCCTTCTTTATATTGATGATGCACCTACTCGATGCTAGATGTAGCATTGATCTTACTCTTGATTTAGCATTGCTCTTATGTTTGGTATAGCACTTCTCCTATACTTGATGCAGTATTACGTTATCATATCTCATCCGCATCATGTTTATGTGACTTGAATGATGGCTAATTCATGATTTTTGACTTGCCTATGTGTGGCAAGGCCGCATTGACAACTTCACAACTTGAGCCATTTTCAGGGGACCCATATGAGATGGGGCCACCCTGCATGTATGTATGGCTTGCATGACTCGGATGGACTCATGCATTCACACATTGCATAATGCATTTACATTCACACCCTAGCGACATCAGGGTTTATGGCCACCACAGGATCATCGTAGTTGGCAGCTTGAGTATGGACATCGGAAATCTGGTTACATTTACTGGGGATATAGGATGTCCCTGGGTGAAAGCCCATAAACCCTGTGGGCCAACAGGATTCTCCAACATCAAGACCAAGTGAATAACACAAGCACTCGAGTGTCAAATACCAGTAGGCCTCATCTCCCACTGTGTCGGGGTCAGTTGTAATGGGGTGTGACCTTATCCGCCCGGGTGAAGGGGGCTATAAGCTAGGTTGAGTCTGACCAGCTCGTGAAAAGGGTCCGCTATCGGCGAGCCGGATGGGGATTGGCATACCACTGACGAGGCAGATAGTGAGATCTCTACCACCCGCAAGATCATGTGCACGATGGGGCGGCAAGCCAATGTCAGAGTGTACTAGACCCCGATGATTCCAGATGGGAACCGCACTGAGGGGTGGATTAGACATCACGGTTGGCATGTTGCATTGCATCCTTAGCATATGACATTGGGCCTTTGTAGGTCTTTGCATCGCATAGCCTGGGTATGGCTCATAGTATTTATGGACTTGCCAGTCTGGCTCTCCATCATTCTGCTTACTTTGACATTTGTATGCTTGCCACATGGATTGCGCACACACGAACGCACTCTCTAAGCTTTATAATAAGCTTACGCACATTGTTTACGTGCAGGTTATGCTAGATCACAGCAGCATTGAGGCAGGAACATATACCTGATCTTTTGGACTTGTTATATGTATTTCCCTTCCAGCACTGTACTCGAACTGATATTATAGTATAAATGTGATGATGTCTTTAGTTTTAGTACACTCGTAGTTATGCTCATGTGCAAAAAAAAAAATTATCACCCTAAAAATCCTCCTTGTGGAATCCCAGAATCGGAACCTGGCGTTTGGGAGCTGGGAGCCGAGAATGGGATATTACGGAGGCACCGAATTCGGAGCTAGGGAATTCTATAAGCCCGTTCACCGACTTTGGAGCGTGACACCCACTGTCAGCCTCACAAACTAGATCCTTGACAAAAGCGAAGTCTTCTAGTTCTTCATCCAATAAATTTAATGAGGACATCACTTCATGTACACCCTTGCGTACGTATCAGAGGAGGAGGTGGGCCACACCGATTTCCTTATGGCTAGGAGAGTATACGTGATCATGCTGAAGACCCCATGTGCATGTGCGAGTATCTGAAAGACCCCACAGTAGGAAGATGCACATGGGCTGCTTTTATGTAGTGATCCAAATCGTTGGATCAGAGGGACGTGATGATTGGCCCGTTGGATCACGTAATCGGGCCATTGATTGTGGAGCGTCCACACTAGTTTTTCTTAGATTTTATCAACTTATAAGATTTAGTTTTATTTATGTTATGTTTGTACACCATTATGAGCATTTTTAGTTGATTTTAGTTAGATTAAGGCTATTTTCGTCAAATTTCACAAAACAAGGTGTTTATTGTAATTTTCGAACTTTCTTGAAACTATAAAAGAGGGTGGGCATGTGACCCTCGCCCTCATTGGATTTTGTGATTAAAAAATTTATAATAATAAAAAAAATAAAATAAACAGAGAGAGAAAAGCATATGCTTTCTTCTTCCATCTTCATGCGATTTGAAGATACTTCCATGCGATTTGGAAGGAAGATTGGTGCAAGGCTAATCTTCATCAACAGAGGTACGAGGTCTCCATCTATCTCCACACCATCTTCTCTCTTCTCCTCCATCAAAGTATTTTCTTCGAATTCTTCAATTCTCCCATCGTAAGCCTTCATCCTTTCATAAACTCATCTTTCCTTTACCTATCCACAATATCAAACCCCAACCGACCTAACCTGTCCACCCCACGCCACACGTGTGACCGTACGGGCACACGTGCGAATTCTTAGGGTTGGCCATACGGCCACACCTTGCCCCTTTTGCCTTTCCATCATCCTCATATCAAAACCCCTTTCTTCCATTCCTAAAACCCTAAACCTAAACCTAAAATCCCTAATTTTTCTACTTTCCCAAATTACCCAAACCCTAATTTTTACCCTAGGTTGTATTAGGTTTTCTATTTTGAAATAGATTATACCCTATGCTAATTAGATGTCCCTACATCCATTAAATACTAGTTTCGTTTTATTTAATGATCTTGTGTGATGATCTTGGTAACTTAGGCTAGGATCATGCATGAGGTTCTTTTGGTTTTCATGGGATTCGTGATGATTATGGCAATGCTTGTGTTTTTTTGTTAATTATCTTAATTCTGCTACTTGATCCCACATGTTATTTGGTGCATGCATCGGTCTTACATCAAAATTCCTCCTGCAAGGCGAGAGCCAAACCCAAAACCACCGGTAAAAGAGAAGCAGCAATCAATAGTGACGTTCATGTCCAGGGTGAAGCTCGCGAGCCTAAGAAACTCCTCCTAGAGAGGCCTCTCCCCTATACAAGGATCAACCCGAAACCGAAGCCTTTGCTCGTTGCTGCAAACAAAGCACGCCACTTCCTTGACTTTGTTCTTCAACATTTGCACTGCTTTCCATATCACAAAAGCCTTACAGACCACTGAATCCTTCACCTAACAACCCCCTTCCTGAGTACCATAGTTGCACGCAACAACTTCCCAGTAGAGTCTCCCACCCCCCAAATTAAAGTTAGCCTCCCAACCAAAGAAAGATAGTAAGATACCGAACTTTCCATCAAGAAAATTTCTGCTCCACCTTCTCTATAACCTTATCCCATAAATGTTTTGCAAGCCTGTTGATGCACAAGGGGAGCCCAAGATACAGCAATGGGAGAGAGCCTACATGGCAATTGAAGACCTCGGCTAGTCTTTCCACCTATACACTAAAAGTGCACACACTCGGCAATTCCCTCTTCGAAATGTTAAATTTTAGCCCAAAAATCTCCTCAAAGCACCTCACGATTTTTCAAAGATTGTCCACCATCGACTCATCTGCATCACAGAAGATAAGGTATCGTCAACGAATTGCAAATGAAAATTTTGAAACCTGACACTTTCCGCCATGAAACCACTAATCAACCAAGCCCCCATTGGCTTCTTTCTAGCATCCTACTTAGTGCTTCCGCAAATACCATGAACAAGAATGGGGACAATGGATCTCCTTACCTCAAACCCCTTGTCAACTAAAAAAAGCCTGTAGGAGAGCCAATTATAAGATTAAAGAAGCATGTCGATCAAATACACTACTAAATCCAATTTCTCTACTTCATCTTACAACCTAACCTCCCCAACCTAAAGTATAGGAAGTCCCAACTCACATGATCATAAGCGTTCTTCTATGTCCAATTTACCAATAGTTCCTTTCTTTTTATCCTTGTGCCAAGAATCCACACGCTCGTGTGCAATTAAAAAACGATTCCACCCAGCATTTACTTTTTGGATATTGGGGTGGCAAGATCTGAGGTGAGTATTAACTTGTCACAACAAAAATATGTGATGAATTTATTAGCCGAGACAAGTCTTATGGGAGTCAAGCTAGTTGAAACTCCTATGACCCAAATCAAAAGCTTCATGTGGATATGGGAGAATTGATTGATGATCCAGAAAGCTGTCATCAACTTGTTGGAAGCTAATTTATTTAACAATCACTCGACCTAATATCACCTTTCTTGTAAGTGTGGTTAGTCAATTTATGCATCTCCCTATGTTCCTCGTATGAAAGTCGTGTTTTGTATACTAGGGTACTTCAAAGGGATCTCCTAATCATGGTATTCTCTATAAGCATAACGGTCATCTTCACACAGAAGGGTATTCAAATGCAAACTAGGTTGATTCTCCATTTGACAGGTGGTCTACTACAGGCTATTGTACCTTTGTAAGAAAAGTAAGAAGCAAAGTATGGTAGTCCGTTCAAGCGCAAAGGTTACATATGAACTTATTTGGTTAAAGACATTAATGTATGAGTTAGGGTGATGTTCCTGTAAGGCTATATTGTGATAATCAAGCCGCCTCTCATCTTTGCCAACAATCCAGTTTATCATGAGAGAACCAAGCAGATCGAAATTGATTGTCACTATATTAAAAAGAAAGTTGTGTAAGGAAATTTGTATGTCATTTGTCAAGTGTCAAGATCAGTTGGCAGATGTGTTCACTGAGGCTCTAAATCACACTCATTTGGATCGCCTCTTCATCAAGCTAAGGATTCATGATATATATGCTTCAGTTTTAGGAGTGTTGTTGGACCATGATCTCGCGTGTGGTTTCTCATTATTATTGGGCTAAAATATATGTTAAAATAGAGTTTAGGCCCATAGGCTTCGCTTATGTAATAACTTAAATCTGACAGACTTTTTTTTTTAGGTATGATTGTATTTATATTCAAAAAGAGATACAGAGATTCGGGCCTCCCGGGCAGGAAAATAGACTTATTTTTGTACTTTAACTATGAAAGCCCTAATAATAAAATAGAAAGGCTAGGGGTGAAGAGGCTACTCTCTCTCTCTCTCTCTCTCTCTCTCTCTCTCTCTCTCTCTCTCTCTCTCTCTCTCTCTCTCTCTCTCTCTCTCTCTCTCTCTCTCTATATATATATATATATATATATCCTACTCAAGAACAACACCCATATACTCTATTGTAGTCCAAGTAATTTTAAATCCTTTAGACTCTAAAGCATTCCTCCATAAATCTAACTTTATGTTTATACCTTCCTCATCTTGTCAATATTTGAGACTATCAATTGTCAGTGAAAATTCCTCACCAAAAATATGAAGAACAGACATATTTGCCACTAACCTATGTAAACTAATCTAGACCTGTGATCTTAGTTACCAACCCCATTCTAGTTGGCTTTTCATTTTTCCCTTTTTTGTTATATCTTTTCCCCTCCTAGAATGGAGTGTTTTGTCTTTTTGGCAACCTCGATATTCCATATGTTCTTTTTTCTTCTTCTTTTTTTCTTTTTTCTTTTTTCTTTTTTTACTTTTTTTTTTTTTTTTTTCTTTCTTTGTTTTTTTTTTTTTTTTTTTTTGCATCTTGGTGTACCATTTTTTAAAACACGAATGTAAAAATGACAATGAGAAGAAAATAGGAGATTCTTCATTCTCAGAAGTGACAGTTTTACTTGCTTTTAACTCTCTCACTCCTTTAGGTCCTTTTCAAACAATATTTTAACAAAATGAATCGTTTGAAGATTTGGGTCCTCTCCAAGAAGTATTTAACTAAAATACATGGTTTGGAGACTCGATTAAGTGTGATGCAACTCATACAACTCGACTCTAACTCAGTCTTGACAAGGTTGAGTTGATACCGTAGGTATATGGGCGGGGTAGACATGGGCTGACTCAGATGAGTCACCTGAGACTTGGGCGAGTGAGTCCAAGTCAATCTCGTGGGACTCAATCTAACTCAAGCCCATATCTGTTTTTGATTTTTTATTTTGCCCATTTTAGCATCCAAACCAGACCTAGATTATTGAAGTCTAGGAGCATCCCATGAATTCATTGATTTAATATAAATATTTTATTGAAAATATTATTTAATTAAAAAATCGATCAGATGCCTATTCAACATTTCAACACACACACACACACACACACACACACACACACACACAAAAAAAAAAAAAAAAAAAAAAAATTGATATTTATTGCCTGTTAAGGTCACACATTAATAAGATTTTATCTTAAAATTAGCCTAGGTATCATTTTTTATTTAAAAATTTTTCTATATTTTCCTTATATTTAGAGAAAAAGGGACTTAGCAGCTTGACTAGGCCAAGTCACAGCCGACTCGTCTGCCACAACTCGATTAAGGACCGAACAAGTTGGTCCAATTCTACAAGTCTTAAAACCATGCCCCAATGCTTAAAGACATCGAGGAAACTAGCCAAAACAAAAATGATAAAGAAAAACTGTGATTTTGAGTCTTTGACAATATCATTTGATTGGGAAGAGTTTTTTAATGAAAATGATGTTAAAGACATTTAGAAATAATACCAGAAATAGCAACAACAAAAAAGTGAAAATACATACAATTTGTCAGAAACATGGTGCTCAGAATGGACAAAAATGTACAAACAAGGGGAATAGAAGAAATGTGTTATTCATTTTTACTGGTTTATGACTAGTCTGGCCATTTCAGCCAAAATGAAATAGATTTGACTACTTATTGTGTGACACTTGGGTACTTCATAAAACCGCACCAGCCTTGGATAGTCAGGTACACCCACCAAGAGTCATCTTTATAAGTACGATATAACATAATGCATCAGCATATTCTAGCATTAATTCAAAAATTAAAATAAGAATAATACCAAATGATGAAAGAAATTAATTTATTTTTTAAAAAAAAAAAAAAAAAAACGTTATGTAGCAGCATTTATTGGCATATACATGATCATGAATGCAATGAGAGTGGGAAGATTTACAGAGGAAGAGGGAGAGGAAGCGATGGAGGTGACGGCGAGGGAAGGACCGTGGCGTGAGGAAGAGGAAGGTGAGAGGGTTCTGGAGCAGACACCCTGACGCACGTTCCACACGCCTACCGTCTCGAGGGCAGGCGCGAGGATCAGCTTCCCTGAGCTGTCATAGCATATGTTCGACTCCACCGAACAAACCACCCCAAACACCGCCCCTGGTTCGTACCTCAGGTAAGCCTTCACCATTCTCTCTCTCTCTCTCAGCGTCGCCCGCAGCTTCAAAACTCCGCCGCCGCCTCCTCAACCATTACTTTTGCACTTGCATAGGGTTTTATCTAACCTGCGCCTTCGGGTTCATAGGACCGCGGTGAAACTACCGGGCCTCTTTGAGGGACGCGGATTGCGTCCTACCCCCGCCCGGACGGATTACCGTCCGGGCAGGGCTCTGTGGAGCCCACCGTGATGTAACTGTTTCATCCCGCCGTCCAACCATTTTTTCAGAAAATTTTAATATGTGAACCAAAAAATGAGGCAGGTCCAAGGCTTGAGTGGACCACACCAAAGGAACCTGCACTGATATGACACCCACCGTTAAAACCTTTCTAAGGGTCCACGTTATGTTTTTTTTAACCATAAAACCTATTAATAAGGTCACATAGACGTGGATGAAGTGAAAACACAAATATCAGCTTGATCCGAAACTTCTCTGGCTCCCAAGAAGCTTTTAATGGTGGACGTTCAATTCCCACTTTGTGGTCCACTCAAGCCTTGGACCTGCCTCATTTTTTGGTTCACATTATAAAATTTTCTGAAAAAATGGTTGGACAGCAGAATGAAACAGTTACATCACGGTGGGCTCCACAAAGCTCTGCCCGGACTGATTACCGTCCGGGCGGGGGTAGGACGCAATCCGCGTCCCTCTTTGAGCAGCGTTGGGCATAATAGTGACAAACTCTTTCTCGGCTCGGAAATTTCTCGGGAGATTTTCAAATGACCGTTTTCTCATTATACTATCAGTAAATGTCGCCAAGCATTTAAATTTAGTTATCATCTAAGCCCGTGCGGTTTGGGTGGATACCCGATCCCAAACTATGGGGCCCACTGTGATGCATGTGCCTTAAATCCACACCATTCATCCATTTTGGCAGCTCATTTTAGGGTATCATCGTGTAGACAGTAAATTATTTGTGAATCACGCTCATGGGTGTCTTTTTCAAAAACTTTTGTTAGTGTTTTAAGGCGGAGGGATATTATATTTGATTAGAGTCACCACTAGCCAATTACTCAAATTTTCACGGTAAGGTAAACCACATGGAAACCTTATAAGAAGGAATTGAAGTATTCCCCATCTTAGAATAACTCATTAATATGCAACTGAAATTCTTAATAAGGGACTGGTTACAAAGAGGGAGAGAGTTGAGCACCATATATAAACCTCAGAAGAATTAATCGAAGGATTCCCTGTCCCAAAATAACTCCTTAATCTGCAACCAAAATTATTGGTAAGGGACTATGGTTACAAAGAGGGAGGGTGTTGGGCACCCTCTCTGCCCGTACAAGTGTACAACCTTTACTTCACAATACTAAATAAACTATCACAGATTCATATAGTTCGTGTGCACAGATGATGCAAGTGTGTGGGATGTTGTGTAATAATGTGATACTTGTGACAAGCGATGACTGGGATCAGATAAATCTACCCTGACTAACTCACTCGATAAAGCAGTCGAATAATTAGTCAATCCAAGTTTTTAATGAGCAGGATTCAATATCTCGGCAAGCCGCAAAGCATACACTCAAACCAACTAGGTGCTCAAATGCAATACATGTTGTTGATGCAAAAATCTAGTTAGCCTCCCTTAGACCTTTGAATACCTGCACAAGGAACAGACGAAGGAAACCCTAACTGCAACAGGGGACCCTTTAATGCCTAAGTCAGATAGGGATTCTGGGTATGATCGTAAACAGGGTTTTTGGAGTTAAGATTGTGTCTACATATTGTATAGGGATTCGAATCTCGTTCATGTCGTGAGGATCTCCCGAGATCCTCGGCTGAGATCTTGGGCGGATCCGTGTAGTGATCATCTTCCTAGATCCTCGGCTGGGATTTTGGGCAGATATTGTGTTCACAACCCCAAGTGTAGGGTTGCGATGTAGTAATAACTCGTGAGAACGAGGTCGAATCCACAGGGACTAAACTTGTACGTATTCTAAAAACAACTATAACTAGAACTAGAAGAATATCTAAATCTTAATTCTTGAATAAAAGAGAGTAATTATGAATAATGTCTAAACTATCAATTAAAGGTGGAAACTAGGGTGCCAAGGATACACTTGTAGCTAATTTAATAAACGCAATTTGAATTTGAGTCATATCCTATCCAATTGGAAGATAAAGCATTTTAAATCAAATATAAACTTTTCCTTAACCTAATTCTCAATGGAAGATAATTGTGAAGATTGGAAGGGATTTCATCACTCTACCATGACCAGGATACGATGGTGAACAATGACATTTACCATCTCACTATTTCAAAATAAAAAAGAATATATCTAAAGCTATCACAGCATCTATTGTAATTTGAGTCACAATCAATCATAGAAAACTGAAAATATTCTTTTAATATCAAACTAGAAATCAATGAAGTTTGATAAGAACAATAATCAAAGCAAAATAAATATCCCAACACGCTATAAGCTTCACCTCTTAGTCCTATCTAAGAGGTTTAGCCAACCATAGACATGATTGAAACCAAATCTCTTAAACAAAGTATAAAAAATAAACTAGGGAAAAAGAAAAACTCTTTAGCGGCTGCTCCACCCTTTTGTTATGCTCCATGAGACCTTTCTAAACCCTAGAAGATATTTTGGAGCATCGTAGGGAGTCAATCATATTTATAGTTGTGGAACTCTAACTTTTACACTTAGTTGAAAAAATCTAGAAACCGCCTTAAATTTACGTACTCTCCTTGGTTTGTTAAATTAAACTTCACTCTGCACAGTTTCTTAAAATATACTTCACTCTGCAGAACTAAAATAGACTCCAAGTTTCAGAATATACTTTTTCAAGACAATTTCAGGAATATGTTTATTTTAAGGACAAATTCAGGATTCATTTTTTTTCACTTTAAATCTTTGATTCTCTTCATTCCTCACTTGATTTTCTTGAATCTTTAGGATGTGAATTCTTTATTAGTGACTTCTAAATCTCCAAATCTTCATTTAGTAATATTTTGAGCATAAATCTTCATTTTGGCATCAATTTCATCTTAAGCTTTCGAAATCACCTCGCACATGAAAGCATGCATAATTAAATCGATTAAGCACTATCATGTTTATAAAACCAAGGTATAAATAGGGAGAAATATGCAATATTTCACACTCACTACACCCCCCAACCAGCATTTTGCTAGTCCCGAGCAAAACATGCGTGAAATGATATTCAATTTTCAATTTTCAATGTTCTTCAAGAAAACAATCATTTATGTAAACAAGTATACTATCATTTATGAGTATAATCCAAAGAAACGAGAGTGAAATTTTATAAACCTAAAGCCGAATCAAACGAGCAATCAATAAAATAGATTATTCATCAATCAATCTAGAGTATAAGTTCATATATCAAGTTTTCCCAATGTGCTTAGTGAATTTCAATTTACTTTCCATAAAAGTATACTATCATTCCATAATATTAGCCATGATCATCACCTCAAGATTAATTAAATAATCAAGTACTGATTTTGAACTTATCACATTTTCTTTCTTTTTCCAGTTTTTGATTTTATATCAACGGTCTCTTTTTATTTATTTATTCTTTTCAGACTTTCCATTCTTTTTCATTCTTTTACAGTCTTTTTATTCTTTTATAGTCTTTTCATCATATATGACATTTTTTGTTGATCTCACTATTTTTTTTATATGGGTTCTTTTCATCTTTTAAGGTGAATAAAATTCTCTAGACTTAATTCACAATCATCTATCAATGTTTCACATACTAACAATCAGAAATTCTAGCATAATTCACAGAAAACAACTTGAACGTGTCTTGTGACTTAGATTAACATGATATTCAAACTTCCTCTTAATCAATTGAGTGCAAGAACTGTAGGTGATAGACTACTTAGTTGATCAAACTCCAACAAATCAAAATTCAATCTCAATCTTATCATCATACTCAAAACATTCTTCACATACACAATTTATCATTTTCCAAACAGATTTCAACTTGAAATATTGAAAATTTCAAAAGAAAAAAAAAAACTCAGAACTAAGAAAACACTGATTAGTTTACCTAATCCACACTCCTTATCATGTCCCAAACTCGAAAAATGGGCTCACAGAATTCTTGATTGCCGAATCTGATGCCAACAACCTCTATAGTACCCCATTTTCGGCTCCCAGCGCCATATGTCAGGTTCTAATCCTGGGATCATACAAGGAGGATTTTCCAACATACATTTATCTCGTAAGAAGCATAACCACAAGTTTACCCAAATCACAAAGGCAACATCATCATCACATATCCACTAATATAAACATTTGAATACAATGCTGAAAGGAAAATATAACGTAAATGTCAAAAGCTCCATAAGCCCTGCCGCATGCTCCTGCCTTACTTGATAGCATCCTATCGTCACATGCATGCATCTATCGTGCATAAGCTTATAGAAAGCTTAGAGGGTGATGTACGTGTGTGCACAAGATAAGTGTCAAGCACACAAATATCAACATAAGCCTAATACTGGCAAGGCTATAAGTCATTCAATATCAGAGTATGCAATACAGGTCGACTATGCAATGCGGAGTCATAATGAGTCAAATATCATATATCGAGGATGCAATACAATATACAATTCTGAAGATCCACGAAAACCATCAGCCTTATTCAGGCTATGCAACACAGAAGCATAGTAAACCAAAAGTTATGGGTTGAGGATGCAATGCAATATGCTGTGCGAAAGAAATGACCAAACTGGAGTGTGAAGTCGGGATGATAATACGTTGTATCGTAAGCTATGAGGTCCATCACAAGGGACTTCTATCCAAACTAGCTAGTCTCATACCTAAATTTGGATAGTCAGACTCAATGTGGTAAACTCCTGACCTTAAGTTGGTCGCACGCCCCAACCAAATCCTAGCCATTGCGAAGGTACACATAACAATTAGTGGGCACCACCAGCCCGAGTGGATAGTGTATGAGTAGAATGATGAGTATGCAACTCCCACTTAATAAGTCCACATATCAGTACCGTACATCTTTGGGATCATCATTGGGGTCCAGTACATTTTACGCCACTTGCCGCCCCATCAAGTGCACAACTGGGTAAGTAGAAGAGACCGCACTATCCTCTTACAAATATCTGCTCGACTCGTCGATAGAGAACCCATTTATGAGCTGGTCAGACTCAGCCTAACATTGCCTACTCCCTCATACGGGTAAGGCCACACCGCCTCCCAACCCACCACAACACAGTGGGAGACGTGGCCTACTGGTATACGATCCTCATACGCTCATATATATCCACTCGGTCTAGACGTTGGGGCGTCCTTTGGTACCAAGAGGGTTTAGGGACTTTCACTCGGGGACATCTATGGCACCCCATGTAGAAAAATATTTATGGTGTCCCATCCAGCCATCCACAATATACCTGTGGAGGCTACGGCCCTAATGTCACTAAGGTGTACGGTAGTCATATTATAAAATGCGATATGCATGAGTCATACCATCCAGTCATGCATCAAACCCGCACGTACCCCGCGCTCATGTGGGGCAGCTCTATCTCACAAGGAGTCTCATAATAAACCAACCCAATGGCATGTGCTATGATCAATCGCTCCTCATATCAAGCATACGTATGATGCGCTTGGGCATGGATCGTGGAGGTATACTAAGCATGTTATATGATGATGATGTACTTTCCTCATATTAAGGATGGGCCTAACGAGGCCTAAGGGAAGGTCACAATGTGGACATTTAACCATCATTGCCCATCAATGTGGACATTAAACCAATGTTGCTCCCAAGGAGTGGCCCTCATAGGGCCAAACATATAGTGGCTCCATGGCCTCACATAAGGGCCTCACGCAAGAGCCCAATATACATCACAATGGGCCTCGCTCAAGGGCCACATATGCATCATACCGGGCCTCACTCATGGGCCACATATATATCACATCAGGCCTCATTATATGGGCCTCATATACATCACATCATGCCTCATCAAATGGGCACTAAATATATCGCTTTGGGCCTCATTAATGGGTCATAAATACATTACATTGGGCCTCATGGGGCAGCCCATAATCTAGCAAAATAGATGGGCCACATTCACATCATATACCTCAAGGTGGGCCTATAAGATGGGTCTGAATACAATACACATCATGGTGGACCTACGTCCCATGGACGGTGTAGATATACATCAAGGCAAGGTCCATGTCCAACAACAGATGGACGGCTGGATATAGAATACATGCATCAAGAGGCCCACTGTCCCCAGCAAATGGACGGTGCAGATATAGAATATATACATGAAGGTGGGCCCCGCCCATCCCAGCCTATGGATGGTGTGGATAAGACCCATATATCACGGTCGGCCCCACACAACCCGTCTAGATGGATGGTGCTGATATACAATACATACGTCAACGTGGGCCCCACGGCCTAGATGGTGTGAATATACAACACATACATAACGGTGGCCCCACGTCTCACGTGGCCAGACGGAGTAGATACAACATGTACATCACGTTGGGCCCACGTCCCATGGATGGTGCAGATAAAACATGTACATCATGATGGGCACACATCCAGCCCATCAGAACGGACGGGATGGATAAAACACATACATCGCGGTGGAGTCCCATGGAGGGACGATGTGTGCAACACATACCTCAAGGTGGACCCCACACGTCTAGCCAACAGATGGACGGCGTGGCACAAAACACATATATCAAGGTGGGCCCCACCCCCACACGTGTAGCACATGTGGGGTGGGTCTCACGTTTAGAGAAGATGGAAAGCATGGAGAAATACATACATCATGGTGCGTGCCACACAACACACCATCCAGATGGATGGTGTGGATACAAAATACATAAATCAAGGTGGGTCCCACCTGCCCA
Source organism: Magnolia officinalis (assembly GCA_021015155.1). Taxonomy (NCBI): domain Eukaryota; kingdom Viridiplantae; phylum Streptophyta; class Magnoliopsida; order Magnoliales; family Magnoliaceae; genus Magnolia; species Magnolia officinalis. Next base: position 25,672,083 of record JAJHSJ010000018.1, on the reverse strand, counting down.
TACGTGTCACACGTGTGGGGTGGGCCCACACTTCAAAACAGAAGGACAGGGTGGATATAACACTACCTCATGGTCAGACCGTCATAACTTGCAGATGTCAACACAACGACAAAGCTGCTGGGACCCACCATCCCTATCAATGGACGGTGTGGATCAAAACAGATACATCATGTGAGGGCCCGCCATCCCATCTGGACTGTGCGGATAAAACACATATAACATAGTGGAACCCACCGTCCATCTAATAAAACATATATATCATGATGGTCCCCGCCGTCCACGTACTGGACGGTGGGATGCAACCCATACATCAGTGGGTCCCACATGATGGGACGTGGTGGATAAAACACTGACGTGAGGTGGGTCCCACGTAGGTGGGCCACCCCACTTCTCTCTCTCTCTATATATATTATTTTATATTGTATTATTATTTATTCAAATGTCCAGCCCTGGATGTCCATTTGGCGGACGGTCTGGATATGGACTCCATGTGGGACCCATCGTCCTTAATGCTAGATGGTGGAGTCACACGTGGTGATCAAGGTGGGTCCACACGATCTGGACGGTCCAGATTAACACATACCTCATGATTAGACCCACAGAACTTGCTGACGTAATCCAGTAGTTGTGCTGCTCTTGGGTCCCCAGATGGATGGTTTGATATCGTACATACCTGATGATAAGGCCCACAGCCTGCTGATGTGATACAACAACTATATAGCTGGTGTGGCCTGCTGGCCCACCGTCCAGATGGACGGTCTGGATATAACACTTACATCATGGGTGGTACCCACCGTCCCACAAGCTAGACGGTGGTGTACTCCACTAGAGATTTAAATCTCCCTCATTCACCAGGCCAGTACTCCTGAATGGATGGCACCAGGTACAACACATCAAGGTGGGTCCACGTGGTGGACGGAATGGATAAAAAATACGTCATGGTGGACCACAAGATGGGAAAGAGAGAGAGAGAGAGAGGAGAGAGAGAGAGAGACAGAGAGAGAAGAGAGAGAGAGAGATGACGATGAAGGGGAGGGGCTCTGCCACTATGAGCTCCCCTAGATGGGCCATATACAACACATACAACAAGATGGGTCCCAATTCATGTGGGCCCTATAACCAAATCACGATTTAGTACTACGAACACCCACCGATTGCTAATCTTCTAGGCTCCTTGGAATGCTAAGCTCCTCGGCTTCCTCTTTGATGGTGGAAGATGAAGTATGGATGGCTAGGATGGGAGATTGGGTGGTAGGGAGTGGGCCACACTAGGCTTCTTTCTCTCCTTGGAAGGCTTGGACGGTTGCTCTCTTGGTTGCTTGGGAGTGAAGAGAGAAAATGAGAGGGAGAGAGAGGTGATGGGATGAAAAAGGTTGGGTGATGGGTGATGGGTGGTATGGGTTGTGTAAGAGAGTGACATGAGAGGCATGAGTTGTGTTGACTTTTGGGTGAGAGAGGGATGGGTGTGATAAGATGTGTACTTGACTTGACTTGATTGATTTGAAAGGTGGTAGAGATTCTCTTGGGATTCACAATGTGCAGCGTTTTCCTTGAAATAAACACGGGCCCACAACTCCTGGCTTGGGTATCGCATCGGTGCGCAAGTCGCGATGTTGGAACCGCGGCGATGGCGCGATCGCAAGTGTACAAGTTTCGAGTCAAGTCAACTCAGATCTACAGGATACGACTCAAGGTCAAGCGCAAATGCCGACTACAAGTCGTGGGTCGCCAGAATTCGATAAGGAGGATCGCGGGAGTTTACGAAATAGTACGGTCTAGGATACGGGCCTTACACCCCCTAACCTAAAATCTACATTATCCTCAATGTGTGTGTGTAAGCATACAATGCATATGAGACAATGAAAATAAATTAGAAGTGATGGAAAGGTAGTACCTGAAGAAAGGGGATTGAAGCTTTTCCAAAGTTCTCAATGTGAAGATGGGTTAGCACAAAGATTCAAACAAACTGAAAGTAAACTATCCTAATCCCAAAATCCTACTAAAACAATAAAAGCTAACTACACCTCCATCAGACTAGGAGATCAACTCTAGTATACAGGATCAGTCAGAGGCATAGACATGTCTTCTGAGTCAAATTTCTCAATAAATGGCTTTAAACGATGTCCGTCTACTTTAAAAACATGGTCATTCGTTGGATTCTTTATCTCAATGGCCCCATGTGCATAGACATTAGTAACAGTGAAAGGGCCGGTCCATCAAGATCGGAGTTTTCTGAAAAAAGGTGTAACCGATAATTGTACAGAAGGACTTTTTGACCGGTTATAAATGATTTTCGAAGGATGTTTCTGTTGTGCATCTTCATCCTGTCCTTGTAAATTGTTGAGTTCTCGTATGCATCGTTCCAGATTTTCTTAAGTTCATTCAACTGTAGTTTGCGCAGTGAACTGACATTGTCTAAATTGAAGTTCAAGTTTTTGATAGCCCAGTAGGCTCTATGTTCCAACTCTACAGGCAAGTGACAAGCTTTCCCATAGACGAGTCTAAAGGGAGACATTCCAATGGAGGTCTTAAAAGTTGTACAGTATGCCCATAAAGCATTGGTCAAACAGATTGACCAATCCTTACGGTCAGGGTTAACCGCTTTCTCCAGAATGTGTTTAAATTTCCTGTTAGAAATCTCAACTTGCCCACTTGTCTGCGGGTGATTTAGAGTGCTCACCTTATGAGAGATGCCGTATTTCTTCATTAAGTGGAGTGTTTAAACAATTGTTTGTCAGGGAACATATCATTTATAGGTGGTGTTTCAAGGAAATCGGGGAGATCAAGTCTCAAAAGATGGTCATCCACTACTTCTCTACTCCCTTTTTGTCCTGTATTTTCAAATCAAATTCCTGGAATAGGAGAATTCATCTTATCAAGCGGGGCTTAGCATCATTCTTAGAGAGAAGGTACTTCGACGCCGCATGATTAGTGTAGATGATGATCTTGGATCCAATCAAGTAAGACCTAAATTTGTCCAAAGCGAGCACTACGACTAAGAGTTCCTTCTCCGTAGTAGAGTAGTTCACTTAGGCAGGATTTATAATTTTACTTGTATAGTGAATAACGTAGGGTTTCTTTTCTTTTCTCTGGCCTAACATCGCCCCAATAGCATAGTCAGACGCATCACACATAATCTCAAAAGGAATGCTCCAGTCGGGTAGCTGCATGATAGGTCCAATAGTCAACATGCCCTTGAGCTAATTAGCGAAAGCTTCCCGGCATTGCTCGGTCCACTCGTATGGTATATCCTTTTGAAGTAGATTGCATAAAGGACGCAAGAGGTGACTAAATTCTTTTATGAATTGTCTGTAAAATCCATCATGTCTTAAGAAGGATCACATGTCTCGTATGCTCTTGGGTGGAGGTAAGTTAAAGATAAGATCAATTTTAGCCTTATCAACCTCAAATCCCTTGGACGAGATGATATGTCCAAGAACAATTCCCTTATGAACCATGAAATGACACTTCTCCCAATTTAGTACCAAATTCTTTTCCTCACATCGCTTCAGCACATTTTTCAGATTTTCCAAACACTCGCTGAAGGATGGACCAAAGACAGAGAAGTCGTCCATGAAGACCTCTAAATATTGCCCCATCATGTCAGAAAATATACTTAACATGCATTGCTGAAAAGTAGCAGGGGCATTACACAGTCCGAATGACATCCTTCGATAAGCAAAGGTGTCAAATGGGCTTGTGAAAGTGGTCTTTTCTTGATCTTCAAGGGCTATCTCTATCTGATTGTAGCCCGAATATCTGTCAATGAAGCAATAGTAAGAGTGACCAGCTAGCCTTTCCAATATTTGATCAATGAAGGGCAAAGGAAAGTGGTCCTTCCTCATGACGGTATTAAACTTTTTGTAGTCATTGCACATTCTTCAACCAGTAGTAACTCTAGTTGCCAAGAGTTCATTGTCGGCATTGGCTACGATGGTGATTCCGGACTTCTTAGAAACCACCTGAGTTGGACTCACCCATTAGCTATCGGATATGGGGTGTATGATACTCACATCTAACAACTTAAGTACCTCGACCTTAACCACTTCCTTCATGTTTGGATTTAATAAGCGTTATGGTTGTCGAGAGGTCTTCGTATTATCCTCAAGATGAACACAGTGAGTGCAAATCAAAGGGTCAATTCCCTTGAAGTCTGTAATCGACCATCCAAGGGCTCCTTTCTACTCAGTGAGAGTAGAGATAAGCATACTCTCTTGTTCTTGCTCAAGGTGGAAAGAATTCACCACCGAGTATGTCTCATCTTGACCTAAATAGACATATTTAAGATCAGAGAGCAAAAGTTTTATGTCAAGCTTTGGCGCTTTGAGGCTAGACAGTAGAGGCACTACATTAGTTTGGGGTAATTCTTTAAATTATGGCTTCCACCGGTTAACTTCAAGTACCGGCATAGCATCAAGCATGACATCCATCTCCCTAATCATGTCATCATCCAAATCAGGGGAGTGAAAAAAGCACGTCTATATAGTGTCAGAGTAAAGAGTCAAAAGTGCTCTATCTTCCATGAAAGAATCGATCATGTTAATGTCGTGGGTATCGTCATCATGCTCTGACTGTTTGCTCATATTGAAAAAGATGTTGAGCTCCAATGTCATATTTATGAAAGATAGATTCATAATCTCATTCCTACAATTAATGATAGCATTTGATGTAGCAAGGAATAGGCGACCAAGAATGACGGGTATCTGAGTGCTCACATCCACGATGAGTTGAGTATCCAGAATAATAAAATCTACCAGGTAGTAGAATTTATCAACTTGGACCAACACATCCTCAATCATCCCTCTGGGTACACAAACTGATCAATCAACAAGTTGTAACGTGGTGTGGGTGGGTTTGTTCGTAAATCGAGTAAGGAATCAGATTTACACTCGCCCCCAAGTTAAGAAGTGCATGCTCAATCCGGTAATTCCCAATTACACAAGTGATGGTCGGGCTATCGGGATCTTTGTATTTTTGTATGTTTTGCCATCTTTTTGTAGTGCATAGTTCATTCTGAAATTTGGCATATGAAGGGATTTGTTTAACGACATCCAGTGGAGGGATATTGACCTTCACTTGTTTAAGCACCTCTAGAATATCCTGAGAATTAGATAGAGGCTTTGGTATAATCAACTATTGAGGGAGTGGCGCAATCGGCTTACTTTGAGGTTCCGGTTCTAACCCATGTGGAGTAATGTTAAGACTATCATTCTTATATTCTTCGGGGTCCTTAGGCTTTTCAGCCCTTACCAGAATAGATTTGTCAATTGTCTTTCCACTCCTAAGAGTGGTGATAGACTTGGCTTGCTCCATTTGGTTTGAAGAGCTTGGGTCACTAATTTCACATTGTGGATTTGGATTGGGGAGAGGTTAGGCTGGAAGCATCCCTTTTTCCTCGCTCGCTAAGTGTGACTCAATCCTTTGAATGGATGATGCAAACATTCCCATTATTGTTTTGATATACTGGAATGCTTGTATCATATTCTGGTTGAATAACTCTTGGTTTTGCATGAATTTTTGAACCGTATCCTCTTAAGGCCTCTTCTGATTTAAAAATTAAGTAAGGGCCTGTTGTGGGTTAGTCATTTGTCCATTCCTCTAACTGAAATTTAGATGGTTTCTCCAGCTGGAATTGTATGTATTTGAGGTGGGTCCTCTGAAAAGTCTTTGGTAGTTGTTCACGGCATTCGATTGCTCATTTAATATCTCTTGAAAAGTAGGAATTGTTGGGCAATTCTCAGTTGTATGTATGTTACAAGCACAAATACTACAAACAACTTCTGCAGCCTTATCAGATTTGATAGGTTCTGCCTTCTTAAGTTCCATGGACTTGACTTTCTTGTGAGATCGGCCACTCTTGCACTCATATCATTTTCCTCTTTTAGAACATAAATTTCTTCCCTTTTCTTTGATTGAGTAGGCTTAAAAGTGGTGAGTCTTGGAGAGGTGTCCCATGATTGTACGTTTTCTGCCAGTCGATCGAGGTAATCCCACGCATCATCGACCTATTTGTTCATGAATTCACCATTACACATTATCTCTACGAACTGACGCATTAGTGAAGTCAATCCGTTATAGAAAAAGCTTATTGTTCGCCATACTTCGTAGCCATGATGTTGACAGGAATTCGTGAGATCTTTGAACCTTTCCAAGCATTGGAAGAATGTCTCTTCCTCTTTTTGGGCAAAGTTCATGATTGCCTTCCTTAAAGTGTTAGTTTTATGAAACGGAAAAACTTTTTGAGAAATTCTCGTGTCATCTCATGTGCCGATGGATCTTAAGTTTAAAGAGTGCATCCACGTCTTAGCCTTCTCTTTCAATGAAAAAGGAAACAATTTAAGTTGCACTGTGTCCTCAGACATATTTGGAAAGTGTAATGTAGTGACTATCTCATCAAACTCCTTGATGTGCAAATATGGACCTTTAGAATCTAGTCCATGAAACTTAGGAAGGAGTTGTATCACTCCAGGTTTGATATCCACGTTTCCTGCATTAAGTGGAAAGACCATGTAGGAAGGTGTACTCACCCCCGCCAGTTGTAAATAATCGCGTAGAGTACGAGGCGGGGGTGCATTATGCACCTCGTTTTCATGTTGAACTTCCTTAATTGGTGGTTGAGGTTGAGGTTGAGGTTGATTTGCATCCATCACTTCAATTAACTGAGAGGATCTCAAGTGGTGTCTTATCCTTTGATGGATAGGTAACCCTTCGACTAATCCTCCTTCACTCAAGAGACGTTGAGTATTCCCATGAACCCACTTGGGCATGAAACACGCACAACTCTCAAGTAACTAAACAATTAAACCTAAAAAGAAAATTAGAAAAACTAAAATAAATAAAAGATCTAAAAAAAATAAGAGAGAGGGTTGGAACAAAATTACCGAATAAGAGTTGCTATGTTAGGAATCATACAAAACAGAAAACAATGTTAGTTTCAAAAAATAATTTCAGAAAAAATCCTAACTTACGAACATAGAAGAAAAAAATCCTAATCTTACCATAATTCTAATACCAATTAATTCCAAAAAAACATAGCCGTAGTCCCCGGCAACTGCGCAAAAAGCTTGTTCACAGCCCCAAGTCTCGGTTGCGATGTAGTAATAACTCGTGAGAACGAGGTCGAATCCACAGGGACTAAACTTGTACGTATTCTGAAAAGAACTAGAACTATAACTAGAAGTTCTAAATCTGAATTCTAAAATAAAAGAGAGTAATTGTGATGTTTAAACTATCAATTAAAGGTAGGAACTAGGGTGCCAAGGATCCACTTGTAGCTATTAAGATGCTACCTTGCTTGATTCAATAAACACAATTGGAATTGGAGTCATATCCTATTCGATTGGAAGATAAAGTAATTTAAATCAAATCTGAACTTTTCATTGACCTAATTTTCAATGGAGGATAATTGTGAAGATTGGAAGGAATTCCATCATTCTACCATGCTTAGGAGATGATTGTGAACAATGGGATTTACCAATCTCACTATCACAAAACAAGAAAAGAAGATATCTAAAGCTATCACAACATCTATTGTAATTTGAGTCACAATAAATAATAGAAAACTAAAAATATTCCTTTAATATCAAACTAGAAATCAATGAAGTTCAATAAGAACAAGAATCAAAGCAAAATAAATATCCCAGCACGCTACAAGCTTCACCTCTTAGCCTTAGCTAAGAGGTTTAGCCAACCATAGACATGATTGAAACCAAATTTCTTAAACAAAGCATAAAAAATAAACTAGGGAACAAGGAAAACTCTTTGGCGGCTGCTTCACCCCTTTATTATGCTCATTGAGACCTTTCGAAACCGTAGAAGATGCTTTGGAGCATCCTAGGAGTCCTATTTATAGTTGTGGAATTCCAACTTTCGCTCCTAGTTGGAAAAATCTAGAAATAGCCTCAAATTTACGCACTCTCCGCAGTTTGCTAAATTAAACTTCACTTTGCACAGTTTCCCATAATATACTTCACTCTGTATAATTAAAATAGACTCCAAGTTTCAGAATATGTTTTTTCAGGACAATTTCAGGAATATGTTTGTTTTTAGAACAATTTCAGGATTCCTTTTGTTTACTTCAAATATTTGATTCTCTTCATTCCTCACTTGGTTTTCTTGGATCTTTGGCATGTGAATTCTTCATTAATGACTTCTAAATCTTCAAATCTTCATTTAGTAATCTTTTGAGCATAAATCTTTCTTTTGACATCAATTTCACCTTAAGCTCTTGAAATCACACCGCACATGAAAACATGCATAATTAAATCGATTAAGCACTATTATGTTTATAAAATCAAGGTATAAATAGGGAGAAATATGTAATATTTCACACTCAACATATTGTCGAGGCCATGCCAGAATCAGTAGAAGAGAGGTCGTGCCGACCTAGGTTTATGTCGACTTGGGTTTGTGTTAATCTGATTCCTTTGAGTAGTAGTCGAGTTCCTTTTGGCATCGGCCAGATCAGTGGGTCCTTTGACTTGCTCTCGAGAAGTGACGAGAGACCGAGTTTGACCTCATTTCCTACTCGGTTTGGGGCCATAGGTTAAGTCTTTTAATCGCATTCGTCGTTGACCGACATGGTGAAGTGCACAAAGTTTTGACTTGATCTTATCTTAGTGGTCGATCCATTTTTCCCATAACACATGTAATATGCGATGTTGAAGTAAGCAATGGGCTTGAGAGGAGTGTGTGTGGCATAATAATGATATAAGATTGAACGAAGCTGATCAATAATGGATAGATGGATGAACGGAGCTATTGCAAGGGTTGGATCTAGTGACTTGGATTGGTTATGGCTGCTTGAGTGGCTATGGAATAGGCCGACCTGGGCTGGACTCATCTCCTTAAACTCTCACTTCTCCTTGGTAGAGGGATTGAAGGGATTTAATGTGTGAAGTATTGCCGTAATATTTCTATATTCTTATAATGAGAGGGGAGGGGGCTATTTATAGCCTCTTGGGTTGTTTTTTGGGTCTTAGGAAGTTTATGGGTGAAAAGAAGGGCTTCGATTGGTTGTTGTCACGTGGTGCAATTCAAGCGATTGGATCAATGGTATGGATCGTAATTTTCGCGAAAGGTAAGAGTAGCGTTGTCTTTTCCTCTTCCAGTGTGATTGCCAAGAATTCCAACTGATGTCACCACTTCACCTAACTCTTCACGAAATCAAGAGAATTGCGACGTGCCATGCGGCACAGTATGTGCCACCTGTCACGGGGAATTCTCACTACTTTTGCTGGAGAGCTCCTAGGGTAGTGTAGCATCCTCGTTCCTCTCATTTTCACTTTATTATGGTCTTAAACTCTAATGAGCCTATTTATGGGCTTGGAGTAGGCATTGGGGTTGGACCTGGTTTTAGGTTGATTTAGTTGTGTTGATTGGGTTGACTCAGTTGACTACTTGGACTGAGTTTGGGTTGACTGAGTTGATTAAGTTGAATGGGTTGGATTGAGTTGGACTGAGTTTGTGTTGACTGATCGTCTTACTGGCCCCTAGGTGGGGTGTCTCTTTAGCAGAGGTTGCACACAACCAAATACCAAAGCGAGTGGTTGTAAGGCCCATATCCTAGTCCGCACCGTTCCTTAGACTCCCACGATCCTCCCTGTCGAATTCTAGTGACTCACGACCTGTAACTGGTGTTTGCGCGCGACCTTAAGTCACATTCCATATATCTGACTCGACTCGACTTGAGACTTGTACCCTAGCGACCACGCTGTCGCTGCGGTTCGAACGCCGCGTCTCATGCACAGATGCGATACCCAGGTAAGGAGTTGTGGGCTAGCGTATATTTTGAGAAAATGCCGCGTGTTACGAATTCCGAGAGAATCTCTACCCAATCTATCACATCAATCAATCAAGTATAAGCAAGTACTCAACTCATACCCTACCCATCCCTCTCTCACCCAAAAGTCAACAACACTCATACCTTTCCATCCCATCTCTTACACAATACCACTCCACCCATCACTCACACATCACTCACCCATCCCTTTTCATCCCATCACCTCTCTCTCTCTCTCTCATTCTTTACCCATTTTTTTCCAAGCACCAAGGAGAGGAACCGTCTAAGCTTGGAAAGCTTCAAAATTTCCAAGTGTGGCCCACTTCCTACCTCCCATCTCACCATCCAACCCTTCAAACTTCATCATCCACCCTTAAAGAAGAAGCTTAGGAGCTAAGGAGTCCAAAGAGCTAAAGAAGTGGAATCGGTGGGTGATCTTAGGATTTCCACCCTTGATTTGTATTTGAGGGCCCACTTGTGGTGGGACCCATTGATGTATGCATTGTATTTAGTAAAGGGAGGGCTCTTAGTGGCGGAATCCCTCCCCTCCACGCGTCTCTCCCTCTTTCCCATTTTCATGGCCCACCTTGATGATGTATGTGCCGCCCCACGCTGTCCATTTAGCGGACTAACCGCTGTCCAAACTAGGGCCTGAATGATGGCAAACCCAAATATTAGTTAGACCCATGGGCCCCACCATGATCTATGTGTTGTATTCACACCGTCCGTTCATAGGACCCACCGTGATTTATGTATTCCATGTCCACCGTTCGGTGGCTGGACGCGGGACCCACGTGATGCAAGTGTTTTTATCCATGCTTTCCATCCAGCCATCTGGCCAGGCATGGAAGAAGGAAAAACACAAATATCAGCATTATCATAAGCTGGTGGGTCCCACACGTGCGGGCCCACCAATGTATATGTTTCATCCATGTAAATCCCCACCGTCAACAACAATATAGCTGCTGGATTAACGTCAGCAAGTTCTGGAGCCCCACCATGAGGCACGTGCTATATCCAAATAGTCCATCTGTATGGATTAACGTCAGCAGTTCTGTGGCCCATCATGAGATATGTGTTACATCTTAGCCGTCCATCTGTTGGACGATGGGCCAGCAGCCCAGTAGTCCAACAGCTGGATAGCTGCTATATTGACATTAACAAGTTCTGTGGGTTTGATCACGAGGTATGTGTTATATCCATACCGCCATCCATTTGGCAGGTATGTTGCACGTGTGGGATGGGACCCACCTTGATGTACATGTTCTATCTCCTCACCGTCCATTTCTGGATGGTGCCATGTGGGGCCAACCATGATGCATCTGTTCCATCCAGCCGTCCATCTGGAAGTTCTGCTGGGTGGGGCCCTCGATTTATGTGTTGTACATGCACACCGTCCATCTTGATGGTGCTGCGTGGGCCACCTCATGATGTATGTGTTTTCAACCTCGCCGCCCGTTTGCTGGACAGGTGGGGCCAACCTTGTGATGAGTTGTATATACACACCGTCCATCCACGTGGCCCCCACGTGGTGTACATATTTGATTCAAGTTGTCCATGTGGTGGGGCCCATTTGGAATGAGCAGGGCCCACCCCAACGTAATGTATTTGCGACCCATTTGGTGAGGCCCAACGTGATGTATTTGCGGCTCATATGATGAGGCCCAATATGATGTAATTGCGGCCCATTTGATGAGGCCCGATGCGATGTATATGTGGCTCATGTGTGAGGCCCGATGTGATGTATATGAGGCCCATGAGTGAGGCCCGATGTGATGTATATGTGGCCATGTGTGAGGCCCGATGTGATGTATATGAAGCCCATATGAAGAGGCCCGATGTGATGTATATGTGGTCCATATGATGAGGCCCGATGTTAAGTATATGAAGCCCATATGAAGAGGCCCGATGTGTTGTATATGAGGCCCGATGTGATGTATATAAGGCCCATATGATGAGGCCCAATGTGATACATATAAGGCCCATGAGTGAGGCCCAATGTGACGTATTTGAGGCCCATGGGATGTGGTCCATTGTGATATATGTGAGGCCTTTGTAGGAGGCCCAATGTGATGTATACGAGGCCCATTGTGATATGTGATTCCACCATGGTGTATGTAATGATGTTTATGATGCCCATTCATTTTCCTAGTTGGATCTAAATGGGCCATGCCTTGGGAGCAATGATGGTTTAAAGTCCACATTGTAAGGGTAACGTTGGTTAAAGTCCACATTGTAAGGGTCATACCAAAATGTGACTTCTGGAGGGAAGAAGTAAAATTTCTGGGTCACGTCGTGAAGAAGGAAGGTATCGCGGTTGGTCCATCCAAGGTCGAGGCTGTAGTAAAGTGGAACGACCTGACACGGTCACAGAAGTTAGTAGCTTTTTGGGTATGGCTGGATATTATCAACGATTCATAAAAGAATTTTCTCGTATCGCTCGACCCCACACTCAGTTGACTAAGAAGAACGTGAAATTCAGTTGGAGCGCTGAAGCAGAGACGTCCTCCAGGAAATTAAGAAGAGATTCACCACTGCCCCGTGCTCACACTTCCAGAAGAGGGGGCCAAGTACGTAGTCTATAGTGACGCATCGCAGACAGGACTAGGATGTGTACTCATGCAGAATGAGAAGGTGATTGCTTATGCTTCTAGGCAGCTGAAGAAGCACGAAGAAAATTATCCTACCCACGACCTGGAACTCGCCGCGGTAGTCTTCGCCTTGAAGATTTGGAGGCACTACTTGTATGGAGAGGAGTTCGAATTATTCTGTGATCACAAGAGTTTGAAGTATATCTTCACTCAGAAAGATCTGAACATGCGGCAACGTCGGTGGATGGAAACACTGAAAGACTTCAAATTTGAAGTATCTTATCATCCTGGCAAGGCGAACCTTGTAGCTGATGTCTTGAGCCGGAAGAGTAATCACGAGGTTATGGCTGGTCTCACGATAAGAGAAGGTGAGATAATGGATTTCACCCAAGACTTGGTACGCAGTTCTCTTTCAAGGGACCAAGTATCCTGGTAGCTTCGTTGGTTATAGAACCAGCATTGATCCGTCGTATCATAGAATCTCAAGACCTGGACGAGACACTAAAGAAGTTGAGACTGAGGTGCAAAAATGAAGGAATGTCGGACCGGTATGTCAGTTCTGACGATGGCTTGAGATATCGAGGTCGTATCTGTGTTCCGACAGTGGCAGAATTAAGACAGGCAATATTGAGCGAAGCGCACAAGTCCCATCTGACCGTTTATCCTGGGAGTACAAAAATGTATCGGGACGTCAAATGCCAAAATTGGTGGGAAAATATGAAACGGGATATTGCAGAATATGTTTCATAATGTCTCACCTGCCAGCAAGTGAAGGCGGAGCACCGTAAGCTGCCAGGTCTTTTGCAACCGTTGCCCCTTGCCGAATGGAAGTGGGACTGCATCAGCATGGACTTCATCTCAAGACTTTCAAAGACACGGGGGAACCATGACTCCATCTGGGTAATTGTTGACAGACTTACAAGTCAACCCGGTTCCTCCCTATACGTGTAAATAATTCAGTCGATGACTTGGCTAAGCTGTACATTCGGGAGATTGTTCGTGCATACGGTATTCCAAGGGAAATTGTGTCGAATTGCGACACCAGGTTCACTTCCACCTTCTGGAAAAGATTACGGGAAGTGTTGGGTACGGAGTTGAAATTTAGCACAACATTTCACCCACAAACAGACGGGTAGACCGAAAGGGTGAACCAAGTGCTAGAAGACATGTTGAGAGCCTGCGTGTTGGACTTCAAGGGTAGTTGGGATGAGCATATCCATCTCGTAGAATTTGCTTATAACAACAATTTTCAAACCAGCATTAGCATGGCTCCGTTTGAAGCTCTATACGGACGACCTTGTCGGGCGCCGCATTGCTGTGCTGAAGTCGGAGAGAGGAGTTTACTGGGACCAGAGATTGTCCAAGAGACTACAGAGAAGATTGACATCATCCGAAGACGCCTGCGTACGGCTCAGACCCGTCAGAAAAGTTACGTAGACAATCGCAGGCGGGATGTGGAATTTTCAGTTGGAGATCATGTGTTTTTGAAAATCTCGCCTATGAGAGGAGTCATGCGATTTAGGAAAAAAGGAAAGCTCTCTCCCCGATTCACTGGGCCCTTCGAAATCATGGATAGGGTGGGAGCCATTGCCTATCGCCTAGCTCTTCCACCAAAGTTTGCCAATGTTCATAATGTCTTTCACATTTCTATGCTGAAGAAATATGAACCGGATGCATCTCATATCATCAGCTGTGATGAGATCGAGTTGAATGATGACGCTAGCTACATCGAAGTCCCTGTTCGCATATTGGATCACGAGGAGCAGATTTTGCGTACCAAAACCATTCCATTAGTGAAAGTTCTTTGGTCTCGTCGTGGAGTTGAGGAAGTAACGTGGGAGCGCCAAGCTGAGATACGAGAAAAATACCCGCACCTTTTCAACGACATCACTCAGGTACAATTTCGAGGACGAAATTTCATTTTTTTTGGGGGGGGGGGATTGTAACAACTCACACTTTGACTTGAATTCCTAAATAAAAATTTAAAAGAACTAAAACTCCCATATATCATCACAATTAGATCAGCCACCTAATGGCCCATTCAGGAATCGAGATATAACTACTCATATTTTAAATCTAGAACTCTACCATACGATAACACACACCATAACTACAAAAATACACATTAAAAATTTGAGGCAACTACCAGCACAAAAAAAAAACCAATAGGTATCTTGAATAAATCCTCATATATATCAACCAAAAACTACAGGACGGACTAACCGTCAGTCCTGTGGGTATTATGGGGCCTGCCAAGAAGAATGGACGGTCCAGATCACGTTGATCATGACGTGGACCCCATGTCCAAGCCGTGCGTGCACACCAACAGATTCACGCACAGTGCATGGGATCAAGCCATCAGGTCAAGACAACTTTGACTAGATGAAAATCGCAAATTGAGGTGGGAATTCGAAAACTCCTCCCACCTGCGGTCGTTTAAACCAAGTCGTCCGATTTGTTGAGGTAAAGGTCCACCATTCGAATAGAGAATGGTGATCTAAACCGTTCATCACGACCTGTAGGCCCTAACGACCTTGTCCATGTAGTGATTATCCATTGAAAACCACACACGGAAACATGAACTACGACCAGTGGAGTGTTGTGCACAGTAGATGCTGACGAGAGAAGAATCGCCACGCACACCCTCCCTCTGGCAGATCCGACCGTTGGGAGTCGTCGGATGGAGGCCACGTACACACGTAAAGTCCCAGTCATCCCTACAATTTTCAAAACTAGCAACTTACCGGATTGCGGAAAGAATCTTTCCGCTTATAGCCACAACTCATCTCGTCCATTCTTGGTCGCCTAGAAGCTTCCCTCAGGAAAATCTTAGGCGTCCGAAGTAGGGCAACCTGATATTTTCGTAGCTGTTCACTCCCCAAGTATAGGGTTGTGATGTAGTAATAAACTCGGTAAGACCGAGGTCGAGTCCACAGGGACTGAAACCTGCACGTAATCTGAAACTAAATAGAACTAGAACTAGAATGAGATGAAATCTAAACCAAGTGAATATGGAAGAATAATGGTGAAAATATTAATCTAAAAGTGGTGAAATTTAAAGGTAGGAAACTAGGGTGCCAAGGATCCACTTGTAGAGATCAGGGAGATCTACGCTTGATTCATGAAATCAGCTGGACTTCGAGTCCCATCTTCATCCAGTTGGAAGATATATCGCTAAAGCACAATTTAAACCTCTCTTGATCTAGTTTTCAAAAGATAAGAATGACGCAAATTAGTATGGATTCCATCACAAAACCATGCCCGTGAGACAAAGCAAACAACAGAGTTCAACCAACCCACAGCCAATCTCAGTGAATGTAGGAAAAGTTCCATCATCCAACCATGTCCAAGGGGCAATGGTGAACAACAGGGTTTCCTAACACCACAATAAAGGAAAAAGAATTACTCAAGTCATCATAGATCTACTGTAATTTCAGTCACAACAAACCATTAATAACTAGAAAAATTCCTTAAAATCAAACTAGGATCAAATCAGTTCAAGAATGAATCAGAGTGTAGAACTTCCCATCTCACTACAAGCTTCACCTCTTAGCCCTAGCTAAGAGGTTTAGCCCAGCATGATTGGGCTGGATCTCTAAAATAATAAAAGGAAAATAAAAAAAACTCTAAACAGTCTCTCTCTCTCTCTCTCTCCGTAGCTAGCCCCCCTTCTCTCTCCCTCCTCTCTTTCCTTTATACGCAGCTGTAGGGAGGTCAGCTTCCGCTAGAGTCGGTGGATAAGCTGCTTTTAGAAACTGCCTCCACAGACATTTAGGCAGCCGGCTCGTTTCCAACGTTACGCAGCAACATTTAATGTGTTGCGTTCGGCCTAAGTTTTGGACCCGAAGGTGGCCTATCCTTGGAGTCTGACTCCATGGTTGGGGTCTTGGCCCCAAACTGATTTATGAACGGTCTGGATCGGTCATCCGATCGCTTCCATGAACGCACAATGGGCCGTAAAAATTGGGCAACGTTTGGACGTGAAAACAGGGCTGATCCGACCTGCGTTGCTTGGTGGGCCACTGATCAGCATAAAAAAAAATGAAATTACTTCGTCTATTGGATGCCTCGTGGAATCTTAGCCCGAGAAACCAAGTTTTTGATCGAATATTGGTGCGGCGCAAAGGATTAAATCAACTGCATCTACTTTGAACGTTGTAAAACAATCTTCTTAGGACCTCTGCAGCAGACACGTCCGTATGTATGGTTACCCTCGGTCAACGTGAGTTTGATTATTTCGATCCCCTCTGTATGATGGACGGCTTAGATCATTCGTCCAGATGATGAAAGTGGGCCGTTGAGGGAGCAGCAGACGAACTACGTGCGAAAGAAACAGAGACCTTCTGTCTCTGTTTAGGAAAGTCGAGCAGGTACGGTTGCTGGCACTGGCGCGGGTCTAGTGCAAGGCGTGCACTTTGTACCCATAATGAACACTCGTCATACACAGGGCCCACTATGATGTTTATGAGAAATCGGTACCATCCATCCTTTTTCTCATATGATTTAAACCGTCAAAACAAATTTTGAAGTATATCCAGATAGCAGGTGGGCCCCACTTAATGAATTAAGGGGCTGATCTATTCGTTGGCCCACTTCCCGAGATATCCAAAGGCTGATATTTTACGTGTACGGTTAATTTATGGCCCTCATCATGTGTATGAAGTTTCGAGTCAATCAGATGGTGGGAACCTTGTGATCTTGCATTCTTGACCAATTTCGGGCCACTTGATCTTCAGTTTCTCAAATTTTGCAGATCTTTGGCATGTAAATTCCGACGATCTTGGACCCCTGGAGTCCGTCCCTTGCCTTTAGTGTCATCAGACCATTAAATCCATGCTTTAGCACCTTATTTCGATCAATGCTCGTAAATACACCCTGCATCACAAACGCGATTAAAATAGGCTGTTAAACAATATCATGTTCATAAATTCAGGCAATAACTGGGGTCTGATATGTAATATTTGACCCTCAATAGTAGCAGCCGAGAAAATAATGAGATTTTGAAGCTGCGCCCCAATTTTTCACTTACAACGAGTTGCCTTAATCAACGGCCATCCTTGCACTATAAAATGGACCCCACATTGTATTTAAGCCTAATCAGGACCGTCCAAGCGACCCTGATTCGTAGATAAGCCACCCATTCAAAATTCGCCATTTCTGCACCTAATCTTCCTCGAACCGATTGAGAAACCCACTTTTTGCAGGAGTGGCCCATTCACCCATCCGAGACGTACATCGTGTGGCCCATCACACCCGAAGCCCATTCTGTGAACGTCACCTGGACCCATGCACACGTTCGGCTACTTGAGAGAATCTTGATGGTGGGGTTCTCTCAGCCGGCTTGGGTTAGCAGGTCACTAATCCTTACGATTAGCTGGAGATGTTTCCAGAAACAGTAAGGCTATAAAAGGGCTGAGAATTAGGGTGTATCCCAAGAAATAGAAAGAGAAAAATGGAGTGTGTGAGAGGGCGCAGCTGGAGCAAGTTGCTGGTTTGATAGCAACTCGACTCAATCCAAATCGTTCGAATATTGGAGAGAGAGAGAGAGAGAGAGAGAGAGAGAGAGAGAGAGAGAGAGAGAAGTAAGATTGAGGGAGATGAAGGAGTTGTGGGAGAAATATAAGAAGGCGAGAGTCGATAGTCGTAGCTGGGGCTGATTTTCAGCAACTGCTTCTACTATATCCAGCCACCTGGAGCTGAAATCTCAGCTCTCATCCACCTCCACAATTCAGGTAAAGAAACCAACTCCCATCCCCGTTCTAAAACCATACCAAACCAGTCCGTAACATACCCCAATCTGCTGTTGTAACAGAACGTTTCACCTCAAAACGACAACCACAACCGAGTCGTGGAGGTGCATTTCGAATCCCGACGAACCCGGAGCTAGCACATCGCGTCCAGATCCTTCCCACATCTAAGAGAAACTGCTGATCAGGTAAATCCATCTGTTTTCCCTCTGTCTTTGATAGAATTCACCCACTGTCCGACCAATTGCACTGTCAGCTCAACTCAGTTACGAGTCGAGTGACTCAGCACCCTCTCAGTGTGAAAATCCTGATCTGCCTTCATGACAGTAATCGGTTTTCCCTGGTGTTGGGACCGGTGCTGCAAGCAAAGCCCTAGTCCACCATAAACAAGGGGCGGAAGCACCATTCGCACTTGAGTCGTTACCAAGTTAACGACTCGGGTACAATCTGGTGAGTCAATCCCAACTCGGTGGACCTGAGGAGCTGGTACCTTGGTTAGAAACCAGTCAGAAGTAATCAAGACTCATCTGATTTGGGGACTGACCCAATCATCTTTCACAACTGACCGACTCAATGCTCCTTACTGAGCTGACTCAGTCAGTTTTCCAGCTGAGTCAGGCTGACTCCAACTAGTTGTAGATGATGGGAGAAGCATCAGGTCCAATAGACCCATGATCTAACCTCGTAGTTAACAACACCTTTGAAGCAAGCTCAAATGATCATCAGTTGAGAACCCCAACCGAGTCAACTCAGTACTGACTCATGGAGACTCTGTAACATTTGATCAGGGATTGTTTGCAACAAATATTCTTGGAAGGGCATCCTCCTTCAAGCAACCTCAGACCAGGAGTTCTTAGACTCACCTCATCCAATCAAGGTGAGGAGCATCCCCTATAGCTTCTTCCTTTCACAAATTGCCATGTGGATTAAATCTCTAATGTATAGAATTTTAGAAAATCATGGATTTCTAGCTATCGTGACTTTCTTGGATTAATCGTTTAGTGTCATATTTCCTTAAAATTATGTGCATGATGTATGGTATTATAAATTCTATGTCACATTTATAATCGTTTGCCTATGAATATAACTCCGTTAGACATATTAAGAAAAGAAAGTTTCCACATTATATCATTTATGAATTGAGTAGTGAAATATTACCTTCATGACTTTCTATATTCTTTAATCTCTAATTTATTTGGCACTATCATGTGGATAGTTCTTAAAATATGGCAAATGCGAAGTTGTTTACGTATAGTGTACAAAAGGGACGATTGGAATTCCATCTTTCATTATTATTACTGATTTACTATAAGACAGGATTCCTCTTGTCGTCTTTATATCATGAACTTGACTCTAATGAGACGGACTTGAGCTTTACAAACTCTTATTTCATCATACATTGTGAGTAGTATGAAGAAGGATTATGGGAAGGGCCCTAAGGGACATAAAAGGACTCTTAGATAATCTAAATGATATGACCTCACTTGTAAATGTACATGATACTTGGCGAGCCTTCCTTGAATGCAACGAAATTATGAAAATCCATGTGGAATGTACAGTTGGATATTTCCTATTTGAAAATTTAAAGTCATTCCTATTCTATCAAAGTGATATATATATGTGTGTGTGTGTGTGTGTGTGTGTGTGTGTGTGTGTGTGGTGTGTGTCATGGTGCATAACATTCACGCATGACATGTGAGCTTTTTCGAGTGCTTAATGTAAGGCACATTCTGCTTGATTTACCGTAGATTAGTTGAATGACCAGAGTTGCGCATTTGAGTCACTTTGGGCACTCTTATTTTACATGAGGCTTTTGCAGGATTTTTATTCCTCCTCGGGCATACCCTGGGTATTTTTCCAGGAGGTCGTCCTTGGGCGCATTTACCTTCATGGCCTTTTCCAGGTAGTCTACCTACCATTGGCGGTCTTTTATTTTAACAGCTAGATTGCATACCCAGATCTGTGACTTGAACATACATCCATACATTCATGTAAATGCATATGTAGTGTATTACTATATGAATTAAAATTTTAAATCTATTTTGGATTGATGTGTTGCGATTGAATCTATGAGGGAAATTCTCACTGAGTTTTCACTCACCCAATAGTGTGGTTGCACCAAATAGACGCAGGTATGACCGAGGAAAATGATGTCTATGTGACACTCCTGGCGTAGCAGAAGAGGAGTACGGAGAGGAGGGCCAGTTCAATGATGTGGCCTAGCCACAGGAGCTCCACTAAGCACTTAGGACTTACTGCTTTCATTTCATGCTTTTAGACATTGTTTTAGTTTTGACTTGATTTGAGATTTGTAATTAAAAATCCCCTGCTGTGGGATCTAGCGTTACTTTCTTTACTTTATACTTTTATTCACGCGCGTTGAACTCCTTTGGTTAGTTTATACCATGGTTATACCTTGTTACTATGAATTGTGTCGATAATTAGATGAATGGTAGTTTCATTTTATAACGTAACCCTCGGGTTCTCGTACTCGGGCGAGTATCCTTAGGTTTTGAGAATCAGGGTGTTACAAGTTGGTATCAGAGAAGAAGACATCCCCAAGACAGCATTCCGCACCAGATATGGGCACTACAAATTCTTTGTGATGTCGTTCGGGCTCACCAACGCACCTGCGGTATTTATGGACTTGATGAATCGGGTCTTTATGCCATACCTAGACCGATTTGTCATAGCCTTCATCGACGATATCCTGGTTTATTCCAAGAGTCGTGAAGTGCATGAGGAGCACTTGAGAACTGTTTTGAAGACTCACCAGGAAAGGCAATTGTATGCAAAATTATCAAAATGTGACTTCTGGAGGGAAGAAGTAAAATTTCTGGGTCACGTCGTGAAGAAGGAAGGTATCGTGGTTGATCCATCCAAGGTCGAGGCTGTAGTAAAGTGGGAACGACCTGATACGGTCACAGAAGTTAGGAGCTTTTTGGGTATGGCTGGATATTATCGGCGATTCATAAAAGAATTTTCTCGTATCGTTCGACCCTTAACTTAGTTGACTAAGAAGAACGTGAAATTCAGTTGGAGCGCTGAAGCAGAGACGTCCTTCTAGGAACTTAAGAAGAGACTCACCACTGCCCCCGTGCTCACACTTCCAGAAGAGGAGGCCAAGTACGTAGTCTATAGTGACGCATCGCAGACAGGGTTAGGATGTGTACTCATGTAGAACGAGAAGGTGATTGCTTATGCTTCCAGGCAGCTGAAGAAGCACGAAGAAAATTATCCTACCCACGACCTGGAACTCACCGCAGTAGTCTTCGCCTTGAAGATTTGGAGGCACTACTTGTATGGGGAGGAGTTCGAATTATTCTGCGATCACAAGAGTTTAAAGTATATCTTCACTCAAAAAGATCTGAACATGTGGCAACGCCGGTGGATGGAAACGCTGAAAGACTTCAAATTTGAAGTATCTTATCATCCTGGCAAGGCGAACCTTGTAGCTGATGCCTTGAGCCGGAAGAGGAATCACGATGTTATGGCTGGTCTCACGATAAGAGAAGGTGAGATAATGGATTTCACCCAAGACTTTGATACGCAGTTCTCTTTCAAGAGACCAAGTATCCTGGTAGCTTCGTTGGTTATAGAACTAACCTTGTTCCGTCGTATCATCGAATCTCAAACCTGGACGAGACACTAAAGAAGTTAAGACTGAGGTGCAAAAATGAAGGAATGCCGGACTGGTATGTCAATTCCGACGGCGGCTTGAGATATCGAGGTCGTATCTGTGTTCCGGTAGTGGCAGAATTAAGACAGGCAATATTGAGCGAAGCGCACAAATCCCATCTGACCGTTCATCCTGGGAATACAAAAATGTATCGGGACCTCAGACGCCAATACTGGTGGGAAAATATGAAGCGGGATATTGCAGAATATGTTTCATAATGTCTCACCTGCCAGCAAGTGAAGGCGGAGCACCGTAAGCCACCAGGTCTTTTGCAACGGTTGCCCCTTGCCGAATGGAAGTGGGACTGTATCAGCATGGACTTCATCTCAGGACTTCCAAAGACATGGGGGAACCACGGACTCCATCTGGGTAATTGTTGACAGACTTACCAAGTCAACCCGGTTCCTCCCTATACGTGTAAATAATTCAGTCGATGACTTGGCTAAGCTATACATTCGGGAGATTGTTCGTGCATACGGTATTCCAAGGGAAATTATGTCAGATCGCGACACCAAGTTCACTTCCACCTTTTGAAAAAGATTGCAGGAAGTGTTGGGTACGGAGTTGAAATTTAGCACAACATTTCACCCACAGACAGACGGGCAGACCGAAAGGGTGAACCAAGTGCTAGAAGACATGTTGAGAGCCTGCTTGTTGGACTTCAAGGGTAGTTGGGATGAGCATATCCATTTTGCAGAATTTGCTTATAACAACAGTTTTCAAACCAGCATTGACATGGCTCCGTTTGAAGCTCTATACGGATGACCTTGTCGGGCGCCGCATTGCTGTGCTGAAGTCAGAGAGAGGAGTTTACTGGGACCAAAGATTGTCCAAGAGACTACAGAGAAGATTGACATCATCCGAAGACGCCTGCGTACGGCTCAGACTCGTCAGAAAAGTTACGCAAACAATCACAGGCGGGATTTGAAATTTTCAGTTGGAGATCATGTGTTTTTGAAAATCTCGCCTATGAGAGGAGTCATGCGATTTAGGAAAAAAGGAAAGCTCTCTCCCCGATTCACTGGGCCCTTCGAAATCATGGACAGGGTGGGAGCTGTTGCCTATCGCCTAGCTCTTCCACCAAAGTTTGCCAATGTTCATAATGTCTTTCACATATCTATGCTGAAGAAATATGAATCGGATGCATCTCATATTATCAGCTAGGATGAGATTGAGTTGAATGATGACGCTAGCTACATTGAAGTCCCTGTTCGAATATTGGATCACGAGGAGCAGATTTTACGTACCAAAACCATTCCATTAGTGAAAGTTCTTTAGTCTCGTCGTGGAGTTGAGGAAGCAACGTGGGAGCGCCAAGCTGAGATACGAGAAAAATACCCACACCTTTTCGATGACATCACTCAGGTACAATCTCGAGGACGAAATTTCTTTTTAGGGGGGGAGATTGTAACAACTCACACTTTGACTTGAATTCCTAAATAAAAATTTAAAAGAACTAAAACTCCCCATATATCATCACAATTAGATCAGCCACCTAATGGCCCATTCAGGAATCGAGATATAACTACTCATATTTTAAACCTAGAACTCTACCATACGATAACACACACCATAACTACAAAAATACACATTAAAAATTTGAGGCAACAACCAGCACAAAAAAAAAACCAATTGGTATCTTAAATAAATCCTCATATATATCAACCAAAGACTACAGGATGGACTAACCGTCAGTCCTGTGAGTATTATGGGGCCTGCCAAGAAGAATGGACGGTCCAGATCACGTTGATCATGATGTGGACCCCGTGTCCAAGCCGTGCGTGCACACCAACAGATTCGCACACAGTGCACGGAATCAAGCCATCGGGTCAAGACAACTTTGACCCGATGAAAATCGCAAATTGAGGTGGGAATTCAAAAACTCCTCCCGCCTTGAATTTAGAACTGTAAGATCATCCAACTCCTCATGCTCCCCATGAGCACCAACCTACGCATTATTTACGTCTCCCACAACAACTAGATATGCTTTGATAGCGTAAATGGATATCCCAATGAGGTGTACCCCCAAGATGAACCAAACCATCACAATAGTTAAACATGGTTTATCAAGATATGTCTACACTAAATCACTTATAATGATCATGTCAACTGATATTACAATCCATCACATTAGACAATGATAGTTCTAAAATAAGAATCATACAACACAATTTACAAAGCAATCTTATTTAAATGCATAGATGCGTGAATGCACATCATCCTGAGATGCTCATCCAACTAACTTTTAGGCAAAACCACAAGTGGGGCGAAACCCACGTACAATCTCAAGTGGCTAGTCACCAAGGAAAGTACAACAAGTATGTGCTCAAGTGACAAACTCACACAAATTTGATCGATCGTTGGTGGTCTAAGTGCTTGCAAAACATACCACGGCAAATGATACGTGCTACAACATCCAGGAGTAGCCACCCGTCATCTTCGATGGCTTGTCACCGGTGAAAGTACAACAAGTACGTGCTCAAGTGACAGCTCTCACAAAATTGGTAAGTAACCATGAGTGGGGCGAAGTCCCTATGCAACCTCAAAGTGGCTAGTCACCAGCGAAAGTACAATAAGTACGGGCTCAAGTGACAATCTCACACAAATTTGGATGTTTGTACAATGCACTTGTAACATCTCAGATTTTTGCCAACTGGAAATTAGACGTCCTTAGCCGTTGCCTTTGATTTTTCGACTTGAGTGCATATTCGTGTGTGTATTTATATGTATTTGGGACCAAAAGGAGTGACCTTTGATCCACCAAAACTGCCCAATCGAGTGATTTGTTCTAGATGCCTTCGAAATCTTTGTCGTGTGGATCGTGTCGTCGTTGCGGTCGACACGGTGAAAACCATGTGTCAATCTGACGCTCCGTTAGTAAGATACGACCCATCGAATCCATGACCAAAATTATGTAGTAACATGAGCAATATTTATTGTGCAGGCCCATTGGACTTGGGCCCATGTGGGCTTAAAGCCCAATTTCTATATCATAGAAATTATCACAAAATATGACAATTACTACATGACAAAAAAAATGAGTTAGCACATATAAGACAATGCACATGAGACAAAAATGAGTTCTACCCCAAAATCCATCATTAGCCCTCTCCCCATGCCTTAGAAACTAATCATGACCCATGTCCACCTCATCCTACACATGTATCCAATGCATGTCTTGTTTTGTGCCACTTCAATTCAAACAACTAATTGTAACACTCCACTTCATCATCCATCATACATCACCTACAACCTACAACCCTTATACATCCATTAGCCAATGCATGCCTAGATTTCTACCACCTTGGCCAATGCATGATTATGACCATCCACCTCATCAATCCACTACCCATACCATACACCACATTCCACTTCACTTTTAGCACCAATAAGACCCCGTAAATTTGTCACATCATCTTGTCACTTAACCCCCAATTCCCTATATAAGAGTAGGAGCTCTCTTACACTCATCTTTTTGCTATACTTAGAAAAATTCTGAGAGTTTAAGTGAGACTGAGAGATGGTGGGGTTAAGGTGTGACCCATCATCAACCTAGAGGGAGTGGACCACACATCATCATCAAGCCATCCATCCATTTGACGTGAGTCTACACCCCACCTTCCATCCTCCTCATCCTCCTCTTTTCACCTTTTATATTTTTTTGATGCATGTGATGCCCACCAGTGTGGAGCCCCATGGGTGCATGTATTAATGGCTATAGTGGTCAGCATGGTGGCCCACATTAGTATGGTCCACCATGATGAACATTGTATCAACACCCTTCACTTGTAATCCCATTTTTGTATGTGGACATCAACTTCTAAAAATCATATAAAATCAATCATGCTACGATCGGAGTTGAAACTTGGGAATAATATGAACCACAATATGATATAACTCTACGCCAAATTTTGTAGCCATCTAACGGTCCAATCATCGGTGGCATCAACTTTACTTGGCTGCTGTCCCGTAGCTCATGCTGATTCCGATATTCCAAAAATGAAACCATTTTTACTTCCTTTATTGAATACAATAAAAATATATGTTCCATTGGATTCATAGAAAATTGAAGAAGCTTTCCAACGGTATATAATAAGCCTCGATCGGAGTTTGGACGACTGAGATCTTTGTCTTATACGAAAATGTATTTAGGGGCTTGTTATAACCATTCTTGTATGGGCCATATCCGTGATTCCAACAGTCAGATATATTTGAAATTTATTCTTAGCTTACTTAAGATAGTTAATACACATATGTATGGTCCCTATGGTCAGATTCTTTCATGATAAAATTTAGGAAATTCTAGACTGATAGATACTTCCGTAAGGATAAGTTTTGAATTATTTTGTATGATCCAGATGAATCTAAGGTTCTGTATGGTTGAAAACCTATATAAAGTATAAATGAATTATTTTCAAACCATCCATTAGATGAGATTTTCTAACAGAGGATCTGATCATAAATATTTGATCAATACATTTCATGTGCTACTTGTTGTGCATGTTGGATCTATGTTGTACACAACATTCATCCTCTGATTGACTTACTTGGGTCTGGGACCACTTGTGATTTATACATTTTATTAGTTCATCTAATTTGGACACCCATGTACATTGTTTTGTGTCTCTTATTTATGGTTTGCTAGCATGTGGGCCCCACTTGCCATTGGATCTATTTCATTTCCTTTGCATTCTGTTTGCTGAAAATTTTCTAAGTACTTAAATGTATGGTATGTAGGCCTCTTTGACACCGTGTAGTGGGCCCCACGCTCCGTAGTTAAGGGTACCACTATGGGGGATGTTTAATTCTTATATCAGTGAGATGGGATGTCCCACCTTTTCGTCTGGAATGATCCCTAAGTGTTTGTAAATTGGGCCCTAAGTTGTGACAGACCCCATTGCTAAAAACTGTCTGATTATTTTTGTGTTTTGTACCAACTTTGGGCCTTTGTAGTAGACCCCACGAACAAGGTATGAGTAGGCCACCACTTGGAACCTTTAAGGTATACCAATGAATAGAGAACTTATATTTTTCCTTGGCCAAATAAGACCCCACATGTTCAGGGAGTAGATCTTAAAATGGGGCAAGACACAGTTGTGCAGAAAATTACAATACCTATGTTTAACCCTATACCAAATATTATGAGTGTACAACCAGTTGATCCCAGCTTATACTTTTTGAATTACATAGACAGTAATACCAAGGTTACCTCACGACACACTGAAAGGTGGTCCCTTGTGATCAAGGGACATACTCAAAATCAGGCCAAAACTAATTCTGCATTGTGTTTTCTGCACATTTCTTCCAAGCACCCGAGTTTGGGTCTTCACAAAAAATTGTATATGCATGATTAAGTAGGGTTACCTTGTGAGTTTTGAAGTACATATATAACTCTACCAAATTGCCTTTTTTCCTTCGAAATTAGTAGACCTCATATAATTGGGGAGTGCATCTCAAATAGGACCGGGCGTAGTTGTGCAGAAACTCCTGCGCAGAAAAATTGAAATGCCTATATTTGGCCTTATGCCAAAACTCATATGCGCAAATCCAGTGAGCCGAACTATTTGTATTTTGAAGGCCACACATTGGGCTACCAAAGGAACCTAATGACATGCCAAAAGGTGGCCCCACCTGATCGTGGGACACGCCCAAAAATGGCTAAGGGTCATTTCTGCACATCTCTCCCAAGCACCCATGTTTGGGCCTTCACAAATACTTGTGCATGCATGATTAATGAGAACTGAATTTTAGTTTTTGATGCCTATACATAGAACTATCATATGAATATTTTTCTCATTCGGAAGCGGGCCCCCAAAAGGAAACAACCCAGTAACAAAAGAGAGGACACAAACACGCTAATCAACGGACCCTAACTCTATGGGCGACACTAAAAATCGACGAACTATTTTTAGGTGCGGACCATTACCTCTAAGTTACCAAATGTCGAGCCTATGCCACAAATAATGATTGTGTAGTAAAAATTGTGAGTTGCATGCTAACTAGTGACTAATCCTTAGGCCTATTATCCTCCATGAACTGAAATTTTCGTTTATAGTTGTCAATTATTGATTGCATGCTAGAATAGACCGGATACACTGAAATTTCATGACCACAGGTTTCATATTTTTCTCTGATACATGCGTCTATTTAGCTGATTATGGTAAGTTGTGCGATGATTGAATAATGCACTTGCATGCCAATTTGTTTGCCCATATTAGCCAGAATATTTTGAAATACTATTTAGTTGGTTGTTATTCCTTAATAGAATTGATTGTGGCATGCTGTAAAATATTTGTCTATTGGTAATTGGTGGCCAGCAAATTGAAAAAATTTAAAAGGGCAGCCCTACTGGACCAGCTACCCTGGGCCAATCCGACCGATTCAGGCCGAAGATGAACAACCGACAATAGTTGGACTACACAGGATGCATACACCTAGTGCCGGTTACACCATAGTTTGCTTAAGTTAGGCGAATTAGTCCACTAGTTGGCCAACCATGTATTTTCACCATGTATGGTCACGCCTGCCTGAATCTGAAGCACCTCATACCTTTGAGAGGCCTATCGATAACTGTTAGTGATACGATCCCACTAAGACTCATGAACCGGGCATGATGGAATGGGACACCATGTCCGAGCTGTCGGCCTACGCTGGGGTGACGAGCCTCCCCGTAGTAACCAGTGAGCAACCAAGTCTCGGGAGCTAAGCATGGTGGAATGGGACACTATGTCCGTGTTGTCGGCCTACGCTGGGGTGATGAGCCTCCCCGTAGTGACCAGCGAGCACAGGAGGTGACAGGTCATTGTTTGAATGACCCCTATTAAATTACTCGACCGATGGTTCCTTGCTAGAGTACCGTTCGAACGACCCGGGCATTAATGGAATTGGGTGATGAGCCCTTCCTTGTGGTGATTTGGTTATGTGGCAAGCCCGCACCTCGAAATTGAGTGATCATACTCGGTGTTTGGGTGACGACCCATACCGAGTTGATCTTCATACCTTTAGGTATCATGCCTTACCTTTGGAATTATTAATTTGTGAGACAAATGGATGATACTTAAATTTGGATTAAGGATCGCAGGTTCAGATCCACTACGGTTGCCCTGGGTCAAGTGATCTGGATAAGGCCATTGATTAAGTGGAGGTGTTTTAACTTCCTTAATCTTGCTAGATGAACGGACTTAATTTATAAATACTTGGCTAACATGAATATTCATGCATTGCATTAGTTAGGTTTGAGACTCAGTAGTCGAGGTCGCCTTATGAGGGAGTGTTGGGCATTGCGAACGTTAGATGGTGTCGCTCAAGTGATTGTTGGATGGTGAGGGCATGCATCATATCATAATAACATGCATATGCATTAAAAAGAGTAGCTAAGAACTTTGTGTTTGATGCTTTTCATTAATTGTGCTTATGGATTTGATAACTTATGTAACTTATTGCTAATGGAACCCACCAAGTTGATCACTCACTCCCACTCTGGGACTGCGTTTTAAAACACCAACCAGGCGATATTATCGATGCAGGTACTATCGACATTTCAGACGGATAGACTTAGAGTGCTTGTACCACTGACGTTGTGTTATAGAGGAGTGGACCAAACTGAAAAGTTGAACTTTAATAATTTTGGGTATGTATATTGTGTCTAGTATAATCCTCATTTGGGCAGACACCATATTTTAATTATATATTTATTGTCAGCCCCATATTTATTAATTTTTGTTATCTCTACCTGGCTTTAGATCTGGTAATTTGAATTGCGCTACTTTGATTGTTGTGTATAAAATGAATATGAATATGAACGAGGTCACACGTGCATTTTATTTAGTTAACACCCGGAAACTCGGGATCAGAGTTTAACTACTCGGGTGCAGATTTTTGGGGTATAACAGCACTACTCTTTCCAAATAGTCGACTAGGCACCGGATAATGCCCACATGCCATGAAATGTATGACTAGCCCAATGGTTATTAGTCTAATTACAAATAGTCATTTTAAGAAAGTTCAAAGGTCAATATGGGGGGCTCGTCACCCAATATAGGCCAACAGCTCTTGCATAGTGTCCCATACCATCATCCTCACCATCTATGAATCCAACACTAAGATTTACAATGGTAACCTCTTCAACTAGTTGTCAATCATAATTCAACAAGTATAACTTATCATCACAAGGTTATACAACAATAATCCATCAAGAGCCACATTGGCACAAAAGTCCATCAAAGCTACATAGGACAAATAGTCCATCGAAAGATGTAATAAAAATAGATTATCGTAAAAAAGCCACATAGGCACAAAGAATCGACAAGATGGTAAGTCTACAACATTAATTCATTTAATCCATTACACAAGTGACCACTAGTTCGATGACCTCAAAAAAATTCCATTAAGTAAGCTCAAGTGGCAAAATAAGCCACAGACAACATCAACAACAATTACACATGTAAGGTACTTATCTCAAACCATAATAGAGATATTCGAGATTCATAGCATGTTCAAATATCTGAATTTTAAATCCAATCATCTATCGTTTATGAACAATTACAGAAATAAAAACTACATTTATTATCATTTATATTGAATACTATATTAAGCAATCAATAAGATAAATGAACTAAGCTAACTTTCATGATGTAGAAAAGCTTGAAGGGTGATCCTCACATTTCAAGAGTCAAATTGGCTTCCAATGTTATTAGATACTCGCATGCATACTTCAAGATCAACCTCTAAGAAAGTTAGCACATATGGTGTAGTTAGATCGCCACGATACATCATTTGTATAGTTGGATAAAAAATATATGGTTTAATGGTGTAAATCTAGGGTTTCTAACCCAGGGTGTAGATTTAGGTTTTAACATCAAAAATATATAGACAAGATGAATCTAATTTAAAATACATGAATCAAAGATAACTCACATTTACTAACTGAACCATCTCCACCTGAACCCAACTTCAACTCTGTCACGCCCCAAATTCAATTTCCAACGCTCATTTGCCGTAAATCGAATCCGGTGCTAACAGCGTCCGTGGCACCCCAATTTCGATTCCTAGCTTACGTCAAGTTCTGAAATCGGAATCCCACAAAGAGGATTTTCATGATGATTTTTTAAGGGAAGCATAAACATGAATGTACCATAAGCCAAACATCATCACATATATCTATTATAGAAGGATTTAAGTACAATACCGAAAAGGTAAATATAATATATATATGAAAACTCCAAAAGGTCAGGCGTGTACTTCTGCCTCATTATTGCTAATGTCTAGCATAACCTGCACGTAAACAATGCGCGTAAGCTTACTACGAAGCTTAGAGAGTGCGTGTGTGTGTGCATAATAGGTATGACAAGTATAACAATATCAGAGTATGCGAAAATGATGGAGAACTATAATGCCAAGTCCATGAATGTTAACGGTCATACCAAAGTTATATAAAATAAAAGGTTATTGAGCCAAATGTCATATACAATAATGCAATATAAAAATGCATGATGAAGGAATGAGTTGTAGTGTACATGTGTAGTGTCGTATACCGATAAGGGCCTTGCACTCAGGGTTACAACACATATTAGTCATATAACAAATATGTAATGTAATTCCAAGTTGATAGACTCCTGATCCCAAATAGCCCCATACCTATTGGGGATTGGGCCCACGATTATATAACATTAAATTATGTTTACGCATCTACAATCTCGAGTGCTACATGAATGTATGGTTGCCATATTCACACACCAATCTTGATGTCTAGTCTACATCTCATAATAGTTCACAATTGAATCATCATCGGGGTATTGTACACTTCCGACACTGGTTGCCGTCCATCGTGCGAGAGACCAAGCGAGTGAAAGAGACCTCATTATCCACCTCATCAGTGGTATACGAAAATCCACCTGGCTCATTGATAGCGAGCCCATTTCACAAGCTGGTCAAACTCAACCTAACATATAGCCATCTTCACCCGGGCAGGTAAGGTCAAACCCCATTCCAATCGACCTCGACACAGTGGGAGATGCGGCCTACCGGTATACAGTCCTCATGTTCTCATGGATCCATTCAGTCTAGACATTGGAGCATCCTACTGGTACCACAGGTTTTAGGGACTTTCACCCAGGTACGCCTGTGACGCCCTGTAGCCTCAAAAGTTTCTGGTGTCCATATTCGTATACGCTAGCGACATTTTCACTGCGGGACTACAACCCTGGTGTCACTAGGGAGTGCAACGTGCCATACATAATGCAGCATGCATGAATCACGCTTTCAAGTCATGCATCAAGTCACATGATGATCATGCGGGTGACCCTATCTCGTACAGGTCCCCTAGTATATCAATCTGAAAGGCGTATGCTATGATCAATCAGAATCCATAACAGGCATACGGATGATGCGTGTAGCATATGAATGAGCATGGTATGACTTATATTAAGCATATTATTAGTGTCGATCTTATCAGGGTTAGGTATACTAACATGTTACCAATCCTAGCACCTACGCATATTCTCATTCATATATATAATGTAGGGTGCATAATATATGTGATAATCTGCCTTAAATGGCTTAATATGAAGAAAATGGGAGTCAGCCAATCCTAGCGTGGTCATCTTAAGAATAGAATCAATCCTGCGCTTAGGCCTTTGCACGTAACATGATCTAGCAAAATGAAGCCAAATGAATGTTCGGTGAGGATGTAATATATACATAAAGGTAAGTATCATGGTGGCCCAAACAAGGATGACAAGGCGATCGGTCAAACAGCCCATAGTTCGGTGGTGTGGCCCACTCGAACAACCGTTTCGCCTCATTTTGGATCCAAGCTCTAAAATGAGTCGACAAAATAAATAAAATAAATAGGCATTGTAGATATTCAATACTTTCATTAAAGTGGCCACACAGTAGCCCACACCCACTAGATGGTATGGCTAAGCACACACAAAGTAGCAGGCCCGACAGATATGTTGAGTAGATGGACGATGTGTATAAAACCCATGTGTCACGGTGGACTATAATAAGGTCTCAACAGTGAGAGGCATTATCACCACTTACAGTTGATAGAGTGGGTCAACCATTGGATTGATCAAGCCGATGTATGTGATTTCCTTTCTTTCAGGTCTTTTTGATCTTATCAATAGATTTGATAGAAAATAAACACAAAGGTAACCCCAAAGAAGGTTTCAATGGCTGACATCATTGACACCACTATTTCCTATTGCAGACCCACCTCAACTATGGGTAGGCTTGATTTGTGGGTTCTTGCCTTAAAATGATCAGACGAAGTAGATGAATGGTGTGGATTAAATAGATACATGATGGATCCCGATAGAACATGACGGTCAACCAGGGATGTTTCCAACAGTGGTTAACCCCATTCCCTCGATACTTGTGGTGGGATCCACTGTACTCTGGATCAACTGATATTGTGCGGTCCCTTAACCTAGGTCAGTGTGACCTTATCAACAAGTTGGTGGTAAATACGCATCGTGTTGGGACCTCACATGCTGTAACTAAGGTGGGCCCAACTGATTCCAATGGTAGCTGTTCAAATCCCCACTGTTTGGTGGTGGTGGTTCACTTGAGATTGTGATTTGTCTCGTCTAGTGGTCGGGCCCATGCCTAGAAAAGACCTGGCATAGTGCATAGAAATAACCTGGCACAGTGTATGAATTGCGGGATGAAACACATGTAGTAGATTGGGTCCTGGAAAGATTTCAATAGTGCAAGTCACTATCCCCACTGTTTTCTGTGCTAGGGTCCACTTGTGATATGGATTTTCTTCATTTTTAGGTCGTAGCCTTATAATTATCTGGAGAAATGGAGGGATGGTGTGGATCTGATAGATAGGTCATGGTGGGGTCTACCACTGCTCCTGGAAGTGGGGCTCCTGAGGTTTGGACACTGATGAGGTCAGCTCCAGAAAGTTACAACGGTAAGTGTTCCATCACCACCATTGTTGCTTATGGTGCAGCCCATCCGAGCTTGGATCTGGCCCGTCTCTTGGGATGGAAAGATCGGTGAACATGGAAAGATAGGTGAACGGTGTAGAGTTCACACGTGTGGGATGGGCCCCACTGGTCACCTCAAACAAGACAGAAAAACAGATAGATAGCATGGGTAAAACACCTATAGGTTTTAACGGTGGCTTATGCAACTCCACCATTGTCAAAGGTGGGGCCCACCAAGCTTGAAAATTTAGCTGATATCGATGGTTTACCTTTAGCCAGGTCAGCGTGACCTTATGCACAGATTGGATGGAAAATAAACATCATGAGTGAGTTTAAGGAGTTTTTAACGGCAGATATCTTGTCCCAACTGCACCCCATGCTATGGCTATCTAATGCTTGGTTTTGTCCTAACATTGGGTCCAAGGCCTAAAAGGGTATAGAAAAATGGATGGACGGTTTGAATCGTACACATACAACAGGGTGAGTACCACGAGTGGACCACCTGTTATTTGGGATGTTAGTGCTTACTGGTCCAGGCCGTATCATCTCATGAGAATGTCATGCGGCAATAAATGCTATAATAGTTAGTTTTCAATGGTGTACATTTTTGTCCCAACTGTTCCGTGGTGTGTGACCCATCCGTGGTTAGGCTGATTATTGGGACCAAGGCTTAAAATGGCTGAGCATAACGGATAAAAGGTTTGGATGCCACACATGCAGCGAGTGGGTATCATGAGTGGAGCCACCTCTTTGGTTTTGTGTTTTCAAGGACCATAAGAGCATGACAATAAATGCTTGGCAAATCTCCACGAAGGTTTCAATGGTGAGCATTACTATCACCATTGTTTCCTACTGTGTGTCCCACTTGAGTAGGGGTGTACATTGAGTCGAACCGAGTCGAGTTGGCATCAGCTCGACTCGACTAAGCCACTAGTCGACCTCAGCTTGAACTCGGCTTGGCTCGGTCCTTGAGCTTGACTGGCCAACTCAGCTCGGTTCGGTCAGCAGCTCGGGCCAGTTCGAGATGAGTTCAAGCCAAGATCGAGACGAGTTCGCCTATGTAGCATTTTCACAAACACCTGGACAACGCCTTCAAATTCTCACTGTATTTAAGACAACAATAATGGTTTTTATAGGTATTTTTTCAAACACCTTCTAAGCAACATAAAAATCAAGAAAAAAGGGTATTGGTTTCATATACATACCTTCCTTGCCACTAACCACACTTCATTGGGTGATTTCATCAAACACTTGGTGAGCAACATCAATATCAAAGTAACCGAGTCATCGAACTGGTTCGATCTGAGTTCGATTCGAGCTAGGTTCGATCCGACTCAAGTCGAGCTGGGGCCAGCTCGAACTCGGCTCGAACTCATTTTCGAGTTAAAAAAATTAGCTTAACTCGGCTCGAACTCAGCTTCGAACCGAGTCGAATTGAGCTTTTTATAGTCTAGTTGAGTGAGCTAACCGTGCTAGCTCAGTTCGTGTACATCTCTACTGACTTAAGGTTCAAATCTACCTCATATTTGGCTTTCAGCCATAGAATGATCCGGCAAAGAAGATGGATGGTTTAGATTAACCATCTGCTTCAAGTTGGGTCTACGAGTGACAAACTTCACTCACACTGTTGATAAGGTAGACAACCCCTCTGCATGTCTTTAACAGTGACTACTCAGTTCAATTTTTTTATTCATTGTAAATATATAAATAAGGTCCATGTAAGTGATCAACTTCGTCCATAAGGTTGGTCAGCTAATGGTCGACCTACTGAGCTTTGCATATCCATTAAAACCCAAGAACAGGTAAATTGAGAGGGAAAATAAAACATGGAATTTCAGCAATCGAATGAGCTTCCACCACTATGGGACCCATATATACGAATCATATGCACATCTAGGTGGAACATACGTTGATCACATTGGGTAGCATGGACAGGTGGGTCTCACCTTGTGGCAAAACAGAAAAATGACATGAATATCAACATATACGTCAAGATAGAGTCCATTTGATGGGCTCGACATCAAGACAATGGGTAAACGACCCGTGCACTCACCTCAACGGTTGATTTGGAGACATGATGTATATGAACGGTTGAGATCACTTTTTCTTTATCCCTAATTTCCTCTAATCTCTCATTCAACTATATATTTTCTTTCTCTATATCGTTTTTTTTTTCAATTTCTTTCATGTAGTCGTTGAGACAAACAGGATATGGTTTTATACGCGAGGACGGCATGGTCATCATTGAATATAGAGGCGAGGAGACGTGGCATGGTGCGGTATGGGTTGAGGTGTAAATGCGTTAGATACACACACACACACACGCACATATATATATATATATATATATATATATATATATATATATATAAATAATTTCGAAGTGACGTTTTACTATTCTAAATATTTTATACCAAGTAGACCCCTTATGAAAACACCAGGAACTTAAACCAATACGAAACTTTTGTAGCTATGAATGTTTCAACGGTGGTCACTAAATCCCCACTGTTTCATCTCATGTGGCCCATTTAAGTTTTGGATCCTCCTCATTTTTGGTCGCATGTCCTAAAATGATTTCGAAAAATGGATGGATGGGTTGGATTTATCACAAACATCATAGTGGGTCCCACACAAAATCCTTGCGCAGGATCTTCCAACGAAAGACTTTTGCGTGAAATTCGCTTGCAATTCCAAGAGTCTCTCCGTGAGTGTAGGAGAGAGTCTTTTTTTAAAGACTCTCCCTCTCTCAATGCAGCTGAATCCCAACAACTCTCCTCATCTTATGGCTTACATGAAGTTTCACACATAAATTCCTTGCAGTATGTTTTGCAGGAGACTATATATATATATATACATCGGGCTTGAAGTGAGGATCTTGGACCTGCACAACCCCTCTGTCATTCCGATGAATGCAAAATATGCCAAAATGCTGCCGAAATTGCTATTGGACTACTTCTTTTTCATGTCATTATGCTAGTTCATTGTACCTTGTTTAAGAATAAATGGAAACAAGAAGATGAAAATGAACTCAGAATCAATAAAATCTATGATGATGAATGTTCTTTTATTTTCTTTGTTATTATTGAATGAGATCTCCCTTATCAAAACACTTTCGTTTCTTGTCGAATCACTCGGCAACAACTACATGCCAAACTCCACTATGATTCGGCACAGGATCAAACAGTAACAAGGCCCTGAGCTTGACTTGGCGCTCGAGGATAACCAGTCAGAGATGACTCGGTTCACCAACTCGGTCGGTAACCTGACACAGTGCAACACTTCACGATAATGATCTCTCACCTCTTTTCTCCTCTATTCCTTCTCCCTAACACAGTTAAAACTGGCAGCTAGCTACAACAGAACTCCGAACTCAACTAGACGAATTATTGCGATCTGAAAATTAGATTGATCTGGTTTAAAACACACGCAAACAACATGCATTTTGCGCACAGCTTCCACCTAATGTTACCTTCTTAATATTGACCTGATCTTAATTGGATTTGAATGGTGCTCACCAGGCCTACTTGAAGGATGCTTCGGATCTAAAAACTACAGCCAACAGAAGATCACCAGCTAAGGCAGTTCATCGGGGAAGATGACCTCCATTAATGGTTTTTAATTGCGTGTTGCTTCTTTCTTCGACCAGGCTCTCGTGGATGGTCTAGTTAAGCTCCAGTGAGCTTATAGAATGAAGATTTTGAAGTTCTAGTGACAATAACCTGGTGGATTCGACATTGCGAGAATTCGACGATTTTCGAGTATTGCCGCACATGATCGGAAAAACTGGAGGAGATGGGATCGTATTTAGCTTGAGTGGTCAGGATCACTTGGGGCTAGGATTTTCCATTTCTGAATGCAGGAAGAAAGGAGAAGAAAAATTAGAAAATTTTCTATTTATACGCGAGCGCCCGCTGTCTGCTCAAACCCTAATTCGTAATGTGGATTAGATAGATGAGATTCTCTCAATAGACGGCCAAGATCGACTAGAGACCCCTCACATGGATCGTAACAATTGGCCTATGAAAAAGACAAAAGAAAACAGTTACTGTTTTTGGAAACGAATCACGTCCGCGGGGTGTCTTCGGTTTGAATCTCAACGCACGCATGAGTGTTTCAACGTGCGGAATCGGGTAGGATCAGGTCGGAATCTTACGCCCTACACAATGGACGGTTCAAATTAATCATTTGATCTCAGATGGGGGCCACAATTCGAAACAACGAATGGTTGTTCGTCTGTTTGAGAAACGCTATGCATGGGAGTCTGAAAGGAGGGAGAGGAAATTCCTCTTTAGGCACGGGTCAACGTCCTTTGACTAGGTTTCTGGTTCTGTGCGCCGCCGGTGTACACTATGTTGTGCACACATGCAACCAAAAAGTGGGGTCCACAGAGCTTATCTGAGAGATCCACTCTGCTCACTAGCTCTCATTATTCCTATTAGGATCCCGGTGCTGTGATGAGCTGGATTCAAAGCTCGGGTGGGTCATACCAAATAAAATTATCTTATTTATTGATCTTCATTTATCCGGTGGTTGAATTGATCACAATTCAAATATCAATGGTCAAAAGAATCCCAGGGATCATTTGTGTGCTCAGGACCACCTAATCTATGTGTTGACAATATCATTATCGATATTAAAATATCTCTAATAATATTTTTTATATTATTATACTATTATCACTTATTTTATTTATATATTATTATCATATGCATATACATAGATATGTATTTATTTATTTTTGTGGGACCTGCCTTTGATCAGAGTCACTGATTACTCGGTCATGTCTTATTGAGCCATGTATCCAAATCTCAGGCACTTCTATTATTCAAGTGGTTTACGGTCGGATTATGTTATCAATCAGTTATTTTCGGTCCTAGTGGTTTCTAGGGCTGTCTAATTGCAACCTACTTGTTGATTTTTATTATTTGATGGTCGAATTAGGAAAATCAAGTATCAAATCGATCAATGGAACATCGTGGATCTGATGAATGGTGTATCTCGTGATTCAAACTTCTAAATCTAAGGTAAACGTACAGTTAGATTTATCTATTCAGGATATTGAAATCTGAAAATAAGTTTCTCCGATGATGCGGGGGTCCATCTTGAAAATCGATCAGATGGATAACTTGATCTAGGGATCATAAGTTTTCTCGATGGTTAGATTGATGCATGATTGACCTTATCCTAGGTTTAAGATGAAGATTGTTTATATCGGTTTAGGGCAATAATCGAGGGATTGGTTTCTCTTTGTACTTGGATCGATCTGAGTTGTTTGGGTACGATATCACATGCCTCAACCGATTAGATTTAGATCACAGGTTGCATAGTCGTTGGCAGTGTAGTCTTACGTTGAGAAGTCAAGGGTTAATCACGGGCATATTGATTTCGAATTAAAAGGTTAAGATGGGTAACTCGTGAGTGATCAAGTGAGTTATGTGTGTTCCCACACCTTTTCATGCAAAATTTTGTTTAAATGGTAACACCCGAGTACAGAAATGTATGGGGTGTTATACTAGATATGGAATGTTCGTTGTTTCCATGATCATCATAGGAGTACTTGTTTTAATTGATCGTCGAAGTGGTTAGCTGTCATGCACTTTCTGCGACCTTACGGGGAACTCATTACGCTGACTTGGACTCAATCACGTTCCGCAAGTATCCATGACTAGGTATGTGCGGGTGACCTTTTTCCTGACAACCTTCTGGCTTCAACACTTAGGTTACAATTCATCTTCTTTTTTTTTCACCATTTCAAACGGTTTCTTCTGACTAGAACTTGACTATTGTTCATCCCCGGATTGATTACCCAGTACAACAGTTCAAAACTGTAATTTAGACTAATCGTACTTTGGTGTGCATACAGACCCAATGACTCCAGGGAAACCATGAGTCATTGGATCTTATTTCGATTTTATGCTAGCCCCCATCAAGAGGTATGGAGGACCTCTAAGTGCCTCGGATGCTTGGTGCATTATTTTGGAAATTATTTTTTGAATTTTTTAAAAGTCGCCCCACCCTAAGGAGTGATACTCCGTGGGGGTTTTATTGTAAAAGTTTTTTTTTTTTTTTTTTAAAGGTCCAGCTTGCTTGGTCACCTCCACCGGGTATACCTGTGGCTCTTTCCAGCAAGTCAGTTTCTGTTGAAAGCATGCAAAAGGGAGCCGATCCATCTTCTCGCAGTTGGATGGCTATGATCGAGACCAACCTTTATTAAAAAAATGTGTTTTGTGATTTTTGGGATTGATCTAATCCATCATTTTGCAATTGGACGGTTGCGATCAAGATCGGGTCCGCCAGGGAGGATTTTTTATACGATAATCAAGTCTGTTATCTCGTGTCCTAATGGTTGCAATCAAGACCGACTTCATTGAGTTTGATGTGGATGTGGTCAATGGCAATGATCAAGATTTTGATCCTTCGGGGGATGATTGATCGGATCTATTGTCTCAAGGTTTGGTTCGACTCATTGGGGATGGTGGTCCTGTCCATGCATCACAATCTAGTCGCCGCAATCATGGTCTAAACTCTGCGTGGATATTTTGGTGTTTAGGATTGAATATTCGGCCCATCACTTCACACCATGATGCATGTGATTAGGCCCAATTTTTATTAAAAACTATTTTTTGGGATTTTCGAAGGATGATTCGGTCCGTCATTTCGCGATCGAACAGTTATGATCGAGATTGATTTTTAT
The DNA here is from genome assembly GCA_021015155.1 of Magnolia officinalis. Classification (NCBI taxonomy): domain Eukaryota; kingdom Viridiplantae; phylum Streptophyta; class Magnoliopsida; order Magnoliales; family Magnoliaceae; genus Magnolia; species Magnolia officinalis. Next base: position 25,631,652 of record JAJHSJ010000018.1, on the reverse strand, counting down.
TGAAAGTATTTTTAAAATTTTTTAAAAGATGATTTGGTCTGTTGTTCTCGATTAAATGTTTTTTATTGAGATCGATTTTTATCTATAGTACTTTTGTAAATTTTTAAAAGATGATCTGGTTCGTCGTTTTGTGTTCAAACGATCACGGTTGAGACCAGTTTTTATTTAAAGTACTTTTAAATTTTTTCGAAAGATGATTTAGTCCATCGTTTTGTGATTGAGCAATCACGATTGAGATCGGCTTTTATTGAAGTTGTTTTTTAAATTTTTTGAAAGATGATTTGGTCCATCGTTTCATGATCGGACGGTCGCGATTGAGACCGGTTTTTATTGAAAGTATTGTTTGGAATTTTTGAAAGATGACTATCCATCGTTTTCCGATCAGACAGTTGCGATCAAGACCAATTTTTAATTATTAAAAGTATTTTTTGAACCTTTTGAATTCTCTCTCACCTTCTTTTCTCATTTTATTTCCTATTTCCCCTTATTTTCTCATTTTCTCCCCACGTTCAATTTTTGCCCAATTTCTCTTCATTTTCTCTCTCCTCTCTCTTCCATCGCATCAACTTTTGCAATTTTTGAAACTTCTTACACCCAATGCATTCCTTTCATTGAGATAGGGGACCTATGCAAAGTCCCATCACTCGAAAAGCTCTGGGCGGCAACCTCCACTGTCCCCTAGTTTTTAAAAGGGGATGGTCCACAAGGCGTATTGCCTTTTCTTATATATAGCACCCCTCCACATCACGTTCCAGCAAGTTCTCCTCTTCGTAAGCTTTCTTTTCTCTCCTGTTCCTTTACTTTCTCCAATATCCCTTCTCATTTACTTCCCCATTTCCCCAAGGTTCCCTCTTCCTTAAGTGGCTCCAAGGCAACAAGGTTGGAGCTCTCTTCCAGGTTGTCTAAGGTAAGCTCTCTTCTTCTCCTTTCATGCCTCTTTTTCTTCCTCTTCTTCTTCATCTCACATGCTTTCTTACACCTTTTTTTTTTTTTTTCTTATTTCTAAGGTGTCTTTCAAGTGGGCTGGTGGGGCAAGCAAGCTTGTGGAGTTTTTTCATTCAAGCCCAAGGTGGTGGTGTGCACAAGAGAGGGGACCTTCATTTCCTAGCTTTCCTTTTTATTCTTTATTTCTTTCTCTATTTAACTCCCCTTCTATGTTGTAAAAGATATCGTTTTCCCTGTGAATAATGAGGCTTTCATGGGGAATTCATTACCTTGGGAGGATCTATGGGCCATGTATCAAATGACCCCAAGGCAAGGTCATGGCCCCATGTGCATTTGGGTGGGCCTTACCTTGTTTTGGGTTCTCTTTATTTCTTTCCTTCCTTGGCTTCTTTTGACTTTCTTTCTCCCTACATACTTTGATGCCTTATGTAACATCCCAATTTCCAAAACCTGAGTATGAGACTCAGTCTGGAAACTCGAGAGTTAATAAATTAGAGATTAAACAAAAAATGTTTAAGTCAGAGTGTGATAGCATAAGGAAACATGGAAAAATCATATAAATTCAAATATTCGGCCCACTCGGCTAGGAGCCATAGTATAAATTTTATAAGTTTCCAAATGACAACAACTATAAGGAAAATGCTACGTCTATTGATTGATCCCGAAATACTCCGCCGCCTCCTGTTACGGCTCGTCATCATAGTACCCTTCCTCAGGGTTCCCTGTTGCGCCCTCGAGGCCAGCGTCGCTGTCCTCCTCATCTACACCTGCATAGTCTGTACAGTTGCATATTCGATGAATGAGTGGCCAGCTCAGTGTGAATTCCCCTCAAGATTTCACATCGCTGCCTTATCTAAGAATAGATAACACAACAAGCATTCAAAATAGTACAGGGTGCAGTCTTATTTAAATGAATGGATGCGTGAATGCACATCGACCTGGGGATTCTCATCCAGTCAGACTTGGGCTCGTCACCCACGCATACGACCGGTCACCAGTGTAGCATACTTCGTACAGCATAGTGCTATGAATGCATGATTAGCCAGAATTAGCCACCCATCATCACAAATGTGCTATGAATGCATGATTAGCCAAACCATTATTATTTCAATTACAATCAACCGTTTTAATATCTTAATGGTCATTATGGGGGGTTGGTCACCCAACATAGGCCGATAACTCGGGCATAATGTCCCATGTCCACCATCCCCGGCTCATGAGGTTTTTCATATAGGGATGTGAAATAAAATCCCTCGATCAACATTAGATCAAAGGCCCTACTTCCCACAACATATGTTTAATTACATCCCAAGTATGGTTCACATGAAATAGTGAAACTTCCCACAAGGATTGCTGTGAGTTTAACATCGAGGCGACTTACAATAAGGTATAAAGAATTTTATATTGATACTGATTGCGACCTACCAGATAATATAGTAGTAAGTGTGGCAGGTCAAAGATCATTACCTAAGTACAATGCCTATGAACTTATCAACTAATCATATGAGCTAGCATGTGATCACAATTCATAATCAATCATGTATGGAGATAAGGTAGTTTGTAGAATTTAGAAATTTATGACTGCTTTATAAGATTTCGATCTAATGATGACAATTTAACATATTCTATGTTTGGCTAACTTAGAAGTGGAAAGCCTAAGGGGAAAAATCATCACCTGGGGGTTTGTAGCTCCTCCCTTGATTTGGATTTTTGTGGTTGTCCGATGGTTCGACGTTGTATGATTGGTCACCTAGGATTATTTCCAACCCAAGCATTTGTGTTAATTAACATTTGCAAGGCTTTAGCTAACTATTCTGTGGTGGTTTGAAGACCCATGTATAAAGTTAATTGGGCCTGAATTTGGGTGGTCAGGCCCATCAGAAGTTATTCCCAATAAGTGGTTCAGATTTTTGGGCCTGGACTCATCCCTAACCAAAGCCGAACAGGGCCCGCCCTGGCTTGTTTTTGGTCCAAGTCTGGCTGCCCGGTTGCAGTCGAACTGGGCCTGTTCGTGGCCCAGTGTGGCCAGAAATGGTGGGGCCCACTTGAGAGGGTTACCTGTAACCCGGGCCCATTTACTGGTTAATCTTAGGTGCGGCCCACTTTGTCACGCTCCAAACTCAGAAATCGGATTCACAGGAATCCCGATCGCTGAATCTGGTGCCGACAGCCTCCGTAGTACCTCATTCTCGGCTCCCAGCGTTCATATGCAGGTTCCGATCCTAGGATCCTACAAGGAGGTTTTTTATTTTTCAACGTATATTTATCTCATAAGAAATATAACCACAAGTTTACCCAAATCATAAAAGTAACATCATCATCACATATCCGCTAATATAAACTTGGAATACAATGCTGAAAGGGAAATACATGTGTCAAAAATAAAATCAAAGCTCCAGAAGACAGCTGCACGCTCCAAGCTCAACGCTACTGCGACCAATGTCACCTGCACGCATCATCGTGCATAAGCTTATAGAAAGCTTAGAGGGTGGTGAAAGTGTGTGCGAAAGATAAGAGCCAAGCACACTAATACAACGTCATAATTATACAATGTCAGAAATACTGGTAAGATCATGAATTATACGATATCAGAGTAAGCAGAAATGCTGACAAGTCCATGATTCAAACAATATCAAAGTATGAAATACAATTTAGTTACCCAAATGAGGAGTTCAAGAGAGCCAAATATCAGAAGCCGAGGGTACAATAAAGTATGTAAATCCTGTTGAGTTCGTCTAGACCATATAAGTGCAGAAACATAACAATCCCAAAAAGTCATATGCGTGCGGATGTAATGCAATATGCGATGCGAATGAAATGACTAAGCTGGAGTGTAAAGTCGGGATGATAGTACGTAGAATCGCAGGCTACGGGGTCCACCACAAGGGACTTCTACCCAAAACAGTCCCATACCTAAATTTGTATAGTCAGACTCAATGTGGTAAACTCCTGATCTCAGGTTAGTCGTGCGCCCCAACCGAAATCCTGGCCATTACGAAGGTACACGTAACAAATAGTTACGCACCACCAGCCCGAGTGGATAGTGAATGAATGAATGAATGAGTATACAACTCTTGCTCAATAAGTCTACATATCAGTACGGTTCCTCTCTGAGATCATCACTGGGGTCTATTACACTCTACGCCAGTTTGTCGCCCCTATCCGAGCACACAACTGGGTAAGTGGAAGAGACCTCACTATCCGCCTGCCAATATCGGGCCCAACTCGTCGATAGCGGACCCATTCCTCAAGTTGGTCAAACTCAACCTAGACATTACCCCCTCACTCAAGCGGGTAAGGTCACACCCCCTCCCAACCAACCACGACATAGTGGGAGACGCGGCCTACTGTCATATGGCCCTCATGCGCTCATATATATCCACTCGGTCTCGACGTTGGGGCGACTTCTGGCCACGGAGGTTTAGGAAATTTCACCCAGGGACATCTATGACGCTCGTATGCTAGAACTAAATATTTTCAGTATCCTATCCGGCCATCCACGATATGCCTGTGGAGGCTACGACCTTGATGTTGCTATGGCGTATAGTAGTCATATCACAAAATGCGTGATGCATGAGTCATACAATCCAGTCATACATCAATCCTGCGCATGTCGTGTGCTCATGCGAGATAACCTCTACCTATCAGGGAGTCTCATATCAACCTGCCCAATGACATATGCAATGGTCAATCACATCTCATAACAAACATACAGATGATGCATATGGGCATATATCATGATGCTATGCTATCACATACTCATAACCGACATCAACAATCGACCTCGACAATGTAAACATTTAACCAACATTGCCCCTAAGGAATGGCCCACATAGAGCCTAACATGTAGTGGACCCATGACCTCACATAAGGGCTGAATATACAACACCATGGGCCTCACTCAAGAGCTTAATACACATCACGATGGGCCTTTCACATGGGCCTAACATACATCACAATGGGCTACATCGCCTAGCCCTCAAATGCATCACAATGGGCGTCATCACATAGGCCTCATATTGGGCCTTAAACACGGGCTGAATACATATTACAACGGGCCTCAAATATGGGCCGCATATACATCACATTGGGCCTTAAACATGAGCTGAATGCACATCACGCAGACCGAATACACATCACAATGGGCCTCAACTACGGGTCGCATATACATCTTATAGGTCTCGACAATCGGCCTCGATAATTGAAATCGACCTCGACAATCGAAATCGGTCTCAACAATCGTAATCGACACTAAGAATCGGCCTTGATACTCGGCCTCGACAATCGAAATTGGCCTATGCAATCGGCCTCGACAAATCGAAATCGGCCTCGATACTTGGCCTCGATAATCGGAATCGGCAAATCGGTCACGTCAATCGAAATTGGCAATCGACCACGTCAATCAGAATCGATCAATAATCAGAATTAGAAAATCGGTCACGTCAATCAGAATTGGCAATCGGTCACGACAATCGGAATCGATCGATAATCAGAATTGGCAAATCAGTCACATCAATCGGAATCGGCAATCGGTCACGACAATGGGATCGATCGATAATCAGAATTGGCAAATCGGTCACGTCAATCGAAATCGGCAATCGGTCACGATAATTGGGATCGATCGATAATCAGAATCGTCAACTCGGTCACGTCAATCGAAATCAGCAATCAGACACGACAATCGGGATCGATCGATAATCAGAATCGGCAAATCGGTCACATCAATTGGAATCAGCAATCGGTCACGACAATCGGGTTCGATCAATAATCAGAATCGGCAAATCGATCACATCAATCGGAATCGACAATCGGTCACGACAATCGGAATCGGTCTTGATGAAAATGGGCCTAACAAGGCCTAAGGGAAGGTCACAATGAGGACATTTAACCATCATTGCCCATCAATGTCCGCATTTAACGAACATTGCTCCCAAGGAGTGACCCACGTAGAGCCAAACATATAGTGGGCCCATGGCCTCACACAAAGGCCAAACATACATCACAATGGGCCTCATACAAGGGCTACATACACAACAGGTGAGCCCTACACATGGGCCTCAAATACACAACATGCGGGCCCTACACATGGGTCTTATATACATCAAATGGCCCACATTTCTAAGCCTCAAATACATTAAATGGGCCACGCTTCATAGACCTAGTACACGTCACAATGGGCCGCACGATAAAGGATTAATACACATCACAATGGGCCGCACGATAAAGGATTAATACACATCACAATGGGCCTTGTCCATAGGCCACGAATACATCACAATGGGCCTTGCCCATAGGCCACGAATATATCGCAATGGGCCTTGCCCTTGGGCCTTAGATTCAAGTAGGTGGGCCCCATCATATGGGCCTCAAAATACAAAACAGGTGGGCCCCGTACATGGGCTAAAAATACATCATGATGGCCCCATGGATGGGTTGCACCAATGGGCCTCAAATGGGCTTGGACCACACCAAAAATCATTTCACTAATTGTAAGTGTAACATGTGTATCATTGTACATTGTCATTCCATGGGCACATGGCCCACTAATGATGATCGGCACTGTCCAAGCATTGTCCAGGAAAATCAGCACCATCAAACATTGTCTCTGTAAGTCAGCACCATCTAATCATTGTTTATGTAAATCAGCACCTATCCAAACATTATCCATGTAAATCAGCACCGTCCAAACGTTGTCCATCAAATCAGCGTTGTCCAAATACAGACATGTAAATCAGCACCGTCTAATCATTGTCCAGCACCATGGACGGTGCGGATATGTAATGAATCATTAAGGTGGATCTCATGGCTTGCTGACATCGATACAACAGCCATATAGCTGGTGTGACATGCTGGCCCACCATCCAAATGGACAGTTTGGATATAACACATGTCATGGTAGGCCACAGGTGATCGGTAGAATGAAACACATACATCACAGTGGCCCTACATGGATGGACGGTGTAGATTTAAAATACACACATCTATGTGGGCCCCCCACACTTGTGCCTATGGAGGGACGGATGGAATGCGTATCACATGATCAGACCCACAGAGCAGTCAACAGCTCTCTGCTAATGTGGGGCCACCGTTTGGACGGTATTGATGAATTACATACATCGTGGTGGAGTCCACACGTGTGTGGGTCCCACGGCTGTAATGCAGCAGGGATAAAACACATCTATCATGTGTGGCCCACGGATACACGGTATGGATGAAGCACACACCTCACGTGGTGTCCTCATGTGGACAACGCACACATCAGGTGGATTTCCACCGTCCAGAAACGTTGGACGGTGCGGATAATCCCATACATTAAGGTGGTCCCATGTGGGACCTGCCATACATATATAAACATGTTATATATATAATATAATATATATCATATATTTTTTTTATGTTTTTATTTTTATTTTTATACAATGACCAACATCCAGGCCTGGACGAACGGCCTGGATGGAAAACACATATAGTAAGGTGTGTCCAGCACCGTCCATGTGCTGGACGGTGATGGATAAAACATACATTATGGTGGATCCCACACGTCCAACAGATGGACGGTGGTGATATATATAACACATACATCATTGTGGGGGGTCACGTCCCACAGCAGCAGTCTTGCTGCTGGACGGTTTGGATTATAACACATATCTCATGATGGAACCCCCCCTATGAGCATACTGACGTGAATGCAGTAGCAGCTGCATGCCGCGTGGGACCCACAACGGGTGAACGGTCTGGATTTCGTGCACGTGGCATGTGGGTCCCACTGCCGCTGACCAGCATGGGTAAAGCACATAGATCAACAGCCCCTCCACCGTCTAAGGTCTGGACGGTAGAGATGCAAGGAACATACATCAGGTGGGTCTAATGAATGCAACCAAATCTTAGCTTTCTGTTTTAAGGAGAAGGGAAAGAGTTTCAGCCTAACCGTGTCCTTAGACACGTTTGAAAAATATATAGTAGCTATGATCTCATCAAACTCTTTCATGTGTAAATATGGATTTTCATATTCAAGTCCATGAAATTTTGGAAGGAGTTGGATCACCATTGGATCGACATCCATATGTCTTGTATTTTCTGAAAAAAGCATGCATGAAGGTGTACTCACCCCCGCCGGTTGTAAATAATCTCGTAAAGTACGAGGTGGGAGTGCTTGATGCACCACTTTCTCATCCTGGATTTCCTTAACCCTAGGTTGAAGTAGATTTGGAGGTTGATTGGCTGGTTGATTGGAAGTCATAACTTCAGTTAACTCCGTGGATCTCAAGTGGTATTTAATCCTTTGATGGATAGATAACCCCTCAACCAATCCTCTTTCACTCAAGAGACGTCGAGTGTTATTACGGATCCACCTGGGCATGAAACACTCTAAGCCCTCAATTTCAGAATCTAACCTAAACCTAAAAGGAAAGAGGGAAATAAAAATCTAGAAATAAAAAGAAATTAACAAATTAGAAGTTTCTATTTTTGGATCCTGTAGAAGAAAAAGAAAAGTGAATTAGTTTCTAAAAAAGAACTAAGAAAGCAACCTAGTTTCTAAAAAAAGAAAAAGGAAAGTTTTTAAAATTAGAAAGTAAGTTAGTTTCCAAAAACAAAAAAAGGAAAGGAAATTAGTTTCTAAAAACAGATTAGGAAAGTTTCTAAAAAATAAAAAATTAGTTTATAAAAACAAATTAGGAAAGTTTCTATCCTAGAATTAGAAAGTAACTTAGTTTCTAAAAACAAAAAAGGAAAGTTTCTAAACATAGAAATATAAAGCTAAGTTAGTTTCTAAAATAATTCTGAAAAAACCCTAACCTAAAAATAGAAAGTATAAAAACCCTAATCTTAAACTAATTCCAAAACTAGTTAATCTCAGAAAAACGCAACCGTTAATCCCCAGCAACGGCGCCAAAAACTTGTTCACAACCCCAAGTGTAGGGTTGCGATGTAGTAATAATCTCGGTGAAACCAAGGTCGAATCCACATTGACTAATCTCATGAATATTCTAAAAACAACTAGAAGTAGAACTAGAAAAAGATGTGAATCTAAATTTGAAATAAAAGGAAGTAGTTATGAGAGATTTAATTAGAAACTTACGAAATTCAAAGGTGGGAACTAGGGTTTCCAAGGATCCACATGTAGCAATCAGGGTGATACTATGCTTGATTCAAGGACACATCTGGAATCGGAGTCCTATCTTATCCAATTAGAAGATATAGTAATAAAATCAAATCTAAACTTCCTTTGACCTAATTCTCAATGGATGAGAGTTGTGAGGATTGTAAGTGTAACGTCCTGGGTTATCGCTATTTTGGATTTCCAAAAATCCTTGAAAATTTTCATTAGGATATTAACTTATGTTGTCACTTACTGACCGATAACACTAGACGTTAGCTTATACGCGGGTGGTACCAATAAAGAACTGCGCAAATTTGATCAATCAACCATAGGAAACCGACGAATCCTGCCGTTCACTTAAACATCGAGTTTAGCCATATGATTTGTTCATATAGGGTCCAAATATAGTCGACTTATCACTAACTAATCAAGACAAACGTAACTAAATAAAGATCTACCCAAAGCCGAGACAAGTAAGGGTCGGATCTTAATTAACAAACCAAATCAATCCAGTTACTCCTTTAGCCTAAAAACCAATGGTTTAGGGTTATTAAGACCGAACTGCCCTTTTCGCTAATTATAAATAGGCTATATTATAAACTTGGCTAATTCAAACCCTTATGATTGTGCATGAGAAATCTCGATACTAAATTCATTCTAGAAATGCCTTGATTATCCAAACAAGCTCTAGACCGCACGTTAGTGGCCCACTAAACCTGAAACTATAGAATAATGTCCGTCTCACTGGGCTTGACGCCCATCGCGGGTGGTAAACCAAGATAGTGCGCAGAATTACTCAACTTGGGCTGGAATTTAAGTGCTTCAAACGTGTGAATCCCCTAGGTTGAAATCTGTAACTTAAGTGAAAATAGTTACTTTGTTCTTTCACAAAGTTCTAACTTTCAGACCGTCAATTCATGGCCAAAGTCAGGGTACCGACTAAGGATATTTCCCTGCTCATATCCGTATAACCGCGGCCCCGATCGACTATCGGTGACTATTGAACAAAATTCTAATAATATCTATCGATCGACGCATCCAAACGGCGGGCCGATCATATCTATACGTAGATCATCATTAGGGCTAAATATCCTACGGTGTATATCAGCATGTACACCCCATAATGGACCCTAAAGGTTAGAAAAACTCTCCCATAGGGCTAGTATAGTAAAAACCCAGCCCTTAGGGCCATTTACACTAAATCTGGCACTATATAAGGGCTTTATTTGGGCACCCCATCTCTCCATACGAATTTGCATTTTCTAAAGGAGAGAAAGAGAAAGAGAAACAAGAAGAAGAATAAGAGTGAGAATAGGAGTTGGAGGTTTTGGTGCTTCCTTTCATCAGTCTCCTCCAACCAAGGCCCTAGCTTCAATCATTTTCTTCTACCGAATCCACCCTACTTGCGATTGAAAGGTAAGAAACAAATCCTACTTCCTAACCTAGGTTTTTCTAAAATAAATTGCATAAATCTCATGTAGTTTTTGGTGTTTAATGTTTATATAGGAATTGTAATTTTCCCCAAATCTTTAATCCGAGGAGCTAAAAATCGGATATTCCTTCTTAAGGTGCGGACCATTATCTCTAGGTTATCATTTATCGACCCTTGAGGGTCTCTGTTAATGATTAGATGCTTGTAGATGAATTTGTACATGCTAATATGTAAATATTTTGATTTGTTTATAATATATGCTACTTATTGAATATAGATGCTCACGTGTTTGATGAAATGCTTGAATGGTGGAATGTATTACTTTTTCAATGCTCATGTGCTTGATTTAATACTTAAGTGATTGTATTACTTTATGCATGCTCACATGTTTGATTTAATGTCTTAGTGAACGTAGGATCCTATGTATGCTTACATGTGTTCAATGAAATGCCTATGTGGTTGTGTCATTGAATCCATGTTGACGGCATGACGAATTGCTAAGTTTGTAGTGATGCTTAGGTTGCTTATAATGCTGGGTCAGTAGGTAAATTGCTCAAACCAAGGGGTGGCCCGAGTTAGGGTGGCCACCCTAGGCTTGTTCGATCGACTCAAGTTGAACACGGATGACCAACAATAGATGGACTACACGGGTTGCTTGGACCCAATGCCGGTTGTGTTGTGGTTCTCCTAAGTCAATCAAATTAGTCCACTAGCCGACTGATCATGTATGTTCACAATGTATGACACGACTAAATGGAATCTATTATACCCCATTTTCAGTGGATGTGTCCATTTATAACCGTTAGTGTGATGCGATCCCACAAAGACTCATGAGTCGGGCATGGTGGTATGTGACACCGTGTCCGAGCTGTTGGCCTACGCTGGGGTGACGAGCCTCCCCGTAGTGACCAGTGAGCAACTAAGAGTCATGAGCCGGGCATGGTGGTATGGGACACCGTGTTTAAGCTGTCGGCTTATGCTGGGGTGATGAGCTTCCCCATAGTGACTAGTGAGCACTGATGGAGGTGATAAACTATTATTCAAACGGCCCCCGTCAAATTACCTAATCGATGGTTGCGTGATAAAGTACCGTTCGAACGACATGGGCGTGAATGGAATTGGGTGATGAGCCATTTTCTTGTGCTAATTTGGTTTTATGTGACAAGCCCGCACCTCAGAACTGAGTGATGATTCTCAGTTTGGGTGACGATCCATATCGGGTTGATTCTCATACATTTAGGCATCACACTGTACCTTTGGAATTGTTGATTTATGAAATAAACGGGTGACACCTAAATTTGGATCAAGGGACACTAGTAAGGAATCGCTATGTGCGGCAACGAGACAAGTGATCCGGATAAGGACTCGTGATAAAACGTCAGTATCCTAGCTTCGCTAATATGCTGGATGAATTGAACTTAATAATTATTCAGCCAACTTGATCATTCCTTGCATTGCATTAGTTTAGAATGTGACGAAACAGGCATTGAAGTCGCATGTTGAGGAAGTGTTGTCATTTGCGAACCAGGTGGTCAGAGTAACGTGTGAGAGAATGTTGTTTGGAAAGGGCATGCATCTATCATATCTCCATATCCACATTTAAAAAAGGAATTAGAAATTGTTTGATTTCTTGTTTATCATTAACTGCGTTGATTACGTCGATAGCATGTGTAACTTAGAACTAATGGAACCACTAGGTTAGCTACTCACTCCCACCTAGGACGGTGTTTTAAAACACCAACCAGGCATATTATTGATGCAAGTTCTATCGAGGCCTCCGGCAGGTACGCTTAGATCGGCTTGCGCCACCACCGTTCTGTTATGGAAGATTTATAATAAACTGAAAACTTTACACTTTAACCATCTTGGGTATGTATATTATGGCTTGTATAATCCTCATTAGGGCGGACACCACTTTTTAATTGTACTTTGACTGTTTGCCTCATATTTATTAATTTTTGTTATCTCTGCCCCGCTTTAGTTCTGCTAAGTTGAATTGCGCAACTTTGATTATTCGTGTGCAGACTTAATGTGAATTAGAATGAAGACGCATATGTATTTTATTAAGTTAACACCTAGGAACTTGGGACCGAAGTCTATGTACTCGGGTGCCGATTTTCAAGGCGTTAGAGTAAGTGATTCCATCACTTAGTTATGCCCTAGAGACAATGACAAACAACAAGATATCCCAATTCCACAAACATAGGAGAATTATGAAGATTAGAAGGGATTCCATAATCCAACCATGCCCAAGAGATTATGGTGAACAACAAGATTTTCTAATTTTATAATCTTAAAGCATGAAAAGAAGATATTCAAAGCTATTACAGATCTACTGTAATTTGAATCACAATAAACCATTATAAAAAACTGAAAGTATACCTTAAATATCAAACTAGAATCAAAGTAAGTTCAACATAAATATAAATTAAAGCAATAGAAACATCTCATCACGCTACAACATTCACATCTTAGCCCTTGTTAAGAAGTTTAGCTAACCATAGACATGATTGGACTAAAGTCTCTTAAGAAAAACATGAAAACAACTAAGGAAGAAGAAGAAAAACTCTTAACAACGACTTTTTCACCATTTTGCTCCACTCCTTAAACCCTATAAGATGCCAAGGAACATCCTAGGGAGTCCTATATATAGTTGTGGAACTCTAACTTTCGCATCTAGTTGGAAAACTCTAGAAACTGCTTCAAATTTACGTAGTTTGCTAAAATAGACTTCACTGTGCGCAATTTTCCAAAATAGACTTCACTCTGCGCAATTTCACAAATGACCCAGAGTTTCAGAATATGTTTTTTCAGGATGTTTTCATGATTCTTTTTCTTCACTTCAAATCTTTGATTCTCTTCATTCCTTACTTGGTTTTCTTGGATCATTGGCATGCGAATTCTTCAATCTTAGTCTCCTAAGATCTATCCCATGCCTTGGTGATTCTTGAGCATCAAATCCATACTTTTAGCACCCTTTTCAATCCAAGCTCTTAAATTCACCTTGCAACACAAACATGAGTAAAATAGAACATTAAGCATTATCATGTTCATAAAAACAAGATATAAATGGGGGATAATATGCAATATTTGACCCTCAGTAGTAGGCGATGGTGGTCTACTGCCTTGACTCACATGGGACCCTTTTATATAGACTGGATATAAATTTCTGTTTATGAAATTAAATGATATTTTCGGTTTCTTGATTTTGTTTGTTGATTTCTTTTATTGCACTTGTGTGAATGATTGTTCAATTGGGAGCTAGTAGTTAACATGAACACTTGAATGTGTGAAATAAGATTGATCATTCATTTTACAGTAGCCTTCCGATTGTTTATAAGAGGCATTTTATTTCCATTCCTAAACCATGGAGTCATTGATGTAAGTGCCTAAACCAAAAGACTGTCACAAATGGATTTCCTTCACATAAACATGTAAACCCTATGAATCGGGAGGTTTTGAGCAACCCAGAGCCCTCACAAATTCATCTTATTACAATTAAACAAAAGTGGTTTAAGGGGGAAAAATCTATGTAACAGCATGGCCTTTCCTTAGACGTAACCATGGATCCATCATAGTCTTGATGGACTTTAAACTGTAACCATAAGAAGATTAACAACATCCTTCAATTGAGAAAAGAGTATGGGTGGATATTTTAAGCAGACATGGCAACTATCATTGTTACTTAGTCAAGATATGTGGTTGTTTGCACTACTTTAGTTAATAGGTGATTGAAATCAACTTTTATTTTATTTTATTCTTTCATAGTTCTTTGCATCACTTATAATGGATGATTGAAATATTTTAAAAAAAAATCTTCATGAAAATGACCGAGTACTTTGTGAAATTGATCAAGTACTTTGTGAAATTGACCAAGTACTTCATCAAATTGACCGAGTTCTTCTTGAAATTCACTGAGTACTTTATGAAATTGATTGAGTTCTTCTTTAAATTATCCGAGTACTTCATGAAATTGACCGAGTACTTTATCAAATTCACTGAGTACTTAATGAAATTCATCGAGTACTTAATGAAATTCATTGAGTACTTCTTGAAATTCACCAACTACTTCATGTAGTTGACCAAGTACTTCTTCAAAGAGGGAATTCAATCTTTCAAAGTCTCAACTGTAGTAATAACTTTGCAATTAAAAAAAATTACAGACATTTTTGAATTAAATCATTCACCAACTTATCATACTAAAACATAATATACATTACAAAATATATCATTCAAACACAAAAATATTACAAAGTACATTATTTCATAGGTATTGGAAACTTGCACCTCTGACGGTTATGCCCCGTTTATTTACATCTTCTGCACTTTACTATTTTCCATTCCTCTCCACGTGAAAGAATTCTTGTCTTTTTCAATCTTCCGGTTGACGTCTTCTGTCATGGGGGTTTAATTCTTACACGATGCTCCTTGAATTCGGGTGATATTTCCCATTGGTTCTTGTTACGTACTAGGTACACAGATTCGTTATGTGTGATCTAATAATTTTGCGCCATGTAAAATGGGGAACAATATGAGTAATGAGAAAGATTATAGTTTATACATGCTAAAAGGACATGCAAACATGGGAACCCCTTTACGTTAAACTCGTAACATCTATACGAAAGCTCTCTAGGCTTAACTGTATCATTATAATCTCCCATAACATAGTACTCATCGCAAGAAATTGCATGACAATAGACATCTCGCGCCTTCGGTACAAGATCCTTTAATTGTTCCTCGGCCCATGGTGTTAATGTCAGTCGGATATATTTAGCCATAATTAGTCTCTATAATTATGGCATGATTTTAGTAATATGTAAATATTCTCTAAAATATTCTATAATTAATAGGCTGATTATATTTTCCTAGTTTAGTTTGATTCCCTGTAATTGCCTTGTAAAGAGCCGACTACTTCATTATATATATGAGGAACCCTTACATTGGGGTATCTAATACAATTGAGATGGTATCAGACCCAAACCCATCTAAATTGGGTTTGTGATTTTTTAGTGTTTCTTTTCATTTGTGGGTGCTGAATTTTTGTGGGTGGGATCTGTCGGTGGACAAATTTTTTTGGTGGGTAGCGTTTCGTTGGTGCTGCAGATTTTTTTTTGGTGCTGTAGATTTCTTTCGGTGCTACAGATTTTCGGTGGAGCTTTCTGGAGAGAACTGATCTGGGGGTTGGATTCGTCCAGATTTTTGGTGCTTTGTGTTGGGTAAGACATATGCTGCTAATTTTTTTCGGTGCTGCAGATTTTTGGTGGAGCTTTCTAGAGAGAACTGATCTGGAGGTTGGATTCATCCAGATTTTTGGTGCTCTCGTGTTGGGTACAACATATTTTTGTCTTGCACGAAACCTTATTGTGTTGTGATTAGTGGTTGTCGGTAGGATCTGTGCATTCTAGTAATTTTGTGTATCTATATTAGCTTCATCATGTCTTCTAGCGAATCTTTCGAAGTTCGCTTTACTGGAAAAAATTATTGTGCTTGGGAATTTCAATTTCAATTGTTTGTTATGGGCAAGGAATTGTGGGGTCATATTGATGGTAGTAATCCTACTCCTACGGAATCTAAGGAGTTGGGTCAGTGGAAGGTCAATGATGCACGTGTGATGTCCTAGATCTTAGGATCTGTTGATCCTCTTATTGTGCTTAATCTAAGACCTTATAAGACTGCGCGGACCATGTGGGAGTATTTGGGGAAGGTTTATCATCAGGATAATACCGCACACCGTTTTCAGTTAGAATATGAGATTGCTAGTTACACTCAAGGCAATCTCTCCATTCAGGAGTATTTTTCTGGTTTTCAGAATTTGTGGGGAGAATTTTCTGATATGGTTTATGCGAAGGTACCTGTTGCCTCTCTTTCTGCTATTTAAGCTGTACATGAGCAGAGTAAGAGAGATCAATTCCTGATGAAATTGCGTTATGAATTTGAGGTTGCTCGCTCAAATTTAATGAACCGGGATCCCTCTCCATCCTTGGATGTATGTTTTAGTGAATTACTTCACGAGGAGCAGCGTCTTTTCACACAGGCTATGTTCCGGTAAGATTCTAATCCGCATCAAGTCGCCTATGCAACCCACGGGAAAGGAAAGGATATGCGTAAGGTTCAATGTTTCGGTTGCAAGGAGTATGGTCATATTGCCGCCAACTGTACCAAGAAGTCTTGTAACTATTGTAAGAAACCGGGCCACTTTATCAAAGAATGTCCCACTCGACCTCAGAACCGTCAAGCTAACGCTCATCAGGCTGTAGTGAATACTTCTTCTGTTCCCGAAATGTCATCAGCTTCCTCTTCTACAGCTGGACCATCTATTCTTACTACTGAAATGGTTCAACAGATGATTATGTCAGCCTTTTCTGCCTTAAGGCTCCAAGGTACTGACATTACTTCATCTAAATCTTGGCCGGTTAATTCTGGTGCATCCAATCATATGACCAGATCGTCTGATACTCTATGCAATGTTCGTCCATATCATGGTTCATCCCAGATTCAGATAGCTAATGGGAGTCATTTAGCTATTAATGAAGTAGGAGATATTAACTCTTCTTTTAGAGATGTTTATGTATCTCCTAACCTATCTACCAGTCTGATTTCTGTTGGCCAGTTAGTTGATAACAAGTATGATGTACATTTCTCTCATGATGGTTGTCTTGTGCAGGATCAGGGGTCGGGGAAGATACTTGCGAAGGGGCCTAAAGTTGGCAGACTCTTTCCACTGCATTTTTCAATTCCTATTAGTTTATCTTTGGCTTGTATGACAGTTAACAATCGGAGTGAAGTATGGCACAAACGTTTGGGTCATCCAAACTCCGTTGTTCTGTCTCATTTGTTAAATTCTGGTTTGTTGGGCAATAAAGAACAAGTTTCTAAAAATCCGTCATTTGACTGTTCTGTATGCAAACTTGGTAAAAGTAAGACTCTTTCGTTTCCTTCTCATTGTAGTCGTGCCACAAAATGCTTTGATATTGTGCATAGTGATGTATGGGGTATTTCCCCTGTCATTTCTCATGCTCAGTATAAATATTTTGTCACATTCATCGATGATTTCAGTCGGTACACTTGGGTGTATTTTCTTAGATCCAAATTTAAGGTATTGTCTGTCTTTCAAACCTTTGTCACATACATTGAGAATCAATTTTCTACCTGTATTAAGATTTTGAGGTCTAATTTTGGTGGGGAATACATGTCCCACAATTTTCATGAAGTTTTACAACGCAAAGGAATTGTCTCTCAACGGTCTTGTCCCTATACTCCTCAGCAAAATGGTGTGGCCGAACGAAAGAATCGACATCTCTTGGATGTAGTTCGTGTCTTATTGCTTGAGTCCTATGTTCCTTCTAAATTCTGGGTTGAGGCATTATCTACTGCAGTTTACTTAATTAATAGATTGCCCTTTCGAGTGTTGAATCTTGATTCTCCTTATTATCGTTTGTATCATCAGCATCCTAGCTATCTTACTTTGCATACTTTTGGATGTGTCCGCTTTGTTCGTTTACCACCTCATGAACGTCACAAACTTTCTGCCCAGCCTGTTAAATGTGCTTTTATGGGTTATAGTCTTTCTCATAAAGGTTATGTTTGTTATGATCCTTCTTCTAATAAATTTTGTATATCTCGTAATGTTGTTTTCTTTGAAAATCAATGTTTTTTTTCTACCCATATTGAGTCATTACCTGAGATTAGTATTCTACCTTGTTTCAATAAATTGACTCCTCTCCCTGCACAGTTCAAACCTGGACTCGTGTATACTTGACGTCTACCGACTTTGCCTCCTTCCGAGACTAACCCTTCATCTGAGACTGTTCCGGTGAGTTCTCCTAAGGATAACCCGCCATCTGAGATCGTTCCACTCTGTGATGCTGAGCCTGACATGCCTCCTGCGCCGGGTCCTCGGCGATCTACCCGAGTATCCTGTCCTCCTGATTGGTATGGCTTTAATGCTACTTTGACTTCTATTCCCATTCCTACATGTTTTTTCGAGGCTGTTAAAAGTGAATGTTGGCGGAAAGCGATGGATGAGGAACTTCGGGCTCTCCAGGATAATCTTACCTGGGACGTGGTTCCTTGTCCCTCTAATGTTACAGCCGTCGTTGTAAATGGGTTTACTCGATTAAACTCCGCTCTGATGGGACTCTGGACCGGTATAAGGCACGATTAGTTGCTCTTGGGAACTGCCAAGAATATGGGGTGGACTATGAAAAGATATTTGCTCCAGTTGCGAAGATGACTACAGTGCGTACGGTTATCTCTATTGCCGCCTCCCAAGGTTGCCTCTTCACCAAATGGACGTAAAAAATGCTTTTTTTCATGGTGATCTCAAAGAGGATATTTACATGACTCCTCCTCCGGGTCTGTTTTCCTCTTCGTCTTCTGTTGTGTGTAAGTTGAAGCGGTCTCTCTATGGCTTAAAACAGGCTCCCCGGGCATGGTTTGAAAAGTTTAGGTCCACTCTCCTTCGTTTCTCCTTTGTCTAAAGCCAATATGACTCCTCTTTGTTCCTTTGCAAAACCCCGACTGGCCTTGTTCTTTTACTTCTGTATGTGGATGTTATTGTCATTACTGGGACTGACTCTCGTCTGATTACTTGCCTCCAGCAGCATCTTCAGACTTCTTTTTCACATGAAGGATCTTGGTCCTCTTGCGTATTTTTTAGGTTTAGAGGAGCACACAGATTCTTCGGGTATATTCTTGAATCAACACAAATATACCCAGGATTTGATTAGTTTGGTTAGTCTTCAAAATTCTCCCTCGGTAGATACTCCTATGGAGGTCAACGTGAAATATCGTTATGCGGAGGGTGATCTTCTTGCTGATCCCACTGTGTTTCGCCAGTTGGTAGGCAGCCTGAACTATTTGACTATTACTCGACCTGATATTTCCTTCATTGTCCAACAAGTTAGTCAGTTTATGCAAACTCTACGCTATCTCCATTTAGCTGTCGTGCGTCGTATCATTCGATATCTTTGAGGTGCACCTGATCGTGGGTTGTTCTTTCTCACTGGCTCGCCTCTTTGTCTTGTTGCTTATAGTGATGCAGATTGGGCCAGATGTCCTGACACTCGGCGGTCTGTTATGGGTTGGTGCATATTTCTCAGTGATTCTTTGATCTCTTGGAAAAATAAGAAACAAGCTCGTATTTCTAAACCTTCGACTGAATCTGAGTATCGTGCAATTTCTGCTGCTTGTTCTGAGATTGTCTGGCTTCGTGGGCTTTTGGCTGAGCTTGGTTTTTCTCAAATTGATCCTACTCCTCTTCATGCTGATAACACTAGTGTCATTCAGATTGCTGCTAATCCCATTTATCATGAGCGTACGAAGCATATTGAGGTGGACTGTCATTCTATTAGGGAGGCATTGGACACTCGTGTTATTTCTCTTCCGCATGTTTCTTCTGATCTTCAGATAGCTGACGTGTTTAAAAAGGCCATGACCCGCCAACGTCATCAGTTTCTTGTAGGCAAATTAATGCTTCTTGATCACCCAACATCAAATTGAGGAGGGATGTCATTCGGATAAATTTAGCCATAATTAGTCTCTATAATTATGGCATGATTTTGGTAATATGTAAATATTTTGTAAAATATTCTATAATTAATAGGTTAATTACATTTTCCTAGTTTAGTTTGATTCCCTGTAATTGCTTCCCTGTAATTGCCTTGTAAAGAGCCGAATACCTCATTATATATATGAGGAGGAACCCTTACATTGGGGTATCCAATACAATTGAGAGTTAACGGCCCTACAAATGATGATCCAGATTCTCTTCTCTTGTAGAACATATCTTGAATCTTAAATCTTATCGCCTTATCAATATAGTCACAGGGTATTCTTGTGCTTTTTTGAAAAAAAACATTAACGCACTCAGATATATTTGTAGTGACCAAGTTGAATATTTATTCCTGAAAAGTATGAAGATGCCCATATTTCGTACCCTATTTTCCTCAACTATGCATGTACTGGAGGGTATGATGCATTAACTTTTCAAACGTAGCCTTCCTGTAGGTCTTCACAACCCGCCAATAGTACATTTCCAATGACTTGTCTTTAAATGTGTCTACCAAGTTTCTGTATATAAGGTAGGCGCAGTAGCCATGGATCGCATATTCAAAAACTTGGGGAACTTCTTTCATTAAACCTTTATGTCGGTTTGATATAATCACAAGACCCGTAAGAGCCCTTAAGGCACAGTCTAGTTGGGTAAGGAACCAATTCCAATTGTTGCTATTCTCTAATTTCGCGATGCCAAAAGCAACTGTAAAAATACAATTATTGCCATCTAAGGTCGTAGCAACGAATATAACACCATTGTATTTAGTTTTTGGGTGTGTCTCATTGATGGCCAAGACCCTTCGCATAGAATTTTTAAAACTTTGAACTCACTGTTTGAGCGCAACAAAACATCTCTCGAACATGCTCGTCTATGGATTAATAAGCACGACAATCATCGTCCCTGGGTTGACCCTTGTTCACTCCCCAAGTGTAGGGTTGTGATGTAGTAATAATCTCAGTAAGATCGAGGTCGAATCCACAGGGACTGAAACCTGTACGTAATCTAAAGTTAACCAGAACTATAATTAGAATAAGATGAAATCTAAGTCAAGTGAATATGAGTGAATAATGGTGAAATAGGAAACTAAAATTTATGAAATTCAAAGGTAGGAAACTAGGGATTCAGAGGATCCACTTGTAGAGATCAGGGAAATCTACACTTGACTCATGAATTCAACTGGACTTCGAGTCTCATCTTCATCCAGTTGGAAGATATAACCTGAAAATCAATTATGAACTTCTTTTGATTTAGTTTTCAAAAGATCAGACGGGTGTAAATTAGAATGGATTCCATCACAAAACCATACCCATGAGACAAAGCAAACAACAGAATTAAACTAATTCACAACCAATCTGAGTAATGTATGAATATCAGGAAGAGTTCCGTCATTCCACCATGTCTAAGGGGCGATGGTGAATAACAGGACATCCTGGCTTCATAATCACAATAAGAGAAAAGAAAATACTCAAGCCATCGCAGATCTACTGTAATGTAAGTCAGAATAAACCATTAAAAACTAAAGTCTTTCTTAAAATCAAACCAATCAACATCAATTCAATCATGAATCCAGGCGGTAGAAATCACCCATCATGCCACAAGCTTCACCTCTTAGCCCTAGCTAAGAGGTTAACTAACCACACACATGATCAACTAATTATATAAAGAAAAGAAAATAAAAATAGAAAAACTAAGAAAAACTCTCTTGCATTCACATCTAACTCCCCACATCTCCAGCCCCCCTCTTCTCTCGTTCTTCTCTTTCTTTTATAGTTGCTGGAGGTCGGTGCTGTGTGTAAAACCGGAGTCGGTGCGAAAATCGGACGTTTCGTAGCAGCAACCGCGCAGCGAAAGCCTTTTCGCAACCAAGAAGACAGTCTAAAAAAAAATCCATTTTCCTTGCTTTCTTCTCAAAGAAATAGTCCCTTGGGGTGTTTTTTGGTGGCCTACATGATGAATGGCTTGGATCAGCCATCTAATCAATGCTCTGATCGTGCAATCGCCCCAAAAGTCGGTTGGTTTCCAGACGCTAAAAGCAGGAAATTTACACTATTTACGTTGTGGTGATGGTGTGGCCCACTTCGATGTTGTTTTCATCAATCCAAGACGTACATTAGATTCCTCTCGAAAAACTATTCGGAAACGGATAGTTTTTGTTTGGATTAGATGTGGCCCACCGGACTTTTCAATTCACCGTCAATCTTCCGTTCGGCTGAGATCTGCGCACATTTGCTTGCATGAAAATATTTAGACACCTAGGTGAAGGTTTTGCCATCTCATGGGACATATGAACGGTTCGGATCATTGAACTGGGCAATGGGTGGGACCCACTAGTAAAATCAGCGTCCAGTTCTTGCGGACGCTGTTCCTTCCGCTGTGATGGTCGGTGAGCCATTTTCCGATGCCAGGTGAAAAATCTACTCCGTCCATTAGCTTCAGGACGAAAAACCGTCCAGAAAGGGTGAGACTGGTTTGATTTCAATGTGGCCCACACGATATTTCGTGCTACCGTTCATCTCTTGTTTGAATGGTTACGATCCCATCCTCTTTGTTTCTTAAAATATCGTCACCTAAGCCTTGGTAGAATGAGCCTTGGGAATCTAATGGACGGTTTGGATTGTCCATATGAACAATGTGTGGGGCCCACAACTGCAAACCGAGGGTATGCCGCGGACGCTGATAAAACGGAAATTTTCGTTTTTTTAATTTTTAAAGAGAAGATCGGTTAAAACAGACTTTGACCACTCGGTGCGATCCGGTGCACCTCGTGTGCATGTGAGATGTCACGCTCTCGTCCCATAAAGTGGGTCCCATCTTGATTTTTCAAGAAATCCAGTCCATCCATTCTTTTTTTTCTACCCATTTAAGGGGTTGAGACTGAACTTGAAGCATATCCAGATCTCGAGTGGGCTCCAAATCAAGGTATTGTGGACTGATCTATCCATTGGACCATTTCCACAGGGATCCGTTGGCTCAAATTTGACGTGTACGGTTCATTTATGGTCCTCAGACCATGTATGAAGTTTCAAGCCGAACAGATGGTGCAAACCCTGTGATCTTGCATTCTGGCTGACTTCCAGGCCACTTGAGCTTCAGTTTCTCGATTTTCTCGAATCTCTGGCGTGTAAATCTGTCGATCTTGGTCCCCTGGGGTCCGTCCCTTGCATTGGTGACTCATGAGCGTTAAATCCATGCTTCTGGCATACTATTTCAGTCCAATCTCGTAAATACATCCTGCATCACAAACACTACTAAATCAGACCGTTAAACAGTACAACGTTCGTAAATCCAGGCAATAACTAGGGTCTGATATACAATATTGGACCCTCAACAACCCTCCTCAACTCATGCAAATACATTGGGAGTTCATTATAAGAGTCTTCATAAGACCCCATTATGCGATTGATTGCAAGCTCCCTAACTTGCCATGCCTTCCTATAACTGATAAGAATATTATATTTCTCTTACATGATGAAGATAATATCACTCGGCCTTAACCCTAAGCGCTGCTCAATACGACTAACAACCAGCCCACATGTTAACTTACTGCTTGCTTGCCGATGATCGTTCTTCATCCATGACATGTCATATGTGTGTTTGCACGTATAAGTCCTTATCCTAAATATCCCCATATTCGTATTTATCTTCGAAACACACTATGGTGAATCTCTTAGATGAAGAGTACAAGACCTTAGTGTGAATTGCAAATTGGCTCAAAAAATACTGGCATCGGCTCTTGCCCTTAAATATTTGGCCAACGACTATATTAATCTGTTGATCTAATGAATCCGAATATTCCGATAGATCTACATTGGTGAATGGAGCATCCTCGAAAGGCACGTTAAGTTGACCGATGATGAAGTTTGATGTTCCAGCAAGTTTGGGCAATGGAATTGCACTTACACATACATATTTGGTGGTGGATGATGAATGCAAATCTACTATTGTAGATAAAGTGGTGCCATGTATTTATATTTGAGGTTAAGGTCACCGACCCAGCTCACTTGACTAGTCACGAAGTTTGGTGTTTAAAGTGTCTAGTGCAGTGGAATGTTGCTTAGTCTCACTTGCAAAGGTGATGCCATATATTCTAATTTCATGTCGTGTTCCTCACCCACGGGGTCTTCGTGTATTGTCTTATTAATGCGTTGTACTGTCTCGATGATTAAAGGGATGAATTTATCTGAATGCTCCAACTGTGCTGTCAAGAACACTCTCAAATCTTCATCGTCTCCGATTTCAGTTAGAGGGATTGATTGGTTTGAGCAAGGGTATAATTCTTTCATCCTAATATCACTATCCATTAGTATACTCATAATAATCATGTACGTTTTAGATGCAAGCTCCTCATATGTAGTTTTAACACCAACAACAATACTTTTCAACTTTCCACCCTTGTACGTGTATCGATTGTTTTCACATACTAACTTCCCACCATAAGAGCATACGATGATTCTCGCAGCCATTATCTAAAAGCAAACGCAATGATACATTCTCAATGAATCGTTAAACAATATAAGCATACCATAAGATACAACTCTGTTAATATTCACATGCATATATTATGTGAAATTGACCTAGTAGTAGGTGATATTAACCAGTGTACTAGGTGAAATTGACCGAGTACTAAGTGAATTTTACCAATTACTCGGTCCATTACCAAATTTTGGTGAAATTTCAGGGTGTTCTCGGTAAATATGCCCGAGTTCTTGGTCATTTACAATGACTACGTGGTCAAATTTCAATGAGTTGATCGAGAACTCACAGAATAAGACCGAGAACTCGATGAAATTGACCGAGAACTTCGTGAAATTGACCGAGAACTCATTGAAATAATAGATGAGGATGATGTAAAGCTAAAGGAACTGAAGAATAAGCGGGGCGTTAAAGTTTTCAAGTCTACAACTAGAGCTTAGATGGATATGAATGAATAAAATCCCAGTGGATGATATGTCGTACCAAAGCTATGGAATTTCAAAAAGGGATGAAAGGCGACCTTGAAAGAGAGGATCCAATGTATAACAGAGCAATTGAATAATACTTATAAACATAATTGATGCCAAAGAGAGGGTAAGTAGTGGTACGTTGTATTCAAGTTCAATGTCATATCAAATTGACCGAGTACTTCATGGAATTGACTGAGCACTTCAAGAAGTTGACCAAGTAATTAATGAAATTGACTGAGCACTTCATGAAATTGACGGAGTACTTCATGAAATTGACCGAGCACTTCATGAAATTGACCGACTACTTCATGGAATTGACCGAGTACTTTATGAAATTGACCGAGTAATTCATGACTTTGACCGAGTACATCTTGAAATTGACCGAGCACTTCATGAAATTAACCGAGCACTTCATGAATTTGACTGAGAACTCCCTAAATTTGACCGAGTACTTGTGAAATTGACCGAGTACTTCTTGAAATTGATCAAGCACTTCATGAATTTGGCCAAGAACTCCCTGAAATTGACTGAGTACTTCGTAAAATTAACCAAGTACTTCTTCAAATTGACCAAGTACTTAATGAAATTAATCGAGTACTTCATAAAATTGACAGCATACTTCATGAAATTGACCAAGTAATTCATGAAATTGACCGAGTACTTTATGAAATTGACCGAGTAATTCTTGAAATTGACTGAGAAGTCGCTCAAATGGGTAATGTTCTCGGGAGCTCTCAGTTATATATGAGTAGTTTTATCAGATGAATATTAGATTGGATGTAGATGAGTTGAAGTTGATTAGAGTGAGGTTCGGGTCGATGGATGTATGCAGACTAATAATCGATCGTGAAATTGACAAAGAACTCGGGCAATTGTTCACAATTATCCTCCACATTGACCTTCATCCATTTCTTTATTTTTCATGATGAGGGGAGATATGTTTTGTTGCAGATGGGTAATGTTCTCTGGAGCTCTCAGTTATAGATGTAAGACCCTATCCTAGTCTGTACTGTTCCGTTGACTCCTGCGATCTTTCCAACGAATTCCTACAATCCGTGACCTATAATCGATGTTTGTGCGCGACCCTAAGTCATATCATGTATATTCGAGTCGGTTTAATCCGAGACTTGTACTATTACGACTGCATCGTCGCCGCGGTTCCAACGCCGCGTCTTACACACCGATCCGATACCTTGGCCAGGAGATGTGGGCTAGCGTTTATTTCGAAGAAACGCTGTGTATTTGCGAACCCAAGAGAATCTCTACGACCCATCCCATCAATCAATCAATCAATCAAAGTACACACCCATACTTTCTTTCTCCCCAAGTCAAGCAACCACCAAGTCAACTCTCAAGTCAAGTACAACTATCACCTCACATCCATCACCTCTCTTACAACCACCACCCCTCTCTTTCTTTCTCAACATATTTTCCAAGCAACCAAAGCAACAAAAAAGTGCACGTCCAAGCACTTCCAAGAGAGAAAAGAGTGATGTGTGTGGCCCACTTCCCATCCCAAAATCCTCCATCCTAGCCATTCATCTCAAATCATCTTCCATCAAAGTGAGACACAAGGAGATCGGCGTTCCATCGAACCAAGTAGATCGAACGGTGGGTGTTTCTATAAGTCTAGATTTCATTATTTTGATGATGGGCCAAGTGAGGCCTACCGATTGATGGTATGGATCTCACTTTGGACCCTAAATGTGGCCAATGGTCCACTTTGATTCTCATGATCATTCCATGATGGGGCCATTCTCCATGGACCCCATCATGATGTTTATTTTCCTTGCATGGATAGGGTCATCTAGACCTTGCATTTCTGTGGAGAAAGGATCTCCACCGTTGATTTTGATCGGTAGGCCCATATGTAATGGGACCCACTTGTTGTATGTTGTAAATCATGAAAGGGAGGGCCCATAGTGTCGGGGTCCCTCCATCACTCGATCTCTTTCTTTCTCTCTCTCTCCCTCTCTCTTTCATTTTTTCCTATTGTATGTGATGATGTGGCCGTGTGGCCCACCCAGATGGACCCCACCATGAAGCGTGTATTTTATCCAAGTCATCTGTAGGTGGGGCCCACTTTATATATGTGTCGTATCCACATCATCCACCATTTGGTGGCCCACCTGAGCAGGGCCCACCCTATATGCGTGGTCTGCCTAAAACGTCCAGCGTCCAGGGACGCTAGACGTTAACTGAAAACACAAATATTAGCTTTGGTTCAAAGCTATTTGGGTGGGTCACTCCTACAGGCCCCACCTTGATGCATTGATCCAATCCAAACCGTCTATCCCGTTCCCCAGATCATTTTAGGCGTTGAGCCGAAAAATGTAGTGAATCCGATTTTCTAACGGGCCATAATATAGAAAACAGTGGTTTTCACCGTTAAAATGCACTCTGATTTTTCTACACACCGAAATATGCCAAATATTGGGCTTGTTTGGCTTGTCTTGAGCCATAAGAACCAGTGGATGGGGTGGATTTTGCTGATGCGGGCCCCACCCAGGAAAAACCTTTGAAAAAAAATATGCAACGCCTACTGCTGTAGCGTTAGCAACGTAGGACGCTACTGCCTGCTGGTGACGGGTAAGAGTGGCAGGAGCCCTGGGTCCCAGCCGTGGGCCCCACCATGCTATGTGTGAACATCAACACCGTGCATTGGGTGGGCCCCCTTTTGGCTGTAGGCCACCCCAAAAATCAGCCGTACGCAGAACTCAGGTGGCCCACACAGCAGGAAACAGTGTTGATTGAACGTCTGCCATTGAAACCCTTTTAGGTATCACAGAAGTTTTGGATCATTATGAAATTTGTTTTTCCTTTTCATCCAGGTCCGTGTGACCATATCAACAGATTGGATGGCATATAAATGTTATGGTGGGCCCCACGTGGGACCCACTGATGTATGTATTGTATCCCACACCGTCCCCATACATGGGTGAGACGGCTGGTGTACTTCACTCCAGCTACATAGCTGCTGGAGTGGCGTCACCAAGTTCGTCCACGCCGTCCATCTATGAGACCCACCATGATGCATGTGTTGCATCCAAGCCGTCCGACCATTTTGAAAGCTCATTTTAAGGCATGAGACTAAAAATAAGACAGGTCTAGGATCAAGTGGACCACCCAGCAAAAAGCAGTGGGGATTGAGCGTCTGCCATTGAAACTCTTTTGTTGTCACAAAAGTTTTGGATCATGAGGAAATTTATTTTTCTCTTAATTCAGGCCTGTGTGACCTTACAATCAGATTGGATAGAAAATAAATGTTATGGTGGGCCTTGAGAATTTAATGATGGAAATCATTATCACCACTGTTATTTGGAGTGCGATCCGGTTAATCTTTTGATATATATATATATATATATATATATATATATATATATCCAGTTGATCTTTTGATATAATTCCTTTCTTTTATATATATTTTTTGATTTCTAAAATAGATGAGTTGGGTTCGGCCCATTCGTCTTGGCCCATTCAACTCGGCCCATTCAACTCGGCCCGTTCAACTTGGCCCAATTGATTCAGCCCATTCATCTGGCCCATTTGATTAGGCCCGATGTGTTGTACAAGACCCGTTGTTAAGGCCCACCTCGGCATATATGAGACCCATGGGTTATGGCCCATTGTAATGTACGTAAGGCCCATTGGTGCTGTCCATTGATGCGGCCCACTTGATGAATATAAGGCCCATGTGATACGACCCATTTGATGTATTTAAGGCCCAATGGGATGTATATAGGTTCATTGCAATGTGTGATTTCACCATGGTGTATATAATGATGTTTATAACGAATCGTGCCTTGGGAGCAATGATGGTTTGACGTCCACATTGTAAGATTAATGTTGGTTAAATGTCCGCATTATAATTCTCCCTAAGGCTCATTGATAGGCCCATACGTGTTGTATGTAGGCCATCTAGGCCCATCCTCGTTAGAACACCATATAACATGCTTAGTATAACTCCATGATTCATGCCCATACGCATCATATGTATGCTTAATATGAGGAATGTTTGTTCACAGCATAAGCCGATGGGTTAAGACATTTACGGGACTCCTTATGAGACGAAATGCCTCACATGATCGCGCAGTATGCGCAGGATTACTGCATGACTGGTCGGTGTGACTCATGCATATCGCATATGTGTGACATGATCATTGTACGCCCTAGCGATATCAGGGTCATGGCCTCCACAAGCACATCGTGGATAGCCGTATCAGATACCGAAAATACTTGGTTCTAGCACTGTGGGCACTTAGGATGTCCTTGGGTGAGAGTCCCAGAACCGTTTTGGTACCAAGAGATGCTCCAACGTCTAGACTGAGTGGATACACGAGCACCTGAGTGCCGAATACCAGTAGGCCGCGTCTCCCACTGTGTCGTGGTCGGTTGGAAGGGGGTGTGGCCTATTCGCCCGAGTGAGGGAGTTATAAGCTAGGCTGAGTTTGACCGGCTCGTAAACGAGTTCGTTATCGACGAGCCGGGTAGGTATTTGCAAAGTACTAGTCAGGCAGATAGTGTGGTCTATTCCACTTACTGGGCTGTGCAGCTAGGGAGGCAGCAGTCAGTATGAAGTGTATTAGACCCCGGTGATATCCCAGAGAGCAACTGTACTGATATATGTACTTGATGAGAATTGACATGCTTGTATTGCATCTCTCATATGACATTCGGCTACGTAGGCCTCGCATTGCATCGGTATGGCCGATAGCATTCATGTCTCGCATCGCACGACCTTGGTATGGCCGATCGCATTCATGCCTTACATCACATAGCTTTGGTACAACTGATAGCATTCATGGACTTACCGCATATTTCTGCATTACTTTGATATTGTATACTTGACACTCTCCTTGTGCACATACTTACACCACCCTATAAGCTTTTGTAAGCTTATGCACGACCGTTGCGTGCAGGTGTCGTCGGATCACAGCAGCGTTGAGGCAGGAGTGCATGTCAGATTATATTGGAGCCTTTTGATCACCTTGTATTTCCCTTTCCACATTGTACTTAAAGTTTTTTATATAGTGGATATGTGGTGATGTTTGTTTTGTGACTTGGTTATGCTTGTGGTTATACTCCATTACAAAAAAAAAAAAAAAAATCATACTGAAAATCCTTCTTGTAGGATCCCAGATCGGAATCTGGCATATGAGCACCGGGATCCAAGAATAGGGCACTATGGAGGCTGTCGGTGCCGGATTTGGCGATCAGCAATTTTGTGAGCCCGTTTTTCAAGTTTGGGGCGTGACAATAGATGAGCGATTTTATGGGACAAATGTTAAATTGCATGCATAAGAGGTAAAATTGATTGGAGTGAGGTTTAGTTCCATTTGGGTCAGTTTTACTTCCATCCATTATAAGAGTTATTTTACGAATAACAAACCATCCTGTTATCGAGCTATACTGTTGAGCTTAAGTTGTTGGGAGTTGTGATGGATATGGAAGAGGTATATAAATTGTATGTGAGTCACTAAAATTGACTGAGAACTCAGTAAAATTGACTAATAAGTCGCTAAAATTGACCGAGAACTCCATGAAATTGACCGAGTACTTCATGAAATTCACCGAGCACTTCAAGAAATTCACCGAGTAATTAAAGAAATTGATCGAACACCTCATGAAATTAACTGAGTAATTAATGAAATTGACTGAGTACTTAATCAAATTGACCAAGTACTTCATGTAATTGATTGATCACTTCATGAAGTTGACCAAGTATGTAATGTCTCGAAAAAATCCGTACAAAGACCCAAGTACCACCTAAGGCTAAAATCACTCAGGACCAAATTCTTTAAAAATTAGACGAGAATTAATTAAGTACTAAACTGAATTAAGCGGTAAATTAGCTTGAACCACTTTAAATACGAACTGCAAGACCCAAAATCAGTAGAATCATTAATGCTACACTACCTAAAAACCTAGGATCAATCTCTAAACCCAGTTGCTCTCGGGAGAACATTGAAACTCCGTATCAGACCTTGACCGCACGTCGAAAGTCCGATGACCACGAAACTATACGATTATGACCGCCTCACTGGACTTGACAATCATCTCAGAAATCAAGTCCTAATAGTATCCAGAAACGCACAACTTGAGCCTGGAGCGAAGTGCGTGAGAAATACGAATATATTTAGAAAATGAACTCAAATTTAAGTGATTTGGGCCATTCGCTCGCAGGCCAAATTTAACGTTTTAGATCATTAGAATCTGACCCAAATACAGCCTCGGATAAGGAAAATTTCCCTACATAAGTCAGTGTACTTGTGGCCCTGATCGAGTGACGACAACCGTTGAACTGAAATTGGTCCACCACGGTCGATCTACAAATCTGATCAGACCAAAAACTTAACCTGACCCAGATCCAATTTTAAGGAACTTTCTCTAGACCGTATGCAGAAAAGGGGCCTCTAGATGTACTCCGTTGGACCGAAACGGCCGCTATTTGGCTATAACCTAAGTATATCATGGCCCTGGGGCCATTGAGGTCAGTTCTGAGCCTATATAAGCCCCTTAAACCCTCTCTCTCCCATGCCATATGAATTTGCAAAACCCTAAGAGAGAGAAGAGAGAAAAGAGAAGAAGAAAGTGAGGAGAAGGGAGAGAGAGTGTGGGAGATTGTTGTAGGGATTCATCCCTGCCACTCCACGTGTCGAAAACCGCTTCCATGTCGTGATACCGGCGATTCTGATTCTGTTATTGGGTA
This sequence comes from Magnolia officinalis, assembly GCA_021015155.1. Classification (NCBI taxonomy): domain Eukaryota; kingdom Viridiplantae; phylum Streptophyta; class Magnoliopsida; order Magnoliales; family Magnoliaceae; genus Magnolia; species Magnolia officinalis. Next base: position 25,599,966 of record JAJHSJ010000018.1, on the reverse strand, counting down.
AGAAATCCTAACCCTAATCTGTTTTAGGGATTCAAATAGAGTAAATGGTGAAATAGCTAACCTCTTTCATGTCATAAGTTGTCGTTGTGCCGTTGACGAAGACTTAGTGTATAAATTGAGTTTGTTATGTGTTTACCGGCGAAAGGTGCGGACTATAAATGTTTAGGTTATAGTTTTCAAGGCTTTCAATGTCAGTTAATGATTTATGACTGACTTGATTGCTATCACATATGCTTAGATATGATGTTTCCCGTATATTACACATATATGTAACTATGTTGATTTTCCTTCTTTCTACGTGTTTATTGAAATGTTTGAATGAATATGAATTAGGATTTGTGCTTGTTATGATTGATGTTTAAGAATATCTGATTGTTGTACGTATGACAACTCCCTTGTAAAAGGAATTGCTATAATACCTGTTATAACCACTATATTACCTGTATGTTGATATGTGCAGTCTAAGTGTTTAATAAAATGCCTGAATGAGAAAATGCTTGTTTAAATATATGTAATGAGGGCGTTGAGATAGGATTCTCAATTCCCTTATCTAGGGTTACAATTCCCTTCATGTAATCTATCTTACTACTATGTGATTTATAAATGAAATGCTTATGTATATTAACATGTACTCTGTGTGCTCATTAAAATGCTTATATGATATTTATATTTAAATTGGTTGCTACTTGCGATTTGAACTAGCACATATGAATGCCTATTGTCCGGGGTGTGACTTAGGACTACAATGTGGTCCAGGCAATCGGTAATGGTTTACGATCGGTGGCCGAATTGTTTAGCCACGACGGATACGTTCGAGGAATCTGAGTCGTACAGTGATTATCGACAGTGGTTAGGCCACAAGGAGTGCGTATGCGCTTCATGTCGATTAATACAATGTACGCTCATACTAGTCGAGCTTGTCAAGTAACTCGATTAGTCTAATGTATGTTCACCATGTATGGATGCTACTGCTTGAATCTAAGGTACCAACTTACCAATGAAAAGCTCGTTTAACCTTGGTACCTCGATCCGCTAAGACTCATGAGCTGAACATGGTGGTATGGGACACCGTGGTCGAGCTGTCGGCCTACGCTGGAGTGACAAGCCTCCCCGTAGTGACAAGTGAGCAACCCAGACTCGTGAGCCGAATACGGTGGTATGGGACACCGTATTCGAGCTGTTAACCTACGCTAATGTGACGAGCCTTTCTCGTAGTGACCTCAAGTTTAAATTAAAGCCTACGCTGAGGTGACAAGCCTCTTCGTAGTGACTTGAACTTGCCTGTCCACTGCTTTTAAATCAGGGGTGATGTTGCCCTATAACATGCCTATCATATGTGATTAACTAGGATTGACGACCCTAGATGGATCATCGTTTGGGTCAATGATATAAAGGAAGGTATCTTAACTTTTCGAATCTGTTGTATGAATAAACCTAATTAAGGACTTAGCTAACCTGACCATGCATTACATTGCACGGTGCTTTGGCAAGGAAGCGCATGTTTACTGGGAGTGTAGCATGCGCGATCGTGAGATGATGTCGCTAAGGGAGTGCAGGCGAGGGCATGCATCATTATCGCATACCATCCTTGCATTAACAAGAGTACTTAGGATATGATTGTTGTACTGTTTTATCATTACTGCTTGATTGAATTGATAACATGTTAACCTTTGCCTTATAGCTCCACTGAGTTGATCACTCACTCTCACTCTGGGATGGTATTTTAAAACACCAACCAGACTCTGTTTTAGATGCAGATACTGGCGCAACTTATGAGGCCGAGCCAGATTCTACGATGATGAGGTGGAGTTCTCTTACATGCATTATTAGGCGGGTCTATGTAGACCATGTTCTGATCGATGGGGATTACAGGGATGCTGACAAGATACTCTTACACTGTTATTCTGTATTTTGGAACACACATGTATATTCATCTTATCCATTTTGGAGCTATACATGTAATCATTTAACCTAGTAATCTGATCATACTCTGGGGACTTACAACCATTTATATACTTTATATATGTATTACAGTCTTCCGCTTGCGTAAGTTAACTGTCTCTGGAGTATGATATGTAGTTTTGGTATAATCCCGCTCATGTTGAATGCACTAATACAGACAACATTTAACCATCATTATCTATGTTACATAAGTGATGCGTTGGAACTCGGGAGTTGAGCTTATGCTCGACCCCCGATTTTCAGGGCGTTACAGAGCAATTAATGAAATTGACCGAGTACGTCGTGAAGTTGACCTAGTAATTAATGAAATTGACCGAGAACTTAAAGAAATTGACCAAGCACTTCATGAAATTGACTGAGTAATTAATGAAATTGACTGAGCACTTTATGAAATTCATCGAGTACTTCATCAAATTGACTGAGCACTTATGAAATTAACCGAGTACTTCATGAAATTGACCTTATGGAGAAAATTCAGTCAATTTTAAGAAGTACTAGGTGAATTTCATGTAATGCTTGGTCAATTTGATGAAGTGCCCGGTCAATTTCATGAAGTGCTCGGTCAATTTCATTAATTACTCGGTCAACTTCATGAAGAGCTTGATCAATTCGATGAAGTACCCAGTCAATTTGAAGTACTTGGTCAATTTTAGGGAGTTCTCGATCAATTTCATCGACTTCTCGGTCAATTTTCATCGACTTCTCAGTGTATTTCAACGAGTTCTAGGTAAATTTCTGTGAGTTATTTGTCAATTTTCGACGAGCACTGGTTAAATTTGAATGAGTACTCTCGATGAATTACTAACTGAAATTGCACATGTAGTCGGTGAATTGTCATCGACTGCAACAAAAATAGATTTATGAGATTTTTCACACTGTAAATTTGACCTTTAACCCCAATAGCTTTTTTAAAGATCCTTACCTCCCAGAGCCGCTGTACCAATGAAAGCCTAGTTGAAGAAGTAGAAGAAGAGTGCTTTGAAGTAAAACAAGATTTAGAACCCTTTGAAAGATTACAGAAAACCCTTATGGAGAAAACCCAAAATATATAAAGTATATCAATGCAACCAGTTTGAAGGAATGAACGTAACCCTGAGCATGATGGCAGATGACAGATATAGAATGATAATATCTGGAGATTCAATGGAGATTTTAAGAAGAAAAATAATGAAAAGAAGATGCATTCTTACGTTTTTTGTTATAAGGGAGTCAAAGGAATATAACCCATAAAGCAAGGGTATTTTCGTATGCAAATAATATGTCCATACATTAGTGGTTTAGTTTTGAAAAGTAAAGTTTGAGTGATTCAGAAAAGCCGGTGGGTAAAAGGTGAAATTTATAGTGGGAAAAATCTCTATCAACAATGGTATTATTGAGTTTCTGTAGAGCGGTACTTTGCAAATTGCTTTATAAAATTGTATGTTTATATATAATTTATTTTGAATACTTCAAAGAATAGTTGTAAAAGTTTCTGCGATAGGGATAAGTGTGTATGTAGATAGAGTGATTTTACATTAAGGGTTTTCTCTATATGGTGTGCTCATTCGGGTTAAGGTATGCACTAGAGAGCTTGGGAGGCTACGTGCTACGTGGTGGTTACTTTGCATAAATTACAGAGACATTGGAATCTCGGTTGGTCCTAAATCTTGATTCTTGCTCTTTATATGTGCTCTGGACCAATTTTGTCAGAGTAGATCTATATTCCTCCACTAGGAAGTTTAACTAGAGATGTTGGACACATGTCCTGCAAGTGTTGAGTGGGGCAACCCCTAGTTAGGGCTCACTTACACATGGTAGTATGCGAAGGCACAACTGCTCCACTGCCACATCTCCCATGCCTCTCTCACCTCTCTATTTCCTTTTCCTATTCAAAGGTCAGGGAGAGGGGGTGTTGGTCATGGTAGAGAGAGTGTATGTGCATGCAGCAGTGAAGGGAAGAAGAGAAAAAAATGAGGGCCTAGTCATTTGCTTGCCCGAGGTCACATGTATATCGGTACCGCGTGCAGATTAGCTACTAACAGTTTGAGTAGCGAGTCGTGATACTGCTACTAAAGTGATGACACCAAGTTCTGTGGCCCCACAATGATGTATGTGTTGTATCCATACCATCCATCCATTCAGATGAATGATTTAGGGTATGGACTAAAGAATTGGATAGATCCAAAGCTGAAATGGACCCCACCACACAAAACAGTCGGGAAAGTGGCACCTGGCGCCCAACGTTGAAACCTTCCTAAGGTCCACCATGATGTTTATTTGAGATACAACCTGTTCATAAGCTAACACAAATATCAAATAAGGGAAACTACAAATACCAACTTATCTAAAACTTTTGTGGTTGTTAAAGTTTTTAATAGTGGGCGCAACTCTTCCCAAAGTTTTCTGTGGTGGAGTCCACTTGAGCTTTTAATCGAGTTTTTTCCTACTGTACGACCCACTTATGGGCCACGCACCTTACTAAGCCCATTTATTCTTACCTTCCAAGAATAAGCCCCTGCTGTATGGATGACTTTTCACAGGTCGAAAATGTCCCTGCTTTATTAATTTCACTCCATTCTCTCCCTTACACCCAAATACACGTCCGAACTCATCTCTATCATCCCTATTCCTTCTTTGCAACCATTTTCTTCATTAAATCTCCATAGAATCTTCATCCTACTATCACATTACATCTTCCATGTTCCATTCTACTCAAGGCTACCTGCATTCTTTTTCTGAGAGGACATGGATGCATTGATAAACGTGAAATCTTGTAGGCTTTTCTCCGAAGAACGTGTTTCACATTAATGCACTCTTATTCTTCTTCTCGAACACGGATTTCACTGATATGGCGGCTGTGGGAGGTAAGCATGTTTAAAATCTAAAGAAATTACCTAGAAGTTTGTGGTCAGTTTCATGCATTGCTAAGTCAATTTTATGCGGTTATCCAATAAACTTCAAGAAGTTTGCGGTCAATTTGACAAACTTTCATGGTCAGTTTCACTTAGTTCTCAGTCAATTTATTGAATTTATCAGTCAACTTCATGCACTACTTGGTCAATTTTACTGTCAACTTCAAAAAGTGAACGGTCAATTTGACGATGTTTTGTGGTAAATGTAATGAATTTCTCGATCAATTTCATGCACTTCTCGATAAATTTCACACATTTATCAGTCATTTTCACTCAAATATGACGGACTCATCGGTCAATTCACTTAATTCGTGGTCAATTTCACTCACTTTGCAGTCAATTTCGCTCACTTTGCGGTCAATTTCACTCAATTTGCTGTCATTTTCAATCAGTTTGTGCACAAGTTCAATCACTTCACGGTCAATTTCACTCACTTCGCGGTCATTTTCAATCATTTTGCACTGAAGTTCACTCACTTTGTGGTTATTTTCAATCACTTCAGGATCGAAAAGTGAGTGAAATTCATCATGAACTGAGTGAACATGCCCTGGAAGTGAGTGAAATTGACCACGAAGTGAGTGAAAACCATCGCGAACTAAGTGGCATACATCCCTGCAATTGAGAACTTTGAAAATTTGACCGATAAGTCTGTCATATTTGAGCTTGTACAATTGGTGGATTTCCTACTAGGTCAAATCCACCTTATACATGTGAATATTAAACGAGTTATATTATTGTGTTTGTTTTCAGAAAATGGTTTCAGTAATCATCCTATGCTCATATGGTGGGGAGTTAGTAAGCGAAAACAATCGATACACATACAAGGGTGGAGACTCGAAAACTACTGCTGTGGGCGTTGACACTACATATGATGAGCTTCTATAAAAAAATGTACAGGATTGCGAAGAATAGACCTGAGGATTATGATATTAGGTTGAAAGCATTATATCCTTACACAAACGAATCAGTCCCTCTAACTGTAATTGAAGATAACGAAGATTTGAGAATTAGAGGTGGGCAAAAAGGACCCGATCCGCCCCGATCCAGCCCATTTCGAACAGAACCGACGGCCAAGATCGGCTCTGATCAAATCTGTCCATCCAGATCTGATCATTTTTCGGATCAGGTTCGGATAGTGACGTATCCGGACAGAACAAATTCGAACACCCGGACCGAAAGGGTCCGAACCGACCAGACCCGGGATGTAAATATCCCTCCGTTTTTCAAAATTATCTTTCCCAATAAAGTTTTACCGCTACGCGTCTTTGCTTTTCGTTTGGAGCTAAAAAAAACCCCGCCTTAGCCCCAAACTCTATCTTATCCCTCTCTTTATATCTGTCTCTCCGTCTGTTGAAGAAGAAGGCAAGTAGGAGGCAGAGAGATACCGTAAGATCTACCAAGCCTCTCTTTCCGCTGTTTGATTTTAAAAATTTCTCTGTTGGAAAGACATACACGGACATACGTTGGATAGCTGTGGACGGAAGAGAGAGAGAGAAAGAATCGAACGGGCGTCCTCTTGACAGCCAGACCCAAAGACGAAGCAGCGTCGTCTTGACAGCCAAATCCACAGACGGAAGCGGATGGGCTAGTGTAACGTTAGCAGTGGCTCTAATCACAAGGTACGTGTTATATCCAAACCGTCCATCCATTTGGCAATATCATATTAAATCACGAGGTATGTGTTTTATCCAAACCGTCCATCCATTTGGCAATATCATATTAAGAGTTGGGACAAGAATAAAATAGATCTAACCATTAAGTGGACCACACTACGGAAAGCAGCGGGGCATTGAACGTCTACCATTGAAACTTTTTTTTGGGTTCACGGACGTTTTGGATCAACATGAAATTTGTTTTTCCACTTCATTCAGGTCTTTGTGACCTTAAGAACAGATTGGATTTAAAAGAAACATTATGTGGCCCTACAAATTGTTTAACGGTGAAAATCATCATCTCCGCTGTAATTTATGGTGTGGTCCAGATGATCTTTGGATTTGATTCATTTTTTTGGATAATGCTCTAAAATGATCTCTGAAACTAGATGAACGGTATAGATATGATAAATACATCACTGTTGGGCCATGTAACTTTGATCTCCTTTGGACCGTTCGTACAACTCGGAGCTCAAGGAGCGTCAGTGCTCGTCTTCGCACGACACGTACCTACAGCAGGTAGGTATAGCTGGCGTTAGCTATATAGGCTATAGCCTATGTTAGGCTTGCAGCGCACGCTCTTATCATAGTGAGTAAACTAATTTGGGCCCACCGCGAATGCGTGTAGTTCATCCACACCGTCCATTCGTTTTGCCAGATAATTTTATGGGTTCAACTGAAAATTGATGGGTATACAAAGCTTAAGTGGACCATACCACTGGAAAAGGTGAAAGTATTGATTTCAACCGTTGAAAATTTTCTAAGGCCCTCGACGATGTTTATTTGTCATCCAACCTGTTCATAAGATCAGAAAGATATGGGTGAAGGGAAAACACAAATATCATCTTGATCGAAACCTTCTGTTGTCACCAACAATTTTTCAATGGTATATGTTCAATTCACACTGTTTTGAGTGGAGTGGTCCATTTGAGGTTTGGATATACTCCATTTTTGAGATAATGCCCTAAAATTATGTTTCAAAAGAGATGGACGGAGTGGATAAAATGCATGAATGCCACTGGGGCCCACTGAGTTTACTCAGTACGCAATCCGTTGCCCTTTGACCGTTGTACAAAGCTTCTTCAAAAAGCTAATACAAAGCTTCTTCAAGAAGCTACCCTTCGTACAAAGCTTCTTCACAAAGCAACCCTTTGTACAAAGCTTATTCAGGGAGTTATTTTGTCTACTGAGTAAAGTGTGTGGGGCCCATTTTAAAATCTTTTTGGTTTATCCACACCATTCATCAGTTTTTTCAGATCATTATAAGACATTGTCCAAAAAATGAATAATATTAAAAGATCATCTCGACCACACCACAAATAGAATCAGAAAATGATTTTCGCCGTTAAACAATCCGTGTGGTCTACTGGATAGTTAGATCTGTCTTATTTTTCGTCTCAAGCCTTAATACAAGGTCACAAAATGAATGGACGGTTTGGATTTAACACATATCCCATGATTAAACCCACACAACTAACTATTAAATATACAAAATCAAAACTTTGCATGTATTTAAAAAGTAAACTTACTTGCCATGTTAATATACAGTGAAAACATGAGTACGAAAGTGAAAAGCTCTTTCAGAGCTATGTGGGGCCCACCTTGATGTATATGTTTTATCTAAGTCGTTCATCCATTTTGACATATCAATTTAGCCCTTGATAAAAAAAATGGCATATGTTAAAGGTTGAAGTGGACCACATTATATAAAAAGTTAAATTAAATTTACACATATCCGAATCGTATCCAACTGGATTCGACTCAGTTTTTCTGTCCGGGTTCGGGTAAGGTGAATCATGTATAGGATCTGTTCGATTCAGGTTACCCGGATTTGATTCCGGATCTGATCGGATTCGGGTCCAAGCATTGCTAAATCGGATCTAATCGGGTTAAACCCAATTCGTTCCGATCAGGACCGATGCCCACCTCTAGTGAGAATGTTCTTGGCAGCACAGTTGAAGCATCCGGATCACTACATCCCTTTATTCATCAAGACAATGCAGCGCGTTAATGAGGCAATACTCGAAGACTCGGTGGCTTACAATGGTTTCGAACATGACGCCCCAGCTATTGGAAGTTTGGGTGAGGAACATGGCTTGAAATATGAATATATGACATCACCTTCATAGGTTCCTCTAAGCAACATCCAGTACCCGAGCCGGCTCAGACATCAAACTTCAAGACAAGTCAAGTGAGCGTGTCGGCTGACTTCAAGCTCAGAAGTAAATATACGGCATCACCTTCATTTACAATAGTAGATTTGCCCTCAACATCCAAAACCAGAAACGTAAGTGAAAGCAACATTCCATTGCCCGAGTAGGCTCAAACATCGAAATTCACCACCGGCCTTACAATTGTGTCTTTCGAGGATGCTGATTTCACCAATGCAAACCTGTCACTGTATTCATATCCACTTGATGACCTGATTGATATAGCCGTTGGCCAAACGTTTAAGGACAAGAGCCGGTGTAAGTATGTTTTGAGCCAATTTGCAATTCGTAACAACTTTCAATACAAGGTCTTATATTCCACATTCAAGAAATTCACCGTGGCGTGTATGGAAGATAAGTATGAATGGATGGTACACGCATCTAGGGTGAATGATGCGGGGATTTTCAAGATTAGGACTTACACGTCCATACATACATGTGGAATGTCATGGACGAAGAGCAATCATCGGCAAGCAAGCAGTAAGATAGCCAGTGAATTGGTTGTCAATCGCATTGAGCAACGCCTGAGATTAATGCCGAAGGACATTATATTAGTAATGCAAGAGAAGTATAATATTCTTATTAGCTATAAGAAGGCATGATGCGCTAAAGAAATTACAATCAATCGCATAATGGGGTCTTACGAAGACTCTTATAAAGAACTCCCGATGTACTTGCATGAGTCGAGGATGGCAAACCCAAGGACGGTGACTGCCCTACTTATGGATCCACAAACGACGAGGTTCGAGAGATGTTTTGTTATGCTCGAACAGTGCATCAGAAGTTTTCAAACATCTCCGTGAAGAGTCTTGGTCATTGACAGGACGCATCTAAAAGGTAAGTACAAGGGTGTTTTATTCGTTGTTACGGGTTTGGATGGTGACAATCATATCTTTCCAATCGCTTTTGGTATCAGAGAATCAGAGAACAACGCAGTTAGAACTAGTTTCTTACCTACCTCAGCTGTTTGTTAAGGGATCTACCTGGTCTTATGATCATATTAGACCGACATAAAGGTCTAATGAAAGAAGTTCCCCAGGTCTTCCAAGCAGCAATCCATGGCTACTACGCCTACCATATATATCGAAACTTGGTGGACACGTTCAAAGACAAGTCGTTACAAATCTACAACTGGAAAGTTGTAAAGACTTGTAGGAGGGGTGAGTTTGAAAAGTTAATGCATGATATCGAACTTGTCAACCCCCCGGTACATCCATGGCTGAGGGAAATAGGGTATGAAAAGTGGGCATCTTCGCACTTCCCAGAAAAAAAATCAATTTGGTCACTACAAATATAGCTGAGTGTGTTAATGCTCTATTCAAAGAAGCACGAGAATATCCCGTGACTATGCTGATAGAGACGGTCAGAATGAAAATTCAAGAGATGTTCTATAAGAGAAGAGAATCAGCATCATCATTCGTTGGACCGTTGACACCGTGGGCCGAGAAATAATTAAAGGATCTCATATCGAAGGCACAAGATGTTCGTTGCCATGCAATTTCTCGGTATGAATACTATGTTTTCATGTTCTTTCAGCATGTATAAACTATAATCTTCCTCATTATTTGTACTGCTCCCCGTTGTACATGGCGAGGAATTACTAGATCATGTATGAAGATTCCGTGTACCCAGTACGGGACAAGAGTCAATAGGAAATTTCTTCTGGATTCAAGGAGTATTGTGCGAGTATCAAGCCCCCGCTACAGAGGAGGTCAGCTGGAAGACCGAAGAAGGCATGGATCCTTTCCCGGGGAGAGGAACGAAAAACAGTAAAGTGCGGACATTGCAAACAAACAGGGCATAATCGCTGGAGTTACAAATTTCCAATACCTCCGAAATAATGTAATTTGTAATGCAGTTTTTGTAATACGACTGTGAATGTTATATATTGAATAAATTTGTTGCTTTCTTTGAAATTGTGAATTTCTTACCATTACGATTCAAACCTTGAATAAATAATAATGATTGGCTAGATACTTTCTGAAAATATATGTCCTATAGGGATTTCAGGAACCTGCTACTATTATGCTTATAATCCGAGTTATGAAAATTAGATTTGGGTGGTGTGAGTAGGATCGCATTGAAATCAGTTATAATAAATCTAGAACTCTTATCCGATATCCTTGTTGGCATAACCTGATTCATGTTACAAGTGCAAGTTCTTCACTAAGGCCACTTCGCGGTCAATTCCATGCATTTCACAGTCAATTCCATGCATTTCGTGGTTAATTCCCTTCACTTCATGGTCAATTCCATGCATTTCGCAATCAATTCCCTTCACTTCGCAGTCAATTCCTTGTTACTTCATGGTCAATTCAGTCACTTCTCAATAAGGGAGTGAAGGGAATTGTCCTGAAAATGTATGTTGTAGCCAATGGTCCACATTCAACTATAAAAACCCATTAACTATTTGGATAAGGCTTTCCAGCTAGAGAAAGTCCTAGGACATGATCGATTTGCAATGGTACAAATCCAGGTGAATGGAATTGATGATTTTCACTCCATATTGTGTACCCACATTGTGTTAAATAAAGTCATCATAAGGACATTCAGTACATAAGTTGCAAAGAACACAATACTCATGCATTTTAGGTAACCCATAAAGTTTTTCCATAAAACCACTTTCATTCGACAAGACATTAGTACATAAGTTGCAAAGAAACATGTAAGATGCATGAGGATGTTGCCTAATACATGCAGACATACGAAGTGACTATCATGAGGATGTTAGCTAATACATGCAGACATACGAAGTGAGGGAGTCCATATCTAGACAACTCCTTACTGTGATACTGAGACCGGGGAGGGAGGGGGCGCTCCCTCCTTTTGTACACAGCACAACACCACCTTTATCGTTCCCAGGTTGCCTTGAATTGGTGGCACTTCAGGAAGGTAGTCCGGAACGGCATTCCCCACATTGGGCTGGTCAGCTGCCCCTTGGCAGCCTTTTGTTAATTGGTGGCAGTGCAATCTCGTTCATCCATTCCGCCAAGAGATAGGCGGACCAGGCGGCCGTCACCCTGAGGCCTCATTTCCTGAAAAGCATTCTTATAAGGTTTAGAATCATTAAATCCACGATTATGACATTCAATACATGTGCATTCCGATAGCAATATCATATAAGTGCTAACGACCACTATTAACATTTCAAACATTACTCAAATTTAGGTAACTTCAAGCATTCCATTAAAGTAAAATTCGTCAATGATACATAGGCTAACGCATTACATGCACAAAGACAGAAAATGCAAGAGTCGCTAGTAGATAGAAAAACTTAAGGAAACTATGACCTAAATAAGCAAAGCAACCCTATCTAGAATTAACAACCTAAGAAAGCAACTCTTACATCATGCTACTAATCCTTCGAGTCTGGCGAAGGAGGGAGTGCTCCCTCTTTCTGTACACAACACAAAATTACTTTCACTGTGAGAGATAGCTTCTTAAGACTCCTCTTCAGGTTCTCCTGGTTCTCTTCTATCTTGGCCATACGGGCACCGAGCACATCCAAGCTCCTGCGCTCACTATGTGCGACAGGTGGCTCCCTGTCAGTGTCCTGAACCTCTTCTTCTCCTTCTTCCTCATCCTCTTCTTCATCTCCACTTTCCTCATCTGCTTTGTCCCCAAACTCTTCGATGCAGGCCCTACGCTGCTTAGGGCTCATCTTCAAGTGGTTGAGAGCTTCCTCATCAATTATCTTGATTGGGATGGGGAGTTCTTCGGGCTGCCTGTACCCATAGTTATGAGCAATCTTAAATATCAACCGGCCAAATGGAAGCGCCTATTTCTCGTGATTAGATAGCGCGACATTTACAATTTGAGTCAACACAAGCGTGGGTAGGCAAACCTTCTCTCCCTGCCCCACCTAGTAGAGAAAATTCTACCATAAACCTGGAGCATTCCGTGCGATTACTGGCCCTCGGATACACGTTGTAAGTGCAAATGTGGTGGAGTAGGCAATAGTCAGGGGTCAAATCTGTTGACTTCATGCTGCTTCCCCGCCTCCACTCAACAAGTTGGCCACACAAGTGGCGCGTTTGGCGGTCCCTTTACTACTTTTTCGATATATTATCTTCATGGGCATGCACAGTCTCGTTCTCTACTCTGAGGATGCAAGCAATAACATCCATGCCAATATGAGCCTCTTGCCCGCCGAGGCTAATAGTGAATCCAAGCGGCTCGAGAGAGGGCTTTGCATGCGTGAATAGAAGGTCCGCACTAGACCCTCGTTAGCTCGATACTTCCCTTCGAACATCGGGCCCCAACCATTCTCAAGGAGGTAGTCGAGTAATTGATGCTCGCCAGGTAGCTTTTCATCCACATGCGCCTTAAAAACAATCCTGCGGTTTCTAAACTTGCCGAACTCAATGCCTAGCAGTACCGCTCTAGTAGGCGGGGCTAGGGGGTCGAAACCTCATTTTGATCTCCGTTCATTGCTTAGCCTCACACTGTTGTCTTGCTTCTTCTTGGATTTCCTTTCGTGGCTTGGCCCAGCTTCGTCGGGGGTCGTCCGCTTCTTCCCCATAAGAGACAAAAGCATGGAAATGGAGAAGATCAATGATATTACCTCAAAGAGAGCCATGGAGTTGGATTTCCACCCCTTGTGCAAGAATGAAGCAAGGAATGGAAGCTTCTTGGAAAGAAGGGTCCTAGTTGATGATTTTTTAGGGAATGAGGGGTGTGGGCCCCTTAGAAGAGGGGTTTTGACTCAAATGGGGTAGGAGTGGGTTATTGTTGGGATGGGTTAAAGGATTTGGGGGTTGGAATGGATTGAAAAGAGGGTTAGTGATCTAGAAAATGGGTTTCGGAAGATTGAAATGAGAATGGGGTGAGGGTTTGAGAGTGAGGGAGGTAGAGATGGGTAGAAAATGGTTTTAGGGAGAAGCCCCTAGGGCTTTCCAAGGGTTTAAAAGGGGTAGGAAGGGGTCCCCACACGTGGGAGGGCCCCACTTGAGGTTCGGGCCGGCGGTGGCCCCGCCATGCCCTGTCATGGTTGGCGGCAGCCTTACCGCCATCTGGCTGGTTCGGCAGTGGCCCCATCATCCGCTGGTTGGTCTGGCGGTGGCCCGCCACCCATTCGATGTTTTCGAGATCCATGGGGTCGCGACAACCCCTTTAACGCATCAGTTGGGTCCGCTAATTGTCGGGTTCGCATATTATGCCCTAAGGATCGATTTCCTATGTATATGGTGATCTTTCGAGTTTGAAAACCCCTCTATTTGGTGGCCCTGGTGGGCCAGAGTCTCTCAGACTCGAGGCAAGGACGTCTTGTCCCGCCAAATATTGAAACTGAAGCGGATCCTACCTCAGGTAGGACTATCGGACATATAAAGTACATGTTTAGGACAGCGCAAGCTACTCCCGCAGCTTGATCCTACCATATTTAGGTCGGATCATCACCGATCATTGAATTCCCATCACAGTGATTCAGATCACTTCACGTAGCCTAAGCCTCTTCTATAGATGAACCCTAGGCTAGCATTTCAATGTTCAAATTGGCCAAATGGCTTGGTCGTAGGGTCCTATAAGTGTTGCTAAGTTCGATCGCTCCCACCGATGTAACACCCCGTACTTTTTAGTACTCAGGTGTTACCGTATAACAACCTAGTATAAATACAAACCTAGTTAAGTGAACATGCACTTTCATTCTAGTCTAGATCCTACCGTTAAAAGCAATCCCCACCTATATATCAAGTTACCCACCTGTTGTTATTTAAGATAAGCCATTAGATGTGTTGATGACTAGATTAGGAAAGAATCTGAACGTCAGACAACATCCAGTTGGGTTGACTAAGCTGCGAAAATATTAGCTTCAGGACTTGGGTCACCTAATCCACCATCATAGTCCATGATCTTTGATCATATGAAATCCTCACTAAAATGCACAAGATTAGTTATTCAATTTAAGATTTTGAACCTATTTGACCACAAAATTGGCCATCTAACCATCCATCATAGGCCATGAAACATCCTGATCATCCAAACAAACTCCTAAGGCCCTTTTGACCGTTAGAGTTCGAATTGAAATCAATCTGACCGTCAGGTTAATAAAAGTCAATAAAATAAAACAAAATCTAGTTTCAATGGCCCACCTAAGCTATGATCCACCTCAATACTGGTCAGATATCCTATTAGGAGTCTCTCGACGATTAATATCTAACTTTGGAATGATTCGGCCAGCAGATCGACAAGAATTCACAAGTAAAGCTTAAAATTTAGAGGTATGGCCCACCTGATCTCTTGATCTGCCCAACCTTTGGTTAGAGACCTTAATTAGGGCCTCTAAAGTGAATGGACGGAGTACATCTCACGAAACATCACTGTGGACCCCACTTTCTAAATAGGCGTGTACACGGATTGTGTGCACCCACAGTGCACAGGATCGTACATACGGTCAAAACGGGTTTGACTTGATAAAAATTAGAGAAATCAAGGATTTCTCCATTTGTCCCGCCATTTGCGAATTCAAACGAACCACAACCATCCATTGATGCAAATCGGCCCACTATAATATCCCACATCGAAATCCAAACTGATCATCTTCTGCAGATGGTCCCACCGACCCTAACCACGATGAAATCCACGGCCGACATACGCCCACACGAACTTGATCAGTGACCGATCAAGCATTGGAAAGGGGAGTCGCTGTCGAGGAGAAGAAGTCCACGTTTGCAGTTGCGCTGGCAAATCCAGCTGTTGGAGAGAGTCGGATGACAGCCATGTACACAACAATAACCTCATCACCCCTACCATTTCCGGTTATAGCCTTTACTCAGCAAAAAGGGGAATGAATCTTTTCCATTCTTAACAACTGTCAATCCCAGCCATCACTCGCCTTCTAAAAGCTTCATCCGAGTAATCGGGGTGTCTGGTCTAGGGCTGCTCGAAAATCTCGTAAGGATAGACGAGATTTTGGCGAGTCACAACCATATCTCGTACCGGCGTCACTTCAAGACAGATGTTATCACCACTGCCTATTCTCACCGTCGAATGGACCCCACAAGCCTGATGGACACCATCTGGACCATTTGAACGTACCATATCGTTGAATCACCCATCCAATGTGAAAACGCCATTATCAGCTGACCATCTTCTCCAAAACGGCTGTGGGACCCACTTTCTGTAACCGCAATCATTACACCAATCCGAGACGTCCATCTTGTGGCCCATCCCCTATAATGCACATCAGAGTTTAGATCAGAGGCCCATGCATAAGATCAGATGCTAGGGGAATCCCTGATGACGATCATTCTCGGTTATTTCACGCTAACCCCGTGCTAATCTCGGTGGTTAGTTGTGGAAATTTCCAGAAGAAGAAAGGCTATAAATAGTCATCTTATTAGGGTGAATCCCAAGAAAGAAAGAGGAAAGAAATAGTGAGAGAGAGAGAGAGAGAGAGATTGGGCGCCGCTGGAGCGAGTTGCATGCCCTGTAGCAACTTGACTCAGTGAGTCGTTCGTTGTTGTGAGGAAGATTAAGAGAGATGAAGAAGATAGTGAGAGAGAAAGAAGAAGGGAGAAAGGAAGAGAAGTTGCGGCTGTTGTGAGTCCCAACTGTCCATCCGAAGTCGACCCATCTTGCTGATAGATCCTCCAACCGGCCTCAACTCAACAGCTTATGAGTCACCTCTAGCAGCAACTCACCAGATCTGTGTCGGGTCGACCCAAGTACCAACCAGATTGTCATTCCAACTCGGGAGCAAAATCCAGCAGCATCCAATCCACCATTTCGAGCAGATCCAGTTCGATCCGAGCTGACTCGGTGGATTTGTGAGCTGCAAAGAGACCCCTGTTTCAATCCATCGTTAGAGGAGAGCATACTCGGATCTCCCATCTCATTGTTGGTGGGAAATAACTCCTACCTAGGTATGTAACCAAAGCCACTGTCCAGTTGCAGTTTATCTTGACTCGACTATGAGTTAACTCATCCAGTTCCCCAACTGACTCAGACTAAGATTGACGCCAGGGTTATTTAAGGAGAGTCTGGGGAACATCAGACCCAGAAAACTAACAATCCTATTCCATGATTGGTAATTATCCCAAAATCCATCTTAATCAGCTTATTATTTGATGGTTTCAGCTGGGTTGACTCGGTGTTAACTCGTTAAAATGACACTTCCGGGAATACCTATAGCTGACTACACTGAAGGTTAATCGTATCATGCCTACTCTTCGACGACTGTGAATAATCGCCATCCAGGTATAAAAAGAACGACCACTATCTAGTGTTAAAAACCTCACTCAATTCAGTTGTGAGTTGACTCGTCCAGTTTTCCAACTGAGTCGGCTTGATCAAGACTCACAGATGTATGGTAACAATCTATTCAGGTACTTCCAGCAATTGTCTACCTTGGAGGACATTCCTTCCTTCAACAAGTCTAATCAAGTGAGTAGAGTTGAGGCTTATATAACTATTAAACTATATGTGAATTAGGATTAGAAGTCTAAACTTGTACTTGGATTTTAGGATCCTTGCATTCACCCCATAAGAACCTTACAAATCAGAGAAAATACCTACCTAAGGTGAGGGATATCCCACATGGCTTCCTCATTTCATTGAATTCTAAGATTGTTTAAGCTTAAATGTATAAAGACATTATAATTGTGAAGTTCGGGTTTGGATTAAGTTTGGAGTCGTGTCGAGTCGACTCAAGTGACGAGGTGAGTTGATCTCGTAAGCCTCTTATTAGGTCCTAATTAAAGTTTGATTTAAATGTAATGGATCTTAAAATTTTGAATTGAATGTAGGGAATTAGTTTTTCCCAAATCACTACATTGCGATTCGCCTCATTCGAGTTCAGGTTAAGACTCCATCCTAAGGTGCTTGCAATTGTCCTATCGACATTAGAACATGGCCTAAATTAAGAGGTGAGGATCACCCTTCAAGCTTTTCTACATCTTGATAGTTAGCATAGCTCGTTTATTTTATCTCTTGCCTAAAATAACATCTAGTGAAATTGATGATAAATGCTAGTCTCTATTTGAGTAATTCTTTATAATGACCAATGGTTAGACTTATATTCGAATATAAACATGCGATATGTCTCGAATATTCCACTTTACATGTGTAATTACTTTTGATAATGTGCTTGGCTTGTTTGCCACTTGTGTTTATTTAATGGTCTTTTCCGGGTGGTTAGTTCTTCTTGGGCGTACCTTTGGGTACTTTTTCGGGTGACTAATTCTCCTTGGGCGATCTATATTACATGGTCTTTTCTGGGTGGTTAGTTCTCCTTGGGCATTGTAACACCCCGTACTTTCCGGTACTCGAGTGTTACCATGTAATTTAATTTAATAATTTTAAAAAAAAAATAACGCAACCTAAATATATATACACTATGAAATGTATATACTTTGTAAAGATTTAAAATCTCATGTTAAAATGATACGTGTGTACTTGATGTTTATATAAGACATTATGAAAATAATATTATATTAAATAAACATAATGAATAATGAATTCACAACATAAAGTCAAATTAAAATGTAGCATTGAATATTTTTTTATGGAATTGTATATTATTTAACAATATCATCAAATACAAATATAATTTTAATTAAATATAATATTATACAATCTTCAATTTCCTTTATACGTATAATATGATATTGTATATTATGAATTATGTATATAGATGAATGTGGGAACAACAGTATGTAATTAGTAATATGCTAATGTTAAAAGTATATTTATATATATATGAATGAGATTTTAAATATCGTAATTATAAGTAATATGCAAAAATAATAAAAATTATATTAATATTAGTCTCTGGTTAGTCATTCATTACAAAAGACATACAAATAGCCAATAGGACCCTTTTCAACCGTTGACGTTCAATCTTGGGACGATCTGACCACTAGATCAATGGAAAGCCACCATTAGAACTAGGAATTAATCTGTACGACCCACCTGGACCTTGGATCTGGCCCACCTTTGGTCTAGGGCCCTAACTGGACTTGTGAAACCAAATGAACGGGGTGGATTTCCCACAAACATCATGGTGGACCCCACCTAGTGGAGTGCATGTGCACAACTGGTGCACACCCGCAATGCACCAGCTTCCCAAACATGGTCAAACGGGTCTGACCCGCAATTTCCATAAAAAGAGAGATTTCTCTCCCTCTCTTCGTTTTGTACAACCGATGGACAGCGTCCGTTTGGGACGCACCATGGCCCACCTTCTTGGATCCGACGGGTGATCTGAACCATCCATCGTGTTCAGGGCTTGAGCCCCACCAAAACCTACCTCATCTTGCAGGTTGGAATGCATGTGCATGAGCACAATCCTCGGTGCAAGCAGGCCTTACAAACACATGCTCACCAAAAACGGGAACTGTTCTGCTCCAGCTGGCACGATCCGCGTGCGTGGGAATACGTTGATCTCGGTCGTTCATCCGAGAGAGATCCTAACCGTCCGTTCCAGACCGCCCTAGGGTTTTCTACCCACCGTAAAGAGAAACCACAGATGATTTCAGTTTTTCTAGTCGAACTCAAGTTGGTTTCCACCAGATCTAATCTGGGATGCCCATATTCATTCCGACGGCCTAAGGGAGTTCAGGGCTTGATTTAAGTCAAAAATATGGAGCTGCAACAGATCTCTCTCCCATACCCTTGCCGCAGTCATCAACCAGCCGTTTTCGTTCTATCTTATAACCCACGGAGAAAAGATCATTTGAGCTTCATTTCTTCTATCATCCAAGCTTGCTGAGGTCCATTAGATCAGTCCACAATAGGTAGAATGAAGAAAGACCCGCCAGATTTTGATCCGCCATTAGAGCCACACCTTTTTCCTCGGCAATCTTTCAACCATGAAATGGTGCTGTTAGACCGAGTCCGAGCTCTATGCGGTTTCAGAAGAAAAAGGAGGAAGGAAAAATAAGAAGAAGAAAAGAAAAGAAGAGAAGGGAGAAGAAATAGAAAGGAAAGAGAGCGAGGCTAACTCGAGAGCCTGACTCGCTGCCTCTTCACGCAGCCACCACACCGGCTCAGCTCGACTGAGGTTGTGTCAGGCCTGGTTTGACAGCCGTTGTTGGGTGTTTCCAGCAATAGGAAGGAAGAAGAAGAGAAGAGAGAGAGAGAGAGAGAGAAGGGAAGTTTCAGCCGGGTTTGATTGCCACCAAGTCAACTGAACTCGGCTCGATTTGAGTCGAACCGGTCAATCTTCTTGTTGGGTGTTTCCAACAGTAGGTGAAGAGGGAAGAAAAGAGAGAAAAAGAGAGAGTGAAAGGAAAAAAGAGAAAATGAGATGAGGGGTGCGCCTGTGCTGCACCCGACTCACTGTCGAGTCACGGCTCAAGTTGGGCATAGTTCGACCATTTCGGATGCTTCCAGCTGCAGGAAGGAGGAAAAGGAAGAAAAGAAAAGAATGAGAAGGAGATAAAGAAAACCAGCAAAAGAAGAGAGGGAAGAAGGAGAGAGGAGATGGAGTCAACTCGGTTTCAAACCTAGTCGACTCACTGAGTCAGGGCTGATCGAATCCCATGTCATTCAGGGACCGTGCTCGGTCAGCAGATCAACTACATTGGGGCTCCCAATCCCGAGCATAATGCTAGGCATCGTCATCAGGTAACCTTTCCAACCGAGTCCAAATCGACCGAGTCGACTCGATGAGTCAATGCTTTCTTTTTAAACTAGATATGTCTCATTGTATTAATATAATTGTTACCACTGTTATTTATTGGGATTGTAATATTAAATATGACTAGACATTAGTGGGACATTTATGCTAGGACTAATTATTATACACAAGTTTCAATTATTAAATAATAGTATTTTATTTACCATTTTAAATATTTGTTATTGGTAGTGGATTGTGCCAATTGGTGTCATCATAATGATTATTAACTAATATTAACTATAACACTAATGTTAATAAATATTTTATAATTATTAAATTAGCACTAAAATTAAATGCACAAAATCTAGCCTATACCT
This sequence comes from Magnolia officinalis, assembly GCA_021015155.1. Taxonomy (NCBI): domain Eukaryota; kingdom Viridiplantae; phylum Streptophyta; class Magnoliopsida; order Magnoliales; family Magnoliaceae; genus Magnolia; species Magnolia officinalis. The sequence goes on along the minus strand of JAJHSJ010000018.1, from coordinate 25,579,317 downwards.
AGACTCTAAGATAGAATTTCAAACCTAAGTAACTCAAACCCTAGACCTATACTTAAGACACAAAAGGTAAGCTAAAGTATGAATCTAATTGTAGAAATTCATAACTCATGGTAGGTCATAGTACATATTATCATGGCTAGATTCACTATTGAAAGTTATGACTATTATCAGTAAGAAATGCTATCATTTTCCTCGGGGGTTAGTGTAATTCTTATTAATATATTAGTATTGGTCCTTATCATTGTTAGTGAAAATTTTAGTATAATTACTTGTATTACTTAGTAGGTTATTAGTAATTACAGAAAATATTAGATAATGTTGAGATATTTAAATATGAATTTGAGAATCACCATTATAAATATTGATTGATAAATACTCTCATTACGAATATTATTTGATCTATGGTACGATAATAATAATAATATTATTATTATTATTATTAATTCAGAATTTAAATCCTAAGAATCTAAGTCTAGGGCTAAACCTTAGGATGAAAACCCTAATTCGACATTAAAACCCTAAGATAGATAAACTAGACCCTAAGTTGTGACCTAGGTAGTGTGCAGAACCTGTATCTAATTGTACAAGTTCGTAATTTGTGGTAGGATACAATTCTAAGGGCGCAAGCACTTAGCGACACTAGAAGGCGATTCAAAGTATAAGGTGATGATTCTTCCCCTTGAGCTTTTCATCTTCTCATTAGCTTAAGTTATAGTTTTTATTTAAATTTATAATTGATATCTCCCTTTATAATCACATATGTTAGCTAGTGGAAATTGAATTGTTGTATCACATGCTTTATGATTACCCGGTACAATTGTTCATGCTTGTGGATTATTTGTGGATTGCTTATGGAACTTAAACTGGTACATTAATGGGAAATTCCCACAAATGAATGTACACCCATACTTGGGATGTAACTTGACTAGTTGTGATTGCAATGGACCTTCGACTTAGTGGTAATTGAGTGGTGGTCTAGATGGATCATTGATGTGGGTCTACCATCCAGGGTTGTTGTGCCCAATGGTTTTTAAGGATGGTCTTTATCGTATGGTTTTCATATTCGCCCTATGTGGCATATTTTGATACTCGCCCTACATGGTTTTATTTAATATTTTCCCTACATGGGTTCGATGTTTTATACTGTGCAACCATGCGATGATAAGCCCCATATACTGTAATATGATTGACCACTAGTCGATGAGTTTCCATTAAACATCCCAAGATGGTAGTCTCATGGGTTAGGGATGGTAGTCATGGGATACTATGCCCGAGCCGTCGGCCTACGCTGGGCCATGTGCTCCCCGTAGTGACCTTTGAGCTTATCTAAATTGGCTGGTTGTAAATGGACTAATAATGACTTGGCTAATCATGCATACATGGCACGTATTGTTCTAACTGGATGATGCTTCACAGGTTCGATGATTCCGACTGGATGATGTTTCCCAGGTTTGATGATTGCATGGGTGACGACCCACTGTCCGCACTGATAAGCATCCCCTGGGCGATGATTTCATTCACGCATCCATGCATCTAACAAGACCTGCATCATGTATTGTTTTGTATGCTTTATTTTATAACTATGCTTACCTAATGCGGTGGTGTGTAATCTTGAGGAAAATTCACACTAAGTTGGTCACTCTTCCATTAAATATATAACCGTACAGGTAGTACAAGTGGCTTGAGTGATCTTCAGGTTTAGGCTGATGAGGAGCAGAGTATCACTATTGAAGATGCATGATTGAATTGTGAAAAGTTGCTAAATGGTTTACAGCCCCAGATTTACTATAACTTGCTTGTTTACATGTAACATTTTTTCACTTGTAATTGTAAGTATCGAGACATTAGTTTGTATAAGTCATTATGGGCAGCCTCTTATATATCCTAAATGAAATTTGAAATTTCCTTTTATGCTTACTTGTCCATCCTACGCTCATCTACTTACTCTGATGAAAGAAAAAAAAAAACATATATATTTAATCATCCTTTAAGGTTAACATTCGGGTTTTTGGGAAACGGGTTGTGTACTCGGGTCCTGAAAAGTCGGGGCATTACAGGCATACCTTTGCGTACTTTTTCGGGTGACTAATTCTCCTTGAGTGATCTATATTACATAGTCTTTTCCAGGTGGTTAGTTCTCCTTAGGCATACCTTTGTGTACTTTTTTGGGTGACTAATTCTCCTTCGGCGATATATATTACATGGCCTTTTCAGGTGGTTAGTTCTCCTTAGGTGTACCTTTGTGTACTTTTACGGGTGACTAATTCTCCTTGGGTGATCTATATTATAAGGTCTTTTCTAGGTAGTTAGTTCTCCTTGGGCGTACCTTTGTGTACTTTTCCGTGTGACTAATTCTCCTCAGGCGATCTATATTATATGGTCTTTTCCGGGTAGTTAGTTCTCCTTGGGCTTACCTTTGTGTACTTTTTCGGGTGACTAGTCCTCCTTGAGCAATGTACATATCATAGTCTTTTTCGGGTGGCTGGTTCTCCTTGGGCGTACCTTTAAATACTTTTCCAAGTGGATAGTTCTCCTTGGGCGACTTTTTACCAGCTAGATGTGCATCTCCAGGTCTGTGAGCATGTGCATGCATCCATGCATTAAACAAGATTATCGTGTGTGATTTATTTAATGAATGCGTTCCTGATGAACCTTATATGATTTCCATGATAATCATTGTGTAATATTTGTTATACACTGTCTCTAATAACCATGTTTAATTATCTTGATGATACGATAAATCATGGGGGTTATACCTCACTAGATAGTCATTGACGCTATCAAACCGTACTCAGTGTGCAAGAGATGCAGATGACGTGCATGCTAACGTTCACATGGAATAGGAGGAGCCAGATGATCTTACGACTCTCTATTCTTAACTTCATCTTTATTTACTTTGTCCTGTTATGCATTGTAAAAAGTTAAGACATTGGTTTGTATAAGGTTTTGGGTAACCACTTGAAATATTGGTTATGTATATTTGAACTCCCTCTTATACTTGATTTGCTTCTGTCCCGCTAGTTTATTAACTCTGATAATGAAAAGAAAAAAAACGTATGTGGAATTTGGGATATTTAAAGGTTAACGCTCGGGTTTTTGGAAAACGAGTAGTGCGCTCGGGTTCCGGGAACCGGGGTGTTACAACCTAAGTCGAGAAGGCATTATGATAGACCCACTGCCCAAGGCCCAGTTTAACCCCGAACAATGCTTTGATACCAAGTTGTAACACCCCGAATTTCAGGGGACGAGTAGGAACTTGGCTCTCGAATTCCTAGGTGCCACGTGTGCCCTAATGGGCTTCAGATTTCAAATACATTTGGATTATTTCATAAGCCATGAGGAGTTTAGTGAACTATAAAGCATAAGTCATAAAACAGTAACAAGTGTCACTAATGATATGATGCATCCAACTTCATCATCCCTACATCTAGCTAAGAAAAACGGAGGAGAGCTCGGAGTGTTACCTTAGATCGGCTACACCTCATCTCTACAACGATAAGGCCGAGGTTTCCTGCGAATGTCGAAGGTAAGAGTGCGGGAATTCCAATTTCCTAGCTCCCCAAGCACTCACACCCTCCTCTCTCTCTCTCTCTCTCTCTCTCTCTCTCTCTCTCTCTCTCTTTCTTCTTCTCTCTCTCAACTGCTTGAGTTTTGCTGTGGGAGTGAGGGAGAGAGGGTTTAAATGGTTTTATACCCTGCAACTTAGCACAGTTGGCCCTAGGTGCCACTTATTTCCTCAAATGGCCCTTTGGGGCCCACTTATGGTTTTGGGGCTGCCCCGGTGGGCCCCTAGCCTATCTGAATTATGGGATGGGTGCCCCATGGCCCGATGAGGGGTGGTGCAATGTTTGAGGGCAAATGGATGTGGGGATTTATCACAAGGGTCCGATTTGCGATCAACGGTCACCACTTTTCGATCAATGGTCAAATTTGGCGGACGAGTGCAGGGAAATATCTTAAACCTTTTGGTGCAATTTTGGATGAAATTCGATGGCTAAAATGCCCCAATTCACTGTCCTAAGTGGCGGGGCCATTTATTTTAAAATTTTAGATTTTAGGCCCAAGTTAGGGCGAGTTGCACTTTATAAGTGCTGACTGGACAGTGCGAATCGTCTGTTTCCAGGCGTCGTCAGAGTCTGTTGCCCGCGGTAGGCCACAAGCCCAATGAGGCCCATTGACCGTGAAGTGAAGGGAATTGACTGCGAAATGCATGGCATTGAACGTGAAGTGAAGGGAATTTGCAGCAATTGATCGTGAAATGCATGGAATTGACCATAAAGTGAAGGGAATTGACTGCGAAATGCATGGAATTGACTGTGAAGTGAAGGGAATTGACCGCGAAATGCATGGAATTGACCATGAAGTGAAGGGAATTGATCGCGAAATGCATGGAATTGATTGTGAAGTGAAGGGTATTCGCCGAAATTGAAAGCGAAATGCATGGAATTGACCGTGAAGTGAAGGGAATTGACCGCAAAATGCATGAAATTGACTGTGAAGTGAAGGGTATTCACCGGAATTCACTGCCAAATGCATGGAATTGACCGTGAAGTGAAGGGAATTGACCGCAAAATGCATAGAATTGACTGTGAAGGGAATTCACCGGAATTGACCGCGAAATGCATGGAATTGACTGTGAAGTGAAGGGAATTGACTGTGAACTAAATGGAATTGACCGTGAAGTGAAGGGAATTCGCCGGAATTCACCGCGAAATGCATGGAATTGACCTCGAAATGCATGGAATTGACCGTGAAGTGAAGGGAATTGACCACGAAATGCATTGAATTGATTGTGAAGTGAAGGGAATTCGCCGAAAGACATCATTTACTATAAATTTATGACAAAATATATAAGACATCATTTACATCATTTCACCCTGAATGTTTTACAAGACATCATTTACAACAATTTACAATATTTTACAAAATTTTCCCATTCCTCTCATGCCTAAGACAAATATATCATATTTTGTGGACACTCGGGTAATCATAGGCTATTGAGTTCCTAAAGATGGGAGTGAATTTTTGCAAGTCCGCCCCTGAGAGAATTATATCGCTGCACAAAATGTCAATATATTTCATAGCAAATATGCCACAATCATATCCGTTCGTCTGCTTTGATATAGAAGTCTCGTCTTTGACCGTCCAAGCCTTCCCATCCAATGCGGACATATCTCCTGCGGCATGGAATAATATAGGTAAGCCCTCTTTCATCAGCTCGATATATTCCCTATATCGACTGAGTGCCCTTGAATATAAATTGTCGAGAATAACGATTTTTCGGACTTGAGGGTGGATGACCATGAGGTACCAATGACTGTTGGTGTGGTTGATTGGTACGTATCCTATCCATGTTTGACAAGATAAGATATCATTATAAAAATTATAAAAATGGGTATACCTAGCATTGATAACTTGTAACGACATCATTACCTGTTCATACTGCCGCGTGGGCTTCTACCCTTCTCGAGGTTTAACAATGTCGTTCACAGTGAGTTTCTTTACTTGTAATGTTGCACGCTCTTCATCGCTGCCAATATTCCGATACATTCTCAATGTCGACATTTGCAATTCGAGACATGGCTATTACAGATAAAATACCAAATTAGAACATATATCATATTATCAAATAACATAATAACCATGATCCAATTCATACAGTTACCAGAAAAAAATGTGGGGCAGAACTTGTAGTCCTGAGTATATAAAGTAGGAAATGAAGTATGCCTTTTCTCCAAGAAATCAACGTACTTGTTAATAGCCTAATCAATAAAGATGACAAATTAAGCTCTAGTTTAATATAAGAGTTGAATATACATAGATGTATGTATGTGAATTACTTACCACGCTATCAACCCATGCATCTTTCTCATAGATGGTCATGAACCAAATAAATTCCATCGAATCTTTCTTTACATTGGCCCAACTATCCAATTCATGCAGTTCGTCCTCCGATATAACCTTAAATGGATCAATCTTGTCCTGTAAGGCTATCGGAAAAGTACACAATTCTCTTAGTTTCTCATAGTCGACGGCGTTGCTTGGAGTGGTTTGAATGACAAAGATGGAAGTGAATGGATAACGCTTGTAGACAGACGGCTTCACGACCCTCTTACTTCTCCTCTTATAGACTGGAATGGATCGCAGTGATTTCTCACATGTATTAACGTCTAATGCATCCGAGTGTTGAACATCCACCTCTTCGTTCCCCCGGTCCCTATCTTCCAAATCCTCATCCTCCTTCTTAAACTCTTCCTTCTCTTTCTCTAACTCTTTCTCATTCCAAAACTACGTCTTCTCTATAAGAAACGCCTCCATCTGCTTCTTCAACTCCACCTTACCCTCCTCGAACTCTTCCTTCTCCTTCTTAAATACCTCATTCTTGATCCTCAATTCTTCTTTCTTCCTCATTAGCATTTCCCTCTCCATCTTCGAAACCGCCCTCTCATTCAACTCTTCATTCTCTAACCTCAAGGCTTCTTTCTCCTTTAACATTAGTTCCATCTCCTTGAGTACTAGTTATCTCTCCCTCTTCAAATCTTCCCTATCTCTCTCCAACTAAAGCCTCTCCGCCTTCTTCTTCTCCCTATCCTCCCTCGACTCTTCTGTCGATTGCAATCCCGCTCCCTCTCCCTCTCCCTCATCACTACTCTCTTCCTCTCCCCATTCTTCTCCCTCTCCCTGTCTCTCTCTCTCTCTCTCTCTTCTATATCTTCATCGTCATCATCTTTAATGCCCTACAAAATGAAGCAATGTATATATCAAATATGTAACATACCAAAGTAAATATAAAATATCAACATAAAAGAAGACTTTTATGACATCTTACATCAGATCTATCACGGACCAAAGGGACGACATCCGTCTCCATCTCTTCAATGGTGGGTTCTAAGATAAGAACTATCTCATTCTGCAAGAGAACATCCTTCACGTTCATGTACATAAACATTTATATTTCAATGAGTGACCACTTAGCTTAAAAAAATTGACTTACATCTTCACTCTCTAGTATTTGATGAATTTTCTTATACCTCCAACCATTTCATCCTTGATATTGTATGAATCTTGAAATTAGGAGGGAACATATGAAATGATACATTCTTGGAGGGCCGGTACTCTCTCAAGGGCCCATATCTGTTACAATGAAATGACAAGATGATCTTAAATAAATATAGTTTCATATAAACTATAAATTAAAATAGACAAGGAAATAATCCTTACTTGTAGGGGAAATATGTAGTTGATGACATTGTAGTGAAACCCATGTGATGCCATCAATGCACCATTGATCCCTTCAGTCATCGTCTAGAAGGCCAAACTACCCCAAGGGTAGATATTAAAGTCTTCCAATGAGTCCATAAGGTCAATATACTCTGTACAACACATAATATTCATGTCGGTTCCCCTAACAAACCACTCTACACATAATATTAGGGCTACTTTCACGACATCTTTGTACTTATTGCTATCAACTATCTTATTGAACACCTCCTGTACATGTTTCTTTAGTATAGGATATTCATCGAAGTATTTCTCTCTTATTGACTTCTTGGAATGATGGATATTGGGTATGGAGAGGTCACAAGTCTTCAGCCCTGTTATTAGGGTGAAGTCCATCTCCGAAAATTTTAAATGGTTCCCCTGTATCTCGAATACAAGATTACATTTGTATCTCTCAATAAGTGAAAAAATGCTCCTATAAACCTAAATGATATAATGTGTAGTAAAAATGAGAATGGGGACTGCCTAAATATATTTAATCTACTGTCATTCTTCTCCAAACCACTCTTCACGATATCAAACCACCATGTCAATGAACATCTGCATGACAGGGTCGGGGGCGACTCGCCAAATCCCTTACGCAAGGGTTTGTCATCTGCAAGGATGAATTGGAAATTATATCAACAATAACATTTAATATTTAATGAAGTATAATATGAAAGTTGACTTGTTGTGGTGAAAAATCATAAAGTATGGTGTGAGTTTGCCGAGTCGGCGGTTAGTTTTTGACGAATTTCAAATGAAAGTACAAGACTTATAAGTGAATTTCCACAAGTTTTGGGTCTGTTTCACTCATTTATCAGTCAATTTCATGAAGTTGTCGGTAAATTTATACAAGGTTATCGGTAAAAAAGATGTCAATATCAAGCAGTTATCGGTCATTTTGATGAATTCCAAGTCAAAGTAGCAGACTCATAGGGGAAATTCAACAAGTTTGCGGCCAATTTCACTCAGTTATTAGTCATTTTTTTGAGTTATATATTCCATTTTGGCTCGAGAACGTCGTGAAATTGACCGTGAAGTGAGTGAAGTTGATCGCTAACTGACTAAAATTCACCACGAAATCACTTCGATTGATGGCGAACTCACTAAAATTGACTAGGAATTAAGTTAAATTGAACGCGAACTGATTGAAATTGACCGCGAACTGACAAAAATTCACCGGCCACTGAGTTAGATTGACCACGAACTTATTGTGTTTGACCGCGTACTAAGTGAAATTGATTGGGGATTGTGAAATTGACCGATAACTACTTCAAGTTAACATTTTGAATTGAGTAAAATTGACCGCGAACATCGTCGATTTGACCAACAATGGAGTTAAATTGACCACGGACATCGTGAAATTGACCGCGAACTTAGTGAAATTGACTGCAAACTAGCTTAAGTTAGAGAAATTGACTGCAGACTAAGTTAAAATGACCGCGAACTAAGTTAGATTGACAGGTAAGTGAGTGTCAGGCAGTTATCGGTTGATTTCAAGTGGTTATCGGTTAATATCACATCGTTCTCAGTCAAGATGTCAGTTTCTTGCAGTTGTGAGTCGAATTTCACTTAGTCCTTAGTCAATTCCATTCACTTTGTGGTCATTTTAACTCAGTTTGTGGTCAATTTAACTTAGTTCGCAGTCAATTTAACTCAGTGAGTCCTCATCAATAACTCAGTGGGTCCTTGGTCTATTAACTCAGTCGGTGCTCAGTCTCTTTCACTCGGTCTTTGTTTAATTTCACATCGATTTTTGTTCTTTGTTGAAAAAACCCTCAATGTGGGCCATTTGAGCATTGAATTTGCTCATTTATCGGGACATGCCATAATATTCAATGTTTAAAAAATAAAAAATGGATTGTGGACCGTGCGAATATATCATATAAAATATAGTGGGGTCCACAAAAAGAAAGCAGGGATTTCAAATATACCTGTCATTCAACTCTTCTTAGATGGAGGGACCATTTTCGTCCTATCTTGGGTTCACAAAAGTCGAAAATGACGTGTGTGGGGTGTATTCTCGACCAGATAAAGGTATGTTGAAAACGAGGATTTTACTCCTAGGGTGGACAATCAGAAAGGGGGAGAGAAGAAGGCAGGAAGTAATTAGAAAATGGGATTATTTGGCCAGGATGAAGGATCAAGAAGAGGAAAGAAGAATCGGTGAAATTTGAGAAGGAGACGCGGCCGACAGCTTTCGAAGGTGCGTCTGATAAAGCAGGGGCATTTTCGATCTGTGAAAAGTCGTCCGTACAGTGGGGGCTTATTCTTGGAAGGTAAGAATAAGTGGGCTTAGTAAGGTGTGTGGCCCATATGTGAGTCGTACAGTAGAAAAACACCTTTACTATGATTCGTTATTCGGGGAATGCCCTAAAATGATCTCTAAAAATGGATGAATGGCGTGGATATAAAACATACATTATCTCGTGGCCCACAGTACTTGGTGACGTCACTTTACTCAACTTGTCAGTGGGTAATCAGCGTCCATCGGTACCATCCTTGCCATCGTCTTAGATAAATGAATTGGATTGTCTTCCCTTTTGTATGGTTGATTTGAGCGGGTGACTGATTTATGAGTTTTGGCTCTCCAATTCAATTGTGTAATGACATAGCTCAATCTGTAATTATAACAAATGTAATGTGCCATCCTGTTCGCCTGCGCCCTACCCAAATATGCTCTTGTTTTTAAATCCTACATTTCAATTCCCATTTGCCCCAAAATCTAGAATTTTTAAGTATGCCAAATGCCCTATAAGGAGAGAAGGAGAAGGTAGTTGTGATCCTCGGAGAAGATTAAAAATCTTGGATTTTATAACATAGGTTATTTGTAGGCTCTAAAAAAGGATCCTTATGGTGGATTTGAACTTTGGTTGGAACTCGGATTTAGGATTTTAGGGTGCCAAACATGATCCTATTTTAAAATCTTCGATTTCAAGTCCAAATTGCGCAAGGTCCTGGGGAGGAAACTATGTCTCCCAATTTAGTCAGTTCAACGTGAGTTACACCATACATGGCCTAAGTTACACTATTTCCATATGCATGCTTATCAAGAGTCGTACGCATCGGGAATATCAAATAAGTCCCCATCCATTAAATAACAGCCACACACAAGGTACAGTAGAGAGAGCAGCAGCAGGAGGACACACTTCTCCGGGAAGCATGATTCCATCGCCAGAAGACGTCTCCCTCCGTTGGAAAGGACAAATCTCCCCCTCTTCTGCTCTTTGAGCTGGAGCTCGTCTTTTTCTTTTTCTCATCTTTCGTTCCCATACATGGTAATATCAATGGCACTCAACTCATACTACTCGATGTGTGCTGCCGCTCTCATTCCTCTCGCTTATTCTCGAAGAAAGCCTCGAAGAAGCTGTTGCAACAGCAGTTATTCCGCCGAGAACGTTCTATCCGGCATTCATTCAAACAGCTGCAATGCAGCCCCGAAAAGGACCTCCTTCCGCATCTCCGCTGACTTGAAAGCTCGATTCATTGCTAAACGCTCCGAAACTACCTCCGTTCAGCAACTCCAGCGCCCTCTTGGTACCATTACATCTATCTTCTTCTTCTTTTTCTTGCTCTCTCTCTCTCCCTCTCTCATTTCCTTCATTTACATATTCCCCAGTTCGACTTTTGATTTTTTTTTTTTTTTCTTTTTAATTTTTGTGGCAAGTTGAATATATGAGCTTGCCGGCTAGCCAGTACTCGGTGTTGGATGCAGAGCGCATTGAGCGTGTAAACGAGAATACGTTCCGATGCTATGTATACAGGTTAAAGTTCTTCTCTTTTGAAGTTTGTCCGGTCCTTCTTGTTAGAGTGGATGAAGAGCCCGATGGCTGCTGCATTCGCCTGTTGTCTTGCAAGGTCTCTCTCTCTCTCTCTCTCTCTCTCTCTCTCTCTCTCTCTAGGCTATGATAGGATGCCCGTTGATACATGGGTGTGGGCATGATGCCCTTTTCTGTCCACACTAATATTGGGTGCTTGCGAACTAAACCACATCCAGTTTTAGTTGGGACGGAACAACCGGATCCTCGGTGATGTTGTTTTGTTTTCCATGAGGGTCCAAATTCATAGCAGAATGGAAAATCCAATCCTCTCCAGGTTAGCGGTACATCCATACCCAGGCTCACCATTTTATTTGTCTTTTTAATCACTAGTTCATTTGCATACGAGTTTGTGAGATGCAGGATGCTCGCTGGGGAATTATGGTTCCTTTTCAGTTTCTTCTTGTTATTCTTATTGTTAATCCTGTGTGTGAAATTGGCCTGCTGACTTCTGATGACAGCTGGAGGGTTCGCCAATTGTTGTTGCACAGAATGACAAATTCTCTGGTATGGTATGCTCTTTACTTTTAGGCTGACTTCTCTAGTCTTTAGAAGGATTATATTGTCTTGCTTCGGCAAATGTATGAATCATTTTTTCAGTGCACTTCGATTGTTTGGTGGGTTGGTGGGTGGTGGTGCTCTGACAAAATGTTGAAAGTAACCCTTTTTGATGATGTCATTGTTGGCAACATGATTGTTCATGCAAGGAACTGCTGCTTTCTCCACTTTGCCAACTTGCTTGCACCTAAGTTCTTATTTTTGAAGGGTAACGGTTTCATTTAAAGAAAACAAAATTTACACCAAAAGAAGGGAGCCAAGGTTCCAATAAAGACATATATTCAGCCCAGGCCCTATATGACCAAGGGTGGCAATGGGCTGGTCAGCCCAACCCTGTAGGGCCAGGGATTGGGCCCTAAAACTTGGCTAGAGGGCTGGGCCTAGAGCAATGATGAATGGCGCGGCCAGTCTGTTGGCCCAATCCAATCATCAAGTGGTCCACCATTATAAAAAAGAATGGATGTTTTAAAGACACTTTTGAGTGGTTCCCATTCACCGAATGTCATTTCTAAGCCTTATCCCAACTAATTGGGATTGGCTACATGAATCCTTTCCGCCATTCCCATAACTTCAGTTACACCAGAGGTCTCAAGTCCTTTTTTTACTACCTCTACGCACATGCATTTGGGCCTTCCCTGTCTTTGCACTAATCCATCTTCACATCCTCATTTTAGCTACACTCATTGTATGGACGTGTTGTTCCTTAATTGGCCAATATTCTGTCCCATACAGCATGGCTGGTCTTATTGGCATCCTATCAAAATTTCCCTTTAGTGTGATTAGTACATGACAATTACATAAAACTTTAGAGGCACATCTCGATTTCTTCCACCCAACTTGAATTCAATGGGCAACATCCTTCTCAATCTCTCTAGTCCACAATATCGAAAGGGGTCATTTTGGGCAACTTCTTAGTCCACAATCTTAACTTGCAAGATTAGATAATCTTTCCTTTCCAACGATGTCTACATTGGAGGCGGACTCTCTGTCGAGAAGCTGGTTTCAGAGAATGAGATTAAATCGATACTGGATGCTTTAGGGAGGGATAAAGTGCCAAGGATGGATGGCTTTTCGTTGGCATTTTTCTAGGTATTTTGTGAGTTGGTTAAAGATGTGGTGGCATTCATTTTTGAATTCTTCCGAAGCAGTTAAATTCCGGTTTAAATGGGCGCTTCATTCATTGCGCTAATTCCAAAGAAAGAGGGTGTAGAGTGCCTCTGGGATTTTACACTGATTAGGTTGATGGAGCTCCATATAAAATCCTCGCAAAGGTGTTGGCTACAAGAACAATGTCAATTCTCGGGTGCATTGTGTCCAAGGTTCAAGGTGCTTTCGTCGAAGGGAGACAAATTGTGGATGGTACACTAATCGCCCATGAGTGCATCAATTCTCGTCATGTGGTAGAAGAGGCAGTACGCAAGCTTGATTTAGAGAAGGTGTATGCTTACGCGGATTTGGATTTCTTGGACTACATGATGGGTAGGGTTGGGTCTGGTGAGAAATGAAGGAGACTGGTTCAGGCTTGCATGAGATCGGCCAAGTTTTCAATCCTTGTAAATGGGTCTCCTAAAGGATTGTTCAAGTTGTTGAGAGAGCTCAGGTAGGGGGATCCTCTATCACTTTTTTTTTGTTTGTGGTTGTGATTGAAGCCTTAATTAAAATGATGGAAAAAAGGGGTATCAACGGGTCTTACAAGTGGCTTTAAGGTGGATAAGAGCGATTTTTAGGTCTTCCATCTCCAGTCTGCAGATTACACAATGCTATTTTGTGAAGCGAAGATGGCGGAGGCAGACAAACTTCGGAAGATTATTCGTTGTGTCGAGGCGGTGTTAGGTTTAAAGGTTATAGAAATGTGAATGTTAGGAATATGCATTCCTAAGGAGGAGGTTGAGGAGCTTACACAATTTTTTGCGTGTAAGGCTGGAGGAGGGCTGTGTGAATAAGAAAGTTGGAAGTTATGAACCTTGCGCTCCTTGGTAAATACCATTGGAGGTTTAGTGCAAAGGAGGGTTGCATTCGAAAGGAAGTGGTAGTGAAGAAGTACGGAACAAAAGATATGGGGATTGGTGGACCAAGGAGTTCTCTACATACAGGGCCTCATGGATATGGAAAGCAATATCTAGTGTAGGGAGGTGGTTTATGGAGGGGATTGGGTTTGCGGTGGGTGCTAGAGGAGGTTTAGATTCCGGAAGGATGAATGGTTGGGTAACAGATGACTTTGCGAAGACTTCTCGTGGTTGGCATCCCTATCTTTGAACAAGGATATGACTATTGCTCAATGCTTCTCAAAATCTAGGGCCAGGTTGGTATGGACCTTATTTTGTTGAAGGAATCTGGAGGAGGAAGAGATCAATGAGTTTGTTAGCTAGTCTGAGTGGCTTTCGGGTACCCCTTCCCTATTTAGAGTTGGATTCCCTGATTTGGCTCAGGGACAAATTTGGGCTACCTTTGGTTTGTTCCTGTTATGGCATGCTTACCAGGTCCTCTCATGCAATAGCGGCACACACACTCTCTTTTTGGTCATATGGGCCCTGCCCAAGGTCTTGACTTTGGCTTGATTGGTGGGCTGGAACAAGGTTCTCATGATCAATAATCTTTGAAGGAGGGATTCGATGATTATGAGTATTTGTGTGCTTTACATGAGGAGTGAAGAAATAGTCGATCATCTTTTCATCCATTGCACCTTTGTGAGGGAGGTGAAGGAAAGAATTTTTGGAATCTTTGGGGGTGATGTGAGTGATGCTGAAGTCAACTATGGATTTCCATTGTGCATGTTGTTGTTGTTGTTATTATTATTATTTTGGGGGGGACCCAATTGATAGGTTCTGAGGGACAACAACAACCAATGCTTTTGTAATCATGCGGAGATGCATCAGAGGTCTTTAGACGGGCTAAGGTGGATGTAATGGAATGGGCTTTGATTTTAATCATTCCTGGTGATTGTGATCTTTCTTGTATTTCTTGGGATTTCTAATAAATTCGTAAATTCTTAAAAAGAAAGTAAAACCCTTCACTAATTCCTCATTTCCCCTCTGATTTGTTATTAAAATTGCACTCTTTATTTTAGTCTGACTAATTTTAAATCCTTTAGATTCTAAAGCACTTCTCGATAAATCTAGCTTTGTGTTTATGCCTCCTTTGTCTTCTCAATAAAAACTTTTTGTTAGTATGACTGTGTCAATTGGCATTTTCTGATACATCTTAGGCAATGTATGGGCTGCATTGAAATGTGGTGTAAGTGGATTAAGGTCTGCATAAACTCTTCCTGGTTTAAAAATTTTAATCACCAGATCTCAGAAGTTTTTTTTTTTTTCCCCCGTAGTAGTGGAGGTTTGTGCAAAGGGATCCAATGTTCCCTTTTCTCTTCAGTCTTCACTATAGTTGTCGACGCTTTAAGCATACTGTTAAAGAAAGGGATGGAGGTTAGGCTGATTTTGGGGACAGTGATGGGCAGAGATGGGCTCAGGACATCTCATATGTTGTATGCTGATGACATCCTTATCTTCGGCAATAGTTTGCTGCAAGAAGCTCAAATTTTTAATCACATCCTTGGATGCTATGAGATCGTGTAAAGGTTATCAGTGAATCTGGCGAAAAGCAGTGTTTTCAGTCTCAACCAATGTTGTCAAATCGCATATGCGATCCTGTGCGATTGCATATACGATCGCACAATCGCATATGCGGTCGCATATATATATATATATATATATATATATATATTTTCGCGTTTTTTCAAAAAAATTCAAAAAAAATCAAAAAAATCAGAAAAAATTAAAAAAAATCAGAAAAATCATAATAAATTATTATATGTGACATATGTCATTGGGACATGAAATACATTTAATTTAAGTAAAAAATAAAAATAAAACCAACCAATTACATACATATGAAGTTATGAACAATGATACATTTACAAATTATAATATAGTTAACTTGATAACTTCTTAAATCTTAACTAACATTTTACTTTTAAATTTAAGTTATTTAACTAACATTTTGTTGATACTTGATAACTTGATATTGTTATTGTCTTATTGATAACTTGATATCAAGTTATCAAGTATCAAGTATCAACAATCAACAATATCAACATCAAGTCATCACTCATCAACACACTTAGACTTATGAGTTATGAGTTATGACTTATGACTTATGAGACAAGAAGAAGCATTAAACAAAATTAAGAAGTTATGTATGTATTTATTATTTTATTTATCTAATCAATAATCATTATTCATTATTCATAATTTCATATACATTGATCTATCATCCATTGTGGCACATCATCACCAGGTTTGCCACCACCACCACCACCACCACCACCATCATCATCATCAGTCGAGTCATCTCCTTCTTCCACATACACTTCTTCTTCTTCCGTTTCTTCATCATCTGTACGTACTAATACTTCATCAACATCCAATGGTGGATGATCTTCTTCAGCTTGATCATCATTATCACTTTCTCATTCTTCAATCTCCTCAATCTCATCAACGGGTTGACGGCTACTACTCGCCCCTCGGCTCCCCCCGTCCTTCGCCTTCGAGTGGTACTACTATTACCTTCACCAGGTGTCGATCCATATGCGGCATCTTCAACTTGTGCCCATGTCAGGTCCTCTCTAGCAAATACCGGGTCCTCCGTCTCTATGAGCCACTCGTTATCTGCATCCAACTCATCTAAGCAGATAGGGTCAAAGAAACCGGGCTTTTCTTTCCTACTTTGGAATCGTTCTCGCAATTTTTGGTTGTATTGAACGAAAACCAAGTCGTTGAGCTTTTTTTGCTCAAGGCGATTCCTTTTCGTGGAATGAATCTGTAAGAAAGAAAGCGCATTTGGCATTAGCTATTTAGGTAATTAAAGTTTACAAAAAAATAATTAGTAAACTGTAAACAGTAAACACTAAACAGTCTCTAAACTTACCGCCTCGAACGTGCTCCAACTGCGCTCGCAACCACTGGCAGAACACGTGAGTCCAAGAATCTTCATAGCCAGCTTCTTTAGAGCTGGATCCTTCCTATTCGGGTCCACTCCATAGGCAGCCCACCAATCTGCTGAGAAAAACAGTTTAAGTATAGGTTAGAGTTTTAGTCTCTTAGAGACACTTTGTAGAAAAAAATCTTGTAAGAGTTCACTTCAGTACACTACTAACATTCATTCATAGAAGTACTTACTGGGTAATTTCATTGTCCGATGTCTTATTACGATATCCCTTGAGAATATCCCTTCACTTTTTGTGTAGAAGTCTAGCAAACTTGAGATCTTGTCTTGTTCTCCTCTATTTGGAATCATTCTTTCCAAGACATCAATAAATCCAACCATATGCACAGTTAGTGCTTCTGCTGGATCAGCAGAAGCGAATAAACAAGCTGGGTTAAGGATGTAAGCAGCCGAATACAATGGGATGACATTTGGCTGCCCCATCTTCTATCTATAATTTCTAAAATTGGCCTGTAATCACGGTCTCTATAGTTAAAATGGTCCATGATCTTATTTTTCGCCCTCTCCATCGCATCATATATGTAGCCCATTGCGGGCTTCTCATCCCCGTCCACCAATCGCAACACAGTGACTAAGGGCTCGGATGATTTTAGTGCCTTTACCACTTGAGTCCAAAAATTTTGAGAAAGAATTGTTTGTTGAACCCGTTTCCCTTCAGCCATCCTTGACCAAGGCCCACTTGTAAAATCGGCCGACACTACAAAGCTTCTAAGTTCTGATTTCTTTGCATGTAGCCTTTGTAGTGTTAAAAAGGCTGTAGCGAAACGGGTGACTGCTGGACGTAGTAAGTTACCCCCAATGTGTTTTCTCATTCAACTGAGAAGAAGGGCGTGTTTGTACATAAAAACCGTGATTCTTCTAGCCCTTGCAATCACATTTAAAAATAATCTACCTATATCTTCTAACATGAGATCAATACAATGGGCCGCACAGGGGGTCCAAAATAAACGTCGCC
Source organism: Magnolia officinalis (assembly GCA_021015155.1). Taxonomy (NCBI): domain Eukaryota; kingdom Viridiplantae; phylum Streptophyta; class Magnoliopsida; order Magnoliales; family Magnoliaceae; genus Magnolia; species Magnolia officinalis. The sequence goes on along the minus strand of JAJHSJ010000018.1, from coordinate 25,561,722 downwards.
TCTTCTCCATAAGAAGACGACCGGCCATTACATACGAGGTTGCGTTATCTGTAATTACTTATACAACGTAGTCCTCACCTATTTCTTCAACTACACTATCTAGTAAGTTAAACAAATATTCTCCTGTGTGTGAATGGCCCGACGCATCCACCGACTTCAAGAACATTGTCCCAGCTGGACAATTTACCAAGAAGTTAATGAGAGATCGACCGGATCTATCGGTCCATCCATCGGCCATTAGTGTACAACCATATATTTTCTATGATTCCCTATACTCAGCTATGAAGGATTGTGTATATTCAACTTCAGTTCTAAGGCATGTCTCCCTCATTTCATGATATGAAGGAGGTTTAAGCCCAGGTCCAAATTGACCTATAGCCTCAATCATTACTTTGAAGCTTTTCGATTTAACGGCGTTGAAAGCAACGCCGGTTTGGTAAAACCACTTAGCAATATTTTGAATTGTGGTTTTCCTATCTTTTTGTTTATATCAGTTCTCTAAAGTTGTTTGAGCTAGCCCTTTGCCTCTACCCCTTTGGTCGACCATATCCTCGGGGTGTGGTCTACACCATCTATCTAAGGGTCCATGCCCTTGGGCTCTTTTCGATGGTTGTACTTGTGGTCTAGACCGACCTGTCGAAGTAGGGGGAGTGGGACTAGCTTGAGCTTCATCGACATCTACTATATTTATATCTTCGTATGCATCTTGTTCCATATATTCCTCCTGACGTAGGGCACTATCGTATTTCTTTCTTGATTGTTTTTCCATATACTCCACCATCTCCCTTCGGATTTCTGGAGTAATCTTGTCACATGCTTTTGCATTTGACCCGAGTAAATGTGCAAGGTGTTGCTTGTGCCTTGCAATGCCACCGGAACTCACAAATCCACATAAATCACATACTATGTGAGTCTTTTCGGTAGCACTACGGTAGTGCCCATACTTCCAACCCGGGTCATTCGACTTGGGCCTCAAAGAGGAAGATTGGGAAGAAGACATTATGATGGTGGATGGTGGTGTGGTGTGTGTATTAGCACTAAAAAGTAACTAGCTAAGCTAGCTATTAAGTATTAACTAGAAACTAGAAAGTAAACTACAAATAAAAAGAAAACTAGAACTTGGAGTTGGGACTTAGGGGAGGGGAGAGGAGAGAGAGAGAGAGAGAGAGAGAGGAGAGAGAGAGAGAGAGAGAGAGTGGGAGAGAGAAGAGAGCGAGGGAGAGGAGAGAGAGAAGAGAGAGGAGAGAGAGAGAGAGAGGAGAGAGAGAGAGTTACACACTTACACTTACACTTACACACTTACACTTACACTTACACTACACTTACACACACACACTTACACTTGTAGAAACTAGAAAGGGAGAAGAAGAGTGAGAGAGAGAGGAGAGAGAGAGAGAGAGAGAGAGAGGAGAGGAGAGAGAGTTACACACTTACACTTACACTTACACACACACACACACTTACACAGTTACACTTGTACTAGAAACTAGAGAGGGAGAAGAAGAGGGAGAGAGAGAGAGTTGAGTTACACACTTACACTTGAAGAAAGGGAGAAGAAGAGGGAAAAGAAAATGAGGAAAAAGAGAGAGAGTTGTTGTGTTACACCTTACACTTGTAGGAAGAGAAGGAGAGAGAGAGAGAGAGAGAGAGAGAGAGAGGAGAGAGAGAGAAGAGAGAGAGAGAGAGAGAGAGAGAGAGAGATTTACACAAATAAAATTAAAATTACAACTTTCAACTTCAAAAATTCAAATTCTTGTCTAAGTTGTCTACTTGTCTTCTCTTGAATCTCTTCTTCACCTTTGCCTCTTCACTTGAGTATTGTATTTGTTCTTGAATACAACTTACACTTGTATTTGTAAGTTGTAAGTTGTAACTTACTAACTTGTAAGTTGTAACTTCAAACTTCAAACTTTTAAGTTGCTATTTGCTAACAACTAACAAAGTAAAATGAATCAATCAACATTTAACAAATAAAATAATTAAAAAAAAATGATAGAAAGAAGTTGTTACTTGTTAGAAACTTAGAAATTAGAATTAGAAACTTAGAAATTAGAATAGTAGTTAGAAGTTAGAAGTTAGAAGAACTTGTGGAATGTGGATGGAGATTGGAGAGTGAGGAGTCTCTTGACTCTTGTCTTGAATCTTGATTCTTGAACAACGAATATGGATTGGTGGATTCTTGATTCTTGATTCTTGTAAGTTGTAACCCTTCCTTGATTCTTGATTCTTGAATGTTGATTTTTGAAAGAAAAGAAAAGAAATATGGAAAATTGGAAATGGAATTGGATGGAGAGGAGTGGATGTATGTAACTTGTAAGACTCTTAGAATGTATAATGTATTATGTATGTAAGATTGTAAGAATGAGAGAAATAGAGAATAGAGAGAGAGAGAGTTTGAGGTTTTTTTTTGCATTTAGGAATGCTTAGAATGCATTTTTATAGAGAAAAAATCCGGATTGAAAAAATAAAAAAAGGTCAAAAAACGGTCAGAAATCTGACCGTTGGCCAATATGCGATCGCATATGCAGTATGCGATCGCATATGCTGGCTCAAGTGGCATATGCGATCGCATACTGGCCAGATCGCATATGCCACTGCCACATATGCGATCGGCCCAGCATTATGCGATCGCATTTGACAATGTTGGTCTCAACTTGGAAGATAGTTTGGTTCCTTCAATAGCCCTTTTTTTTTTTGGGGGGGGGGGGGGGGGGGGGGGGTTGTTACCGTGTTATTTCTTTTTTAATTAAACATTTGGGCTTCCTGGTAAATCCTGGAAGACCCTAGGGCTGAAGTATGAAATGGGGCTATTGATAAATGTAACAGGAAACTTGCTAGTTAGAAAGAGAAACTGTTGTGTTTGGATGGAGGATTGTCATGATCAAGGTGGTTCTCGAAAATGTCCCAATTTACTTTGCATTGTTGCTACAACGTCCGATAAAAGTTGTGTCAAAGTTCAAATCCATCCTTAGAAGATTCTTGTGGCACGATTCGGAAGGGGACAAAAGTATCATCTTGATGTGGACATCAGAGTGTACCAACGTCGCCGTAGGAGAGCCCCAGGCCCTGGCCCAACCCAACCCAACCCACACTTTATTTGGGTGATCACTACTTGGGCCTGGCCTGTGGGCCACTTTGAAGACCCCATGTGTATAGGATGTGCATCATGAAGGCCCCAAACTGGGAGGATGCACATGGGCTACATTATTTGGAGTGCCAGGATAGTTTTTGAGAGTTTTGGTTGAGATCCGACCGTTGGATCGCGTCCGATCACATGGCGGCCCACCATGTGATCAAGTCCTTTTTCAGTTTTAGTGTCCATTTATGTTTTGTTATTTTTCTACACATTTTGGTAGGTTTGGATTTCTTAGTGGGCCCTTACTTTGCTAGATTTTAAAAAGGGGCATGTTGGTCATTTTACTTTTAAATGTAAAAACTCTATTTAAGGGGGGGGGGGGGGGGGGGGCAACATCCAACCCTTGAGAGAGAGCACACGTTTGTTTTCTAAAGAGAAGCCTTTCTTTCTTCCATGCGACTTGGAAGAACTCTCCATGAGACTTGGAGCAAGGTGGTGAGATTCTATCTTTTTGTGAGCGTGTGACTCGCTCACGTGTTTATCTTCTCCAGGTTATGGTCTTTCCTTCTCCTTCTACTCCTTTAAAAAAACCTCTTTGATCCTATCTAGCCTAAATCCTTCAATCCATTGCGCCTAAAACCTCGACACCCTATGTCCCTGCATCCCACATAAAACCTACCCTAGACCCTCTCCCAATTTCCTCCAACAACCCTCAATTCCCAAATTACAGATTTATCCCTCCTCATATCCCACGTGATCTTCATCTCCTCTAAACATAGTTTATGTGGTGAATGAGTATGGTAAATTCTATGTGTGTATGAATCTGCCCATGAGTATTTTGTTAATATTTTGTGCTAAGGGGTTGTTCTAACAACCTTGACATCTTGCGATTTAATCTTTATATGATTGTGTGCATGTGGGGATGATTTCTAATGAAATGACATGAATTTTTGCTTGCTGAAATTACTGTTTGGTAAACTGTTCTGCTGAAGTTATTGTTTAGTGGGCTTGGCCCATAACCCACAGGTCATAGGATTTGTATGCTTTGAATTGTCCTTTGAATAATGTCCTGTGAAACATGACATCCATACATGTATCCTACATCACATCTTGTCACCTGGAAGGATGTATGTGAGCTAGGGAGTTGTGGTGAGTACAGAATCAAATCTATAGGTCAGATGAACTTTGCCCTGCTATGTTAGTGGTGGTGGATGGTTGGTTTCGGTTTGGATTCTACGCTGAAAGAGATTCATGTTGCAAAGCATGAAATTCCAGAGCAAGACAAGCAAGGTTTTATGTTGTGTCAAAGTTCAAATCCATCATTAGAAGATTCTTGTGGCACGATTCGGAAGGGGACAAAAGTATGATCTTGTCACCTGGAAGGATGTATGTGAGCCGGGGAGTTTTGGTGAGCACAGAATCAAATCTATAGGTCAGATGAACTTTGTACTGCTAGGCTAGTGGTGGTGGAAGGTTGGTTTTGGTTTGGATTCTACACTGAAAGAGATTCATGTTGCAAAGCATGAAATTCTGGAGCAAGACAGGCAAGGTTTTATGTGTCGTTAGCATTATATGTTTTGCACTCTTGTGCTACGAAAACATGTATCAATATCGTCGATAATTTTAATTTCACAGATATCTAGGATTGTACCATTATCTGAGGGAAACATTGGGGAAGATATTCGATTCTTGAGGTATTGTCTTGTATATTTTTAAGGGTATCTCAGTGTTATATATGTCAAGAGTGTAGGTTTTCTAGTCATGTATAAGGGTATCTCAGTCTTATACATGTCAAGAGTGTATGATTAGATCTCAGTCTTATATATATCAAGAGTGTATGGTTTTCTAATAATGTATATTGTGGAAGATATTCAAGTATTTTTCTACATCGATTCTGATGGATTATAGGAAATTTTACTCCCTAATAATTTGTTAATGATAGTAATAGAGATTCTTCTGAGAGTTCATGGAATGCACCTTCAAAAAGGGTGAAGTTGTTTTGGCTATTGCAGCGATGTCCTAGATTTTCTTTCCACAATGTTGCCTTAGGTTTTCTTTTTGAAATTCCTGATCCATCGGAAATTCCTGGAAGGGTGCCATTTTGCACGATTCTCCTGTTTAATGTTCTTGTGAATTGTGCGTAACCTTTTTTTGACTCAATCTGTAGACTCATACTGAAATATAGGACTTAAAGCCCACATTCAGGACCCACAACGTTAACAATCAATCTCCAAAGTTCTCCCCTTTCATCAGGAAGTCGATTATTTATTTGGTGTGTACTTTTCAACTTCAGATTCCTGCCTGGCCAGAATCTGTAATTTTGGCCATTTTTCCTTACTGCTGCAGAAGTTATCTTAAAACAAGTTTCTTTTCTAATGTGGTAACAATTAATTGAAGCTGAAGTTGTAGCTCATAATTGAATTATGCAATGCCTTTTCAGGAGTCCTTTGACATTGATTTGGTATGGGAAATGCAGCTTCAATGGTGAATAAAATATCTTGCAACTCCAATCTGGGCAACTCATCAGTGCAGCAGCTTACTTCAGATACTACTATTGAGGTGACTGCCGTGCGATTTCTCATTGTCATGTGATGAACATCAACTCTTGACATGAAATTTAATTTGTGGTTGGTATGTTCTTCGAGTTGCTTTTGACAAAGTTATCGTATTCAGGTTGTTATTGATATCCCTTTTGCATTTCAAGCAATACCGGCGCAAGTGATTGAATCAACTGGGACACAGGTCCTTGAACAACTTTTAAAGATTATGCTTCCACGATTTTTGACACAGGTCAGTAGAACTTTATGGATTGTTTCAAAAAACTAAAAAAAAAAAAAACAAAAAACCTCTATGGATTGTTTCTTGTAGTTCCCTTAAGACTACCAAAAAAAAAAAAAAGAAAGAAAAAATAATAAAAAAGAAAAGAAGAAAAAGAAAAAGAAAGAAAGAAAGATAATGAACCTTTCTGGTCTCTAATTTTGGGATATATGCCATGCCAATCAAGTTCACACATTGTATTTTGTTGTTTTTGGATATGTGGTGGAGCTTGGATAATATCTATGTGGCTATTTTCTCATGTTACACTATCTCAGTGCGTAAGGATTATATTAAATAATAGCTAGGTGAAGCAAGTTCTATTCCATCACCTGTAATCACATAAAACCCAAGTTGTTTAGATTGTTAATGTCAGAACTAATGGTTCTGAGGGTCACCAGAGGAAAGGGTTCTTAGTTAAGCAGATCCATGTTAAAACTGCAACATTAAGACCAAAATTCCAGTATAAACATGCTTTCCTGTTTACCTCATTTTCGTTGCTCCTTAGATCCTATTTAATGTTATTTCTGTCATTTGATTTTGTTTTGATTCCTAGGGCATCATATTCCAATATGTTTCTATAGGATAAACGCTCTGTTCTTTTCTCTTGTTCTTTAATAGAATGAATATGCTAACAACACTCTCATTTGTGAGTTTTTCCATTTAGGGATTGGGTGTGAGCATTGTGACTAGTTATTGGGAACCTGCTCCTGGTAAGCTCGTTAACTACATTCCTGCTTTAGAAAGGCAGTTGAAACCCACTTCTTTTAAATATAAGAATGTTGCATCTTGATAGAAGGACCAAGGTTTTGAATATTAGTGTCGGCCCTTAATGCAGGGGCATTTTCATACTGGGCTCGAGTGGGGTGGCCTGTGGATGGTGTGCTGTAAAGGCCGTTACAGGGCCGTAAAGGCTGTTACGTAAAGGTAACGGTGGTAACTGTTACACGTTACGGGGTCGTAACGGCCGTAACAACCGTTATTGAAAAAAACGACCCATAATAATTGCACATTACATCCCCTATAAAGGCCATAATAGCCCCGTTATGGTCTATTATGGGACATGCAGGTTTTTCATACTTTTTAATCAACATTACGGGGCAGATACAAGTTTTTTGGGGTTTTTTCAATAAATAAATAAATAAATAAGAGAGACCGTAATGGCCGTTACGGTACCGTAACAACTGTTATGCCTTATATCGTAAAGGTAATGGTGGTGGCCGTTACGACCACTGTTACCATTACGGAACACCTTGCCTGTGGGATGCAGGGGCACACTCGGGGTGGGCGGCCCGAGTGAGGTGGGTGGCTTGTGTGAGGTGGGCCCCACCCGTGTGATGTGGGTGGCTTGTGTGAGGCGGTACCCATGTGATGTGGAGCTTATGAGAGTTCGGCCGAGGTCCTAACCCATGCGATGTGGAGCCTATGAGAGTTCGGCCGAGGTCCTAACCCATGCGATGTGGGGCTTGGGCTACGAGATAAATGGATTAATTCACCATGCTTTATTAGTTTGAGCTTTTACAGCAAGTGGTTAATTGTCCTGCATCAAAGTAGTATCAGAGCGGGAGGTCTCGTGTTCGAGACTCCTCATCGGGGGTGATTAATGCAAGGACATTTTCACACCGGGCTTGAGTGGGGTGGCGTGTGGGATGCAAGGGCACACTCAGGGTGGGTGGCCCGTGTGAGGCGGGCCCCACCCGTGTGAGGCGGTACCCATGAGGGGGGTTCGGCCGAGGTCCTAATCCATGCGATGTGGGGCATGGGCTATGAGATAAATGGATTAATTCGCCATGCTCTATCAGTTCTAGCTTTTAGAGCAAGTGGTTAATTGTCCTGCATTAGCCCTCTTGCTGGCCAGGTGATGCAGGTTGTACCAATCACCGTTATTGGCCTATTTTTAATTTTCGCTGAAAAATTTCCAGAAACAAAAGAAAAATGGGAGGATCTAGAATATATACATATACATGTATAATGTGTGTGCATGCATGGCATGTAGTGTAATGGGCTGTTGTTTGGTAAGAATACTGTCTATCAGCTTGACCTACTAAAAGTAAACAAATAGGCCCTAATTTTGCGTGTCAAGTAGGCCCTAATTTTGCATGCCTGTGTGCGTCTCACTGCATGATCTACTGAAAGCAAACAAATAGGTGCAACCTACTGAAAGTAAACAAATCAGCCCTAATCAAACACAAGTCAAGTATTTTCCATGGATTAGGGCTCATTTCGTTGAAACACAACACATAATATGGAAAAAAAATAAAAAAATGAAAGACGTTTTGGTTTATCCATTTGTTTTTTTCCCAAAATGGTCCATTCCACTTCAATTTGTTGATTACCTCTTGCGTTATTGATCCTTAAAATAGGCTTGGATCTAGTAGAAAAATGTCTCAAAGCTTCTTTCATGCTTGAAATGAAGAAAAAATGGGAAAACAAGAGAGAATTTGAAAATAAATAAAATTGAAATGGAAACTTTATGGCCGTATCAGCTTGTATCAACCCTGTATCGGTGCCAATGGCCCCTATCAGCTTGTATCAACTAATACATGCCTTTTTTAAAAAAGGGACTGGTTCACACCTGTATCATGTAATAAGGGTGACCAAGGCCGTATTGTAACCTAGCTTCATAACCACGTGAAGGACACGTTCCTTTTTTCTAGGAATTTTGATGAGGACATCCGAGCACCTTAAAGAGTATACCAGGAGGAGGAGATCAACTCCAATTTCACTTTGGCTTGGTGACCACTACATGGGTCCAAGTAGGCCACATCGAAGACACCACATGCATGATCATGCATCTTGGAAGACCCTACACTAGGAAGATGCATGTGGGTTGCTTATTGAGTAGTTTGGACTGTTGGATTGCGAAGACACGTCGATCGGATGGTTGGAACTTAAGGACGCTTTGATCGGACGGTTGGATCATTGTGATTTTAGATCACATTGATCGTAGACTTTATGATGTTTAGATTTTATTTTATTTTATTTTATTTATTTTTTTAATTTAGTCGATTATTCGTGTTGGATTTATTTTGATATTTTGGTTGAGGTTAGGAAGTTAGGAACAACTTTTATTCCATTGAGCGTCTTTATGTTGAAAATTTAATCTAAGAGTGTCTTTTTGTAAAAAGTTTTTTTTTTTGAGACTATTAGGGGGGGGTATGTCCAACCCTAAGGATGGATGTTTTTTTAATGAAATTTCTTTGCTTGCCTTGAAGATTTCTCTTCTCGTGAATGGATTCTCTTATGAATGGAGATTGATGGTGTAATGCCAAGGTGTGAAGCCTAATCTTTCCCCTCTTATCTCTCTTTCAAAAGGTACTTCTCTCGTCTTTCTCATATTCTTCTCAAATCCCTCTTTTCTTCTCCAAACCTTAATCCCTTAACTCTTCTCTCTGCCAAAACCCAAACCCATCTTCTCTTATCCCTGCCTCCACCAAAACCCAACCCATCCAATCTCTATCAAGCCCCACTCGTATGGACTACCTGTTCGTACAACTGTACGGCTAGCCACCTTACTTCCTTTCTTCACTCTCTTCGATTCTTCTTCTTATCCTTTAAACCACCCTAGTTCCCATTAGGGGTGTACAGCGAGTCGAGCCGGCCTCAACTCAGCCATTAGCTGACCTCAACTCGAACTTGGCTCGACTCGGTCTTCAAGCCTAACTGGCCAGCTCTTCTTGGTTCGGTTAGCAGCTCAGGCCAGTTCGAGCCGAGGTTGAGCCAAAATCGAGCCTCTGCGGCATTTTCACAAACACATGCTGTCCACTTTCAATTTCTCACTGTGTGTAAAACAAAGTCAGCTGTTTACAAGTATTTTCATCAAAAACCTTCTAGGCAACATCAAAATCAAGAAAAAATGATATTTGTTTCATATACATACCTTCCTTGCAACTAGCCAACACTTCGATGAGTCATTTCATCAAACACTTGGTGAGCAACATCAATATCAAAGTAACCAAGTCACTGAACTAGTTCAATTCAAGTTGGGGTTCGATCCGAGTCGAGTTGAGCTCGGGCAAGCTCAAACTCGGTTTGAAATTTTTTCGAGCTCAAAAAAATCAGCTCGAACTTAGCTTCGAACCAAGTTGAATCGAGCTTTTTCGAGTTCGTGTACACCCCTAGTTCCCATTCCCTTATAAACCATAGTTTATATTTATTTTTATTTTCTCAAGCCTTAATCTCCAATTCTCTATGAAACCCTAATCCTCTAGTTCCTATAAGATCCTAAATTCCCAAATCATTCCAAAGCTGTAATTCCTTTCAAATCCCCAACCTTACATACTCAAACCCTAACCCTAGATTCTCATATCTTAAACCCTAGAGATACCAAATCAGCCCCTTTGAATTAAGCCTAAGCCTATGCTAAAGTAGAAGTTCTACCTTCCATTAATCCTTTAAAATTCATGTTCTATATGGTTTAGTTTACTGTGGGATTGTGATTTAACTTGAAATCTGAATTTTATTGTCTATTTCATTTCTTAGATTTGTGGTAGGTTAATATATTCTATGCTTTGAATAGCCCTTCTAATCCGTTTATAATTTCTTTGCACCATATTTAGTTTAGACTATTTGTCATGCATCAAATTTAATCTCCTGCTAAAGGAAGATAAAGAGTTTTCATTTGTGGAATGTGTGTTTCAAAAGCAAGCTGCCTAAATTAAGGAAGCAACATTTCACTTCGTAATAAGAAAACTCCTTTGACATTCTAAACCAAATAAAAATGTTGCCTTGGTTTCCCAACCCCAGATTCTAATATTTTATGTGAAACCATGATGGTTCCATGCATTATGATTATCATTACATCATCCTGTATTTCAGTTCAAATTACTCTAAACCTAGTACTACATAAAAGTGACACTAGCTAACATAAAACAAATGGCAAATACTTTCAGATGATGATAATGTTATTTCACCCATAGGCCATATCTCAGATTTACATTAAATGGGAACCAATTCCAGACTGGAGATAGGAAATGCTGTTTAAAAAAAAAGTTTTGAACTAGGAGAGGCTCCCAAACTCCCAATCCCAACCTAGAAAGTGTCTAATTCTCAAAAGAAGAAGAAGAAGAGAAAGACAATTCTGCAAAGTGTCTATATAAAGTTATATGCATACATTTTGATTGCTCTCCATAAAAAATAACATCAAAGAAATTAAATATATTTTTATTTTTATAAACACAAAAATGTTTGCAGATTTTGCTTAGAAGATCTCAGAGGTTGGCTCACTAGCACTGTGGTGGTTCATCCTAGGTTCAATAAAGAGAATTTATTGGGAAAATTATGAGTATTGTGAGAAATATTTTATATATCAGTATTGCACCATGTATCTTGATGCCCTTAGGATACAAAAGCCAGAAAAATTGCAGGAAGCATCAGGAAACATCTCATGTATCATGTAATATACATCACAGTTTGGTGGAAACATTAGGAACATGTGGATTTTTTCCGATGAAACTTTAGGAGACATAAAGGGGGCGTTTGGATCGTAGGTTACTTTAGATAAGCTACTTATGCCACAAGTAGCTTATCTTGGTTTCTACTTAATCAAAAGATAAGTATATTTAGTAAATATCTTTCAAAAAAAAAGTATGTTTAGTAAACAACATACATATCATCTAAAAAGTATAATGGCATATTTGGTTTCCAACATCACAGTTAATTATCCCGAAAATCTGTTTGGTCCTCCTCACATCCACCATCCATCATGTGGGGCCAGCCTTTGATGTGGATCGTTCATTGTGTGAGCCCCACCTTTGATGTGGGCCATCCATCATGTAGGGCCCAACTTGGTTGTGGACATTCATCATAGGGGCTGATCTTCAATGTGCACAGTTCATTAGGTATGGCCCACCTTTGATGTTAGTCATCCATCATGTGGGGCCCACTTTCAATGTTATTGTCCATCATGTGGGGGCCCATCTTCAATATCCATTGCCCATCTTGTGGAGCCCACCTTTGATGTGGATCGTCCATCATGTGGGCCCACCTCCGATGTGGGCCGTCCATCATGCGGGACCTGCCTTCGATATGTGTTACTCATCATTAGGCTGATCTTTGATGTGGACTGTCCATCATGTGGGGCCCACCTTGATGTGTACCATCCATCATGTGGGGCCCACCATTATTAACTGCCCATCATGCGGAGCCCACCTTTGATGTGGGTTGCCCATCACGTGGGCCCCACCTTCAGTGTGGGTTGCTCATCATGAGGGGCTTGCCTTGGAGGTGGGTCATTCATCATTAGGGGCAAACATTTGATGTGGATATTTCTCAATCTCATGAACTTAGAAGGGGTTCATGGCCATAGAGAGCATATTCCCTTAAATAATTTCCTTGGTTGCTGTGTCACCAATGAAAATGAAGGAAATAAGTTACTTTTGGAAGTTAAAAAGCAATAAAAAATAACTTACGAAAATAAGTTACTTCTTCTAAAAAGCTACTTATTTAAGTTTAATAACCAAGTTAACTTATTTAAGAAAAGTAACTTATTAACTTACATAAGTTAAAAAAGCTACTTATTTGGTAGTATCCAAACGGGGCCCAAAAAGACATATGACTACAAACTTATAATTCAAAACATTACAAAATAAGTTATGCATAATGGTTTTCCATTGTTTAGGAGACAAAACTATGCATTGTTGAATTGTTGTTGGGCTAGCAAGTGGATAGACCACAGGGAGTGGACTGTAGTAGCCATGGTTCTGAATGACGGTATCGGCCGCTGTATCGGCCTCGCTGAAAAGTGATATGATACAATGTCATGTATCGGAATCAAGTCCATATCGGCCCATATCAGTTAGAATTGTTTTTGAAGCAAAAAAATATGAAAAAATATCAGAAAAATAGGAAAAAAATGAGATATTCATGAATCTATCCTTTTTTTTTTTTTTTTTTTTTTTTTTTTGTTTTTTTTTTGTTTTTTTTGTTTTGTATTTTGACCATGTATTTAATGGTGTATCGAACTATTCTTTGGTAAGAATGATGTCCTGGTGGGTTGACCTACTGTAAGTTCTGGTGTTGATTTTTTTTTTTTTTTTTTTGATATATGTCATAAATTGATATCATATATTACTAATAGTCTAATATGTCCAAGAAGTATCAATACTCACTAATTTATTCACTAGTCCGTGCTTGCTTGGAGAATATGTGTGACAGGTCTATGCAATAATGTAAGTGTAGAAATACTTAATACTTACCGATTTCCTTAAATGTGAATAATCTCTAAAAAAACATTATTCTTAAGTCTTAATAAAAACTCACCAATCACCTCACCAGTCACCACCAAAATGAAAAACTGGCTAGTTGTGGTTGGTCGACCTTCACGTCCTCATCATCATCTGATTGCGCCTGTGGTTGTACAACAGGTGCTGTTGCTGCATATCCATAATAATCAAAGTCGGATGGAAAGAGTAGGTAAACGAAACCTGAGGAAGACTGATCCTGACTAGGAATTGACCTCGATCCCGAGTAAGGATATCCACTAGCACTAGACAAATAGTCATACTACTGCTTGTATTGCTGAGACTGTGATACTGATGACGAATAACTTGGATTTGGATATGTATCTGAATATCCATATCCATACTGCTGATCAGGAGGACCACTCCAACACGAAAGTGGCGCAACAGGCTCTGTGTATCTATAAGGACTGTAACCATATCCATAATGTCCGTAAGCCTCCTGATGTCCTGGTGCTTTATGAGTGCCACTGGTGTCAGCCTCTCCATGATGCTCCTCCCCTCGACTGGTTGTATTGTGACTCGGTAGACTCATAAGTCCGGCCTTGTATACCACGTCGGTGCTCATCAGCCTCACACGATCGGTATACGGCTTTATAATGTGTTGAGCAACACAAGCAACAAGTGCATCACCACCACCATCACCGGCACTACTATGACTATCGATATGAGTCGCACTGCTACTACATTCAACTTTATCATCTTCTTCAATAATGGGCTCTGGAGGATGGCTCTAAGCAGTTTCTGCAACGAGTTCTGGGTATTCAAGTTCCTCACTTTTGGCTGCTTCTTTGCCTTTCTTCCTTTGTTCAAGCCATGGAAGAAGAGGGTGGTTGTCTTCAACAAAAATATAGTCCAAATTTATTGGGCAATATTACACTTGGTTGCCAGTTTGCCCTCTTTCTTTCTTCATGTTTTTCAACCACAACCTCACATTGTAGTGGATAAACACATTTCTTTGCACCTTTATCTCCTTCAATCGATTCCCCTGCTTAATATGGATGTGGGCGAAAGTGCTCCTATTTCTTTCACAACTAGTAGATGATGTACATCGACTCAAGATTCTTATTGCAATATTCCATGGTGTAGGTACACTTTCTCTATAATTGACCTACCGTTGAGCTGCATAGATAACAAAGAAATATATCATATATCAATTATTTAATTAAATTTGTAAAAACATACTTAATAGTTTATAACTTAATACACCTACCTGGATTGGTTCTTTGTATTGTAGCTCATGTCGGTGGATCTCCAAAGATGCCCATTGCTAGTTCAAACACCTCTACCTCTGAAATAGTAGCTAATAATAAGTACCACAAGTCTCAGACTCTACACTATACAATCTACATATGTAAATAATTATTAACTTCATTAATAGGATCAACATCTGGCTCCAACCTTTTTATAACATTCTTCAAACCGATAGTAATCTCATTAACATCTTTGTATGTAGTTGCATATCGGAGTTGTGGGTTTAAAAAGAAGCTTGCAAGTTGATTAGAAGAGAGAACAATATAACATATCAAATTATCAACATTACATAAAGAACCAAAGGAAAAAGAATAACTAAATTTAATCCCTGTAACTTGTGTTTACCTGCCTTGTGGAGATCATGACGCTGTTTATTCCAACGCCTATCTATGAGCTTCCAATATTCCTTGTAGTGTTTACAATTACGTTTAATTGACAACTTTGCTTTGTCCATAGCTTCATAAAGAAAGTCCACCTTGATCAAAGGCTCCATTGTGATGCAGGACAATTAACCACTTGCTCTAAAAGCTCGAACTGTTAGAGCATTGCAAATCAATCCCTTTATCTCATAGGCCAGGCCCCACATCTCATGGGTTAGGACCTCGGCTGAACCCCCCTCGTGGGCCCCAAATCACATGGGTACCGCCTCACACAAGCCACCTGCCTCACACTGGCGGGGCCTGCCTCACATGGGCCGCTCACCCCGAGTGTGCCCCTGCATCCCACAGGTAACCCCACTCGAGCTCGGTGTGAAAATGCCCCTACATTAATCACCCCTGGTGAGGAGTGTCGAACACGAGACCTCCCGCTCTGATACCAATTTGATGCAGGACAATTAACTACTTGCTCTAAAAGCTCGAACTGTTAGAGCATGGCGAATCAATCCCTTTATCTTATAGCCCAGGCCCCACATCTCATGGGTTAGGACCTCGGCCAAACCCCCCTCGTGGGCCCCAAATCTCATGGGTACCGCCTCACACGAGCCACCCTCCTCACACAGGCTGCCTACCCCGAGTGTGCCCCTGCATCCCACAGGCAACCCCACTCGAGCCTGGTGTGAAAATGCCCTTGCATTACATTGCTTTCATAATTTCTTGGAATTTCTTCCAATACTTGTTGTCTCTTATAATCGCACACATCTCCATAGGCTTGCCACCCGTCTTTTGTCCATATTTCGAGTTGAGCCATTGCCGAGATGCAACTATCTCGCTAAGTGTCCCTTTATGATTGTATAGACTCTCAATGGCTATGAAATTTGTGGCGAATCTAGTCACCCCAGGCCTCAACAACTCTCGCCCGCCAATGAATTTCTTTATAAGAGCAATTGTCCAATTGTGATTGTAAATATATATCATGATCAATCTTGCCTTTTCAACTAGTATCGACACATTAGGCTTCTTCCTAATATCTTCAAGGATGAGATCAATACAGTTTGCTGCACAAGGTGACCAAAACAGATGAGGCCTCTTTGCCATAAGATGTCTTCTTGCTACTTAATATGTTGCCTCATTATCAGTGACAATCTGCACCATATTACTCCCCAATTTCTTCTACCATTCTATCCATCAGGCCAAATATATACTCATCATTCTTCACGTCATTAGATGAATTGATGGCTATAATAAAGACTGGATTGTATCTAAGTGAGAGTATATCATGAAATTTATCATACTCAATCTGGTTGGATCAGTACAACCATTGCACATGATTATACATCCTTTACTCGCCCATATGCTTCTAAATGATTGTACATAAGTCCACACCTCCTGGTACACTTCATTTGGATACTTCAAATCTTTGTTATAAGAATTGGGCGCTTTAATCCTGGGTCTCGCATCAGTTGTTACATCCACAAATGCTTGAAAGTGTATTGGCAATCGGCAACATGTGGAGGAATACTATTGTGCAAGAATAACTTTGCAGCTGCCTCTTGAAGATTATCCACTATTTGCTTTGACCATATCTGTTTCAATTTCTTCTATGTGCTAGTGGCCTTTCTAAACACTGTTCCATCACCAGGAGGTACTCGTGACCAGTGTTCGCAATATCAATACTATCGGCTGATAGATCGTCCGATATTATCGGTATCACAGTCTAGCGATACGAAACCCTCCAGAAGGAACTCAGGAAGCAAAAAAATCAAGGAATACTTGGTATTGATCAATATATCTCTAAATATCCGCTGATATTGATGATATTATAACTTTTGTCGGGATTTTTTAGTCGATAACGTTGTATAACACCTACCAAGTCACGGGGCTACTGTAGTCACCTACCAAATTTGTCGATAAAGGGGCGGGGATATCGAGAGACTTAAGACATTGTAAATATTCGAAAAAATCAGAAAAAAAAGAGAAAAAAGAAGCTTTCAAGAGGGTGGATTTGGTACTTGAAAAAGGGTTGGCTCTTATTAGAAGCTTCACTTGGTGGGCCATTCGAATTAGAGCGTCGCGCCGTTTGTAGTTGAGTGAATCTCCGTCTCGAGCTAACCCAATTGAAGAAAATATCAGAGAAAATTGGAAAATTTCCGAGATTTGGGTGCGATTTTGGGGTTTGGGGGTTTTAGGGTTTCGGAATTCGAAACCCTCTCGCCTAGCTTCCCAAAATGGGCTTTGGACCCCTTCTGACATATGCGTAGCCGATTTAAGTTCCGCCGCTAGGATGGTAGGTGGGGTCCACCTTGATGTTTATGAGAAATCTACTCTGTCCATCTGTTTTGCAAGATCATTTTAGGACATGCAACAAAATGAGGTAGATCCAAAACTCAAGTGGGCCTCACTAGAAGAAACAGTGGGGATTCAGTTACCACCGCTGAAACATTTTGAAGGCCAAAAAAGTTTCGTATCAGGCTAAGTGTTTCGTGTTTTCACTTCATCCCAGTGGGAATGACCTTATAAATGGGTTTGATGGCATATAAACATCGAGGTGGAGCCCACGAAGGTTTCAACGGTAGAAAACTCTTTCCCCAGTTTTCACTCTCGTATGGCCCACTTGATTTTTGGATCCACCTCATTTCTGTCGCATGTCCTAAAATGATATCAGGAAATGGATGGATGGGGTGGATTTCTCACAAACATCAAGGTGGACCCCACCTACCATCCCAGTATTGGAACTTCGTGCGAAAGGCTTTCGCAAGAAATCCGCGTGCCCCTTTTTTAACGGAAGTGGATTGGCTGGTGTACCACACACCACCGACCTGCCTGGTGTGTTGACGTCACCTAGTTTTGTGGGTCCCATCATGAGGTATGAGTTATATCCAAACCGTTCATCCACTTGACGAGCTCATGGTAAGGCTTGAGCTGAAAAATAAGAAATCCAAAAATCAAGTGGACCACACTGTAAAGAGTAGTGGGTGATTGAACGTCTACCATTGAAACCCTTTTGGGGTTCACAAATATTTTGGATCAATATGATATTTGTTTTCCTCTTCATCCAGGTCTGTGTAACCTTATGAACAGATTGGATGGAAAATAAATGTTATGGTGGGCCCTACGAATGTTTTAACGGTGAGAATTATTGCTATTTGTGGTGTGGTACACTTGATCTTTGGATATGACTCATTTTTGGGATCAAGATATAAAATGGTCTTGCCAAATGGATGAACGGTGTGGATATACTAAACACATCATTATGGGGCCCATGTAACTTTGATCTCCTCTGAACGGTGCGTACAACTCGATCTCGAGGAGCATCAACGCTCGTCTTTGCGGAAGCGGATTGCGTCCTACCCCCGCCCACATGATAATCCGTCTTGGCAGGGCTCTGTGGGGTCCACCATGATGTAAGGGTGTTATCCACACCGTTCATCCCTTTTCTCAGATCATTTTATGACATGATCCAAAAAATGAAGCAGGTCCAGAGCCCCTTGGACCACACCAAATGAAGCAGCAGTGATAATGACACCCACCATTATAACCTTTCTAGGGGCCACTGTGATGTTTTTTTACCATCCAACCTATTCATAAGGTCATGTAGACCTGGATGAAATGAAAACACAAATATTAGCTTGATCCCAAACTTCTACAGCTCCCAAGAAGTTTTCAATGGTGGACGTTAAATCCCCACTTTGTGGTCCACTTAAGCCTTGGTTCATCCTCGTTTTTGGTTTCATAACCTAAAATGATCTGTAAATAGGGATGGGCGACGTGGATAAGATCTTTACATCACGGTGGCCCCTACAGAGCTCTGCCCGAGCAGATTATAGTCTAAGTGGGGGTAGGACGCAATCCGCTTCCCGTCTTTGCACGACACGTACCCACACCAGCTAGGTTGGTGGTGGGACGCGAATTAGCTATTGAATTCGCTACGGAAGTGACGTCACCACATTTTGTGGACCCCACCATGATGTATGTGTTGTATCCACACCGTCCATCCATTTAGAGAGATCAGTTTAGGACATGAGCGAAAGAATGAGGCAAATTCGAAAATCAAGTGGAACCCACAATAGAAAACCATGGGGATTGAACGCCTACCATTAAAAACTTACTTGGGCCATAAAAGTTTTCGATCAAGCTGATATTTGTATTTTACCTTATTCCATGTCCGTATTAACTTATAAATAGGTTGGATCTCAAATAAACATCATGGTGGGCCCTAGGAAGATTTCAACGGTCAGCGTCACTGTGCCCACTGTTTTCTGTGGTAGGGTCCACTTGAGATTTGGATCTTCCTCATTCTTTGGCCCATGCCCTAAAATAATCTCTCCAAATGGATGGATGGTGTAGATACAACACATACATCATGGTGGGCCCCATAATACATGGTGACGTCATTTCAGTAGTGAGACTCGCTACTGTCAAGTTCAGTAGCTAATCCGCCTCCGTTGGTGGTGTGCGGTACACTAGCCAATCTGTAGGGCCCTCCTAGGGCGGTCCTCTCAGGGGCTCTGTAAGGCCCACCATGATGTGTATGTTTTATCCACACCGTCCATCCATTTTGATAGCTCATTTTAGGGCATGAGCTCAAAAAGTATATAAGGCTCAAGTGGACCACACCACAGGAAGCGGTGACAATGATGTCTACCATTGAAGCTTTCCTAGGGCCCACCATGATACAAGATTTGCCATCCAATCTGTTCATAAGGTTGGATGGTGAAGGGAAAACATAAGTATTAACTTGATCCAAAAGTTCTGTTGTCCTCAAATTTTTTTAATTTTTTTTTTAATGGTGCTCATTTAATGACCACTATTTCATATGGTGTGGTCCACGCAAATTTTAATGGTGGAAGTTCAATGACCACCGTGTTCTGTGTAGTCCATCTGAAATATTTGTTGGCTTCATTTTTAGGACCATGTCCTAAAATAATATGAAAAAACAGATGGATGGTGTGGATATACAATGCATACGCTGAGGTGGGCCCTACTGTCAGGGTCCCATCCACATCGCTGGTTCCAAGTCTCACCCAAGCTAAGCTTGGGTATTTACCCAATCAACGCCCCCTTTTTAGGGGGCAGATTAGGTGTGTTACGGCAGGGTATTTACCCTTACCGTGGGCCCACCTTGATGATTTGGTGACATCCACCTCATCCATCCATTTTCCAGCCCATTGTAGGATGGGGTCCTAAAAATTATGCAGATCCAAATCTCAGGTGGACCACACCACATTCTAAGTATGTTCGTATCAAAGATTATACAGTCCAGAGTATCAAATAACTTCCAAGAAAATGGCTACTTGCATGAGACTATCGAATTTTGGTGTCTTATTATATATTGCATATGTTTTTGTCTTGAATTGCTTATTGCCTATTGGACGGTGCTCTATGGCCCCACCATGATGTATGTGTTTTATCCACGCCATCCATCTATTTCCCGGTAATTTTACGCTATCCATCAATTTTCCACGCCATCAAAAACTTTTGTGGCCCCAGGAAGTTTCTAATGGTGGAAATCCCTATATTGTGGTCCACTTGAGATTTGGATAATTCTCATTTTTAGGACCGTTCCTTCAAATGATTTGGCAAAATGGATGGGCGACATGTATATACAACACATGCATCAAGGTGGGCCCTAAAAAGTTTTAACATAATGTTCTTTTACAGATAAAATATGTCGGGAGGAAGAGGAGGGAGACAACCTAATATAGGGTGGTGATACGGCCGACCCACTCCCGATAATCGATTTGGAAGTATATGTAATTTATGTGGCCATGTGTCGAGGAGTGGGGGGTAACCTGCTTGAAGGAGCAATTAGCAGGAGGGTATTGCAATGTTGTGGACTGTCCTAAGTGCCCACAAGATGCGCGAGAAGAGATGGGAGTTGTATTGAAAAAATGTGTGAAGATAAGAGATGAACGATGTACATGGGGGATGAAGATTAGGGAGGAGTTGGGGAGACCTTGATATGTAGGGGAGGAGGATGTAGTGGATATCGATAACAATGATGATCCTGGTTTTAGACGTGCAGTTCAGGAATCTATACAGGATGATTGGGATAGGGAGTAGGAGAGGAGGTGACAGAGAGTAGGCCTAAATTTGAGGGGTCTACTCGGTGGGGGGAGTGGAGCAGGGGAAGATATAGGGGTATGGGGAGGAGTAGTAGCATGCGGGTGCTGGATTTACCGTCAGATCCGGGGATATCTACAAGGAAGCGGGAGGGACACAGAAAAAATTAAAGGACATGTTTAGTGGAGGGGATGTAAGGAAAAAGGTTGGGAAGTTAGTTGTGAAGTTTTTCATATACGATCAAATCTCGGCAAATGCAGTAGTGAGCCCGCACTTCAAGAATATGATAAGTGGGGTGCAGCGTTGGGGTGAAGGTGTGTAGCTGCCCACGCCCTTTGAGATAATGGGCAAGTTTTTAGATGAAGAACATGAGGAGATGAAGAAATATGTGGATTCACACAAGCAGTCATGGGAGATGTACGGCTACACTGTCATGTGTGACGGTTGGACTGGACCGATGAGAATGTCGGTCATAAATTTTATGGTCTATTGTCGAGGACGAGCAGTGTTCTTAAAGTCCGTAGATGCGAGCGAAATATTAAAGATGCGAATTACATCTACAAATTAATGTACCGTGTCATTAATGATGTTGGGAGGAAGAATATTGTGCAATTTGTTACGGACAATGGGAGCGAATTTGTCAAGGTGGGGAAGGATATACGAAACAAGTATAATATGTATTGGACCCCCTTGCGCAACGCATTGTATTGATCTCGTGTTAGAGGCGATCGGGAATAGGCCGTTAGTGAAGATCACTATTATTGATGCACGGCTCATCACGACCTTCATATACAACCACACATGGTTATTAGCTACGATGCGCGAGAAGTGTGGTGGGGATATAGTGCGCCCTGATGGCAACGCAGTTTGCCACAACTTAAATCGACCTAAATGGCCTCATTAAACACAAGCATGGGCTATAAGAGCTTTTCACTTCTCATGACTACACAGTTTGGGCTAAGAAGAGGAATAGAGTAACCTGGAGAATTGAAGAGCTCGTGTTGCGCCACTCTTTCTGGTATCGCGTACGCGATGGAGTTACTATTCTGGAGCCCATTTATGTAGTGTTGAGGATGGTCGACAATGAAATGAATCCATCGATGGGGTCATTGTATCCCTCCATACAATTGATGAAAGAAGTTATCTAGGCTAAAGCCCCCAACGCATATATGTGGGTGCATGCAATAATAGATGACCGTTGGAAGAGGACACTTTCCCACCTGCTACATGAGGCTGGGAAGTACTTACTTTTTTCTTGTTTATACACTCAAGTACTTTGCTATTAACGTCTAAATATTTGAATCATGCTGGTTTTTAGCGTATTTCCTAAATCCAAAATTCCACTACAGCAAGAATCTCTATGCTGACAATGAATTGAAGAGGGCTATACATGAAGAATACGAGCACTTATTCCTTGATTGTCCGGGGAAAGGCACATTCGGTACTGAGGTAAATATATTCCGCACCTACATTCTCCATATTTGTATCGTAATTATTCCATACTTACCCTTGGCTGCTATATGCCATCAACAGATTGTTAAATTCCACGATGCGACTGGAATGTTCGGGTGTTAGGCCGCAAAGATAGGATCACCATGATGCCATGTGAGCGGCTACATTTAAAGTTAGTTTTCATATTATTTTACAAAATTTGAAAGTAATGAAATAACTTCAAAATTCGCAGGCGAATGGTGGACCATGTACGGGACTGACTGCAAGGTTTTACAACGGCTGGTTGTTTGTGTGCTCGCACAGATAGTCTCCTCCTCACCCTGTGAAAGAAATTGGAGCACATTCTCCCTCATCCACACAAATAAGTCCAACAGACTGGGGTACAACAGGCTTCAGAAGCTAGTGTATTGCCACTACAATATGAAGCTACGAGAGAGGCTGCTCTGATCCGAATGAATAAGAAAACCACGGGAGGACCCATTGGCTCTGATGGCGGTCGGACAACATTCATTTATTGAGGACGAACGATGATCCAATTTACCAGTGGGTTAGGTTGGATGACTTGGATACTTTGGAAGGACGACTAGAGCCGCATGTTGCGGAGGAGGTAGCAGGACAAGGGATCGATGTTGATGCACATGTGGACTAGTAGAGATCTCCTGATGAGGCATTCAACTCATTGGTGAGAAGTCCGGTGGGTAGTCCGTGGTAGTCACTATCATGCGGGAAACGTGGCGGGGAGACATTGTCCAACACCAAGACAGAGTGATGCGGCGGGTGGATCTGTTGATGCTGATAAGTTTGATGACAACGATGGGGGCGATGGTGACTCTGGCGATAGTAATGATGGTGATGATGGCGACGAGGGTGTGACTTAGTCTCAGAGGCCTCTTAGCCCTTTCACTGGGGAGTGGGATTTCGATCATGCTACACAGAACCCTGACCATGGTTCTCGTCTAGGAGGACCACGACCCCATCTTGTCTATAATAAGACATATGAGCGTTAGAGGTTACAAAAGAAAAAAATAGACACAAAAGCTTTCTGATTTTGAGGAGTTACTGGAAACATGCGTGAGGGACACAAGCGTTCTTGGGAAGCGAGGTGACTCTAGTTTCGGTTCACGGACGAGGGAGGGGAGTTTGAGTTACAGGCCACAACATGGATATGGATCACAGACAAGAGAGTAGCTCGAGTTATGTGCACAATATGGGTATGGATACGTAGTGGATATGTGACGTAGGGATGAACGTGATGAGGATAACTACTCCGAATCCACGGAGCTTCTCTGGACTCCTCACAAAGACCTCTCGAATCCACGAGGAAAGAAAGAAGAAAAATAGAAATAAATTCTAAGAAATTCGAAATTGATTAATTGATGACTAAAAACGAGTTCACAACCCTTTAAATATGGGTACCAAGCAATGGGAAAGAAATCAGAATCAAACTACAACTAAAACTCCTAGAAATCGCGACTTACTATAAATAGTAAACTTACTATTTATAGACGGTCGTGATGTCTACTAGTGCGCAAGGTTTTCGGCCAAAAATAGTAAGTGTCCTATTTGGCTTCACAAAACCGTTCTCCTAATTATTCTAAGCTCTTTTCACGTTGGGCGCAACTCCTAAAGCTCGACGGATGAAGAGTTATAACCAAACTAAAACTTACTATTTATAGTAAAAATGAAATTAAAACAGGGAAACGACCGTCGATCCAGGAGTTTTTCGTAATTCCGGGCGTCGCAAGCAGGCGTAGCTGGGTTGGTTGGCTAAAGTAGCTCGTTCTACCCCAAAATCATATATTTTACGTCAGGTAACTCATTCCGGATTGCGAGATACGCCCGATCTAAGGTCCGATGGTCCGAATCACTTCTGTCGTCGACCGAGCCTTTTCTGATCCATCTTGGCCATGAAACTGTCCGCGACCCGCTCTACACCAGTCCCCTCCACTTCAAAAGAACTTGTCCTCGAGTTCTCATCCTGCGCTGGTTCATGATACTCGGTCAGGTCCGCGACGTTGAAAGTCCGTGAGATCGCCATGTTATCTGGAAGATCAATAACATAAGCGTTGTCATTGGTTTTTCGAATGATTGGGACGGGTCCAATCTTGTTATTTTTCAACTTGTTGTATGTCCCGGTCAAAAATCTCTCTTTGCGCAGATGGACCATAACGCGGTCTCCTACCTCGAACACTTTTTGTCGTCGGTGCTTGTCCGCTTGTTCCTTGTACTTCTCGTTCGAGGCATGTAGCTTGGTCTGCACTTTCGCATGGATGCCCATGATCTTGTCTACCATATGTTCTCCTGCAATGCTCGTGCCTGGGTGCTTGGGCGGAGGGACCAAGTCAAGCGTGTGGCGAGACACTCGTCCATAGATAATCTGGAATGGTGATTTCCCTGTCGAGCGGTTTACCATATTGTTGAATGCAAACTCTGCTTGAGACAAGGCCAAATCCCACTGCTTTGGTTTTTCTCCTGAAATACAGCGAAGGAGGTTTCCTAACGTGTGATTCACAACTTCGGTCTGCTCATCAGTCCATGGGTGGTAAGCACTGTTGAATTGAAGTCGTGTATCGAATCGAGTCCACAAAGTCTACCAAAAGTGGCTAATGAACTTCGTGTCACGATTAGAAGTAATGGTCTTGGGGACCCCGTGTAGCCGTACGACCTCCCTGAAGAATAGATTCGCCACATGTGTTGCATCGAGGGTCTTCTTGCATGGGATAAAGTGTGCCATCTTGGAGAAACGATCTACCACCACGAACACCGAATCCATACCGCGTTGTGTTCGTGGGAGACCAAGCACGAAGTCCATTAATAAATCCTCCCAAGGACCGTCAGGCATAGGTAACGGGGTGTAGAGGCCCGTATTCTGAGATTGCCCTTTGGAAGTCTGACAAACATGACAACGTTGTACGGCTTTTCCTACATCACGTACTAATTGCGGCCAGTAATACCGCTCTTCTACAAGAGCTCGCGTCTTATCTCGCCCAAGGTGTCCACCAAGGCCACCTCCATGTAGCTCCTGAATAATCTGCTCCCTCAGAGAACTTTGGGGGATGCACAATTGATTCCATTTGAAGAGAAAATCGTCCTGTATATGAATGTCACTAGGGTGACCTTCTTGGCACTTCACCCAAGAATCTTTGAAGTCCTCATCCTCGGCATACAGCTCATTGAGACAGTCGAAGCCGACCACCTTGTTGCTCATCGTAACAAGTAGTGATGTACGACGGCTACGTGCATCAGCCACCTTGTTCTGCTGCCCTGACTTGTGCTTCAGAACGAACGTGAATTCCTGTAAAAACGCAACCCATCTAGCATGCACACGATTCACGTTAGTCTGACTATTAATAAACGTTAATGCTTGATGGTCAGTGTAAAGAACAAACTCTCTTTGAATCAGATAATGCTGCCAATGTCGCAGCGCCTGAACAACTGCGTACAACTCAAGCTCATAAGTCGACCACTTCTTTCGGGCTTCGCTGAGCTTCTCATTGTAAAAGGCTACCGGCCTGCCTTCCTGTGATAATACTCCCCCAATTCCGACGTATGAAGCGTCACACAACCTCAAACAATTTGTCGAAATTAAGAAGCACCAAGACCGGTGTTGTAAACAAACGATGCTTGATCTCATAAAAGCTCTTGTCAGCTTTATCGGTCCACTGGAATGGTCATTTTTTCATGCAATCTATTATAGGCGCGACTATTGTGCTAAAATCTCGCACAAATCGATGATAGAAAGTCGCCAACCTGTGAAAACTCCTCACCTCATGAATGTTCGTCGGGATCGGCCATTTCCTAATAGCTCGCACCTTTTCATCGTCCACACGAATGCCTGTGGACTTTACAACAAATCCTAGAAACAACAGGCTGTCAGTTAAAAAACTATACTTCTTCAAGTTGAGGTACAACTTGTTAATTTGTAGGACCTGTAGCACCTGCCTGAGATGTTTCCTATGCTCATCAAAATATACTAACACAAATCGGCCAGTAAACGGTTTTAGCACTTGATTCATCAAACGCATAAAAGTACTTGGTGCGTTCGATAGGCCGAAGGGCATGACCAGCCACTCATACAACCCTTGGTCTTGAATGCCGTTTTCCACTCATCACCGGGTCGGATACGAATCTGATGGTACCCGTTCCTTAGATCTAGTTTAGAGAACACCTTGGCCCCTTCTAGCATATTGAGCATGTCATCCAACTGTGGTATTGGGAACCGATATTTGATGGTAATTTTGTTGATTGCCCGGCTGTCGACACACATGCGCCAGCTTCCATCTTTTTTTGGCGTTAATAATGCTGGTACGGCACATGGGCTCATGCTCTCTCTCAAGAGACCCTTACGGATCAATTCCTCCACTTGCCCCTGAAGTATCTTACACTCCTTCAGACTCATCCGATAATGAGGGCGGTTGGGCAGGTTAGCCCTAGGGACGAGGTCTATGTGATGTTAGATGTCCCTCATGGGGGGCAATCCATTAGGTAAATTCTCAGGCCAAACTTCTTTAAATTCGTTTAGCAACAGTCTTAAACTTGCGGGGATGTTTGAGGGTTCCGCTTCCTCGCCCTTTACCACTACGGCGTATACCTCGCCGGTTTCTTTGGATTCCTCCATGAAATCTCAAATGGTCAAGAGGGGACTCCCCTCCACTTTAGAAGCTTCAGGGTGGTTCTCTGGTGCCATAGGGGCAAGGATTATTTTTCGACTATCCTTGACGAATACGTAGACATTGTCTCGTCCCCGATGGGTCGCATCACGGTCCGACTGCCAGGGTCGACCGAGTAGCATGTGGCAAGCTTCCATGTCAACCACGTCACAAAGTATCTGATCCTTATAATTTTTACCAATTGAAAAGGAGATAGTGCATTGTTCAGTTACCTTGGTCTCATTCACCTTTTTTATCCAGCCAATTGAGTACGGGGAAGGATGTTTCGTCGTTGGTAGCCGCAACCAGTGTTCGAAATATCGGTATCGCACTATGTATCGCACCCTTGGGATACAGATACGTATCGGTTATCGCATGGGATATATCGTTTGTATCACATAGTTTATCGCACGTTTTGGGAAACATGGGGAAACATTGAGAAAATTGTTGAATTTTTTAATGAAACTTTGAAGATTGTTAAAAAAAGCCCTTAATACACACTTTTAAATAATAACATCTCAAAAAAAATATACACATTATAAGTTTCCTTTGTATAGGGTCCTAAGCTATGCGATGTTTAACTGAACTAATGCAACTATATTTAAATTGGATGCATGATATTTATAAATATATCAGTCATGTATGAAAACACAATCAATTCATTGAAAAGCAAAAGAAGTAAAATTTGAGAAATGGATGGACGGTGGGCGTCCCACTCCCCACTATTTTATGTGGTGGGGTCCACTCCAGATATAGATCTGAGTATCTGACTCATTATTTGTCTCATGCCTTAAAAGTATCTAGCCAAATGGATGAACGGTGTAGATACAACACATACATCATGGTGGGCCCCACAGAACTTAGTGACGTCAATTCACTAGCTAGTCTGGCTATGCAACATTTCAATATCCGCATCCACGGGACGCGGAGAACTCCCCCAACACTAGCCACGGTCGGTGCTATGTGGGCCCCAACATAATGTATTTGTTTCATCCATTCCGTTCATCTATTTTTACGGATCATTTTAGGATTTAATAAAAATAATTATAGGGATATAAATCTCAGGTGGACCACACCACAGGAAAACAATAATGATTGGATATCCACCATTTAAATGCTCCTAAAGCCCACTGCACTGTTTATTTGACATCCAATCTGTTGATTGGATCATAAAGACCCAGATGAAGGGAAAAAATAAATATCAGCTTAATCCAAAGCTTTTATGGCTCTGAAAACATTTTTAATGGTCAACGTTCATTCAATACTGTTTCTATAATGTGGTCCAGATTATATTTCGATATACCTCATTTTTTCACTCATAACATAAAATGATCTATAAAAATAGGTGGACGGAAAAGATGAAACACATACATCATGGTGGGGCACACAGAGCACCAACCACTAGCCATTGGTTGGTGCCCGTGGGAGTAGCCAATCCGTTACGCACGCGGATTTCCTGCAAAAGCCTTTCGCAAGAGGTTCCTGCACTAGGAACCCAGGTGGGGTCCACTGTGATGTTTGTGAGAAATCCTCTCCGTCCATCCATTTTGTGAGTGCATTTTAGGATATGAGGTCAAAAATGAACCGTATCCAATACTCAATTGGGCCGAAAACGGGATAATTGAACGTCCACAGTTGAAATATTCATGGGCCAACAAAGTTTTGAATCATGCTAATATTTGTGTTTTCAGTTCATCCCAGTAAGAATGATGTTATTAACGGTATGGATGGCATGTAAACATGACTGTGGGCCCTAAAAAGGTTTCAACGCTAGAAATCATTATTCCAACTATTTCCTATGGTATGGTCCACTCGATCTTTGGGTATGAATAAATTTTGGGCTCAGTCGTTAAAATAGATGGAAAAACCGATGGACGGCGTGGATGGACGACATACATTAAAAGTGGGCCCAAGTAAGTTCACTGAGACCAAAATACCTCTCCTTCTACAGCTGCTTACCCTTACAGTCAAGGGATATTTTGGTCAAAATAGCAGCTTCCAAACCCTATTCCAGCCAACGAAAATAAAAAATGCATCGTACAGACTCGTCCGTTTCTCATCCGCGCCCCTCTCTCACTTTCCCTCTCCGTTTTTACGCCATCCACGCAGTCCGATCCCTATTTCACGCACACAACCCCTCAAATGTCGTCGATCCGGCCTGATTCCTCGCCGGAATCTCCGAGAAAGAGAAGAAAATGGCAAGAAAATCGGCCGATTCCTCGCCGGAATCGTACTTGTCGAATGACCCACCTCCGATCACCGCTACAGCAAGGTACTATCTGATTTTTTTTTTTCCAATTCAAATTTTTGGGTTTTTTGGTGCGATATCGACGATATATCAGCCGATTCTTGGGTTTTTTGGTGCGATATGGATGATATATCGGCCGATATTTGGATTTTGGATTTTTTGGTATCTTCCGGTGGTTATTACGAGTGTATCGTCTCGCAGTGGTGCGATAACGATAATATCAGCTGATATATCGGCCGATAGTATCGATATTTCGAACACTGGTCGCAACTTGTCCACCATCACCCTTGAGACGATGTTCTCGCTACTACCACCGTCTATGATCACATCACATACCTTTCCGTTAACAGTGCATCGAGTACGAAATATATTGTGTCGTTGTGGATGTAATTCCTTTCGTGGGGTATACAGTAATCGCCTCACAACTAGAAATTCGCCACGATCCTCGCCCGTCATTTCATCGCCACCTGCTATTTCTTTAGTGGTTTGCTCATGTTCATCATAGCCATGGCCTTCTTCTGCGGCCTCATCTTCAGTGCCCCCTTCGTTTATAGTCAAGTGTGCTGCGGCACGTTGAGGACAGGTGTTTGATAAGTGGCTTGGCTGGCCACAGCAGTAACAACTGTTCGACCTTGGCCGAGTATAAGGATTTGGAACCCTACTCGGGTCCGCTGTTGTGGGTGCTACACGTTGGGGTTTGGATGAGCCGCTCCCCGTATCACGGGTTGCTGTTGTAAGAGGTTGAGGACGTTCTCCTATTGGATCTTTTCCTCATGCCAGCACTGGATCTTGCGTGGGACCCGTCATGGGGGGTCGAGTTGAAGGATATGGACGAGCAGGAGCTCTTGCAAGTTGTGTTTCTGCCTTACCCGCCAATTGAATTGCTTCATCCACGGTCCCGACTGGGTACATCTGAACTCGGTCTTGAATTGTCGACCACAACCCACCTATAAATCGTGCCACCTTCTGTGACTCAGATTCTGACAGATCGTTTCGTGTAGCCAACCGCTGGAATTCTTCAGTGTAATCTGTGACGGTTCAATTTCCTTGTCGGCAATTTTGATATTGTTGGAATAGTATCTGCTCATAATCACTGGGGATAAATCGTGATCGAAGAAGACGCCTCATCCGTGGCCATTATGAGATGGGCGCCTTGTTCTGGCGGGCTCGTGAGAGTTGTAATTGTTCCCACCATGCAGAAGCACCAGATTTTAATTTAAACGCTACCAATTTTACCCTTTTATGATCTGACACGTCCATATAATCAAAATATCTCTCTACTTCGGCTAGCCAATCGAGGAAATCTTCTATACGTAATAAACCATTAAAACTAGGAAGTTCAGTCTTACCTCGATAGTCTCTTTTAGCACGATCTTGGTGATCGCCTCCATGGATTGGTCGTCGGGCAAAACCCTCATTAAGGTCCTCGTCGCTAGAACTCGAATCATCTGGCGTAGCCCTACGGTTTGCCACTGGTAGTGCTCTACGAAAATCGGGGTTGTGTCGTACAGCAACCACGGGTGGTGGAGCAACCATAGGTGGTGGAGCACCGCCTAGGGCTCGGGGCGGAAGTAGCGCATCCGCAAGACGGTCGATGGTTACCTGCAGCCCTTGCATGGTCAACTGACTCTCCCGGTGGAAAGCTTCCATTCTTTCCGAAAGATAACGAATCCCCGGATCACCGTCCACAGGATTTTGATTCATACCTTCATTGTTCGCCATCGACCCAAGGGGAATCCTCGCTCTGATACCAATTGACGCAGGGATAAACGTGATGAGGATAACTGCTCCGAATCCACGGAGCTTCTCTGGACTCCTCACAGAGACTTCTTGAATCCACGAGGAAAGAAAGCAGAAAAATAGAAATAAATTCTAAGAAATTCGAAATTGATTAATTGATGACTAAAAACGAGTTCACAACCCTTTAAATAGGGGTACCAAGCAATGAGAAAGAAATCAGAATCAAACTACAACTAAAACTCCTAGAAATCGCGACTTACTATAAATAGTAAACTTACTATTTGTAGACGGTCGTGATGTCTACTAGTGCGCAAGGTTTTCGGCCAAAAATAGTAAGTGTCCTATTTGGCTTCACCAAACCGTTCTCCTAATTATTCTAAGCTCTTTTCACTTTGGGCGCAACTCCTAAAGCCCGACGGATGAAGAGTTATAACCAAACTAAAACTTACTATTTATAGTAAAAACGAAATTAAAACAGGGAAACGACCGTCGATCCAGGGGTTTTTCGCAATTCCGGGTTGCGCAACCTGGCATAGCAGGGTTGGTTGGCTAAAGTAGCTCGTTCTACCCCAAAATCATATATTTTACGTCAGGTAACTCATTCTGGATTGCGAGATACGCCCGATCTAAGGTCCGACGGTCCGGATCACTTCTGTCGTCGACCGGGCCTTTTCTGATCCATCTTGGCCATGAAACTGTCCGCGACCCGCTCTACATCAATATGTGAGGAGCGACTCCAGCAGTTACGGATTATCATTTTTCAACTACGGTTAGGACTTCACCTCCACATACGGGTAGGTATATGAGCAACAATATGGATACCCAGTAGCTTTATCTATGCCCATTCCAGATCCATATTAGCCACAGATTGGTATTATTACATAGTACCCACGAATGGGCGTATTAGTTCAATTCGGAGAGGATGAGTTCCAACGTTACGTCAAGGAGTATCTTAATTGGTACTATTCTATTATGACCTGGGCACAATACTGTCGATTTGTGGAGGAGCAATATTTTTTTTAGCCACGTCGAGATGGAGATGATAATTACTAGCCACCGCGTAACTCTATGTGGGTCTAGGCCATAGCCAGTCACATCATTGGTAGATATATTTTATAATTTCTACTATATATTTTTCTTTCATCATTGGTAGATATATTTTATAATTTCTACTATATCTTTTTCTTTTGAATGCATTGGTTGTGTTTTCATACATGTCTTGATACATTTATAAATATTATGCATCATATTTGAATATAGTTGTCTTAGTTCAATCGAACAACGCATAGCTTAGGACCCTATATAAAGGAAACGTATTATGTGCACTTCTTTTTTGAGATTTGATGATTTAAAAGTATGTATTAAGGTCTTTTTTAATAATTCCTGAAGTTTCATTGAAAAATTCAACCATGTTTCCCAAAAAGTGCGATAAATTACGCAATTCAAACAATATATCCCGTGCGATAATGGATATGTATCTGTATCCCAAGGGCGCGATATCGATATTTCGAACGTTCCTCACGACTACCTCTCGTCATTAAGATTATGATTTTTTTTTTTTTTTTTTTTTTTTTGGGGGGGGGGGGGGGGGGGGGGGGGGGGGGGGTGAGAAGGTTGTAACTCTTGTCGTCGCGTGCTAAAGGAACGACGTAACCTCGCCCTAGCGCCCCCAAGCAATCCTATGTTGTCATGCACACTGCCACTCCCCCCACCCACATCACGAACCGAACCATTCCTCTCAAACATTCGACGCCGCTCCTCCTCCTCATGTTGAGATTGTAAACTTTTCCTCCTTGCAATCGTAACCTCCCTATTTGAATCTTCCCCTAACTTAATGTCCTCATCAGGTAGCGGCGTAGGATCCCCAAACACATTTGCTCTACATGCATCAAGCGTATCCTTCTTCTCTTTCTCCCTCATCGCCTTTTTACCTCTAATTTCTTCTAAGTTCTTCTTCATCTCCTCCCTTACTGCATAAGGGACACTTGGACACCCTGAAACTTAACCCTTTTGATGGGCCAAGTGCTATTTTAATCGGGTTATGCCCCCGCTTACACTCCTGCTGCAAAACTTGCACATTGTTTACTGTCTACTCCCAACCAATGTTTTAAATATCGATGACATCGGCCGATATATCCCACGATATATCTTGTATCCCACCAATGTGATACAAAATGCACGAGTAGTGCAATATATCCCACATGTTCGATATGGTGAGCATTTTCGAATTTCGATCCTTTAATTTTCTGTAAATCGTGTTAAATTAGTGTCAAATTGTTACAAAACTATGATTGAAGACTCATCTCTACTAATCAGAATGCGTTTATAAAAGGCAGACAGATTCTGGATGGAGTTCTCATTGCCAATGAAGTTCTCCATTCTTGTCATAAGTCGAAGACGAAAGGCCTTTTCTGCAAGTTGGACGTGGCCAAGGCCTATGATCATGTTGATTGGGGCTTTCTTCTGTACATGCTTTCTCTAGTGGGCTTTGGCGAAGATGGATTAACGCTTGCATCAGTTCTGCCCACTTTTCAATTATCCTCAACGGATCACCAAAAGTTTTTTTTAAAAGTTCGAGGGGGTTGCGGCAAGGGGACCCTCTCTCCCCCCTTCTCTTCTTAATTGTTGGAGAGGCGTTGTCTCAGATGCTGATCAGAGGGCAGGTGCAAGGTCTTCTTCGCGGGATTGCGATGCCTGGTTTAACGGATCCCCTTACCCATATCCAGTTTGCTGATGATACCCTTATCTTCACTGAAGCTTCATTGGATTGCATCAGGAACCTCCTCATCGCATTGCGCTGTTTCGAAGCAGTTTCTGGCCTCAGGATTAACATGAGTAAATCGAAGATTCTTGGGATAAATGTGCCCTCTCTGACTAGTCAATCCTTCGCAGCTATGCTCGGGTGCCAGGTTGATTCGTTTCCGACTTCTTTTGTTGGTCTTCCTCTTATTGTAGGCCCTCTACCGAGGTCTATGTGGGACAGGGTTATCAGTAAGTTTCACAAGAGCCCGGCTTCATGGAAATGTCGCTATTTTTCTCTGGGTGGTCGTTTGACTCTGATGAAGTCAGCTCTGTCTAGCCTTCCCCTTTACTTTATGTCTCTGTTCAGATGTCCGGTAAAGTCCTCAAGGAGATTGAAAAAATCAGAAGGGACTTTCTTTGGTTTGGTAAGGAAAATCAGAGGAAGATTCATTTGTTGGAGTGGAATGAAGTATGCAAACTGTTCCGGGAGGGAGGTGCAAACGTTAAAAATTTGAAAATCATGAATTCTGCATTACTTGGAAAATGGGCTTGGAGATTTGCTATAGAAAAGGAGGCATTATGGGCCTCGATTGTTAAAGGAAAGTATGGTTCATCCCATGGTGGATGGTGGCCGAAAGAGTCCTCGTATTATAAGGCTTCGCACATATGGCAAGGAATCCTTTCTGCTAAAAGTCCGGTGATCGAAAAGTGCAGCTATGTTCTTGGTAATGGGTCTTCTATACGGTTTTGGCAAGACCTTTGGGTGGGGGAGAAACTGCCCAAATTCCACTTCCCTCAGATTTACCGTCTAGCCCCCGACAAAGATATCTGCATCAACAGATGCTATTCCATATCGTCCGTGCAAACTGTTTGGGATATTAGATGCATCAGAAATCTGACAGATGGAGAAGTTAAGGAGTTTACTGACCTGCAGGACTGCATTTCTAAGACTGCCTATCTCTTCCCATTCCGACAATCTCGGGTGGTTTCTGGACAAATCGGGATCTTTCTCTGTGAAGTCCTTGTATACTCTCATCTATCCTGCGGCTCATACCTTTTCTGATGCTAATCCTTTCATATGGAAATACCCGGTTCCTCCTAAATTCATATGCTTCGGATGGCTTGCGGGTCGCAATAGAATCCTTACGATAGACAACCTGGCTAAGAGAGGCATGCAAATCGTAAATATCTGTTTGTGTTGTATGCGGGAGGCTGAGTCTGTTAATCATCTGCTGGTTCATTGCTCTTTCTTTTCTCCAATATGGAATGATTTTTGTCACAGATTTTCGGTTTCTTGGTGTGCCCCTGAGTCTGCTGCCGAGCTCCTATCCTCATGGTGGTCTCAAGCTTGGGAAGATCAAATCCATCATTTGGCGCATGGCAATTCTTGCCATTTGGTGGGCTGTTTGGGAAGAAAGGAATGAGAGATGTTTTAATGATAAATCATCCAACGCTAGGGCTGTGAGTTCTCGGGCGAAAAAGATGGTGATCGAATGGGCTGTTAATGTTAAGGATCTGATTAATTATGATTTTAGCTTCTTAGGTTGCTAGGGCCCCTCTGCAACCTTAGCAGTTTTGGCCCCTTCCTCTAGCTTCTCTCTTTTTGCTTTGTTTTTTCTTCCCTTTGTATTCCTTTTTGTTTTTAATGAATTTTCTGTTTGTTGTCTTAAAAAAAAAAAAAAAAAAACTATGATTTTTCATGTTTTGCATGAAAAATCATGGATTGGGAGCTTTGGTTTTGAGATTTGGAGGAAATGGGTTGAGTTACAAAAATTAGAAAAAAAATCAAAATTTCCCAATTTCTCGCAAATCGTTTGCAATCTTTTTGTCCAAATATCAAATCAAACATGTATATAACCTAATCTAATGATTCTTCTTTTGCTTTTGAATGTATTGCTTGTGATTCCACACGTCTTTTTACATTTATAAATTATATGAATAGACATTGAATATACTTGCATCAATTTAGTTAGACAACGCATAGATTAGGACCCCATACAAAGAAAACATATTATGTGTACTTGTTTTTTGTAATATTTTGATTTATAAGTGTGTATTGATGTCTTTTTTAACAATCACCGAAGTTTCATTGAAAAATTCAACCAATTTCCCAATGTATCCCCATGTTTCCAACAACAGCGGTACATTACACAATACAACCGATCTATCCCATGAGATAACCGATATGTATCCGTTTCCTAAGAACGTGATACGTAATGTGATACCGATATTTCGAACACTGCTCCCAACTATCCATACTCCATACTTCCACCCTACATCTTCATGCTCATTTCCAATCATCCCAACAAATATAATTATACAACAATGGCCACTCTACAGTCTGCACAAGCCACAAAGCGACAAACAATATAGAAAATGTATTATCAATTTGCATCAAAGTACGAAACTAAGCATATGAAATTGAAATTGCAGCAACTAAGAAATTACATCAATTTGCATCCCCCCTAGACATGCATTACATTTCAAGTTCCAACATATTTGGATAATTTTTTTTTTTTGAAATTAACGAAAACTAGATATATATAATATTTGAAAAAAATCACCAAACTACTCAGATCTGATGAAAAAAAAACAACAACAACTACAAAAAAACAAAAAAAAAAAAAAACAACAAAATTAGCCCCCCTCCCCCAACAAAAAAAAAAATAAATAAATAAAAAATTGACTTGATCTGATTGAAAATGCATCCCCTCTCCAGATCTGTGATCAGATTATTTTTTTTTTTTTTTTCTGGAATTTACTGATTTTTCGACAAATATAATTAAAAAAACCTTCTTTTTTTTTTCCGGGTTGCCTCTATGGATCTGAGATTAGATTTTTTTTGTATTATTTATTTATTATTATTAAATATACAAAAACCTAAAAAATGTAAAAAAAGATCTTCAAAGCTGGTAGTTTTTGGTAGATCTAGGGGTAAAATAAACATAAATATGGATTACAACAAGGATCGATAACCAAAAATGGATTTTTTTAGCCTCTTTTTCGATTTTTTCAAAACTGGCCCCAAACTGTTTCTATCCTTCAAATCAGCTGAAATCCGATGTTTTGATCCTCCAAGTTGCTGTTAATGGCTCAGAAAATCCCGTTAGGTTGATGTATTTGAGGAATTTGAAAGCTTGGAGGAGAAATGAGAGAGTGAGAGATCGAAAATGGGGAAAGAAAGGGTTGTTTTTGCCCTTTTATAGAATATTGGCACCAATACAGCCCGTATTGGCTGATACGGTACAACGGATATTGATATGGCCGATACAGGGCCATATTGTGCATCGTATCGAGCTGATACGGATACAATACACCCGTATCGGCTGATACGATACCGTTTTTCATATCTATGGTAGTAGCCATCCAATAAGTGACCTGCAAAAGATATGGTTAGAGCAGCGGTCTGCATTCACCATTAAAAATAAACAACTTGATGATCACTGCTGTCGAATCACTGCAATTTCATCCACATGGTAACTGGCCTTACAAACAATTTCGTTCACCTTGTGTTTGCCATCTAAACCTTGAGGGAGGAACTCAACAGAACTTTTATGCGGCATTTGCTGCATACTAGTGTTTCTTTTTTCTTTTAATCAGCCTTCCCATAAGTGTTTACAAAGCCTTTAGTAAATTTGTTGAAAGAACATTGCAGCAAGTTTCTTGAAGCAAAGAAATTTGGTGATGCATTAAGGAACAAAGATAATTGGATAAAGAGTGGCGTAGCAAAGAAAGATACTAAACATGAAATTTTAGTCTGCCTTTTAAATTTTTTTAGTCTATTAATTGGATAAAGAGTGGCATAGCAAAAGAAAGATGCTAAACATGAAATCTTAGTCTGCCTTTTCATTTATTTAGTATATTAATTGGATAAAGAGTGGCATATCAAAAGAAAGATACTAACATGAAATCTTAGTCTGCCCTTTCATTTTTTAGTACATTAATTGGATAAAGAGTGGCATAGTTCGCTTGACATTGCTTTGAAACGTTGGATCTCTTGACTCTTTAGCTGCAGTTCCAAGAGCTCTAGCCAATGGCTTCTATAACCATTCATAGGTCTGAGATCCAGATCTATGAATTGAGAGGTCTGAATGATTAACTCTGCAATCAATTTTTAGAATTAATAGATTTTATTTTATCTTTTTTTTTTTTTTAAATTTTTTTGTTGAAAGGCAGAATCAATAGGTGTTCAGATCGTTCAATGGAATAAATTGAAACCCTTCTTACTGGATGATCATGATACTTCCCAAAGATGGAAATTCTTGATCAATGGAGGAACAATATCACCATTGTTGTTCAATAAGATACCAAAGTGGATGATTGACTCATTCTGTACTACAAATAATCTTGGGAAATCCTTTGATAACACTGATTCCTATTTCTCTATGATATCCCGCCATAGAGGCGAATGGTCTCTTTAATCATTACTTTCTGCCACAAGTTAAACTGGTCAATGGCTTCTATAACCATGCTTGTTCAGAATAAGCTTAGTGTATCTCACACCTTTACATGTTTCCTTTCTTTTACTTATTTTCGTTTTTATTTTATTTTATTTTATTATTGTGTTATATTCTGTTCAGCAACTGTGTTTTCTTCTTGGATGAAAAATACATGTGCTATTGTGGCATTTGGATGGAAAATTGATCTGAGAACATTCAGTTTAGTTAAGAGGAATATGACAGAAGATGATGATGTTTCCTGGCATTATATTGCGAACATTCAGCTTAGTCAAGAGGAAAAATGACAAAAAGATAGTGATGCTTTCTGGCATTCATAATGAGGAAGTAGCCCCTGAGTTGCAGTTACGTCTCTTTCAATTCCAACTTTGAGGTAATAACTCAATTGCAATTTCTCTGCCATAGCCTCAATATGAATGCAAAGAAACTGCAATTTTGTTATTTTCCCTTAATCAACCTAACAATTGTAATTTAATTTAATATAACATCCATACACATCCTAAGAGTAGTTTTGGATTTGTCATTATGACCATATATTGTTCTTGGTTGATTATTTCAGCTTGTTAAGGATTACCAGGCTTGGGCTTCTGGTGACACCTCAAGGCAGCCTCTAGGTACAGGTAAAATTTGAGGCCACCGCAACCTGACTGCAGCAGCTGTTGGTTGATTTATATCATTGATCTGGAGTCCCTTCATGTTGTTTTCTTTGCTTATGTTGATTGTTGATGCTGCTGAAGAATCCATGTGTTCATTGGAGCTTTTAATGGTTTTAGAACAATGTTGATATGTTGTTGTTCTCTTTCTGGTTAGAGGTCAGTAGCCAAGAGTGTTTCATGATATCCACAACTACATCAATTCAGATAAGAAGAATTCAAGTTAAGTTTGTCTTCTGATATGTGCCCAAGGTATGAAGAACTTTGGGAAATATTCTGGGAGGGAATTTTCAAGTCTTGAACTTCAAGAGATGTATTGTTTGTTGAGGCATGGGCTCGGTGCATTTGGAGCCCTTATTCTAGTGATCCAGAACATTGATTCATCAATGTGATGGTTCTCTCACAGGAATGTGCCCAAAACCTCCAAGGTTACGAGATGTTAGCTGTTTGATCTGTCTTACTTTGTCTTATTTGCTGTTGGACGTGGATCATTGCCTCCCCCCCCTCCCCCCCCGTGCCACTGGTCGAAGTGTTAGCATCTCCTATTATGGGAGGCTTTTTGGAAAAATTTGGGCATCTATCTCGATCAGCAGATTGTGGATGTAATCATGTGCAATGTACACATTTGTTCAGGTACAGGATGTCGTAAGTCCTCTACTGAATGCATGTATGAAAGGAGGAGCTATAGATGTCCTTGGGGGGGGGGGGGGGGGGGGGGGGGGGGGGGGATAGGATGAATATAAAATATTTCGATATAATGTGGAATAATTAAACAAATACTCTCAATTGCGTAGAGTACTGAAATCTTGATTCCAAATAGTTCGTAGGACAACCTTCACGTAAAAGATTTATGCAGGATAACCTTATTTCACGACGTCTTTGAGATCAAAATATCAAACTTAGTAAGATACAATCAATCATAAGGAAATCAATAAAGAAATAAACATTGACCACCACTACTCGAGGAGTTATAGTGGTTCGATGCTTAACCCCACACTTACTTCACTCCCAAAATTACTACCCACGTAATTTTGGCTTTCACTATTTCAAGGTTTTCACAGGTTCACCTTAACAACCTAATACAGTTCTTGTGATTTTCACGGGCTATCACAACAAAACCCACTTTGTGATTTTTACGGGCTCACCACAAAATAACACGCTGAGATTTCCGGGCTATCTTAGAAAAATCCAAAAGACAACAAATGAAAGTATAGTACTTATCTTCTGATGTTGAGTCGAAGATGTAACTGTAGTGTGATTGCAGCGATCTTCTTTCTTGGGATATTGATGAAGCCGTATATGTGTTCAATCCAAAAAGAATATAGAGATCTAATGTATTTTCAATAAACAAAACCCTAATGCTGCAAATTCAATTCTTTGATTTTCGAGTATGGATTACTCTATTGAAAATGATTAAAACTAACTTGAGAAAAGAGAATAGAATAAGCTAAATTAATATAAGATTTACCGAACAAATAGCTTAAGATGACCCTGACTTTCTCTCCTTGCTTGAGTATATTGCTCACAAATTTTCGTTGTTGAAATGAATGAGAGAAGGTCTCTATTTATAGTCAAAGGTCTTTGAAATTCGATATAATGCGAATAATTAAACAAATACTCTCAATTGCGTAGAGTATTGAAATCTTGATTCCAAATAGTTCGTAGGATAACCTTCACCTAAGGGCATGTTTGGGCGGTGGGATCAGAAGAGATTAGGTGGGATGGGATTCAAAAAATATAATTATTACCCATGGCAGGGATTGTCCCTTGTTGCCATGGGATAAGATTAATGTCATGCTTTGTTGGTAATACTGTGGTACATTGAATGGATATACCCACCATCATTTGAAATTACTGAGAATAACACACATGTGTTATATCTAAACCGTTCATTTGTTTTGTCATTTTATGGCATGGGCCTAAAAATGAGGTAGATCCAAAACTTATGTGGCCCTAAAGAAGTTTTCAACGATAAATATTCAATCCCCGTTGCTTTCTATGGTGGGGTCCACTTGAACTTTAAATTTACCTGATTTTTTGGCCCATGCTCTAAAATAATCTCGAAAAATGAGTGGGCGGTGTGGATATAGCCCACACATAATGGCGGGACCTACGCAACTTGCTAACATTGAGTAAAATTGGCACGGGACCCAATGGAATTCCATCTAATCTAATTCCAAGCTTTTCCATTCTTCCCAAACATGGAGTGGAATTGGCATAGGACCATATGAATCCTATCCCACCTAATCCCTTCTAATCCCATTTCCCAAACACGCCCTAAAAGATTTAGGCAGGACAACTTTATTTCACGACGTCTTTGAGATCAAAATATCAAACTTAGCAAGAGACAATCAATCATAAGGAAATCAATAAAGAAATAAACATTGACCACCACTACTCGAGGAGTTATAGTGGTTCGGTGCTTAACCCCACACCTACTTCACTCCCAAAATTACTACCCACGTAATTTTGGCTTTCACTATTTCAAGGTTTTCACAGGTTCACCTTAACAACCCTAATACAGTTCTTGTGATTTTCATGGGCTATCACAACAAAACCCACTTTGTGATTTTTATGGGCTCACCACCAAACAACACGCTGAGATTTTCGGGCTACCTTAGAAAAACCCAAAAGACAACAAATGAATGTACAGTACTTATCTTCTGATGTAGAGTTGAAGATGTAACTGTAGTGTGATTGCAGCGATTTTCTTTCTTGGGATATTGATGAAGCCGTATATGTGTTCAATAAATTCAATTCTTTGATTTTCGAGTATGGATTACTCTATTGAAAATGATTAAAACTAACTTGAGAAAAGAGAATAGAATAAGCTAAATTAATATAAGATTTACCGAACAAATAGCTTAAGATGGCCCTGACTTTCTCTCCTTGCTTGAGTATATTTATAGTCAAAGGTCTTGGAAATTCGGTAGGCTGGCCTGATTTTCGGTTCGGCTGGCCGAATTCCAATGATATTGTTCTAACGACACTCGGATTTCGCGGGATAAGATCTTTCAAAAATTCGGCTGGCCCAAGCCAAAATTCGGCTGGCCGAACCTTCAGTTCTGCTAGCTGAATACAGGGTTCGACTGATCGAATCTCCCTGAGATCCAAAAATCTAATGTTGTTGGAAACTCCACCGAACACTTCGGGCTGGCCGAACTTGACGAGGAAAATTCTTATCTTGTTGTATACTTGACCGAAATGTGTTGGGTTAGGTAGTTAGGCTGGCCGAATCAGAAGTCGGGCTGGCCTAATTTCAGTGTATTTTACTTAGAATTATGTTCATTGTGATACCATTTAAAATACACCTAACCCTTGGGTCATTTTAAGGTTATACCACCTGATGGTTGACACATACATATGCTTCAAACTTCAAACTAAGACAATTTAAAGCTTGCGATGATGAGTCTTCCTTGAGATGTTAATCAAGTCTTTACGTAGTCTTCATGAGTCGTTGAAGAACATCTTTGTGAGTGCTTGTGATCCATTCGGGACTATGAAATTTGACAACACTGTGCTTTAAATATAAGTGCTTACAAGGTAAGATACACGAGTGAAAATCTTTTGTTGAATTCTCACATATAGGAAAATTTGGAGGTGGCACCTCAAAAGGCAGTATGGAATCTTTCTTATTTATTTAGATCTTTCTTTAATTAATTAGAGTATTTCTTTATTTTAAGTTTAATGCAGGGGCATTTTTACACTAGGCTCGAGTGGAGTATCCTGTGTGATGCAGGGACACACTCGGGGTGGGTGGCCCTTGTGAGGTGAGACCCATGTGATGTGGGGGTTTCAGCCGAGGACCTAACCTATGGGATGTGGGGCCTGGGCTATGAGATAAAGGGATTGATTCGCTACGCTCTATCAGTTCGAGCTTTTAGAGCCAGTGGTTAGTTGTCCTCTGTCAAAGTGATATCAGAGTGGGAGGTCTCGTGTTCGAGACTCTCACCGAGGGTGATTAATGCAGGGGCATTTTCACGTTGGGCTTAAGCGGGGTGGCCTGTGTGAGGTAGGGGCACACTCAGGGGTGGGCGGCCCATTTGAGGCGAGACCCTTGTGAAATGGAGTCCACGAGGGGGGTTCGGTGTCAAAGTTTCACTTGTATTCTGTTTTATTTTATTGAGTAGGAAATTAGTAGGGTTTTATTGCAATCCTATCATCTGAAGCCTTTTCTCAATGTGTTATTCCTTTGGAGGTCACTTTGCACCAACGATTGATGTAAAGAAAAGGCGTGCGGACTTTAACATTGCTGGAGCTAATTGTGTGATACACCCGAGCATGATCGAAGAGATTTGGGTTGAGATATTGACCTTTTTTTCGTTTCTAAGTTTGTGTGGAAGAGTTTATAGAGTGCCCAATCCCGCATGCAATCAATCCTGGCTTGATGGGAATTAGACCAAGAGAATTTCCTTCCTGTTTACTTGAAATCATAGAGACTAGCTTTCTCGATGCATAGATCAGGGGACTGTTTGGACACCCTCTAAAAGGGCACTTGAGGTGTAAACCCCCTTTTGAGCCAAATCGGAGTTTATTTTTATTTTTATTTTATTTTTATTTTTATAAATTTATTTATTTAAACATGCATTTAGATGTACTTCATAAAACCTCCGTTTCACCGTCTGCTCGACAAACTAGATGCTAAAATGCCGACATGACGAAAACCAATTAGATGGGTTTTCGCTTAGTCAACTAGAAAAGCAGGCTTGAAACCCCAACTGTGGAAACCCCCTTATCTGCAAGAGCATTCAAATGGGCCCTAAAGCTCTTGATATGATTCATATTTGGACAGGCAACTCCCCACTGTTCCCCAAGGTACCTCACACTAATTGTAGTTGCTTGCTAGAAGGCAAGAGTCTGAAACATTCCATGAAATAGCAATGATTTTATCCCACAGCTCAGTCACAGGCCCACAATTTTCACCATAGACGCTTGAAAAGAGTTTTCTGGGCCAATAGAAGCAATATAGCAATGAATCATTTGTCTGTGAGATGTGAAGATAGTAACTGAGAGGTATTTAGAGTTCCAAGCCAACAGAATCCTAGCAATAGAAGCCGAGTCCATATTAGAGAAAGTAGACCAGCCAGGAGGAAAAATAGAATTAACAAGAGCATGTAAATTCGAGTGGAGGAACACAAGTTTCAATTAAACAAAGAAAACGAGTGTTGAGATGGGAAATCTTCTCTCTTATTTCTTGGTGCATAGAGGGCCTCCAAATTAGGATATTCATGGGAGTGTTGTGCTAAGCTGGGCGGCTGGATGTTTATTGAGGCATGAGTTGATTGGGCCACAATGTTTGAGATCAAATCATTTGTTTCCTTGATAGAGAATTTGTCCACGTCTGAGTTTCCATCGAGATCAGACAGCTTGAAAAGCAACTACATTCGGCTCACTATTTCCTTGTGTTTTTTTCGGGTCTTGGATTGATGGCTGATTAGGGTGCTGTTTCCTTGCATCTTTGAATTGTGTAGACTGATCAGACAGCTGAGACGAGCATGCATCTTCAGGGATAATTGGTTGTTGGCTTTGACCCTTGATTGATTTCAGGGGAATTCGATTGCATTGTGATTACAAAATTCTGTTTCTTTTCGACTGAAACTCTCTTGCTTGTAGTGATCTT
The DNA here is from genome assembly GCA_021015155.1 of Magnolia officinalis. NCBI lineage: Eukaryota > Viridiplantae > Streptophyta > Magnoliopsida > Magnoliales > Magnoliaceae > Magnolia > Magnolia officinalis. Next base: position 25,517,339 of record JAJHSJ010000018.1, on the reverse strand, counting down.
GTGAGGACAACTGTTGTTGGAATGGTTGAATGTGGAGCACTGTGTGCAAGCTACTGGTTTCCATGAATACTTAACTTTTCATGGAAAGCTTTCAAAGGAAATTTCAGTTTCATCAGGAAGTTTGGTATTCACGCTGATTTACAAAAACCTGAAGAAGGTCTAGCATCTCATTTACCATTTGCTTGTCATTGCCAATGGCTTCCCAATTGTGCTAGCTAGTTTACGGAGACCTTCCTCTGAGCGGAAGGAAAGCTGAAGTTCAAATTTGGGAATTCAACCCAAAATGGAATAGAATTGACTTCTTCAATTGGAGAGAGTTTTGATGACCACCTCTTGGGAACTCAAGGGTGACCGCTGATTAACCAAGGCCCACCCTCTAGGATGTTCTGGCTTTCATCAAAATTTGCGAATAGATAGAAGTTGTCTTCAAAAGAAAGTATTTCGAGTCCAGTTTGAGATTTCTATGTTTTCTCCCAAGCCTATTTAAATATGAGATAGTATGCATGTTTGCCCACAAAATAGCCCACTAGATACTTCTCGGTGGCTTTGGTGTCCTCAACGTCTTCTTGGGCGAACACAACTGAGAATGGCTAGTCAATTTCCGGTGGTATATATCCATGGTAAGGTTTTCATCTGCCTTAGATGAGAACAAAACGTCAATTTACTGGTTTAGGCAGGGAACTGGAGCTTGGGAGGAGGAAAATCATTTTCCATAATATAGGGTCCAGTAGTATCTACTGATCGCATCTAAGATGTCGGTTGTAGTACCTGCTAAAAGCCCTCGGTTTAAACTGATCTCCTACTCTTGATGCAGGACGGATGGCCTAGCCTAGAATAATGCAAGCACATAATAATGCTAATCAATCACAAGCTTAATGAATTCAAGTATTTAACAATGCCCAGATTTAAGACTAAATTACAACCCGTCAGTTAGAATTTATAAAACATGATTAAATAGGACCTAGGGAAGGTAGGACTTCCACCTAGCATAGGAATTGATCTAATTCTAAAGGAAATCTCTTGGTTTGTATAGGGTTATGGGATTTAGGGATTTCGGATTTGGTAATTTTAATTATATATATATATATATATATATTATATATATATTATATATATATATAATATATATATATAAGAATAGATTTAGGGTTGAGATTTTGAAACATAGTTTAGGATTTGGGTTGTACGGTCTAGGTTAGGGTTTAAGATTAGGGTTTTGGGAAATCTAGGTTCTAGGATTGGACTTAATGGTTTTAGTCTTGGGGTTGTGGGTTTTAGAGAGAAATGAGCAAGGATCAAAGAGGGAAATAAGGAGGAGACGGGTTGGCCGTACGGTGGTACAATCATGTGTGGAGGTCCTTACGGTGGTACGGTGTAAGTGGGCCTAGGTTTAGATGGGTTTTGGAAGAGATTGTGGATGAGTTTTAGGGAAAACAAAGAAAATAAAGGAGTAGAGAAGGATTGAGAGATTGAGGAAAGTGGAAGGAGAGAAAAGAAAAGAAAAGTGTAGATCATATTACCTAGAAAGAAGAAGATTAGGGAAATAGATAAGATGGAATCACTCCATGGCTTCACACCACTCCAAGAGGTTTTACTTCATCACAAAGCAAAGAGAGAGAATTTTTTATTTCATATGCAACTAGGGTGATGACGTCCAAGCCTTCATAGTCTAAAAGAGACTTTTTACAAAAAGATGCTCTCAGATAAAAAATCGCACATAAAGACACTCAATGAAATAAAATATGATTCTAACTCCCTACTCTCAACAAAACATAAGCTAAACCAACAAAATAAAAAATATCAAAACATATAAACAACTAAATAAACTAAACTATTTTGTGGCTTATGGGGTCCATGATCAAGATGTCCAATGACAATGATCCAACGGTCAAAATGGCCCACAATTGAAATCCAACGGTCCAAATGGTCCAACTAAGTAACCCACATGCATCTTCCCAGTGTAGAGCCTTCAAAGATGTATAATCATTCATGCAGGGTCTTCAGCGGGCTAGGCACTCGAATTAGGCCCACATGGCCCCATGTATGCATCAACTAGTCATAAAGAAACGAGAGCTCTCCTCCTCCTCTAGTATGCTCTAACTGGTGCTTAGATATCCTCATCAGCTCTCCTACAGGACTAGGAATCCTCACCATCGGCAGTTGTATAGAACACATGCAACAATCAAGCTCTTATGTGGGCCCATCGTGTTGTTTGTAAGACGTCCACTTTAAAAGTTAGGTATACCTCTCGATTTTTAGGCCATGCGGCTAAAATTCATGTCGTTCCATGCCAAACATAATAATGGAGTGGACCTTAACATTGCCTTGTGTGTGGGGTGCAACATGGTTTGTATATTTAATCTAGTCTATCTATAAGGTATTCTTCACCAGGATGAACAAAAACTCTAATCATTAGCTTGATAGAAACTCAGGCAAGTCACACCACTTGAATTTAGGAGTTTTGGGTGTTAGATATGTGCCCTAGAAAGCCAATAAAATATGTTTGTGGATTATGTTTATTATGATCACTTAATTGAATGAACTTTACTGTCTTTCACCACAATTATGTGTGAAACTATTAGTATTATGTGCCTTATAAAGCCAATGTTTTTGTATAACCTCGATTATTTATTAAATAATATTATCTTTCACCTCAAGTGTGCGTGGAACTAATAAAACCTATGGATATTTAATGGTTTACAGGAGAGGATATCCTCTAGTGTCTTAGAGGAAGAGTTTGGATATGACAACATTGACAAGGGAGAGTTTTGTTTCATGATTTGTACCCTAAATTCCATGACCTTAAATGTGGAAGTGGTCAATCCTTAAAATTTTCAAGTAGTTATTTGGTGTGTGGAAACCGGTGATGAGTTGGGATAAAAGGTCTCCGAGATTGGGCTACCGGTACCTATACTTTTCTTCACAGTGAGTTTAAGTTCTCAAAGAATGCAGGTTCTTGTGTTAGGCCTGATTGAGCACTTATATGAGGATCACATCGAAAGATGACCTAGATGGGTGGGCCTACGGCATTTGACGATCTAAATAATCTTGGGACTTTCACAAAAGCTGAAGATGGACGGTGCGCGTCCAGTGGTCCCCCTAACCTTTAGTGAAGTAGAGAGGTCTGATCCTCCTATGATTCTATGGTTAAGATGGCCCTAGATTATGATCAATGACCTAAATTGTATAAGGGATGGACATATGGACAATGAATATTGCACTCTCACTTTCCTCCGTATTCTCTCTAGGGCTTGGATTTATTGGATGCATTTTTGAGAGATCCCATTCCCAATTTAAAGGGAAGGGTTGAGGAGTTTGGATAAGGCTATAAGTTATCCACACTCATTAAATCTCTCTTTCTTCCCAATCCTATCTACAATTAAATTCAATTTTTATACTTAAACATCCGAGAGAAAATGGAAAGATGATATATGGAGAGAAACCTATGTGGGATCCACTCACTAATGAGCCCCTCGGGCTCATGTCCCACATTACTCAATCATATTGTGGGATGAGTACAATATAGATTGTCCATCTAGCTCATTCAAAATAAAAAATCACAATCCAAAGAATCAGAGGCATGGAGGCTAATTGGAACATTGTTTTCTTCTTATATGTATTTGAGTACTAAGTAACCACTTAACTAGCACTCAATAACTCAAGCTTTGCAATGCTTGTCATGGTTTGCATGACCACACCTAAGAGTAAATTCTCGATCTGCAGTACTCGACCAACATACACACTCATCCAACTTATCAAGTAATTTTGAAAACTCAAAATTTTTTAAACATCAATTTAAATAATTTTAAAGTAATATTGTAATACATATACGTTTAAAAATAATATCGTTTACAAAAAAATCGTAAAAAAAAAACTCGATGCTGCAAGAGGATAAGTCTTTAAGTATGTACTAATTGTTCTGGAAACTTGGTGTAGTTGTCATGGGATCTTCCCACGTAGATGTGTAATTTGGAATTGACTGAGCCACTTTCCTAGCGTAGCTGAGCCTGACTGATCAAATGACTCTTTGTCATCGTACACTAAAGTAGCTACACTCAATTTCATTCTCCCATACATAAGGATGGTAACTAAGGACAGAATCCCTTATGGGACTGGCTATTCGTACATTGCAATGATTAGATTGATTCAATGTAATATATAGGTAAAAGGTCCCAACACGTGGCTATAATCTATGTTGTAAAGTAGACTATACTATGCATCTGTCGGGTCTACAATACGCAAGTTGCCACACATGAGGTATGACTCATCTCATATCCTCATGACATGACTTTTATTTAGGCCATTAACATTAATCGTGAAGAAGAGTAATGGAGTGATTATGTTATTTGACTTCATCAATCTTATCTTCAATTCTTTAGGGTTGAAGGCAAATATGATATCTCATCACTCATATCCTCATTCTCTGTCCTTCACAATAGAGGGCGGTTCACACCTCAACGTATGAACATCACTCCAATTGTACATCTTTTGTTCATTCAATATTGGTCAACCCATACAATGGGTTATTGTCCTACTGACAAAGGTAGAGATCCCATCCTACATGATCTTAAGGCAAATGCTGATGATGTACACACCTAGTCAATAATAGTGCTCAATACTGAATAAAAATAATATTTTATTCATTAATGAAAGATAAAAGTTATATGATACAATCATATCGTTTAAGCTCTTCTCAATCCCATCTATCCGACGTGAACTTAGAATAGATCTCTAGTTATAAGCTTCATCATAGGATCAACTAACATGTCTTTTGTGGAATGTAGCTGAGGGCAACCTTCTTATCCTTTACTTGATTACAGACGAAATGATACTTGATCTCAATTCATGTGGACTTTTGGTGGTGTTTGAGGTCCTTCACCACGTCAATGGAAATTGTGTTATCTATCCTCCATGATACAGGCTCATGAATACTCGGCACAACACCTACACCTTGTAAGAATTTGCGCACCCATATGTACTCTTAAACAACAACACAACATTCAATGTACTTGGCCTCTATAGATGAAAGAGCTGTATATGTCTGTTTCTTACTCGACTAAGAGATAGGTTCCCCTCCGAGTAAGAATACATAGTATGAAGTAGACTTTCCCTCATGGGCATCATTACCTTAGGTGGCATTAAAATATCCTTTAAGCTCGATATTTATGCTTATATAACACAACATCAGGTCTTTGGTTCCTTTGAGATAGTGGAATATGCGTTTGACAACTTTCCAATGAGATTGTCATGGTTGCTTTCGTAATGATTGGATACATAACTAATTTATGTTCTGATGCAAAGCATGAGATACATTAAGTTGCCTACTGTGCTCACATAAGGTACTGAGGACATGTTCAATTTCTTAACTTCTGTCAAGGGACACAATTTCCTGTCTAGCTTGGTAATTTTCTCTGTAAGAGTTTTAACGACTTTTGAATTTTTCATCATAAACTGCTCTAAAATCTTCTGCAAGTAGGTGGCTTGAGACAAGCCTAAGAATATCCTAGGGTGGTCCTTGATTGATCTTTACCCCAAGAATAAAGTTGGCTTCACCAAGATCTTTATCTCAAAATTCTAGAAAAATCAATCTTTAGTTGTCATCGTAAATCATTATCAGTTAACAAGATATCATCCACATATAGAGATAGTATCAAAAAAGATCTTTCAGACCGTTACACACACACACACACACACACACACAATGATCTTCTTATTTCCTTGTGAATCTGGCGGTGGTGATAGCTAAGTGGAACCTTATGTACCACTAACTTAAAGATTGCTTCAATCCATAGTTGGATTTTAACTGTGTAGACTTTCTTTGGGTTCTTTTTTTACCACATATTGCATGAGTTGTTGCATGCATATCTCTTCATCTAAGTCATAATTTAAGAATGTGGTCTTTACATACATTTGATATAACTTTATGTATAAACTTGCGACATTGGACAAGATCATGCAGATTGAGGAGAATTTTGCAATAGGTGAAAATGCCTCCTCGTAATCAATGCATTCTTTTTGCATGAAACCTTTAGCAACTAATCATGCTTTGTACTTGTCCATTGTACTATTTTCCTTTCTTTTGATCTTGAATACCCTTTTGTTACATATCACTTTACGGTTAAAACGCATATCTACAACTTTTCAGACTTTATTTTTCTATATGGAAACGATCTCTTCATTCATTGCAGTTACCCAATCAGCTAGATTTGAAGACAAACAATGCATTATGATAAGAATTACATTAATCATCGTTAATAGCAATGCAAGAGTATGACTAACCCTTTATATCAAAGTATCTTTGAGGAATTAATCATATTTCACTTCAACGTAATTCATGAGCTTGGTGAGGTATACTTCTATTGTCCTTATGAACCATGAGAGTATCTCCATTGTGAGAAGTGGACCTCTCACTCTCTTGAGATACATCTGAGATATAAAAAAAGTTTTATCTTAGCTTTCAACTTTTTCCAACTAGAATATCTGTCTTCAACGAAGGTTATCTTGAGATTATATCATAGTCCATTCTCCACGATCCTCATTAATTAGAATGTATCCTTTTGAGCGCATGGGGTACCTAATGAATACACACTCAATGGTTTTTCTATTAAGTTTACCCTATGAAGAGCGAGCAGCAAAACATATTCTAAAAATTCCCAAGGGGTCGATCGGCTAAAGAAGGAATCCTCCCAGTTTACATCTCATATGAGGTCTTAGGAACGGATTTATATGGGAATCTATTAAGGACATAGACAACTATAAGCAATACGTCTCCCTATAATGTGGTAGAGAGATTGGCATGTGCCATCATTAATCTAACCATGTCCAATAGTATCATGTTTATTCTCTCTGCCACTCCATTTTGTTGTAGAGTATAAGCCATTATGTATTATTGGACAATGCCAACGCTTTCACAGTATGATTTAAACATTTCAGATTTATACTTACAACTTCTATCATATATAAGGATTTTAATATTTTTCTCCAACTGATTCTTAACTTCAACTTTGTATTTGAGAAAACAGTCCAAAGCCTTAGATTTATATAAGATGAGATACACATATCCGTAGCATGAGTAATCGTAAATGAAAGTGACAAGTACCGGCATCCATTTTTTGCACGTACATTTAGGGCTTAACAAATATCCGAATGGATAATCTGTAGCAAACCCTTAGGCCTAACCCTTTTAGAAAACGATTTCTTAGAATTCTTTCCGGACACAGTGTTTACAAAATGACAAATCGACTTTGGATAAAGAACACAATAGATCGAAATGAACTAGTCTTATCATATTGTCTTTTTCAATGTGACCTAACCTTGAGTGTCATTTTATAGATTTAGATACAATCGATTCATTCGACTTTTCAGATAAAAAGTAAGCGGTGCATTATCACATTTTACATCAAGAATCAATAAATCTAAAACTAAACCACCCATGCAAAAATGAGGTTATTTAGTCTTAATGAAACTTTAGTTCTGAAAAAATGAATATCAAAACCATCTACTAACAACCTAAAAACAAAAATTAAACTCCAACACATGTTCGACATAAAGAGTATTACGGAGGATTACCGCTCGCCCTCGCACGTAAGAAGACGTTAAACCCTAGTCCTTAACATAGTTTCAACAACGTTTTTTCCCATGTACACATTGTAGCTTCCCTTGGTTATATGTTGAAATTCTTGGAGTCTTTACTATCTCATGTCACATACTTTGTTACCCTGAATTCAAAATCCATTCGTTAGATAGAGTATAAACAAAAAGTATTTTGAAATAAATGCCTGCAAACAAATAATCAAATGACTTAGGAATTACCGTATTTTTATGTGCGCACTGACGGGCGTAGTGGCCGGAGTTTCACAGACGAAATAGATCAAGTTAGACTTTTTTTGCTTTTTCTTTCCTTTTCCCTTCTTGGGATTAGGAGTAGGTGTCATAGGTTTTTGTTCCTGGTTGTTCTTTTTCACCATCTTGCGAGCTTTGACCATCTCTTGTTAGACTTCCACTTGTGGGTTTCTTCTACGAAGGCATTGACTTCACCTCGCTGAATTACATTCATCTAAACCTCACATACCAGGTGGCCACACAAGTCTCTAAATGTATTTTTTGAATAATTGTGGTTTAGAATCCCTTTTTAAGTGGGGCCCATGACTCAGGCAAGGAATGGAGCCTTGCGATGATCTTTTGATTCTCCGTTCCCAACATTCCTAACGGCACATATCATTTGCTCCATTTTAATGATATGATCCTTAATGGAGCAACCGACCAACATCTTATTGTGAACATCGTGCACCCACGTGCCTCTTCATGGTCCTTCACTCCCTCTTTGATGTGGCTTGTGGGTGGGGTGGTATTGACTCAAGAGTATGGTTCGTTTAGTTCAGAGTTGCCACTAGTTAATTTACTTGAAATTCCATAATCGGCCAGAATCTGCAGAATTGTGAAACTAGAAAATCCGACGCTAGAGATTTCAAACAAGAGACCTCAGTGATGGAGAAAGAACGGGTTCGACACAAATGCGCGGTCTCTGCTTTGTGGGATTCTGGGATTTGGGGGGGGGGGGGGGGGATTTAGAGTTGTAGAGTAGCCTTTATTACAAACAAGATTTAGAGCCGACTAATTGACTAAAAAATTCTACTCGGTTGGGTTGTGGAGGCAGTTTGTTCACATCAACCAATACCAAGGAGTGGATTATTTGAAAGTAAAAGGAAAATAACTAAGCAATCTTAGGCTTTTAATATTCCAAGATCCAGGAAGCTAGGCAAGGAATAAACATATGCCTAAGAGTTGTCTAGAGAGGGGGCAGAGGGGTGTAAGAGTAGAGATATTGCTAATGAGAAGGAAAATACATGTAACAACACGTGAGTATTTCATGGGAAGATCGATGGAGATGTGAGTAGAAGAAGAATTCTGATACTCTTTATGGAAAGAGATGATTGGAACTCTTAAACTCTACTCCTCGAACTTGAGATGATAAAAATGATCTTAGTAAGCTTAACAGATGAGATAGATGGCTTGGATGGTTCGAACATTAATTAGTTTAGATGGATGGATGGAAGGGTGGTTCAGTGGTTTTGAATGGATGACTAAGGTTAGTGGCTAGGGTTTGGATAGCTAAGTTTTGTGGCTAAAGTGGATGGTTAGGATGGATGACTAGACTAAGAGGGAGAAAGGTTAGAAGTGAGACTTCTTTCCCTCTTCTTGGTGGTGTGTGTGTTATTGTGTGGAATGAGGGGATGAGGAGGGTTTTATAGATGGAACCCATGACACTTTGGTTAATAGTGAGTAGGTAAAGAGTAAAGTGACATGTGGCGGGCCCTAATTGGCCAGGGAAAGCCTGGGGACACCTGTCATCCTCCCCTTGGCCCTTGAGGTAGCATTTCATGTAATTTTGGAGAAGGATAAGGGGCATTTTAGGGAGAGATGAGAAGGGTTGACTTTTGCCTCTCGATACTCTCTCCCATATGTGCCTCCCTCTCACCTACCATTCTTGTAGACTAAAGCTATGCCACTTGACAAGCGCCACGTGGCATAGTTTCGATATGCTTATAATGCTTTAGGGTTTTAACCATGGGTCCATTAGAGGTGGTTTTTTAAGGGTTAGTTCTAGGCATAGTTCAGGATTAGTTTTGGGCTCAATTTTGGGCTTAGTTTTGGGCTTTTAGGGGTTGATGGTTGTGGGGGATTGGAGATCATCCAAGGCTTAAGTTTCGGTAATCGATTGTCCTCCAGGGGGGGGGGGGGGGGGGGGGGGTTATACAGATGCCCCTCTTCAGTAGACATTGTATATATAACCAAATGCAAAAGGACACCTGATCCCTTGGACAGGCTTGGGTGTGGCCCAGATCGGTTGCTTACCTTGGTGTCGGCATTAGTTGATTATCTCAACAAGAAGTTGCTCGTACATATCATGAGAGTTCAAGGAAGACGTTGTGATTGCCCCAACACTTTCTACGACATTATGCGTATCCAATCACAATTCACGTCGCGATTGGTAGTTAAATCAGAATGTCAGTGAATCTAGATGGTAATCACCCTGCACTTCACGACCTTACGAGGATCTAACTACCGTCTAGATCTGTGATGTCATTTGCTACACGACCACCCTAGGAGTATGTAGACATCCCACCCAAAATGAGAGTAAACTACTCTTTAAGCTTCAGTTGGGCTTTGATAAAACCATCTATGGGCAACTCAAGAACCAGTTAAATGGGTAGGACCCTTGGACGTCACTGAAGCAACCAACAGACCTGATCGGTAGATCCAGAACCTAGCAAACCAAATCTCGGCCGATAATCCACTCTTCAGAAACCTTGACCATGCATATCTATGATAAAATTATTTTTAGCCAACCCAAGAAGCATCGCAAATCCAAATGGTGCAGGTCAAAAGGGTCCTTGACACCTTTCTGAAACAACCAACAGACCTGATTAATCCATCCCAAATAAGGTTGGCTAATACCAGACGAACATTCGGACCCTTCGGGACATTAAATACCCTCTATACATGGCAAACACACGTAGGAAAGGAAAAAGAAAAACCCAGGCCCATGGTGAGTTGATGGTCCACTTGGCATGCTTTTAATTGAAAGAACTGCTTACCTAACACCTATTGGAACGAAAAATAGAAAGTAGGGGGTTTACATCATCGTTGATAGGCCACAAGCCTATGGTCCACGTGGCAATTTTTTTTTTTTTTTTTTTTTTTTTTTTTTTTTTTTTTTTTTTAATACTATCAATCATTTCTCTTAACCTTACATAAGCCTAATCATTGATGGGCGGTAATAATGTTTGCAAATTTCACATAACAACTAACATTCTACGGACCGGAGGTAAAGAAATGAAAGGGTCAAGAGAAGTTGGTGAGGGGTACGGATCCATGGTCAGTCCAAGGTTTTGGAGTGCCCTGAAAATTTAAAACATGGTGAGGTGTTGCTTGGTCCTGGAGACCAATAAAGGGGGAAGTAGCTTAGGGTATGTGCTACTTATTTTATCTTTTGTCTACCTAGGATTTTAAATCTCGTGAAGTAAGGCTATGTGCTACTTATTTTCCTTTTGCCTACCCGGGGTTTTAAATCCTGTGAAGTAAGGCTAAGTGCCATTTATTTTTATTTTTGTCTGCCTGGAGTCTTGAACTTTGCGAAGCCCGACTAGATGTAATAATACTAAAATTCCATTAAATCCCCCAACAACTATTAAATCTCATAAAGTAGAGACTACACGTGGTGTAGGCAGAAAAGAGTACCTAATCCGTTCCTTTTCTGTCACCGAGGCCCTCAGTCGGAATCTATGGTAGCAAATCAACTGTAGGAGTCACTTGACTTGAGGAATCTTATGATCCCCTACCTTTTAAGCGATTATATGAATTTTAGCTATGGGCACTAGAGATAAGGGATCGCGCTTGCGGGCCTTTTTCAGGCTTTGTTCATGTGCTTTTGTGGTTTGACTTGGACTATGAAATATTTGACTTAGAATCACCACTAGCCAATAATTCAGATTTTTGCAGTCGGCTAGACTCTGCAGAATTTTTAGAAACCAGAGAATCTAAGGGTCCTGGGATCCTAAGTAAGGGACCTCTGTGACAGAGAAGGAAGGTGTTAGGGACCCACTCCATCCACAAGTGATTGTGGTCTCTACTTTGTGGGATTAAACAGATTTAAGGGATTAATTAACCTAACGATTATATATCTGGAAGAAAATGGCAAATGGACGTATCTACTAATTAGTCAACCGCAGGCTAGCACCCTACAACTGTAGGTGTTGAACTTAGGATTGGGATTGAGAGATCATCAAGGCGATCTACCATCACCTGTTTACCTAAGAGTGATGAAAAAGAAGAACAAAATGGCAAGTGTCTAGCTTAGGATCAGGAGTGAGAGATTGTCGAGGCGATCTGTCAGCACCCATTTACTTAAGAGAGAGAGAAGAAGAATAAAATGATGGGCGTTAGCTTGGGATTGGGAGTGAGAGATTGTCAAGGTGATCCTCCAGCATTCGTTTACCTAAGAGTGACAAAAAGAAAATAAAAGATGCTCTAGCTAATTCAAGTTTCTAGTGTGGCAAGATCTGGGAAAATTGACAAAACCTGGAGCATAAATTTGAGGAGAAAACTCGAGCTGCATTGGATGACAGGGCGTATAGGGAGGCTTGGGTGTAGGCAGAAAAGAGTACCTAATCCGTTCCTTTTCTGTCACCGAGGCCCTCAGTCGGAATCTATGGTAGCAAATCAACTGTAGGAGTCACTTGACTTGAGGAATCTTATGATCCCCTACCTTTTAAGCGATTATATGAATTTTAGCTATGGGCACTAGAGATTAGGGATCGCGCTTGCGGGCCTTTTTCAGGCTTTGTTCATGTGCTTTTGTGGTTTGACTTGGACTATGGAATATTTGACTTAGAATCACCACTAGCCAATAATTCAGATTTTTGCAGTCGGCTAGACTCTGCAGAATTTTTAGAAACCAGAGAATCTGAGGGTCCTGGGATCCTAAGGGACCTCTGTGACAGAGAAGGAAGGTGTTAGGGACCCTCTCCATCCACATGTGATTGTGGTCTCTACTTTGTGGGATTAAACAGATTTTAAGGGATTAATTAACCTAACGATTATATATCTGGAAGAAAATGGCAAATGGACGTATCTACTAATTAGTCAACCGCAGGCTAGCACCCTACAACTGTAGGTGTTGAACTTAGGATTGGGATTGAGAGATCATCAAGGCGATCTACCATCACCTGTTTACCTAAGAGTGATGAAAAAGAAGAACAAAATGGCAAGTGTCTAGCTTAGGATAGGAGTGGAGAGATTGTCGAGGCGATCTGTCAGCACCCATTTACTTAAGAGAGAGAGAAGAAGAACAAAATGATGGGCGTCTAGCTTGGGATTGGGAGTGAGAGATTGTCAAGGTGATCCTCCAGCATCCGTTTACCTAAGAGAGATGAAAAGAAAATAAAAGATGCTCTAGCTAATTCAAGTTTGTAGTGTGGCAAGATCCGGGAAAATTGACAAAACCTGGAGCATAAATTTGAGGAGAAAACTCGAGCTGCATTGGATGACAGGGCGTATCGGGAGGCTTGGGTGTAGGCAGAAAAGAGTACCTAATCCGTTCCTTTTCTGTCACCGAGGCCCTCAGTCGGAATCTATGGTAGCAAATCAACTGTAGGAGTCACTTGACTTGAGGAATCTTATGATCCCCTACCTTTTAAGCGATTATATGAATTTTAGCTATGGGCACTAGAGATCAGGGATCACGCTTGCGGGCCTTTTTCAGGCTTTGTTCATGTGCTTTTGTGGTTTGACTTGGACTATGGAATATTTGACTTAGAATCACCACTAGCCAATAATGCAGATTTTTGCAGTCGGCTAGACTCTGCAGAATTTTTAGAAACCAGAGAATCTGAGGGTCCTGGGATCCTAAGTAAGGGACCTCTGTGACAGAGAAGGAAGGTGTTAGGGACCCTCTCCATCCACATGTGATTGTGGTCTCTACTTTGTGGGATTAAACAGATTTTAAGGGATTAATTAACCTAACGATTATATATCTGGAAGAAAATGGCAAATGGACGTATCTACTAATTAGTCAACCGCAGGCTAGCACCCTACAACTGTAGGTGTTGAACTTAGGATTGGGATTGAGAGATCATCAAGGCGATCTACCATCACCTGTTTACCTAAGAGTGATGAAAAAGAAGAACAAAATGGCAAGTGTGTAGCTTAGGATCGGGAGTGAGAGATTGTCGAGGCGATCTGTCAGCACCCATTTACTTAAGAGAGAGAGAAGAAGAACAAAATGATGGGCGTCTAGCTTGGGATTGGGAGTGAGAGATTGTCAAGGTGATCCTCCAGCATCCGTTTACCTAAGAGAGACGAAAAGAAAATAAAAGATGCTCTAGCTAATTCAAGTTTCTAGTGTGGCAAGATCCGGGAAAATTGACAAAACCTGGAGCATACATTTGAACATATTAGAGAAGTAGGGGGATTGGAAGAGATGCGATGATGCAAATACTAGATGTGGAAGGATGAAAATGATAAATGCAGCTTGATTTGTGGCTTGGGTTATTCGATTGGAGGGCTATAAGGGAGTGGTAGTTGGACAAATTGTTGCAAAATTTGAGGAGAAAACTCGAGCTGCATTGGATGACAGGGCGTATAGGGAGGCTTGGGTGTAGCTAGACTAGCCAATGGGTTGGAATGTGCTCTCTCTCTCTCTCTCTCTCTCTCTCTCTCTCTCTCTCTCTCTCCCCTTGGTGGATTGATGTGATAGGTAGATGCCTTCCCTCTCTCACATAAGGTGGTAGTGTATGTTGTAATGAAATGGGTGGGGGTATTTATAGGTAGAGGGGATGACATTTTGGTGAAGTTTGGGGGTAAATGGTGGCTTGGAGGGTTGTGAATGGTTGAGGGAATGAGAGTGCCATATGACATCTTATTGGCCAATGGTATGGTATAGGTGGTAAAAACAGGAGGGATCAAGGGCATTTTGGTCATTTCGGAGTCCAGGTGCAACCATTGAGGGGGAGGGGGAGGGGGTAGAATTCTCTCTCCTCCAACACATCACACCTTGAGTTGCAAAATGGTTCACATGGCAAGGGGTCACCTTAAGTGTCCCTCATCATGTGTGTGGCCCCTAAATTGAACCGGGAACCTTGGTGGACCTTGAGCACCCCTTTGGGCATATGATTTCTGGGCTGGATCAGGTTTAGTGGGGTCTGGGCTTGTAGTTTGGCCAAAACTTGGGCTTGAATTTGATTCAAAATTTTCTTGCATTTGGCCTGAATTTGGCTTGCATTTTGGGCTGGATTTTGGCTAGACTTGGGTTTAGGTATGGTTCAAGGGTTCAAATTAGGCACACGAGAGGCTAGATGGGGTTTCGATTTGGAGATGGGGGAATCAGAGCCATTCATGTATTCAAGCATTGCATCGACTGAGTTGTTAATCGTAGGTGGGATGTTTATAGATGCCCTTATTTGGTTAAGGTTGTGTGCAACTGAATGACAAAGCATGTGGACACCCCACCCATCTGATTAGGTTATGACGTGGTCTGGACCTGTTGCTTGCCTTAGTGTTTGTGCCAGCTGATTGCTTGGAAAAAAAAAAGAGCAACTTGTTGTTCAAGTCGAAAAAGTGTAGAATTATGCTATGTTAAGAGGAGGTATGCGCCAGAATCGTGAAAGCGTGGCTTAAAGGTTCAGGCTGAATATATGAAATTGTGGCTTAAAGGCGTGGCCTATTATTGCGATGGCGTGCCTTGTGGCCAAGTCCATGCCATCGTATGTCACATGGATTGGCCCAAGCCCCACTCTTGGCACATGACGCAGGGGAGGACGTGAGGTCGAGCACTGTCTTCCTCAAGAGGATAACTATTTCGAATCCACGGAACTTCTCTGGACTCCTCACAGAGACTTCTCGAATCCACGAGGAAAGAAAGCAGGAAATAGAAATAAATTCTAATAAATTCGAAATTGATTAATGAATGAATAAAATGAGTTCACAACCCTTTAAATAGGGGTACCAAGCAATGGGAAAGAAATCAGAATCAAACTACAACTAAAACTCCTAGAATTCGCGACTTACTATAAATAGTAAACTTACTATTTATAGACGGTCGTGATGTCTACGCAAGGTTTTCGGCCAAAAATAGTAAGTGTCCTATTTGGCTTCACCAAACCGTTCTCCTAATTATTCTAAACTCTTTTCACGTTGGGCGCAACTCCTAAAGCCCGACGGATGAAGAGTTATAATCAAACTAAAACTTACTATTTATAGTAAAAACGAAATTAAAGCAGGGAAATGACCGTCGATCCAGGGGTTTTTCACAATTCCGGGCTGTGTAACCTAGCATAGTAGGGTTGGTTGGCTAAAGTAGCTCGTTCTACCCCAAAATCATATATTTTACGTTAGATAACTCATTCCAGATTGCAAGATATGCTCGATTTAAGGTCCGATGGTCTGGATTACTTCTGTCGTCGACCGGGCCTTTTCTGATCCATCTTGGCCATGTAACTATCCGCGATCCGTTCTACATCAGTCTCCTCCACTTCAAAAGAACTCGTCCTCGAGTTCTCGTCATGCTCTGATTCATGATACTTGGTCAGGTCTGCGACATTGAAAGTCCATGAGATTGCCATGTCATCTGGAAGATCAACAACATACGCATTGTCATTGATCTTTCGGATGATTGGTACCGGTTCAATATTTTTATTCTTCAACTTGTTGTACATTCCGGTCAGAAATCTTTCTTTGCGCAGATGGACCATTACTTGGTCGCCCACCTTGAACACCTTTTGTCGCTGATGCTTGTTCGATGCTCCTTGTATTTTTCGTTAGAGGCATGTAGCTTGGTTTGTACCTCTGCATGAATGCCCATGATCTTGTCTGCCATATGTTCTACTGCAATGCTCATACCTGGGAGCTCAAGCAGAGGGACCAAGTCTAGTGTATGGCGAGGTACCCATCCGTAAATAACCTGGAACTGAAATTTTTCTGTCGAGTGGTTCATCATGTTGTTGAATGCAAACTCCGCTTGAGATAAAGCTAAATCCCACTGCTTCGGTTTTTCTCCTGAAATAATCGAAGGACGTTTCCCAAAGTGCGATTCACAACCTCAGTTTGACCATCAGTCTGTGGGTGATAAGCGCTGCTGAACTAAAGTCATGCATCGAATCGAGTCCATAAAGTCCGCCAAAAGTGTCTTATGAACTTCGTGTCACGGTCAGAAGTAATAGTCTTGGGAACCCCGTGTAGCCGCACAATTTCTCTGAAGAATAGATTCACCACGTGTGTTGCATCGAGAGTCTTCTTGCATGGAATAAAGTGTGCCATCTTGGAGAAACGATTTACTACCACGAACACCGAATCCATGCCGCGTTGTGTTCGTGGGAGACCAAGCACGAAGTCCATAGATAAATCCTCTCAAGGGCCATCAGGCACGGGTAACGGAGTGTAGAGGCCCGTATTATGAGATTGCCCCTTAGAGGTCTGACAAATATAACAACGTTAGACTGCCTTTCCCACATCACGTATCAATTGCGGCCAGTAATACCGTTCTTCCATAAGAGCTCGCGTCTTGTCTCGCCCAAGGTGTCCACTGAGGTCACCTTCATGTAGCTCTTGGATTATCTGTTCCTTAGCGAACTATTCGGGATGCACAATCTATTTTCCTTGAAAAGGAACCCGTCTTGCATATGTAAGTCGCCGGGATGACCTTCTTGGCATCTAACCCATGCGTCCTTGAAGTCATCGTCATTGGCATATGTCTTTGAGATGCTCGAACTCGACAACCTCATTGCTCATAGTGACTAACAAAGTTGCACGGTGACTCAGCGCATCAGCTACTTTGTTCTGTTGCCCTGACTTATATTTTAGTACGAACGTGAATTCTTGTAAAAACGAGATCCATATAGCATGCACACGGTTAATGTTAACTTAACTATTAATGAATTTGAGACCTTCATGGTCTGTGTAAAGTATGAATTCCATTTGAATCAAATAATGTCGCCAGTGTCGTAGTGCCTGGACCACCGCGTATAACTCGATCTTATATGTAGACCACTTCTTGCGCGCATCGCTAAGTTTGGCCTACTTTTTTGAGACAAAACTCTCCCAATTCCGACATATGAGACATCACATTCGACTTCAAACAGTTGAAGTTGGGAAGTACAAGAACCGGGGTCGTGGATAATCTGCGCTTGATTTCAGCAAAGCTCCTGTCGGCTTCGTCAGTCCATTGAAGCTGCCCTTTCTTCATGCAATCTGTGATTGGTGATACAATGGTACTAAAATTTTTTACGAATCGACGATAGAATGTCGCCAGTCCATGAAAACTTCGTACTTCATGAATATTAGTGGGAACCGGCCATTCTCTGATTGCCTTCACCTTTTCCTCATCCACCCGAATGCCCGTAGATGTTACGACAAAACCCAGAAACAATAGGCTATCAGTCATGAAACTGCACTTTTTTAAATTGAGATACAGTTTATTTTTAGTGAGCACTTGAAGGACCTTCTTGAGGTGTTCCATATAGGTGGTTTTGTCTTGACTGTATATCAAAATATCATCGAAATAAACCACAATGAACCACCCAATGAAAGGTTTCAGAACTTGGTTCATCAATCTCATAAATGTACTAGGCGCATTCGAAAGACCGAATGACATGACCATCCATTCGTACAATCTTTCCTTGGTCTTAAAGGCCATTTTCCACTCATCACCCGCTCGTATTTGAATTTGATGGTAGCCGCTCCTTAGGTCCAATTTAGAGAATATTTTTGCGCCCTCTAGCATATCCAACATATCGTCCAACCTTGGTATAGGAAACCTGTATTTTATGATGATTTTGTTGATGGCCCGGCTGTCGACACATACGTGCCAACTCTCATATTTCTTTGGAGTTAATAGAGATGGTACGACACATGGGCTCATGCTTTCTCGAATAAGACCCTTACGGATCAACTCCTCTACTTGTCCCTATAGAATCTCGCACTCATTCGATAATGAGGACGATTAGGTAAACTGGACCTAGGGACAGTCGATATGGTGTTGGATATCCCGCATGGGGGGTAACCCATCGGGAAGGTCATTAGGCCAGATTTATTTGAATTCATGTAGTAAGGGCCTTGGTCTTTCAGGGATTATGGTAGGCTCGAGTTCTTCCCCTTTTATAATTAATGCATAAGTCTGTCCTGTTTCTTTGAATTCTTCCACGAAGTCCTGTATGGTTAAGAGAAAACAGCCCTCCACTTTAGAAGTTTCAAGTGGTCCCTCTGGATCCAGAGGGCCCAATATGGTCTTCTGGCCGTCCTTGACGAAGATATATATGTTATCTTGCCCTTTATGAGTGACATCACGGTCAGATTGTTAGGGCCGACCGAGTAGTATGTGACATGCTTCTATGTCAACTACATCGCATACTACTTCATCCTTATAATGTTTGCCAATTGAAAAAGATATGGTGCACCGTTCAGTTACCTTTGTTTCGCTGACCTTCTTGATCCAACCGATTGTATATGGAGATGGATGACGCTCCGTTTTCAATTACAATTTTTCCACCATGACCTTGGAGACGATGTTCTCGCTGCTCCCGCTGTCAATGATCACATCACAAACTTTTCGATTCACCGTATATCTAGTGCAGAAGATGTTATGCCGTTGTGGATGCACTTCTTTTCTTGGCGCATATAATAGTCGCCTCACGACGAGCGACTCGCCATGATCTTGCTGAACCCAACTTGAATCATCTGCCTCGTCCTCGGTGGTATGCTCCTGTTCTTCAATATCTGGATCTTCATAATTGTTATCAGCACTACCATCATTGATGGCGAGGTTTGCTACTTTTCGCTGGGAACAAGTATTTGATAGGTGGCCCGGTTGACCATAATGATAGCAGTTGTCGAGCCTTGGCCGAGCATAGGGGTTCAGGATTCTACTTGGACCAGCAACAGTCGATACGCCCCTTTGGGGTCTAGCTTGCCCACTTCCCTGATCTCGGTTCTCAGACGTAGGAGGTTGAGTGCGTGCTCATACGGGCTCCTTCCCCTTGGGTTGTGCAGTTCCCTGGGGCGGACTTGCCACAGGGATCCTCGCAGTAGGATAGGTCCGTGTGTTAGGACGTTCAAGTTGTGCTTCTGCCCGAGTAACCAACTTGATCGCATCATTCATCATCTAGACGGACTGCATCTGGACCCGATCCTAGATAGTCATACGTAATCTACCGTTGAATCGGGCGACTTACTGCGATTCAGTCTCGACCAAATCGTTACGAGCCACCAGACGGTAAAATTCTTCTGCGTATTCTCTCACCGACCGACTACTCTGTCGACAATTTTGGTATTATTGAAATAATACCTGATCGTAATCGCTAGGGAGGAATCTGACACATTGTAGCTGCTTCATCCGCTGCCAGGTGCGGATTGGTGCTTTCATCTGCTTGGTTTGCGCGAGAGTTGCAGTGTTCCCACAAAATTGAAGCTCCTCCTTTAAACTTGTAGGCCACAAGCTTGACCTTCTTTACTTAAGGGATGTCCATATAGTCGAAAAATCGCTCAAGTTCATAAAGCCAATCGAGGAAATCCTCAATGTGTAGTTGGCCATTGAAGCTAGGAATATCAACCCGCATCTTGAATTTTCGATTCGTTCGATCTACTCGATCGCCGCCATGTCTGGGGTGTTGGAAGATTATGTCGTCGATTTCTTCCTCACTGGAGCCCCCTTCCTCAGGAATGACCTTTGGATGCACTGCTGGTACTATCCTGCTATCAGGGCGATTATGAGTTTCAGCAATTGGCGGTGGAGGATTACCACCATGAACACGGAGTTGCCTTAGGTTTTCCACCAAGAGATCCGTTATGCGGTCGATGGAAGCCTACAGCCCTTGCATGGCTTGCCGATTCTCTCGTTGCGCAACTTCGAAAGTTACCGCCGTTAAAGGTAAATTTCCTGTAGCACCGCCCATAGGATTGTTGCTCGACCCGTCGTTAGAAGCCATCGATCTGAGCAGAAACCTCGCTTTGATACCAAACTGATGCAGGGGAGGACGTGAGGTTGAACACCGTCTTCCTCAAGAGGATAACTATTCCGAATCCACGGAACTTCTCTGGACTCCTCACAGAGACTTCTCGAATCCATGAGGAAAGAAAGCAGGAAATAGAAATAAATTCTAATAAATTCAAAATTGATTAATGAATGAATAAAATGAGTTCACAACCCTTTAAATAGGGGTACCAAGCAATGGGAAAGAAATCAGAATCAAACTACAACTAAAACTCCTAGAATTCGTGACTTACTATAAATAGTAAACTTACTATTTATAGACGGTCGTGATGTCACTAGTGCACAGGGTTTTCGGCCAAAAATAGTAAGTGTCCTATTTGGCTTCACCAAACTGTTCTCCTAATTATTCTAAGCTCTTTTCACGTTGGGCGCAACTCCTAAAGCCCGACGGATGAAGAGTTATAATCAAACTAAAACTTACTATTTATAGTAAAAACAGAATTAAAGCAGGGAAACGACCGTCGATCCAGGGGTTTTTCGCAATTCCGGGCTGCACAACCCGGCATAGCAAGGTTAGTTGGCTAAAGTAGCTCGTTCTACCCCAAAATAATATATTTTATGTCAGATAACTCATTCCGGATTGCAAGATACGCCCAATTTAAGGTCCGATGGTCTGAATCACTTCTGTCGTCGACCGGGCCCTTTCTGATCCATCTTGGCCATGTAACTGTCCGCGACCCGCTCTACATTAGCACATCATTAGAACAACTTTCAAATGAGTGCATTTGCAGCATTGTGTGACCGTTATTCGATGCAGGAGCGTCATGCCATCATTCAGACCTTGGGGAAGTCTATAAGTATCCCATGGGGATCTCTTTAGACACTTAGGCATGACCATGCCACAGGACCAACTTGAAGGAAAAGCTGCGCTACCCCTCTGGGGTCAATGAAAATCCACGCAACCATTTATTATGGTGATAAATCAGCATTGGAGTAAAACCCCTTAGCTGATATGCCGACCAAGGTGATAGCACAACTGTGCCATCTTCCACAAAGCCTATATTTGATATCCTCTCTAGCATTAGCTGTTCATTTCTGTATTCTTTTACAACAATAGACAATAAATGCAGTAAGCTATCTCAGTGGCCACTACCATGTGTCTCAAATAGACTAAGAATGTATGAATAATCGTTATTCTCCAATCCAGCACAGATTTGTGGATAACTTATATATTCAATATCATATACATTGCTCTAGCATTATCCTTTGATATGTGAATAACGCTTTCTTCGATAATGGATATAGTGGACACTCCTTGTCTAGGAGACTAATTCGTGACAAGCCTACATTCCATTATCCTGAATTCCTTGAATAACCATAGATTCGTACTGGAAATGTGAATACCAATAAGGGTCCCAACCCCTATAACTCACCATGTGAGGAGCCATAGAGTCTGAAGCATGGATCACATAGACGATCCCAAGGTTGTTAAAGAGTAGTCATAATAAATGCATCCATTCCTGCATATTCTTATTAAATATCATCGTTTTGTCACCATAGAATTACATTTACTCGATATCTATATCCGATCCAAAATTGTGACCAACAAAGAGGTGACTTTGCTAGGGATCGAACCCAGAATATCTGATTTACTTTCAAGTAACACTAGGGCTTCTAGGGCTTCAGGAAAGTTGTTGTACATAAGACATTCGTACATTTTGAAAACATCAGCCTAACGACAAGAGCACGTGTAGTTAGAAAGTCCTTTGGCATCACCTATGGCACCAAAGAGGCGACTCTCAAGGGTTACATTCCTCCTTTCATCTCTAAAGTAAAATATAAAGATATATTCTGGAGGCGAAAATAGCTCATATATATCCTAATAATTAAAATATCTTCTTGTTTTACTTCCCAGGTATAACACATTCCAGATACATCTGATCTCTGAGTTCTAAAATTCATGATGGCTTTTTGCTTCTTCCGTTCTGGTGGTGGAATGGACACATTTACTTGGACCTTTGTTTTTTTCCAAACTTGGTTCCCACCATTGGGCCCGCCCACTTGAGATTTGAAAAGTCCACCAAACTGTTTTTGAACTTTCGTGTATGTGTATGGGGTCACTTGAGTGGACCTCCTTGAGAGTTGAAGGAAAATCTCCCTAAACTGTATATGGGCTTGTCCCCTTGGTCACATGAGTGGGCGACTTGCATGGGCCCACTTGAGAGTTAAAATAAAATGTCCCCAGAATGTCTATGGGCTTGTCCTTTGGACACGTGAGTGGACCACTTGAGAGTTAAAATAAAATGTCCCCAGAATATCTATGGGCTTGTCCTTTGGACACGTGAGAGTGGACCACTTGAGAGTTAAAAGTCACCAAAAATGGCCTTTGGTTTCTTCTTGGATATCCATGCAAGTGGGCTTTTGAAAGGATTAGAAAGCCTTATTTGCATTTTGGGTTTAATCTCTTGAATGCACATGTGGTTCGCTTATGTGGACCCTCTTAAAGATGGAACTTTCCCAAGTGCACTTTTTGTGAACTTGAGCTTTGGAGCATAAATGCATTTGGGTTTCAACAATGGCCCTTTAGGTTGGAGTCCTAACAAAGTGGACCTTTCTTGGTTCCAACATGATGCAGTAGAAGGGGTCTTTTGCAACTAGCCCACATTACCCCACCATTTATCCTTTGAAGAGAGATCTTCAGGGCCATGTGGGGAAGTGGGCCTATCTAAGCTCGACTAAGTACATAGCATGAGAAGCTAGCAAATGAAAAGAGCCTCCACCCATGTGGGGATGAAGTGGACCCACCTCATGGGCCAAACCAAAAGAGAGAGTCCTTAAGCCTTCTTTGGACGACTCCTTCTTTTGGCAAGAAAGCATGTGAACCCATCTCATGGGTCCATTGAAAAGAGGGAGAGTCCTTAAGCCATTTTAGTATTGCCATTGGCTATGAATGCATGTGAACCCATCTCATTGGGAACCCACCCACGTGGCCAAGGGGGTCTACTTGGGGATCAATGCGGGCCCAACTTTAGCCCATTCATTAAGCCATTGGAGGAAAACCCACCCATATGGCCAAAAGGGGGCATGTGGGACTGACTCAATTGGGACCATTTCATCTTTGCCCATATCGGTGAATTCGTGGGTCCCACGCGCAAAACCATCTGGAAAATGAACAAGCCGACTACCCTCGTGGTTAACTATGGGGGTCTTCACCTAGATTTTTGAAATGATTTTAAGGGAATGAAAACCTCTTTTAACCATAAGCAATGAAAATGCAAGGCGATGGATTGAGGACTTGATGCTCATGAATCTTTGTAGGAATGCCTTGTTGGGGTAGAAGCGGTGCGGGCTGACATTGAACATTCCTCGTGAGGGTTGACATCTTTTAGATTTTGCAAAGGCTGGCAAGGCTCCTCTTGTTCTTAAGGGACGATGCATATGATCGGGTTGGAATGCCCCAACCACTCTTCAAGAGGGTTCTTGAGCATGATGGTGGCATTGATGAGGTGGTTGGGGCAACCATAAATGCTCTACTAAGATGTTGGATGTAATATCTTGGATATTTTTGGGTTTGTTGTGTGAATTGTGGTTGTTGACGCAAAAATCCGGCTCACCTTGGTTGAGCTGTTAGTCCGGCCAAGCACCTGCATAGGAAAGAGACAAAGGAGACCCTGGCTAATACAGGGGACCCTCCGATGCCAAAGTCAGGCCAAGAATCTGGGTCTGATAGTGTAGAGGGGTTTTGGGTGAGAGATCTATGCGGATCGCCCCCTTATAATGCTTCCCAGTAGAGGTGGCCCGCAATCCTTGGCACAATCTTAGCCATTTAGGCAAAACGTGCGCGAGTGATGGAATCGACAATTACCCTAAGATCATGCATCAATTACTTTTATCGTGCGTTATTGGAGGAGATTTAGCCTTGCTAGTCGACTAAGGGCCGTCCGAGCCAAGCTTTCTCCAAATGAGGATTGTCCGAACTGAGCTTGTCATTGAGCCACCTAGGAAGTTTCTGGCTAATCTGTCTAGGCTTTGCGCCTAGCTTCGTTGGTTGGTTGAGCATGACATAACTTATCCAGGTATGGACGGGATGTGACAAGTAGACACTTCAGCTCGGATGAGGGTTCTGATCCAGACTACTCGTCTAGACTGCTCCAGGTTTCTGATGGATTTCTTGCCCTTTGGTGAGTTATTATTGAACATAAGCTTGGTGTTTCCTATTGCTCACAACTGTCTTTATGAGATTGGATATTAGCTTTACTTTACTTCCAATAATGGTGATATTACTGAGCCGAGCTGATAGTGGTCAGACTACATTTCCCATAATAGTGGTAGATAACCTTAAATTTTTTTTTTTTCACCTTATGATAGGTAGGGTTTATTTTAAGATTTTTGTATTTTTGGGTTTATTTTTGTATATATCCTAATTGACCATCTTTTATGAATTTTAGCTTATAGACTTGATCGTTCACCGATCCTACCCTTTGAGATGACTTAGTAACCTTAGACTTTGTAATCCATCAGTGCATATCATATAGCAAACTACCCCATCATGATAAACCAAACCTTAGAGCATTGTATCCGTCCATATACTTGACTATCTAATAAAGTAAACCAATCACTTTACTTCTTGATTTCACATGAATCCTTTCTACCATTGAAATCCGATCCAATGACTATATCATGAGATATTCATTACTTTAATAACCTAAGTGCATTTTAAGGCATATACACTTTGAACCACGTGACTTCATGTACACTTAACCATTTGAAATTTCTTTTGACCACATACTCAATGACCCTTGTATCTAGCCTTCCGACCATTCACTTGACCATCAAACCACCCAATCATTATAACCTTTTTATTGATTTTAACCGGTTATACATCACTTATCCAAAATTGACTATGTACATTCTCTTGCACCTACATATATAAATTAATCTAACAGTTCATGTCTCCATCATGTCATCTTACATCAATCTAGCCATACATCATGAATTATAATAGTTCACATGCCTTTACCCATGTCACCCTTACATCTCCTCAACTGCCAATCGATTCATGATTCTAAACCATTCTCTAGTTAACCCAACTCATTGGCTACCTAATCATTCATTTACTTCACATTTACAAATTCTTCGTACCGCTCATTTGATAAATTCAAGACATTTATCAAATAACCCATCCAAATATAATTTAAATGGTGCATTGAATATGTAATGTTTCAGATTTCATAACCCAAGTTTAGTACTTGTTTTCTGAAACTTGGAGTATTAACCTTTGAAGATAGCTCACATTTCACAATATATATATATTTTTTTAAATGAGCACACTAGCGGAAGAGAAACAAATCAAGCATAAAGGAAAAGTCTGAATATACATTTAAATACCTAAGAAATACAAGTGGTTGCCCACCGAGCTTATACAAACTAATGACTCGAGTTTTATAAATACAAGAAAGTACAACATCAATATCAATGAAATCTAGAATCTAAAGCCGCAAGATCATCTAGCTCCTCATGCTCTACATGAGCACCAACCTAAACATCATTTACGTCTCCTGTACTAACTGAATATGGTTCAATAACATCAATGGCTATCTTAGTGAGGTATACCCTTAAGATTTACCGTACCATCATAACAATTAAGAATAGTTTTCAGGAAAAGTGTACAACAGCCAATTCATAATGACCATTATACGAGTGAGGCAAAACCCACTTACAATCTCAAGTGGCTAGCCACCAGCGAAAGTACAAGAAGTACGGGCTCAAGTGACTAGTTCACACAAATTGGGTTGATTGACGGTGGTCTAGGAGCCAGTAAAAATACCTCAATAAAGGGTACGTGCTACCACAATATCTAGATTAGCCACCTGATATCACCTGTATGCCATGCATGTGCATGATTAGTCCAACCGTTATTAGTTCAATTATAAATAGCTATTTTTAGGAAGTCCAAATTAAGGTCACAATGGAGGACTCGTCACCTAACATAAGCCGACAACTCGAGCCTGGTATCCCATACCACTATGTCCGGCTCATGACGCTTCAACAAGTAGGAATTTAATATACTATAATGGTTTTAGATAGTAATTGTAATAAAACAGATTTACACTATTCCATTTATATAACCCTCTATAACTAATGGCCTATCATATTGCAACCTGTAGAACTTATCATCAAATTTTTTTATATAAAAATAGTATATCAAAAGCCACATTGGGCAAAAAGTCCATTCCAAGACATGACAAAAATGAGTCAACTTAAAAGCCACATAGGCACAAATAATCCATGAGGTGGTAAGTCTATAAACCCAATTTTCATTTAATCCATTTCACAAATGGCAACTAGTTCGAGGAACATCCAATAATACCATCAAATAATCTTCAAGTGGCACAACAAGCCACAACCAATTCAGCATACATCATCAATGACAAATATACATGTAAAGTACTCATCTTATACTAGAATAGAGAAATTTGAAATCCATAACATATTAGAATATTGGAGTAGAAATCTAAGAATCAATCCTAGATAAAGAATTATTCAAATAGGAGTTAACATTTATCATTCATTCCATCTAATATTATATTGAGAAAGTAATATAAATAAATGAAATAAACCAACTATTGTAATATATGAAAGCTTGAAGGGTGATCCTCACCTTCAAGTTGAATTCACCCTGAATTGTGTATAGGTTTAAATGAAGATTTGGGAACAATGAAGTCCCTACATTCAAATTAAAATTAAAGATTAATTAAATCTAGGTTAGCACTAATTCAAATTCTAATGGCAACTTATGTGAATTTACGTACCTAAAAGGTCCAATTCAATCCGGTTTCAACTATAAATGGATAGATTTAATTAAGGAACATGAATTCAGGGATTTTAAGTTCCTACATTAAATTATAAAATTAAAATACATTAACTTTTGATTGAACTGTAATCAATAGGCTCTAGAGACAACTGTACCTCAAATTGATTCAATAACCATCACCAATTTGATCCAAACTAGATCAAATAGATGGATATTATCATTGTGATTTGGGAAATTTCAATTGCTACGTACAATTAGAAAATCAAAACTCATTAATCTAAGTTAATCTCTTATTTGAATCCCAAAGGAGATTGGAGAGATAACATACCACATTCAACCAAGTCAATTCGACCCAAAACTCGAACCCAATCGTGACTCAAACTCCACACTCTAGCTGCTATGTGACTGAACTAGATTAATCCCAAAATTAGAACTCTTCTAACATCAAACTCGGTGGCTGAACTGAGTCAAATCGGCCCCTAGCAACACAACCCGTTAAAACTCAGTTCAAACCCAAACTCAACAACATGACAACTCGAACCCAGACTAGATCTCCGGTTGGCTGAACATTTACTGCCCAGCAAAACTTATGGTGAGATTTGAATTAACACAGACCTGAAACCAGGTCCGATCTGGGCTGAACTTGAAGGAACTGGTTGAGTTAACCCAATGACAAAATCAACAACAACAACCCTGCCCTCTCTTTCTCAATCTCTTTCTTTTTCGTTCTCTTCCTTCTATTTGTTCTCTTTCTTCTCCTAAGTTACATCCAGCTACGGAGACAGGATACATCTATCTCAACTCTACTTTACAAACTCAGGACCCAGACAGTGAGTTGACTCAACTAGGCTCAATCTCTCTCTCTCTCTCTCTCTCTCTCTCCTCTCTCTCTCTCTCTCCTCTCTCTCTCTCTCTCTCTCTCTCTCTCTCTCCTCTCTCTCTCTCTCTCTCTCTCATCTTCTCTCTTCTCTCTTCCTTCTTTTTCTTCCTTAGTTCATTTCCTCTCTGATTGAATAAACAAAGTCGGGACTCGGCCCAGGATTGTAATTAAAACGGAGCCCCCCACAAGATGTTGGGGCTGATCATATCCTATGATCCATTGATCATAGACGGCGTGGATTGGTCTAATGATAACCGTGGGACCCACCTTCTGAACAACCATGCACGAAGAAAAATCTGGTGGTTCATAAGAAACTTGGATTCCACACGATATCTCGTGAGAGATTAAAATCACCTTCCTAACTAACGTGAATGAGGCTTCGGAACGCCCTAAACTCAACGTCCAGGATGGCCTAAAGAGTTTTTTAAAAGTAGGAGAACGGCCGAGATCATGCCAGCCCATCAAAATCGAAAGATTCCCCTTGCTTTCTCTTACTCGTGTGGAAAAACCCTAATCCGGAGAATTCAAATGAATGGCTGGGATGATCCGCATCCAACGGTTGAGACAACAGGAAAAGACTCCATAGGGATCGCCAGCTTGTCATAGAAGAAACGGATTTTCTGTTATCAGAATAGTGACCGCACGAGACTCGATTTGCAGATGAGCTTGTGCGCACACGTGGGAACTTCAAAATGTGAAATTTCTAAGGTTTTCGTCGGAAAGTCTTTGCGCACAATATTAACGAATCGGATCATTCATCTGACTAATAATGGTGGGCCGAGAGCCTAGCAGACGGACGACGTCCGTTTAAACCGTGACCGGCGGTAAAATGAAAGAGGAAGAGCAAGTCTCCTCTTCGGGCACGGCTCGGCTCAGACTCGAGTTGACCCACTTTTGGGTTTGGTGAACTGCGAGAGTACCTCTGTAGGTGCACATGCTACACTAAAATGGGGTCTACATGGTATTATCCTGAGATCTACACCGTTCACCGATCTCTATTTATCCAATTAAGACGTTTTTCCAATGATGTGTTAGTTTCATAGATTAGGTGGCGATCATTAACTATTCAAATTTTGACTTTAAGTGTCGATCATTAACTATTCAACGGTCTATTTAGTCATCATTTATTCCTTAATGATCTCGTAATAAAGAGAAAATTAGGTTTGTGGACCCACCTTTTAGCCAGCTGGTTTTATGAAAGAAGACAAACCTTCTTTTGCAACTTAGACCTCCACCTGCGGTGACAGAATTTCTGGACGAAAATACCCCTCCTTTCACGTAAACGGATTGGGTACTCCCCAGCCACCACGCAATGGTGGATGTTTGGTGGTCTATGACCCCCACCATGATGTATGCTTTTCATCCATGCTGTCCATATATTTTTCCACATCATTTTATGGTATGAGACAAAAAAAAATGAGTTATATGCAAATCTCAAGTGTACCACATTACAGGAAACAGTGTTGAATGAGCATCAACCATTAAAAACTTTTTGGGGGCCCACTGTGATGTTTGTGAGAAATCCTCCCTGTCTAAGTTCATTCATAGGGTCACAAAGATCTGGATGAAGAGGAAAAACAAATTTCATAATGATCCAAAACTTCTGTAACCCCTAAAAGGGTTTCAATGGTAGACATTCAATTCCCCACTGTATTTTACAGTGTGGTCCACTTGATAGTTAGATCTATCTTATTTTTCGTCTCAAGCCTTAATATGAGCTCGCCAAATAGATGGACGGTTTGGATATAACACAGACATCATGATAGGACCCATAAAAGCAACGCAACATATATAAAAAAAAAAAAAAAAAAAAAAAAAAAACAACACAGACTGCATCGATATATCGACAATATGTAGATATATCGACAAAATAAAGCATCGATATATCGACATATTGTCAATATATTGACGTTACATGGAATTTTTTGGTTAAGTCGCTGGACAAATGAGGACTTAATTCGATATTATCGACCATATGTCGATATATCGACAAAATCAAGCATCGATATATCGACATATTGTCGATATATCGACAATACATGGAATTTTTTTTGCCCCGCCGATTTTCATGCTTGCCCCGCCGATATATCGATATATTGACATATTGTCGATATATCGACGATACATGTAATTTTTTTGCCCCACCGATTTTCATGCTTGCCCCGCCGATATATCGATATATCGACATATTGTCGATATATCGACGATACATGGAATTTTTTTTGCCGCCGATTTTCATGCTTGCCCCGCCGATATGTCGATATATCGACATATTGTCGATATATCGACGTTACATGGAATTTTTATGCCCCGCCGATTTTCATGCTTGCCCCGCCGATATATTGATATATCGACATATTGTCGATATATCGACGTTACATGGAATTTTTTTCCCGTCGTTTTCTAGTTTGCCCCGCGGTTTTTCATGCTTGCCCCGCCGATTTTCTAGTTTGCCCCGCCTTTTTTTATGCTTGCCCCGCCGATTTTCTAGTTTGTCCCGCCGTTTTTCATGCTTGCCCCGCCGATTTTCTAGTTTGCCCCGCCGTTTTTCATGCTTGCCCCGTCGATTTTCTAGTTTGCCCCGCCGTTTTTCATGCTTGCCCCGCCGATTTTCTAGTTTGCCCCGCTGTTTTCATGCTGCTTGCCCCGCCGATTTTCTAGTTTGCCCCGCCGTTTTTTATGCTTGTCCCGCCGTTTTTCATGCTTGCCACGCCGATTTTCTAGTTTGCCCCGCCGTTTTTCATGCTTGCCCCGCCGTTTTTCTAGTTTGCCCCGCCGTTTTTCATGCTTGCCACGCCGATTTTCTAGTTTGCCCCGCCGTTTTTCATGCTTGCCCCGCCGTTTTTCTAGTTTGCCCCGCCGTTTTTCATGCTTGCCCCGCCGTTTTCTACTTTGCCCCGCCGATTTTCTAGTTTGCTCCGCCGTTTGTGCCCCGCCATTTTCTAGTTTGCCCCGCCGTTTTCTAGTTTGCCTCGCCGATTTTATAGGCTACGGATATGGCTACGGTTATAATCCGTAGCTATAGATTTTTTTTTTTTTGCTGTTGTAATCCCACCGCCTTTTGTGGGTCCCATTATGAGGTTTGTGTTATATCCAAACCGTCCATCGATTTGGCGAGCTCATATTAAGCTTGAGACGTAAAATAAGACAGATTTAACTATCAAGTGGTGGGCCCTACAAAATTTTTAACGGTGAAAATCAGTTTTCCCACTGCTCTTTGTGGTGTGGTCCATTTGATTTGGATATGATTTTTTTTTTTTGGATAATGCTCCGAAATGATCTCTAAATATGGATGAACATTGTGGATATAATAAATACATAGTTGTGGGGCCATGTAACTTTGATCTCTTTTGAGCCGTTCGTACAACTCTTGGCTGGAGGAGCGTCAGCGCTCTTCTTCGAAAGTGAGGGGTATTTTCGTCCTCAAATTCGCTCCCTGTACGTGGAGGTCCAACTTGCAAAAGAAGGTTTGTCTTCTTTCATAAAACCAGCCGGCTAAAAGGTGGGGTCCACAGACCTAATTTTCTCGATAATAAAGGTCACAATATTTGTTTTGTTTTTTTTTTTTTTTTGGTCCACATTGAGGTCACCCAGTTGATTGTATAAATATAAGTTGGGAATTGATGAACGATGGATTAGATGATTCAAGTCCCACAATTAATTTTACACTGTTCGATTTATATAGAGAAAATTAGTACTGTGGACCCCACCTTTTAGCCAGCTGGTTTTATGAAAGAAGACAAACCTTCTTTTGCAACTTAGACCTCCACGTGCGCTGACAGAATTTCTGGACGAAAATACCCCTCCTTTCACGTAAACGGATTGGGTACTCCTCTGCCACCACGCAATGGTGGATGTTCAGTGGTCTATGAGCCACACCATGATGTATGCTTTTCATCCATGTCGTCCATATATATTTTTCCACATCATTTTATGGTATGAGACAAAAAATGAGGTATATGCAAATCTCAAGTGTACCACATTACAGGAAACAATGTTGAATGAGCATCAACCATTAAAAACTTTTTGGGGGCCCACTGTGATGTTTGTGAGAAATCCTCCCCGTCTAAGTTCATTCATAGGGTCACAAAGACCTGGATGAAGAGGAAAAACAAATTTCATAATGATCCAAAACTCCTGTAACCCCTAAAAGGGTTTCAATGGTAGACATTCAATTCCCCACTGTATTTTACAGTGTGGTCCACTTGATAGTTAGATCTATCTTATTTTTCGTCTCAAGCCTTAATATGAGCTCGCCAAATAGATGGACGGTTTGGATATAACACAGACATCATGATGGGACCCACAAAAGCAACGCAACATATATAAAAAAAGAAAAAAAAACAAAAACAACACAGATTGCATCGATATATCGACAATATGTAGATATATCGACAAAATAAAGCATCGATATATCGACATATTGTCGATATATCGACGTTACATGGAATTTTTTGGTTAAGTCGCTGGACAAATGAAGACTTAATTCAATATTATCGACCATATGTCGATATATCGACAAAATCAAGCATCGATATATCGACATATTGTCGATATATCAACGATACATGGAATTTTTTTTGCCCCGCCGATTTACATGCTTGCCCCGCCGATATATCGATATATCGACATATTGTCGATATATCGACGATACATGGAATTTTTTTTGCCCCGCCGATTTTCATGCTTGCCCCGCCGATATATCGATATATCGACATACTATCGATATATCGATGTTACATGGAATTTTTTTTGCCCCGTCGATTTTCATGCTTGCCCTGCCGAATATCGATATATCGACATATTGTCGATATATCGACGATACATGGAATTTTTTTTGCCCCGCCGATTTTCATGCTTGCCCCGCCGATATATCGATATATCGACATATTGTCGATATATCAACGTTACATGGAATTTTTTTGCCGCCGTTTTTTAGTTTTCTCCGCGGTTTTTCATGTTTGCCCCCGCCGATTTTGTAGTTTGCCCCGCCGTTTTTCATGCTTGCCCCACCGATTTTTTCTTTTTGCCCCACCGTTTTTCATACTTGCCCCACCGATTTTCTAGTTTGCCCCGCCGTTTTTCATGCTTGCCCCCCGATTTCTAGTTTGCCCCGCCCCGTTTTTTCATGCTTGCCCCGCCGTTTTTTCTACTTTGCCCCGCCGATTTTCTAGTTTGCCGCTCTTTTTTTCTAATTTGCCCCGCCGTTTTTGCCCCGCCGTTTTTCTAGTTTGCCTCGCCGATTTTATAGGCTACGGATATGGCTACGGTTATAATCCGTAGCTATAGATTTTTTATTATTTTTTATTATTTATTTATTTATTTATTTTGCTGTTGTAATCCCACCGCCTTTTGTGGGTCCCATTATGAGGTTTGTGTTATATCCAAACCGTCCATCGATTTGGCGAGCTCTTGTTAAGCTTGAGACGTAAAATAAGACAGATTTAACTATCAAGTGGTGGGCCCTACAAAAATTTTAACGGTGAAAATCAGTTTTCCCATTGCTCTTTGTGGTGTGATCCATTTGATTTCGATATGATTTTTTTTTTTGGATAATGCTCCGAAATGATCTCTAAATATGGATGAACGTTGTGGATATAATAAATACATAGTTGTGGGGCCATGTAACTTTGATCTCTTTTGAGCCGTTCGTACAACTCTTGGCTGGAGGAGCTTCCGCGCTCGTCTTCGAAAGCGAGGGGTATTTTCGTCCTCAAATTCGCCCCCGTAGGTGGAGGTCCAACTTGCAAAAGAAGGTTTGTCTTCTTTCATAAAACCAGCCGGCTAAAAGGTGGGGTTCACAGTACTAATTTTCTCATTTATGTAATTAAGGATCCTATATAGTTTTATTAGAATTAGGATTCGAGAAACTAGTTTTCCATATAAAGATTTCAAGTTTCAAATCTACGCATATCTCAATTTGAATGATAATTCTTGTGATTTAATGGTCGAGGTTGAAATCTAACCGTTAGATTAATTTAGATTTTTGATTTAGGAAAATTCGACGGTGAGATCATTACCTAGTTTGATCATTAATGGTTCTTAGGGCTTCTAGTCAAGTTTATAAGACTTTTTTTTATTAGCTTCTTGTTTTTATAATTAATTGATCCTACTTGTGAGATTAGGTGACAGTTTATGGAAATGACTCTTGGCCTTGGCTCAGATATGTGTGATTCCATCCAGGGTTGGGTTATTATTTATTCTCCGTGGTTGGCATCCCCTGAGCCACCCAATGATTGGTTAAATAATTGTGAAATGATCCGAATTGTGTGGTATAAATTAGTTTTGAAGTTCAATGACATATTGAAATCCAATGATTAGATTGCTTCAGGATTGTTCATCAACGGTCCATTCTTCAGATTAACGGTCAGACTTTGACTAGAAGGAGGGTAACACCCAAGTACTAAAACGTACAGGGTGTTACAGCTTAGCTTACATTTTTATATTAATCTTACCATAGTAGTTGTCACTTGGGACCACACACACATCACATAGGAAGGTAGTTTATAAATTAAGATTTCATTTTTAATTTTGATAGGATTTAGTTTTTAATTAATGTTAATTATGGATTTAGAAGGTGAAGTTAGAATTATTTAAGGAATGTGTGGTAGGAATTTAGTTTCTAAAATTGGGAGATTCCAAAGAAGATTGTGTTTCTAGTTTAAGTGGATTATTTCTAATTTTGGGTTACTTGGGGATTAAGAAGTTTAAAATTGAAAGTAGTTAAAAAAAAAAAAGTGTAAAGAAAAAAGAAAACTTTTTCTATACATATGTGAGAAAAGAGAGAGATACACACTTGTATAAATAGGGAGGGTTGGACATCCAACCCTTGTTGTGGTGAGTGATTTGGGATTTTCCCTTAGATGAGTTATCTATCACAAGGGTTTCAAAAAAAAAAATTCATTATATAATTTCTTTTTGGGTAATTTTTACTCTCTTCTTTAATCAAGAACATAGGCCTTTTACATACAACTTTTCTTTTGAGTATAGTATTTTATACCTTATATCTTGAAATTATACCCTATCTCTATCTAGCATGCATTGACATCTGAACTAAATTCTGAATTTAATTGAGTCAAGTTAATTATTAAATTATAATTTGATTTGTAATATGAACTTTGATAAATCAGTTTATGAAATAATTTTGTTTCAAATTTTTTGAATTTATTTAATCCCATATTTGAATCTTTGGAATTTATTTGTTTAAACTAGTTTTATTAGATAATAATTATTGATTTAAAAATTTTAAAATATAATTCGATGTAATTCCTAAAACCTTGAATTTATTTATTTAAATTGAATTGGTAATTTTAAGTTTAAATCTTACTTAATTTCTGAATGGTAGAAATATTGGATTTATATCAATTTAAGTTTAGATTTAAAATTTAAAATTTACCCATTAAATTTAGATCATGATTAAAACAAATTTTAGAATTTTAGAATTTATTAATTAAAAGTAAATAAATATTAACTCCTATATCATATGATTATTTCTACATCCCTAATTAATGGTAATTAATCTTCGTACATTTCTAAATTTAGAAAGTATAATTATCATTAATTAATATCATTGGAAATAAGGTTTATGTAGTTTTCTGAATCTCTAGAATTTCATAAAATTATTTTTTCTTGCTTCAAATTTAGTAGATTAAATTGTTGATAATATTAAATAGAGCGAAAACAGTATCAATACAATACTTCGATGTCTGACTTTCCTATCTACGATAAAAGACATGTTTAATACTCCTAACTCGAATCGAGGAATATGAAGTAATGGTTCATAACATGTGCATGTTTACTTTTATTGCGAATTGAGATGTTTAATACTCCTAACTCAAATTGAGGAATATGAGGTAATGGTTCATAGCATGTGCATGTTTACTTTTATAGAAAATTGAGATATATATGCGACTGCACTGCCCTTGGAATATCCATAAAAGTATAAGTAGGGCGATCATGTCTCTTGGGTGAAAGACCCGGAGTCAATAAGTAGGGCGATTGTGTCCCTAAAAGCCACTGGATTATTTAGAGTCTCATTTGTATACGACGTATGAGTGCAAGTGTGTGCGCAGACATACGTAAGAGGTACAATTGGAGCAGTAGTCTGACCGCCTAACGTACGATGGGTCCCTCACCATGAGGTACTAACGTGTGGGCATTAATGCAAATGGCCATCAACTTGGATATGATGTTGTAAGAGATGATGTATATTTAATTTATTCATGAAAAGTATCACATTTGTGGCATATTTACGATTCCATTACTTAAATTCATGTTCCTTTATTCTCTGAATTTAAATTTAATTATTTCTGTTTTTTATAAAAATTTTGATATAATCACCCTACTTTGAACATTCCCTCCTGTGTTGAAATGGAGTACTTCGAACAAGCATGTCTCTATTATTAAGGCTTCATTTGATTTAGTAGATGTAGTTAGGATGTTTAAAGTTCACGTTGTAATTAAATAATTATTTAAAGAGTTATGGTTTGAGTAGTAGATGTATAATGATTATTCATTAAGTTAATTTTTAAATTTTATTTTGCATATGTGTTGTTGCAGTTTTTCAGTAGACCCTCTGCGGGTGACCCTCCTAAACCTGCACAAGTGCAAAAGATAAACAAAGGAGACCTTGGCTAGTGCAGGGGACTCTCCGATGCCTAAGTCAGAATGAAGTCTTTTGATGTAGGGTAGGGTCTCCAGAAAAGAGACACCAGTCGAGTGCTAGGGTAAGAATGAACGTACCTTGGATGGTTAGAGACACCTCTAGATATAAGGAAGGGAGTACAATTACACGAGGACTCTTTCCTAATATTTTGGAGATCCGTTCGGATCTGGGATCTTTGCGAGATTACCAGCTTCCGAAGTTATCGGGATATGATCTTATGCCCCGAAGATCTTGGGAGAGATCTTCGGGATGTTTAGGAGATCCCTCGAATCTGTAGCTCGGATTTAGGTCGGCTCCCATAGACGGGTGACGACCCGAGAATAAGCGACACCGATCTACTTGATAGATCAACATTCACCATCTTCGACTGATGGTTGGGTCGGATGATCCGTATCCCCTTTAGCTGGATGCTAATGGTTCCTGACCTTGTCATGGGACGTCGCCGACCTGTAACCGAACGTTGGCCGATTTATGGCCGTCCAGTGGCCGAGCTATGATTGAGCTATGGCCAGATAGTAATTGATCTGGGATCGACCTATGGTTGATCTATATCCAACCTATGACCGACCTATGATCGATCTATATCCGATCCACAACCGACCTATTAGGTCAAAACACATCTTATTCTAATGGGCTCATAGCTGTGTTCTTTGAGTGTCCTTACGGTTGCCTCGACCTCCTTGAAGGTCGGCCTATTTTTGGACGTAGACGCCTTATCAGGGTCGGGTTTTACTGGGCCCGTGCTAGTTTAGTAGAGTTGGTCCATTCCATAAGCTGACTTATTGACTTCTCAAAATTTCCCCCAACAGTGAGCCCCCCTTACTTTTCGAGCCAATTTATGGAGGTTCGGAAAGTAAGCTAGCCATAGTTAGGTCGGGTTACGCGTGGACTAGGTTGAGTCGTATTGTCATAAATGCTAGGTATGGCGGCTATCATGGTAGTCGAAACATGTCAGTCAGTAATCATGATGTGTCGTTTCGTAGCTCGAGGTCACGTGGGGCGCAAGCCGTCTTTCCAACGACAGACCAACGAGGTCGTGACACGTGGCATTGTTCTCAATATTGGGGTCGAGCAGCGCATGGGGTTGCACCACGCGTCAAGTTAGGGTAGTCGAAGGGTCGTCATATTGACTCGCATTGATGGGCGTCTTCAATAACTGCCATGTGGCACTGCTATATAAGGGAAGCCCTAACCATTGGGGTCTTTCCTTTTGCATTTTCATTTCCTCCCCCCTTCGTCTTCCTCTTCTTTTTAGGGCGATTTTCGGTGTCCGTTTTCTTCCTTAATCAAGCTGGAGACTTGCCCGCTCTCTCCCCGGTGAGCTCCATCTCCCCCTCTTATTTTTCTATTCTGAGTAATTTTACTCGTAAGAATCACCATGTCAAGCTCATTGAGCTCGCGGGAGGGGGCCTCTGGTGGCGATAGTGGGGTGAGTAGTCGCCTTAGGGTAATGTCGAACCCACCGTCGCCGCTGGTGATGATTGTAGACGTTGATTTCCAGTCATCGTCGTAGAGGGCATTGGAGAGGTCTCCAGCACAGAGGTCGACGCTCGTGGTTAGGGTGTTGAATCTGTCCCTAGTACAGATGTCAGCGCCCATGCCTAGGGCACTGAGTATATCCCCGACAAAGGAGCCGGTGGCCGTGGGGCGTGACCCTTCCGACCAGGTGGATCCGGAAGAGCCTGATGATGAGGAGGGTTCGAGGGGGTAGGTGCACTCGACCCTGACTGAGGAGGAGTTAGCCCGGATCAGGATCGGATATCACGTCCCCGACTCTGTAGTTCTCCAGCTTCCTTTGTTGGATGAGCTTCCGGATCGACCTCCAAAGGGGGCCATCGCGATCTTCCAGGTTGCCCTTCAATGTAGCCTGCAGCTTCCTCTATAGGGGGTGGTCAGACGTCTTCTAGCTTGCCTAGGCTTAGCCCCGGGACAGATGATCCTGAACAGGTGGAGGGCCTTGATTGGCTGCGTGGTCCAGTGGGCCGGGCGAAATCAGTCCGAGCTCTCTGTGGATGAGTTCCTCCACTGTACCAGTTAAAGCCGAACAAGCTTTAGTCAGGTTTGTATTACTTCTCTGCCTGGCGGAGCACTGGTGGGGCCCTTATAACTGACCCTCTAACCTCCAATAAAAATTGGAGGGACAAATGGTTATGGGCCTCTGGATGCTGGGAGACGGCCGAGCCAGCATCGACTCAGCCCCTGGTCCCCCAAGTTTTCTTTGACCCAGGTAAGTATTTTTACTATAGTAGTCGTTCCTCTTTTAGTTGATCGGTTTTGCCATCTAACCTTGTAACATGTGTTTTTTATTGTAGTTATTCCCAAGAATCCTCCTTTACTCAACAACGGGTCGCTCGCTCGGATCAGGGATTTGCGGGTGATCGACGAGGGTAAGAGGTCTTGGAGAGTACTTCTCCAGCCCGAGCTACTCTTTAAGTCGGGCTTGGACTCAACACTCACTGGTAAGAACTTGGGTAAGATCTTCAGTCGAGCTCCACAACTTAGAATTTTCTCAAGAACTTTTCTAACGTATTGTTCTCACGCGTTGACGCAGAGATGCCCGAAGCTCGGCCCTTCATAGGTCCTCCCTCCAAGGTTCATGCGCCCCCTCGAGATGAGTTGGCGGCGCCAAAGAAGAAGAAACAGAAGACCTCCTCTAAGACCAAGGGAAAGGTCGACCCCTCTTGCCTGATTGTCCTGGAGGTCGAGGGAGAGGGCATGGAGGTGGAGACCTCCTCTGGAGCAGCAGGA
This sequence comes from Magnolia officinalis, assembly GCA_021015155.1. Taxonomy (NCBI): domain Eukaryota; kingdom Viridiplantae; phylum Streptophyta; class Magnoliopsida; order Magnoliales; family Magnoliaceae; genus Magnolia; species Magnolia officinalis. Next base: position 25,477,750 of record JAJHSJ010000018.1, on the reverse strand, counting down.
ATAGTTGTTCCAGAAAATGTAGCCCCCGCCAAGGTTCAAGGGGCTTATGAGCTTCCTGCCGAGGCCCAGCCTTCGGGGGGTGGGGAGGCTGAAGAGAGGCGAGGGAGCCTTCACCGAACTGTGGAGGAGATCCTCCCCTAGGCAGACCATCATATGTCCGAGGAGGAGTTCGTCAGCTTGTTCAACTCTCCCAGGGAAATGACTCTCGCGCATGTGTCGACGAGCCCTCTTGGAGTAATTACATCATCTGAAGCTGATTTGGCTTCCATTTCTAGTTGCTCGTCTTCACCCTTTTTTCTTTTCTCTGTAGTTCGCCCCGTGCGTATTGAAGGTGCACGCCGAGTTTGCTCGGATGCGTGATCGGGCAGAGGAGACCGAGCAAAAGGTGGCCTAGTTGGAGGCTCGGGCTTTGACTGCTGAAGTCGAGCTAAAGATTGTGAAGACAGCTCTTGAAGCATTTTTCGCTGAGAAGGCCGAGGTAGTTGCATGGCTGGAGGAAGCTAAGGGCTGGCATGATGAGTGCCACGCTCGGCTCATCGAGACCGAGGCGAAGCTGGAGAAGCTTAAGAAGGACACCAAAGCTGTTATCGCTCTGGCTCAGAAGGAGGCTATCTAGGAGTTCGAGTCATCTCAGGCGAGTCATCTCAGGCGTTCATGGATGAGAAGGATAACCTCTATTGTCATGGTTACGCTGAGTGCGTGAGGACGATGAAGGAGACCTTCCTAGAGCTTGATCTCTCCACTTTTGATAAGCTAAAGTCGAGTTTCGATGGGTCGGGCGATGAATCGGCTCCCGAGCAACCTTCTGAGGTTTGAAGCTCGGCTTCTTTCGCAGAGCAGTATTTCCTTCATCCTGCTTTACCTTTCCCTTTTTCAGCTTCAAGCACTTCAAGCGTTGCTTGCTTATGCCTTTTTTAGCTTCAAGTAATTCAGTCATTTGTAGATCGATGTACATGTATTTTTTTAGGATATAATCGATGTAATCATGCCCTGTGGGCCTTATAAATGGGAATACTTATTTTTCTTGAATTCTGAATTTCTAAGCGAGTAGATCGGACTGAGCCTAAGTTGTAACTCGGGCATCAGTCAGATATTGCTCAGGGGATTACTGAAACCTGTCCAAGCCAGTTAGCTCAAACATAGTTCGGTCGTTGATCGGATCACGATCATTCATTGATCAGATTTCAATTGGAAATTGATCGGATAACGTGCCAAAGCTTTATTATAATGCAAAGTTGAGTAATTCATAATGAGCGTCGTACCGACCTAATTTAGGGGTAATAGATCTTCAAATGCTTGACGTTCCATGGGTGTGGGAGTAATTGGCTAGTCAGATCCTCTAGTTGATACGAACCAGGTCGGCTTGTGCTTGATATCACATAAGGTCCTTACTAGTTCGGACCTAAGGTTCTTGATCCTATCTCCTTGGTATTTTGGAACGTCTTCCGAAGAACTAAATCTCTGACTCGAAACCTTCTGACCTTGACCCGTGCATTATAGATGTGTGATACCTGATGTTGGGGAACGATGGTCTGAGTCCGAGCATCTATCCTTTATTCCTCGAGGAGGTCGAGATTGAGGGCCATAAGCTCGGTATTGGCTTGTTCGTTGAATGAGTCTATCCGGGTTGTATGTAGTCCGATCTCTACAGGAGTGACTGCCTCTGCTCTATATGTTAAAGAGAAAGGGGTCTCCCTGGTAGCTGTTCAGGCAGTAGTTCGATATGCCCAGAGGATTTTTGGGAGTTCTTCAGTCCACGCTACTTTAGTGTTCTTGAGCTTGGTACGGAGATTATGCTTGATGATCTTGTTAACTGCCTCGACCTACCCATTCGCCTACAGATGTTGTGGCGACAAGTAGACATTGTAAATTTTGAGGTTCTTGACATCTACTGATACTGCTTGTTATCGAATTGTTTCCCGTTATCGGAGATGATGGTCCAAGGAATCTCGAACCTGCATATGATATTCTTCCAAACAAAGTCTGTGATCCTTTACTCGGTTATATTTGCTAAAGGTTCTGCTTCTGCCCACTTGGTGAAATAATCGATGGTCATGACAACGAACTTGGTCTGACCTTTACCCATGGGGAGTAAACCAATAATGTTGATCCCCCACTGAGCAAACAGTCATGGCCCGACCATAGGGGTGAACTCTTCTGGCGATTGTCGAGGTACATTTACGAATCTCTAACACTTGTCACATCTCTGGACGAGCTTTCATGAATCATGCTTGATGGTTGGCCAGTAGTAACCCTGTCAAATGACTTTGTGTGCTAACGCTCGCCCTCCAGAGTGGTTTCCACAGATTACTTCATGGATTTTCCTTAAGACGTACTCTGCTTCTTCTGGTTGGACGCACCTCAGGTAAGGAAGGTAGAATCCTTTATTGTAAGGTATACCTTGAGTATGGTATATCGGGTAGCTTTGATCTTCATTCTTCGTGCTTCCATTCAATCCTCGGGTAGCTCGCCGTTCTCGAGGTACTTGATGATCGGGTCCATCCAGGTTGATCCCGAGCTAACTGGAAGCACGGTTGTGAGCTTGGCTTCATTGATGCTTGACTTGGCTAGAAATTCGATCGAGATGGATCTCGGGATTTCATTCTCGTCTACTGTAGCGAGCTTTGCCAACATGTCAGCTTTTGAACTCTTGGCCCGTGGAATTAGGGCGACGTTGCATTTCTGAAAGTTTTCAATAAGTTCTTCGGCTCTTTGGAGGTAGGATTTCATGATTTCTTTCTTAGCTCGATAGTCATTAACTATTTGGTTGACGACCAACTGTGAGTCGCTGAAGACTTTGAGATGTTGAGCCCCCATGTTTGTTACTAATTTGAGTCCAACGAGCAAGGCCTCGTATTCTATAGTATTGTTGGAGGCTTGAAATCCAAATCTCAAGGTATATACTGCATGCACGTATGATCAAGAGCCTCTAAGACTATCCCGGCCCCGTTTGCCGTAGAATTGGATGAGTCATCGACGTAGAGCGTCCACTTGGGTGGGTCGGGAATAGCCTGGGAGTCGGACGGTTCAATAATGTCTGGAGCGAGTTCTAGCTTGGGTAGTGTTAGTGCTATTATATGATACCTCTTTGATTGTCAAATTTGTGTGTCAAAACCTTGGTATGTTCTATGTGTGTGTTCTATGTTTAAGACAACCATGGACTCTTCAAGCGGCTTCAAGATATAAAGAAGAAGATATAAAGAAGAAGATACAAAGAAGTCACGGCATTCTTTATTGGTTATTCAAGTTCAAGATAAATGTTGGTGTCAAGTGTTTGGACGACTCTGACTTCAGTTCAAGTGGTTGGACGACTCGTACTTCAGGCTTTAAGTACTAAAAGATTTATCATTCATTGAATGAAGTAGAGTTCAATGTCCATACTTCATTATTCAGGTTTGATAGACCATAGTCACTGACCTTAGGGTAGGTCACTTTGGATACATTATCCAAATGTATTTAAACATGTGTTTGAGCTGCTCTTAGACTAGTCCTGGTTCTGGTTCGACCAGTCCTAGCACTGGCTCGACCTGTCTAAGAATTTCCTAGACCAGTCTTGGAATTGTTCAAATTTATCGGATTTTCTGGTTTGCTCACGACCAGTCTTGAAGTCTGCACGACCGGTCGTGGAACGGCCTCGACTCGAAGCTCGACCAGTCGTGGAGCCTCGGCTCAAACTCCAGCGACTAAATTCACTGTTGCTCGACCAGTCGAGAAGGGGTCTCGACCGGTCGTGGAGGACCTTCGACCAGTCGTGGACTGCCTACGACCAGTCGTAACATCGGTTTTCCTGAATCCGCGCAGAAATTCAAAAATCTGTTTCTTCTAAGACCAGTCGTGGGAAC
>JAJHSJ010000018.1:25227460-25473808 GCA_021015155.1 Magnolia officinalis | reverse complement strand
GACCACACATCATCATCCAACCATCCATCCATTGAGCTGAGTCTATACCCTTCCTCCCATCCTCCCATCCTCCTCTTTCTTCCTTTTTTTTTTTTATTTCTTGATATATGTGGGCCTCACTTGTGTGGAGTTCTTGTATGCATGTATTTATGGTTATAGTGGTTAGCAAAGTGACCCATGTCAGTATGGTCCACCATGATGAACATCATATCCACACCCTTCACATGCAATCTTATTTTTCTATCTGGATAGTTAGCTTTAAAAATCATATAAAATCAATCTTGACAAGATTAGAGTTGAAACTTGGGAATAATATGAACCATAATATGAGATAACTCTGGACCAAATTTCGTAGTCATCCAACGGTCCAATCATCCGTAATATCAAGTTTACTTGGCTGCTATCTAGCAGCACATGCAGGATTCCAATTTACCTAAAATGACCCATTTTTTAAATTCCTTTAATGAATGTATTTAAAATTCATGTTCCATTGTATTCATAGAAAATCGAACTAGCTTTCCAACGGTATATAATAAGCCACAATCGAAGTTCGGACGGCTGAGATCCTTGCCTTATACGAAAGACGTATTTGGAAACTTGTTATGACCATTCTTGTGTGGGTCATATCCATAATTCCAACGGTCAGATGTATTTGATGTTTGCTCTTACTTACTTAAGGTAGTTATTGATCATATGTACGGTCCCTATGGTCAGATTCTTTCATGATAGAATTTAGGAAATTTTGAACCGATATATACTTTCATAAGGACAAATCTTGAATTTCTATGTGTGGTCCAGCTGGATCCAAGGCTCTGTATGGTTGGAAACCTATAAACAGCCTGAATGATGTATTCTCGAACCATCCATTGGCTCAGATTTTTCAACATAGAATCTGATCATAGATATTTGATCAAGACATTTCATGTTCTACTTGTATGTTGTATGTATGTTGACTACAATATTCATCCTCTTATTAGGGACCCAGTTGGTAGTGAGACCACTTTTGATTTATGTACTTTATTAGTTCATTTAATATGGACAACCATGTGTACTAATGTGTATATCTTATTTATGCTTTGCTAGTATGTGGGCCCCACTTTCCATTCTATCTATTTCATTTCCTTTGCACTTCTGTTGTTGTTGAAATTTTCTAAGTACTCGACTATATTGCATGTAGGCCTCTTTGACACCTTGTACTAGGCCCCACACTTTGTAGTTAAGGGTCCCACTTTAGGGGATGTTTAATCCTTATATAAGTGAGCTGGGATGTACCACCTTTTTGTCAGGAATGATCTTTGAATGTTTGAAAATTGGGCCTTAAGTTGTGACAGTTCCCATTACTGAAAATTGTCTGATTATTTGTGTTTTGTACCAACTTTGGGCCTCTATAGCGGACCACACGCTGGAGATATGAGTAGGCCAACACTTGGAATCTTTAACCTATACCAATGAATAGATAAATAATATTTTAATCAGGCTAAATCAGACCCCACATGATCAGGGAGTGGATCCCAAAATGGGGCAAGGCACAGTTGTGCAGAAAATTCTGTGCCGAAAATTAAAATAACTATGTTTGGCCCTGTACCAAATATTACGTGTGCACAAGTCCCGACTTATAGTTTTTGAAGTACATATATAACACAACCAAGGGCACCTGATGGGACCCTGAAAGGTGGTCCCCTGTGATCATGGGACATACTCAAGATCGTGCTAAAACTAATTTTGCACTGTGTTTCCTACACAGTTTCTCCAAGTACCCATGTTTAGACCATTACCGTAAATCGTACTCACCCAACCAAGGAGGCCTGCCTTATAATTTATATAGCCCATACATAGAGCTACCAGGTAGTTATTTTCTTTCACCATATGTATGCCTCATGTGATCATGAACCTGACTCTAAAATGACCCAAAACCAACCCTGCACCAAAAGTCTGTTTTACATAGAATTTATGTGGGGCCACATCGGTGGGGTCCACCACCTTCCCAAAGCATTTAATGCAACATCTGAACTCTGAAAAATAACTCTCAAATATTGTTGTGCTTAAAAACCTTAAGTGGGCCATTTAGTATGGGCTATCTTGTATGGGCCTTACCTTTCATGTAATGAGGTCCACCTGACATGTTTTGTAAATGGGTGTTATATAACTTGTAAAATATTTAGTAGATAGATCTTGTTGTCCAAATGTTCTCTTAAGACATAGGTGGCCTTGGGTCCATCTAAATGATGCAAGCCTAAGGCCCAAGCGGGCCCAACATTAAGAGAAATCGTTGGGGAATGAGAAACCCACAATAGTAACCTTCCTTGAGCCTGTTGGGTAGGCCCATTGCCTACTGGGGTAGCGTACCTTTCATACTACCTCTAGTCAAGTGGACCACGCTTAGAACGACCTATTTTACAATGTATAAACTGGATAATTGGGCTTTTCTTAGTTTGTTGTGTACGTGGCTAGTGGGCCTGATATGATATATGACATGAAAGATGTTAGCATGTTATCCTTTATTTTGAGATTGTGCATTGTTTCTAGTTGGTGGAATGTGTGGAGCCCACTTAGTTATGGAACTAGATCCACACCATTAAAGGCGTTATGGTTGAACATTTATGCCTTTGAGTTGGCTTATTGATTCACCAAGTGAGACTCACACTTGACCTATATGACCCCATGCCTTGCATGTAGTTCAAGTCTAGTGTGACAGTCACACTAAGTAGGACGCACCTAGTGATGGGTGAGATGATGATACATGTATGGTAACGTGATAATGATGATTATGAGTTGTTGGTTGAAATGATAGATATGATTTAATGGATGGTGAATTATAGCATATGCATTGATGATGGATGAGTAATTATTTATAGTACTTATGACATTGTTTATGTTAATTATGAAGTGAAAATGATCCTCATGGTAATGATGATTATATATTATATATATATATATATATATATATATATATATATATATATATATATATATATATTATATATATATATGCATGATGACAAAACATGCTAGTTGACTACCATGCTTGATATCCAACTGATAATAATGCACGTATTGATGTAATGATGATATTGTGGATAAGATAACTGTGTTTTGCTTGATGGATGGGTGATGATAAATATATGATGTTGGTGAACGTAAGGATACCTTATGCATGATAGACAACTAATGCCTAAGGCATGTATATAATGATAGTATTGGACAATGGCTATGATATGATGATGCATGTGAATCCCTATATGCTATGTACTCTATGTACATGATTGTAGATACATGTTATGAGGATAAATTTGATGTTGAATGATGTCTATGATAATGATGATACATGTTAGAACTTGTGTACCACCATAACCCATGCACCTTATGTATGTGCATGTTATAGGAGCCCTAGTGGCCATTTGTCAGGCCTGTATCCTAGTGACGATTCCGTTCCGGAGGATCCCATGGTCCTCCCGGTCGAATTTCAGTGACTCGCGACTTGTAGATATTATTTGTATGCAACCTTAAGTCGCACTTTGTAAACCCAAGTCGACTCAACCCAAAACCTATGCCATTACGACCGCGCCATTACCGTGGTTTCAACGCCACGTCTCATGTGCGAATCCGACTCTTAGATCGTGAGATCCGGCCCACGCATTATCCCAGCCGTCGATCGCGTGATGCGGGACCCGAGGTGTCCAAGTAGATTCCCTAGCAAACAATCATCACCCTAACCTACAACTACCTACCCTAGCCCCTAGATCCCTTACAAGCCATGGTGGCTTCTTGTTTCCATGCCCTCATAATGACCTTACAACCATCATTACATCTCTTACAAAACAATCATTACAACACTGTAACTCTCTCTCCCTCCCTCCCTCTTTCTCTTCATCTCCCTCCATTGCTAGCTATAGATGCCCAAGTAAGCTCCCTAATTTCCAGCCCTTGCATGTTTCGATAACCTCTCATCCAACCCTCCAAAATCAATCCCAATCCTTGAATCTCATCTATTGAAGCTTTAGAACATCGTGGTGGAAGAAGGAGATCTAGAAGCTTAGGTGGGTGCTTCTCTCTTTCTCTCTGTCCCTCTCTTGCCCTTTCCTTTTTTGATGATGTGTGTGGCCCACCTCGTGTTGTATGTATGGGACATCCACTGTCCAAAATTTTCTGGACATCCAGCGGGCCCACCTTGCTGTCCATTTCAGGCCAGCTTGGATGAGAGGAAAAACACAAATGAGGGCTTGATCCAGGGTCGGGCGGCCCACCCTGATGGACCCTACTATGTTGCATGTATTTTATCCAAACCGTCCAGTGAACAGGCCCACTCTACTGTCCGTTTTGGGTCCTGCATGACCGGTCGGTCACGCAGGCCTGGTTGAATGGAAATAACAAATATTAGTTTGCTGCAGACCGTGTGGCCCACCACATGGCCATCACCATGATGTATGCTTCGTGTCCCCACCGTCCCTATGGTGGGACCACTTCAGACGCAAGCCAAATGGGCCGGGTGCACCGTCCAGCCTGCTGTTTATCAGCAGGCCTGGACGTAGGTAGAATACAAATATCAGCTTGATTCAACTCAAGTGGGCCACATGTACGTGGACTCCACCCGATGCATGCGTTCATCCATGCTGTCCACCGTCCAACAAGGGACGATGGAGCCCACATATTGTATGTGTTTCATATCCATACCCTCCACCGTCCAACAAGGGACAGTGAGAACCCACTTGATGAATGTGTTTCATCCCATGCCGTCCAGGGCTGGGACGTAGACCCCACTATGATTTATGTATTACATCCACGTGTACGTGGACCCCACCCTGAGATGTATGTGATCTGCATCTACACTGTCCATCCGCATCAACGTTCTGTGAGCTGCACCGTAGCAGCAGCAGAGGTGTCCATCTGCAACTGTCCTAGCTGTTGACCGTTTGAATGAGAAGAAAACACAATACCAGCTGTTCCTTAGCTGGTGGACCACATTGACATGGACCCCACCTTGCTGGACGTAGAGAGCATCTACACTATCCAGATTCAAAGCCCAGATGGGCAGATCCAACGGCCCAAAGTCAGACAGATTCACCTGCTGCTGGACTGACGTCCTGCAGCTGTTGGATCTGCTGCGTATGGTTTTAATCCATTTTGTCCATCCATTGTGTGGCCCATCGTGTACATGTGCTATATCCAGACCGTCCATCTGAACATCGCCCAGACCCATGGTTCTTGTGGGCCACACCACAACAACAACAGTGGCTCTTTGGTGCTTTTGAACTTCCTAGGCCCACTTTACTTTTATTAGCCACCCAACGTGGGGGCTGTGAGGCCCACCGTAGATTTCTTTAATGCATATGAGTCATAACCAGGTGGGGCCCACCTTATATTTCGTTTTATCTAGACCGTCCATTTGGATACCGTACAAGTAGGCCCATCGATCAGATGGACCGGTATCTAGCAAGCTGCTGGGCCTGCCATGTGGTATATGTTTTATCCTTACCATCCATCAGTTTTGCAGCACACCTAGGCAGGGCCCACCTTCTAGTGACCCATGTCCAGATGGGACCCACCATGATCATTTTTCCATCTAGACCGTCCATCTGCTGGACGCCTAGCAGACCCAGATTGTGGGGTGGGCTGGACGTCCAACAAGGGCCCCTTTGTTTTCTTTGTTGTATGTGTTATATGTAAGACCCGTATCCTAGACCGTACTATTCCGTAGGCTTCTGCGGTCCTTCCAGTCAAATTTCGGCAACCCGTGACCTGTAATCGACGTTTGCACGTGATCCTGAGTCATATCCCGTATTCTAGAGTCGACACGACCCGAGACTTATACCTTTGCGACCGCGCCGTCGCCGGGGTTCCGACGCCGCGTCTCGTGCGCCGAGGCGATACCCAGGCCAGGAGATGTGGGCCCGCGTTCAGTTCGAGGAAAACACCGCGCGTTACAAAACTCAAGAGAATCTCTACAACATGTCTTATTAATCACGACGATCGGGATTCTTGTGAGTCTGATCTCCAGGTTTGGGGCGTGACATTATATATCCAAGCTGTTTTCTACTGGTGGGGCCATGGGGCCCAACGACTAATGTGTGGCGTCCTCACTGTCCAGCAGGACGTGGAACTCACATGATGTAAGTGTTTTATCCACGCCATCCAGATAGGTTAGACGATGGAATGTGGGGTCTGCCATGATGTATGCTTATATCTCCACTATCCATCTGGTGGAGTCCATCCTGTAGGCCCACCTACTGTACATGCAGGGCCCACCTACTGTATGTTCTATCCTTGTTGTCCATTGTGCAGTTGTGGGGCCTGCCATGATATATGTGTTGTATCCCTACCGTCCCTACTGTCCAGACCCTGGACGTGGGACCACCTTGATGTATGTATCTGTCCCACAGTCCAGATGGGCTGGACGTGGGACCACCTTGATGGATGTATTTTGTTCCATGCCGTCCAAGGGCCGGACATGGGACCCACTGGTGTATCTGTTTTATCCAAGCCATCCGTCCATGGGCTAGACGTCCAGCCGGCCACCATGATGTGTGCGTGTTTGATCCAAGCCATCCGTTCATTTGTGCCCGCCGTGATGTATGTATGGTATATCTATGTCGTTCATTTGATGGGGCCCAAAGTGATGTATTTGAGGCCTTTGAATGAGGCCCAATATGATGTATTTGTGGCCCATCTGGAGAGGCCCAATATGATGTATTTGTGGCCCATCTGGAGAGGCCCAATATGATGTATTTGTGGCCCTTATGATGAAGCCCAATGTGATGCATATATGGCCCATGTGATAAGGCCCGATGTGATGTATTTGTGGCCCATATGATGAGGCTCAATGTGATGTATATATGGCCCATGTGATAAGGCCCAATGTGATGTATTTGTGGCCCATAGATGAGGCCTAATGTGATGTATATGAGGCCCTTGTATGAGGCCCAATGTGATGTATGTGAGGCCCAATGTGATGTATATGAGGCCCAATTGTGATATGTGATTCCACCACAATGTATGTAATGATGTTTATGATGCCCATCTATCTTCCTAGTTGGTATTAAAATGGGCCATGCTTTGGGAGCAATGATGGTTAAATGTCCACATTGTAAGGGCAATGGTGGTTAAATGTCCGCGTTGTAACCCTCCCTAAGGCCCGTTGTTAGGCCCATTCCCATCTAGCTTGAGTGGACTAACCCAAACTATTGGGCCCCATTATGGAATATGCTTTCACCATGGCTTGTAGAGCCCACCTTGTGCTTATTGGGTCCCAAAGGAAGCCTAATTTGCTATGTGATGGAACGGGTGAGGAAGTCCATTCCTTGTTTTTAGGCCCACTCTTGATATGAGTAGGCCATCTAGGCCCATCCTTGATATGAGAAGAGTGCATCATCACCCCCTTGTCATAAATGGAAGAATATGTGGTACCAGATTAGGCATATCCATTGTTGATGTTATGGATAAGATCCACTATCCTTCTATGGACCCGCCATGTATATAGGCCGATTATTTGTAGCCATGCTAATATACTTTATCTAGTAAGACTCACTGAGTATGTGCTGACATAACATCCTGATACAGGCCCATTGTGATGGTATGAGGCTCATTGTGATTATATGAGACCCATCGTGATTGTATGAGGCCCATTGTGTGACTGTATGAGGTCCATTGTGTTTGTATGAGGCCCATTGTAACCATGAGAGGCCCATTGTGATTATATGAGGCTCATTGTGACCATGTGAGGTCCATTGTGATTATATGAGGCCTATTGTAACCATGAGAGGCCCATTGTGATTATATGAGGCCCATTGTGATCATGCGAGGTCCATTGTGATTATATAAGGCCCATTGTAACCATGAGAGGCCCGTTGTGATTATATGAGGCCCATTGTGACCATATGAGGTCCATTGTGATTATATAAGGCCCATTGTAACCATGAGAGGCCCATTGTGATTAAATGAGGCCCATTGTGACCATGTGAGGCCCATTGTGATTACCTGAAGCCCATTGTAACCATGTGAGCCCCATTGTGTATGGGGCCCATTGTGATTATATGAGGCCCATCGTGACCATGTGAGGCCCATTGTGATTATATAAGGCCCATTGCAAATATATGAGGCCCATCGTGATTATATGAGGTCTATCGTGATTATATGAGGTCCATCGTGATTATATGAGGCTCATGTGATGGTATGAGGCCTATTGTGAATGTAGGGGGCCCATTGTACGAGGCTTGTTGTGATTGTATGAGGCCCATTGTGACTCGATGAGACCCATTGCGATGTTTGAGGCCTATTGTGATTGTGTGAGATCGATCATTGTTATGTTCGATAATCATGCATAACATCATGTTACATGCCCATACACATCATCTGCATATTTGATATGAGATGTGGTTGACCATTGCATACGCCATTGGGCAGGTTGTTTATGGGACTTCCTGATAGGCGGTGTTGTCCCACATGAGCGCATGGTATGCGCAAGATTGATGCATGAATGAACTGCGTGACTCATGCATCTTGCATTATGTGATTATGATTACTGTATGCCATAGTGATATCAGGGCTGTAGCCTCCACAGATATATCGTGGATGGCAGGATTGGACACTGAAAATCTTCTCTTTACATGGGGCGCGATAAATGTCCCTAGGTGAAAGTCCCTAAACCTGACGGTACCGGAAGATGCTCCAATGTTTATACCGAGCGCATGTATGAGCCATGAGGGGTCCACTATCGATGTGCCGGATAGATATTGGCATACTATTGGCCAGGTAGATAGTGAGGTCTCTTATGCTTACTTGGACTGTGCGCCTGGGGAGGGGCAGTGCCATTGGAGTATACTAGACTCCGGTGGTTATTAGAGATGAACTGTACTGATATGAGGATTCAGATGAGGACTAATATGACTTGTGATTGCATCTTGCATATGACATTGGCCACATAGGCCTTGCACTGCATAGCCTTGGCATGGTTGACAACATTGTACTAGACCCTGGTGATGATCCCAGGGATGTGCGGTACTGATATTATGTCACCCCATCACTGTTGCACACATGGGCAGATGCTGATGTGGGCAGGGCCTAAAGGCTTGGGCGAGCTACTAGTGGTTGACAGGCTACTGTACTGGCAGGCTACTGTGCAACAGTTGCATACATAACATTTGACTCATTCATTCATTCATCCACTATCCACTCAGGCTGGTGATGCATAACCAAATTATTATTTGTATCTTCGTGATCGCTAAGATTTTGCTTGGGACGCGCGACCAACCTGAGATCAGGAGTTTACCACATTAAGTCTGGCTATCCAAATTTAGGTATGGGACTGGTTTGGATAGAAGTCCCTTGTGATGAACCCCACAACTTATAATACCACGTACTATCATCCCGACTACACACTTTAGCTTCGTCATTCCCTTACATTGCATGTTACATTACACCCTCAATATATGACATTTAGGTTATTATGATTTGACATTACATGACCTAAACCCTTATGGTACCAAGAGGATGCTCTAACGTCGAGACTGAGTGGATGCGTGAGCATATGAGAGCCCTATACCAGTAGGCCGCGCCTCTCACTGTGTCGTGGTTGGTTGGAAGGGGGTGTGGCCTTATCCACCCAAGTGAGGGGGTTATAAGCTACGCTAAGTTTGACCAGCTCATAAATGAGTCTGCTACCGACGTGTTGGGTAGATATTGACAGACTACTGGCCAGGCGGGTAGTGAGGTCTCTTCCACTTACATGGTTGTGTGTCCAGATGGGGTGGCGATCTGGACCCCGGTGATATTCCAGAGATGAACTGTGCTGATATGTGGATCTTGATGAGGACTGTCATACTTGTGATTGCATCTTGCGTATGACATTGGCCACGTAGGCCTTGCACCACATAGCCTTGGTATGGCTGACAGCATTGTACTTGACCCCGGTGATATCTCAGAGATGTACGATACTGACATTGTGACGCCTTGTCACTGTTGGACACGTGGGCGGACACTGATGTGGGCGGGGCCTAAGGGCCTAGGCGAGCTACCAGTGGTTGGCAGGTTACTGTGCATACAGTGGGGTAGAACCTTATCCCACATCGGAAGCGTTGTGGTGGTTATATGTGGACTTACTGAGTAGGAGTTGCGTACTCAGCATTGGACTCATTCATTAGTTCATTCACTATCTACTCGAGCTGGTGGTGCACAACTAAATCATTATGTGAACCTTCGCTGGCTATGATTTCGGTTGGGTACACGACCAACCTGAGATCATGAGTTTACCACATTGAGTCTAGCTATCCAAATTTAGGTATGGGTCTAGTTTGGATAAAAGTCCATTGTGATAGACACCACAGCTTGCGATACAACGTACTATCATCCTGACTCCACACGCTGACTCTGTCATTGCCCTTCCATCGTATGCCATATAGTAGAAAATGCAAATTGATTATCTTGTTCATGATGATTGGCTATTTTAATGATTCATGGTCGCTTGTTTAGTGACATGCCTATTATTGATGTCATGTTCATGATAACCTGTGTAGTTGTACGACATGAATGATTGATAACCTACTCACCTATGATAACATGACTGGTTGATAACATGCCTATGGTTGTTTTGGATATCTTTATGAGAGCGCCCTGATAAGACGTGTTTTACTCCCGGCATGCAGTAGATGGTTTGCTCATACGTATGACTTACACTTTTTTAGGATGCATACAAGAGCTGTTGGAGTTTTCTATTGTTTCCTTCATTACTGTTGAGTTGGTGCAGCATATTATGTGTGACATGTCCAATAGCTTCGTCTCTTCGATATGCGTTGATACCATGTACAAAATGTGTAACCGTCTAAACAGATTAACCATTCAAAAAAAAATTCACACTGAAAATCCTCCTTATAAGACCCTAGGATTGAAATATGGCATATGGGTGTCAGGAGCCGAGAATGGGATACTACGGAGGTTGTCAGCGCCGGATTCGGCGATCAAAAATTTTGTGAGCCTGGTTTCTGAATTTAGGGCGTGACACCTAAGGTTACGCAGATTTTGCATGGATTGCGTAAATTTGAGGCAGTTTCTTGATTTTTCCAACTCGATGTGAAAGTTGGAATTCCCCAACTATAAATAGGAGTTCTTATGATGCTCCAAAGCATCTTCTAGGCTTTGCAAAAGGATAGGAGGCCTAGGTGGAACGCCGATAACATTTTGTCACTTTAATTTCTTCATGGTTATAGTAGATCTTTCTAGTTGTTCTTTTATTTTTCTTCTAGGATGTTAGTCTTCTTAGGCTAATCTCTTAGGTAAGGCTAAGGGATGAAACATATAGTTTATTTTCATGTTTAGTTTGCTTTGATTCAAGTTTATGGTAAACTTTATTGATTTCTAGTTTGAATTAAGATATATTTCCAGTTTTCTATGATTTATTGTGACTAAAATTACAGTGGATGATGTGAAGGCTTTTGATATGATCTTATTGACTTTGAAATTGTATAAGTTGTTCACCATCGTCTCCTGGGCATGGTAGGATGATTGAATCCCCTATCATCATTGCAATTAGATGGATATTTGGGAACCAAATTAATGGAGAGTTCAGATTCTATTTTAACTACTCCATCATCCGATTGGATAAGATAGGACTTCGATTCCATTTGTGTTATCATTGAATCAAGTAGATTAATGTTGAGATTGCTATAGGTGGATTCTTGAATCCTTAGACTTTTTATCCTTATTATTTCAAAACCTTTTTCTAAATCGATGGATTAAAAACCCAGACCAACAAAGTTAGACTTAGATTAGTTCTAAACTGTGTTCCCCATTCCATGTGGATTCGACCTCGTTCTCATTGAGTTATTACTACATCGTGACCCTACACTTGGGGTTGTGAATAAGTTTTTGGCGTCGTTGCCAGGGATTGGCGTTGAATACAGTTAGGTTTAGGTTTTCTAGGTTTGATTTTTTTAGGTTAGATTTTTCTTGTTTTTTGAAGTTTTCTAATATAGGGTTTTTAGGATTTTTTAGTTTTTAGTTTTTGTTTATAGGATTCATCTTAATTTTTTTTTTCTTCTCTTTTTCTAACATTACTAACATAGTTTGATTGTTTTGATTTTGTAGGATCTTCAATTCTAGTTCTTTTTTTTTAGTAACTTCCTCCCTCTACCTACTTTCCATATTACTGTAGATTTTTATTTTTTATTTTTTTTTAGGAATAGATTCAGAATTAAGGTTTCACCATGAACATGCAAGAGTGGCAAGAGTGGGCACGTAAGTATGCTAATCTATCTCTAGAAAATGAGAGGTACTATGAAGAATTGTTAGATGATTATGTTAGTTAACTTCTTCCCTCTACTTGCTCTCCTTATTGCTGAAGATTTTTTTTTGCATAGGGATTTGTTTTAAGATTAGATTCAGAATTAGGGTTTCACCATGAACATGTAAGAGTGGCAAGAGTGGGCACGCAAGTATGCTAATATATTTCTAGAAAATGAGAGATACCGTGAAGACGTGTTAGATGATTATGTTAGGAAACAACCTATGTTTCAAAATTTTTCTGAAAATATTATCGAGAACCGATCGAAATATAATTCTCCACCCGTTAAGAAGTCTATACGCGATCATATGCGAGAGAATAATTACACTCGACAGATTAAGAAAACACTACGTGATTATTGGAGTAAGAACAATTATCACCCATCTGACAAGAAGAAAACAATGCGTGATTATATTATGGGCGATAATGCATACCAACAAACATTTAACTTTCCAACCTATGACCCATATGATTATGATCAGTGGAAACATCAACATTAGAGAGGTGAACCAACATCGATTATAGTGACTATTCTCTTGGATCCCCTATCTTTGAGATCCAACCAGAAACAATCAAAGAGGATTCATTTCAGAAATATATGGATGAACAATAATAATTCAATCAATATCTCATAGAATCATTCGCAGGCATTACGAAATCATTAGAGGAGATTGCATCCTCCATTCAAGAACATCAGTCACATCTCAATAAGGAGGAAGAGGCTAGTTTATCGTAGCCTCAACCCAATCTAAAAACACAATGTGAGGAAAGTGATCCTAACTCGCTTGGGGAGAATACTGAAATTGAGAATGAAGAGTTGGATTGTGTTAATGAGTATATGTTTCGATTTCGCGAAGAATTAATCTCGACGACTGTCCAAAGGAATGATCAAGAGACATGGGTATCTTTCAAATATAGTGATGTTGACCTACTCCACATACATGACACGCTTGATTCCAATGTGGAGGATGAACTACTTTCAATTGAACCACACAACTCTTTTGAGGCATACTCGGCCCACTCCCCTGATTTAAATTATGATATGATTAGGGAGATGGACTTCTTACTTGATATGACTCTGGTTTTTTAAACTACCCAGTGGAGGCCACCATTTGAGCAGTAATCCCTTGACGATACAAAGCCTCAACTGATTAGTATCAAGGAACCAAGTCTTCACATTAAATCTTCACCTACTGACCCTCAATCTTTCTATGCAGGGCAAAGAGAGATGTATCCAATGATGATTTACTCACACCGAGACGAAGAGTAAAAGAGTATGCTTCCCTCATTCTCAAACAAGATGAAGGAGTTCTTGAGCATATCATTACAAACCTCAATGTGGAAAACGAGCCCCTCTCAACTAAATCTCTCGCTTGGCGTACTTTGCGGATTCAAACAATCCCATGATACAAGACATAGTGAATGCCTTGCGAGACAATACCTCGGTAGTTGATACTGCCTAAGGGAATCAATTTTCTGAAGCACCTCCTTTCACAGATCCCGAATGTTTACCATTAAGGGAGGAGGAACTGAAATTTGAACCAAAGTCTGAAACTTTGGAATGTGTTGAGACTACACTATTTAATGAGATTTTTTCTGAATTTCACCTACTTGTAGCATCCGATTCACCATGGTATACTAACATTGAAAACTTTTATGTCATAGGTGAAGCGTATATACTTTGGATACCTTAGGGGATTAAAAGATTTTTTTTTTTGCCGAGGTTCATAAATTTCTCTGGACATTCATGCTCCAGGGCATCTAAGCCTAGTGTAAAAATGGCTTTTGGATGATCTTGTTGAGAAACCTACTGAGAAATTAATCAAGATACTGGCCGGATGAGGAACCTTACTGCATGATTGAGTATTTTCCCCTGCTTTCCTAGTTTAGGATTAGAATTTATTTTCTTTCTTAGTATTAGTTTGCTTTTCGCGATTTAGTTTAGACACTAGAACCACATTTTATTGGAAGATCATATTCACTTCGTAGGTACTCTTCATCTACTTCCCTTTATTTTTCATTGCTCTCAATTTTGCTCTTATGGTATATGTTTATACATCAAGGACAATGTAGATTTTAGGTTGGGAGGTAGGTTTCCTTTCGAAAATTCTTCGAATTTGAGAAAAATTGTTAAATTCTTGAACTAAAATTCTTAAAATTTTTGTGAATTTAAGTGATTTTGAAATAAATCCATAGATTAGAATTTTAAGATCTTGATGTTGATGATGTATGTCTCTTAGATTTTAGTTATTTGATAGATTTCAAAATTAAGTTGAGTTATTAATTCTTAATTAGAAGTTTTAAACATTGATTGAGTCATGATTTCACATGTCACATCTAGCTTAGACATTAAAGTTTTAGTTTGATATTGAATTGATAACATGATGATTATTAAGCATGGTAGGAACTAACCTGGGAAATTTGTCCATCATGTTGAATGAGAAGAATTGAAAAGAAAGAAAAAGTAATACCCAACTAAAAAATAGTTATCGTCGAAAATGGCTACCTATTGAAGTTCATTGAAAAGGTTGTTATGAAAAATAAAAAGAAGAAAAAGAGTGAACATAGTGTGAAAGCCGTCGATGGAAAAATCAAAAGCTGGAAGAATATAATGCTGAACTGTAAGGCAAGTTTTAGTTTAGGTTTTGGTTATCCTGAATGCTCTTTTGATTATTAATGTTATCATGAAAATAGTGAATTGAACCTTTGATTGTAATAAGTCTAGACTTCACTATGCACCCATGGAACTCAATGTTTAATATTGTTCTAATCGTAGGATTAAGGCTTTGAACTTAATTAGGACATTTACCAAGTGCTAGAGTTTAGGAGAAAGTAGTGCTCAACATTAATGTATTTTAGATTTCTATAATCTGGATTGTTTTTGTAACTGTATGAGTTTATAGAAATTATTCATTTGTTTTTGAAATATCCTTCGCATGTTTTGCTTTGGACTAGCAAAATGTTGGTTGGGGGTGTATTGAGTGTCAAATATTGCATATTTCTCCCTATTTATATCTTAGTTTTATGAACATGATAATGCTTAATGGGTATATTTTATACATGTTTGTATTGAGAGATGAATCTGAGAGCTTGGATTGAAAAGAATGTTAAAAGCATGGATTTGATGCTCAAGAATCATCAAGGCCAAGGATGGATCTTAGGAAGACCAAGATTGAAGAATTCACATGCCAAAGATCCAATGAAATGAAGTGAGGAATGAAGAGAATTGAAGATTTGAAGTGAAAATTCGGCTAACCCGAGTTTTTGTTCGGTTAGCCCAAGCTTGAAATACGGCTAGCCCGAGTTTTGGTTCGTCTAGACCAAGATTGAAATTCGGCCAGCCCAAGAAAGTTTGAGTGAAATTCTGGCAACATTTTCTTTTAAAATTCATGAGAAATTTGGCTAGCCCGAGTTCACGCTTGGCTAGCCGAAGGTTACGCAGATTTTACACGGACTACGTAAATTTGAGATGGTTTCCAGATTTTCCCAACTCGGTACAAAAGTTAGAGTTCTCCAACTATAAATAGGAGTTCCTAGGATGCTCCAAAGCATCTTCTAGTGTTTGAAAATGGAAAAGAGGCCTAGGTGGAGTGCCGACAACGTTCTTCCACTTCAATTTCTTCATGGTTCTAGTAGATCTTTATGGTTTTTCTTCTATTTTTCTTCTAGGATGTTAGTCTTATTAGGCTAATCTCTTAGCTAAGGCTAAGAGATGAAACCTATAGTTTATTTTGATGTTTAGTTTTCTTT
Source organism: Magnolia officinalis (assembly GCA_021015155.1). Classification (NCBI taxonomy): domain Eukaryota; kingdom Viridiplantae; phylum Streptophyta; class Magnoliopsida; order Magnoliales; family Magnoliaceae; genus Magnolia; species Magnolia officinalis. The sequence goes on along the minus strand of JAJHSJ010000018.1, from coordinate 25,457,790 downwards.
GATTCAAGTTTATGTTGAACTTCATTGATTTCTAGTTTGAATTAAGATATATTTCTAGTTTTCTATGATTTATTGTGACTGAAAGTACAATAGATGCCGTGAAGGCTTTTGATATGATCTTATTGACTTTGGAGTTGTGTGATGTGTAGAAGTAGTTGTTCACCATTGTCTCCTGGGCATGGTAGGATGATTGAATCCCCTACCATCATTGTAATTAGATGGATATTTGAGAACCAAATTAACGAAAAGTTCAGATTCTATTTTAACTATTCCATCATCCAATTGGATAGGATTGGACTTCGATTCCAATCGAGTTATCATTGAATCAAGTAGATTAATGTTGAGATTGCTATAGGTGGATTCCTGGATCCTTAGACTTTTTATCTTTATTATTTCAGATCCTTTTTCTAAATCGCTGGATTAAAAAACCTAGACCAACCAAATTAGACTTAGATTAGTTCTAGACCGTGTTCCCCATTCCCTGTGGATTCGACCTCGTTCTCACCGAGTTATTACTACATCACGACCCTACACTTGGGGTTGTGAACATGTTGGCACTTGGATCGTTGCGATTGGTCAGATTAATAGTGAACCCAATTTTCATCATAGGAAGCAAGTTGGAATTGATTGATGATAGGGTTGGAGAGGCCTAATGGGTGGTTGGCTGTTGTGTACTATGAATGGAGGGTGCAACTCCTGCCTGAAGGAGGTGAGTATGAGGTCCTTTATCCTGTTCATGTTCTGGGCCAACTCGACTAGTGATGGGGTGGTAGCAGGCTGTAGGGCTTGCCATCTGGGCGAGTCTGGGGGAGAAGCTAGGATATCCCTTAGATTGACACAGCTGCTTGGGTGCATCTATGAATGATCCTCCGATAGGTGGGTGTTGTCTTTAAAGGCCGGCGGATCTACATGCAATTTTAGGGGGCAATGATTGCAGTACCGGCTTACCTTAAGAGCCTTAATTTAATATGCTTAGATTGGCTTAAGAGGTCCCAAGTTGCTAGAAAAAACTGCACAATTTCAACAACCTTCGGTCCCATTGAATCCACCTTCGGTTTGATTGAAATCGGCTAAAAAGAGTCAGCGTGCTATGACGGAAATCCAAGGTATTTCAACTATAATTGAATGCCGCATTTGGTCTGATCGAAGATCATATTCCATGGGAGTGAAAGAGCTAAAGTCTGTCCAATAACTTTTCCTGTCTAATTTGGTGAGACCAAAGCTCAATTAGGTCGGACCGAAGACTAGCCCTTTTCGCCTGTTTTATGGCCATTGGAACTCAATTATTTTATATAGAGCATCCGATCTTTGGGAATTTTAAGAGATTTTTGGTGCAATGGAAGGCTAGGTGATTCCATATTGATATCCCACATCCTAGACCTCTAATCCCATGAGTTGCAAGTCACCTTCCTCGAGATTTTCATTCCAATGAGGATTCCAACCTCCACCTTGAAGATGATCTTAAAATATACCATTTTCTAGAGTTTAGACATAATTTTATTGGCATATCTTTTTTCTAAATCCTCTAGAAGACCCTTTTAGGTGAATCCCCATGGGATTTCAACTATCTTATTAGTTGTAGGATATTCTACGATCCTTTTATCACCTTGGTCACATCAAATGGAGCATCATATGTAAGGTGTTTGATCTTGGAACTGAAGCACTGACAAGCATTGACATCAATGTTTAGGGGAGCAATTGAGTAGCGGATTCAAGTATGAGAGAGCTTTGAAGAAGCAACTCAAGCACGATGCGTCAAATGGGCTCAATCTGACAAGTAAGTGTTATTTAGTGAGTCCATATTCTCTTTTCTTGTGTATGATTGAGGTTAAGATTTTGTGACCCAAAGTTGATAGATTCTTGTATAGGACCTAGGCTCTTGTGTAGGGCCAAATTCATCGAAAATGGGTGTGTACGTGTAAGTCTCTGTTGGAGCCTTCGGTGGGAGTAAACGTAGGTCCTTGAACTAGGATCAAGGTTCGTATCTAGCCCATAGAAAATCACGTAGGTCTTCAAGGGAGTTGATTCTTGTGTAGGATTGTAAATGTTAGAGGTGAACCTGAATTAAAACCTTTGGTAGTGAAATCCGGTATACTCATGGGTTGAGTGAATGGAGAAGGGAAATCGAACCATATACATGCTTATGTTTGGGATTGTTATTTGAGAACTTATTTAATTATGCTTATGTGATTAATTGATGAATTATATGTATGCATGATTAGATGCATGTTAGGAGTTAGGTAGCACATCCCACACATACATATACACACTATCTTGTTTGTAGGCTAGTTGCCTCATTAGCATATCTATTGTAGTCTATGTGATTAGACCCACTAATGGCTTGGAAGCCTTAATATTAAATTGATTTACTTAGCTTGAATGTTATGTTAGTTAAAGTAGTCAATTGGATACATATAATTCATCACCCTTCTATGACATAACCACCATTCTATAACTCCACCAAGCTTTCACACATAGCACGTGGCCCACCACCACGTGTAATTTCAAAAGTACTAGTATGTTGTGGAATGCACGATGATAGCTAAAATGTAAAGTGGACCAGTGTGAACTGGAAGGTTAGTAGGTTAGCCGATTAGTCGGTTTGTGTAGGACCAATTTTGACTGGATAGTAATTGACAGATAACATAATTCCCCAGAAAGTTGTATGTTCCTTGTTTTGAGTCGAACCTTGGCTAGTGAACACTACTATCCTTAGTGGATTAGCTATTCGGTGAATGTTGCCTGCATATGCCCTTGACCCGTCCCTCCTATCTCAAGGAAAGAAAGGTATGGGAATGAGCATGCTTGCCACTCTTTTAGCATGGTGTGATTGTGTATGCGATTTGTTTTATTGAGTCCAATTTACTTGGTTCTGTAATACCTTTTCAAGCTGGCCGAAATGGTGTGCTTGAATGTTCGGAGTAGCCACTAGTCAATTAGGCTGGTATATATCCACAGTAGGTTAGGGTCTGTGGTCATGCCTTAGGATAAGGGAATCGTGACATTCCCCTACCTGAATGACTCCCGTGGGTGGCCTGTGACCATAGAGTGCTTTTGGATAAGGGTCTCAATTACAAGAAACAAAGGTGTTAGACACCCTCTCCTACTCGCACTATGTGTGGTCTCTACTTTAAGGAGCGTACGATGTTTGGGGAATATTATATCTGAAAATGTGCTATTGATCGAGCCATGCTTCCTGTAACCCTACGAGATGGATAGGCAAGTAGAAAATAACAAAATAAGTTTTATCCTTGTTTTACAGAGGCAGGTAACATTTGGTATGTGAGTAGAATAAAGAAAGTGGATAAATAGAAATAAATGTACATAAAAGAAAAATGGTAGTATTTGTTACTACGGAATGTGTGGAATGGACCGTGTTCTAAGCTTGTGCAAGATGTGAGAAAGAAAAAGGGAAGTTAAAAACCCTTGTAGGTCAAAAAGAATAGCTGAAAGTCCTTATCTGACCCTACTCTTGAACTGGCTGATGTTGAGTGTCAAATATTTCATATTTCCCCCTAGTTATTTCTTGGTTTTATAAACATGATAGTGCTTAATCGATCTAATTTTGCATGTTTTCATGTGCGAGGTGATTTCGAGAGCTTAAGCTGAAATTAATGCCAAAATGAAGATTTATGCTCAAAAGATTACTAAATAAATATTTAGAGATTTGGAGGTCATTAATGAAGAATTCACATGCCAAAGATCCAAGGAAACCAAGTGAGGAACGAAGAGAATCGAAGGTTTGAAGTGAAGAAAAAGAATTCTAAAAATTGGCCTGAAAATACATATTTTGGAATTCTGAGTCTAAAACAAAAAAGTCCTGAAATAGACTTTCGGTCCGACCGAAGTGCAATTTCAGTCCAACCGAAATAGCACAAAACAATCCAGCGAGAAGCAAAATTTTTAGCCTTAACTCAGTCCGACCGAAGCCAACTTCAGTCCGACCAAAATCAGGCAGAATTGTCTAGTGAGAAAGTGTGATTTTCAGCCTTAATTCGGTTCGACTGAACCCAATTTTTGTCTGACTGAAGTGTAACTTTTTGCATAAATTTGAGGCAGTTTTAAAGTCAATTCAAGTAAATATTATAAATATGGGTCTCTTAATTGTTTCTAGGCACGAATTAGGGTTGGAAGAGTGGAGCAAGGTGTTGGAGAACTTCAAGGAGTCCTTCAATCTTCCTCAATTTCTTCTAGTTAGTTTTTATTTTTTCTTTAAGAGTTTTAGTTTCAATCATAGCTTTGGTTAGCTAATCTCTTAGCTAGACCTAAGAGGTGATGCTTGTAGTTTGTTTGGATGTTTTTCTTACTTTGATTCAAGTTTATGTTGAACTTCGTTGATTTTTAGTTTGATTAAAGGAATATTTTCAGTTTTCTATGGTTTATTGTGACTCCAATTATAGTAGATGTTGTCAGAGCTTTGAATATCTTCTTATATATTTTGATATTGTTGAGATTTGTAAAATTCGTAATTCATCATTGTCTCTTGGGCATGGTGGATGGTTGAATTCCCTTCTAATCATCATGATGGTGCTTCATGTGGGAACTAATTCAATGAAAAGTTCAGATTATGTTTTAATTATTTTATCTTCCAACTGGATAAGATAGGACTCCAATTCCAGTTGTGCTTATTGAATCAAGTAAGGTAGCATCTTAATAGCTACAAGTGGATCCTTAGTGCTCTAGTTTCCTTTTATTATTGATAGTTTATTCACAATTAATTTCTCTTATTCCAGATTTTAGTTTATAATCTTAGTCTACTTTTACTTCTAGTTTATTTCAGAATACGTACAAGTTAAGTCCCTATGGATTTAACCTCAGTATCACTGAGTTATTAATGCATCGCAGCCCTGTACTTGAGCTATTACTGCATCGCAGCTGACTTCTATTAACAAGTTGAATTTTTCTGATGTAATTTGTGGTTGAGTAGAATATAGGCATGGGTATAGTTCTTTCTGATCTTCTTAGATGGTGGAGTTTTCCTCTTGGATGTGTGAACTGTTCTAATCCTGGCTTGTCGGGATCCTATGCTGCTTCTCTATTGCCTCTAATTCTAAGACTTTGTGTTGAATTTGTAGTAAAAAACTGTTAGCTCATGGTGGGTCGATGGTGGACACTTGGCAAAAAACTTGCCATGCAAGATCTATTAAGGGAATCTAAATCTATGGCTGATGCAAAGGGGTGCTAGGTGGCCGTAAGCTTGCAAAGAGCCAATGGTTTGCCTTTCCCCATTTTCATCCGGTGATCAGCATTCTCTTTCTTTGTTGTTGTTGTTGTTGTTGCTGTTGTTTTTTTTTTTTTTGTGGTCTTTTCTGGCTTTAGTAGTCTGTGATCAGGGGATCTAACCCATTCATCTTCTTTGGAAGAGGACTTGGTACTATTGCCTATTTTTTAGATGGCTTGCAAGGGCTCCTTTGGCAGATAAGTACATTTTTATCCAAATGTGTTAGGACAATGAGTTCTGGAAATAGTTGCCTATGGGCTCCTTCTACTTGGCCAGGAGTTGGAAATCCTTGAATCTAATCTGGTAGCTTTATTTGGGACTAGTCAAGGGTTTGGCCTTTGATTGTACAAGGGATTTGATGGTGATAGGGGATTCTAGGTGTGGTTTTATTATAATTCAGCCAGTCAGTTCTAGAATAGTGACTAGAATAGTGTTTGAGACTTAGGGCCTATTAGTTAACGCTGAATTTTTACAGCTAACACGAAATTTGGAAAATATTCCATGTTTAGTGGTGTTTGTTAACGCAGAAGAAGGAAAATGCTCCACCATTTTATGCCAAAATTTTTCCGTGATAAGAGTCTAGCTTAATGGGGAATTAAGAATGTGCTCCGTGATTATTATTTTTTTAAATCCAAAATTGTCCTTTGCAACAAAGATTTTCTCCCTTGCGTTATACCCATCCCAACTATTAACATGGGGCACTTCTCTGAGCCCACCATGATTTATGTATTAGATCCACTCCGTCTATCAACTTTTTTATATCATTATAAAACATGATCTGAAAAAAGATGCACATCCAAAGCTCAAGTCAACCACACCACATAAAGTAGTGGGACAGGAACGACTACTGTTAAAAGCTTCCTGATGTCAAGCTTATTTGCCATCAAATATCCTTATAAGGTCACATAGACTTGGATGAAGGAAAAACACAAAAATCAGCTTGATTAGAGCCATATATGGCCCCAAGAAGTTTTCAATGATAGGCACCCAATTCCAACAGTTTCTTGTAGTGTGGCCCACTTAAGCCTTATATTTGTCTTGTTTTTTGTCACAATTTCTAAAATAATATGAAAAAAATGAATGGATGGTATGGATAAAACATATATATCATTGTAGGCCCCATAAAGCCCTTAATTATCCATATTTAGGTAGATATTGGTGGGCTAGTACGCAATCCCCTCCTATATTTGGGGTGCGAATTATGTTCCTGCACGCTGAAATCTTAGGTGGTGCCCACCGTTATGTTTGTGATAAATCTACTCTGTCCATCTGTGTTTTGAGATCATTTTATGACTCAAGACAAAAAATGAGGAGGCTACAAGACTTAAGTGGGCTGCACTAAAGGAAAAGGTGGGTAGGAAGATTCTTATTGTTGAAACCTCCCCGGGGTCAACAGTGATGTTTACATGCCATCAATATGGTTCATTATGTCATTCCTAGTGAGATGAACTCAAACCACAAATATTAACATGATTGAAAACTTCTGTGGCCTCACGAATATTTTAATTATGGGAGTCCAATCCTCACATTTTTGGCCCATTTGAGTATTGGATACGGCTTTTTTTTTTTTTTTTTTTTTTGTTTTTTCAGCATTATGTTCTAAAATGATCTCACAAAACGAATGGACGAGGTGGATTTCACATAAACATCACAGTGGGCCCCACCTAGATTTCCAGCGGTTGACTTCCTTGGAAAGGTTTTTCCATGAAATCTGGCTCACACCTGAGCCTACTGTGATATACGTGACTACATCCATACCATCTATCTATATTGAAAGCTTATTTTAGGGCATCATCCAAAAAATAAATTAGCTTCGAATCTTAGATGGACTTTTGTATAGGAATCAGTGGTGATTGACCATTTAAAAATTCTTTTAGACTACAAAAGTTTTAGATCATGTTGATATTTGTGTCATTCCTTCATCTAGCTGTTTGTGACCATTTTAATATGTTGGATGACAAAAAAACATTTAAGTGAAATTCATGGAGTTTTTAAAGGTAGGGATTCAATCACAACTGTTTCATATGGGTAAATGTGTCAAATTAATATATTTCAAACATTTTAGATGGTAGTTAACAAATAAATTATTCTAGATTCATTATTAATTTTCCGACTTCATATTCAGATTTCCGATTCAGACTTTAGATTCAGAATTCAGATTTCAGATTTAACAAACGGGCCCTTAGGTGGGGTGTCTGCAGTCTCATAATGACAAGGAGAATGTGTACCATGTATTCCATCAATTGCTGGGGTCATAGAATGACCGATGCTTTTCTTTGAAGCATGTGAACCCTGTTGCTACCATCCTTATTTTCTAGAATCCCTGCCATAATATTATAATATTAGGTAGTCTCAGGCTCTTCAGGCAACCCTACAGTCGTTGAAATAGAATCTGCCTAGTCTCCTGTCAAGTCAATCTTTTTCAATTCTGCACAGCACCATCACTCTGTTGTTTTTCAATAAAAATTTTAAAATAATTTTTTTTTTGTTCATATATAATATGTTATTTGGAAAGAAGTAACCTGTGGTAAAAATGTACAAAACTACTAGCCCTCGAGAAGTTTTTAACAGGGGCATCCAATCCTTATTGTGTCATCCACTTGATATTTTGATCTACTTATTTTTGGGACCATGCCTTAAAATGAGCTTAAAATATTGATGGATGAATTAAATATACAACACATATATCAAGGTGGGCCCACGTTCACAGCCTCATCCACTGACACAGATTGGGTACTACCCTTTCCCTGGCTAAGAACGGACAGGGGCTCTAAGGCGCCATAATGATGTATGGTTTTATTTTAAGGTATAGGCTCAAAAATAGGCAGATACATGGCTCAGGTGTACCACACTATAGGAAGCAGCCATGAAAAGCAGCGGTAATAATGACACCCACCATGGTGGTTAATTGACATCTAACCTGTTCACAAGGGGAATGGATTAGGTGAGACCCCAAATCCACCGAGGTGGGTAGGACTCCTAACTGTGGGGCTCACAGTGATACATGTTCCTTAAATCCACGCCGTGCAACTGTTTTGAAAGCTCCTTTTAGGGCATTATTAAAAAAAATGAAGCAGATTCAAATCTTATGTGGACCATACAATAAGAAACAATAGTGATGAATCCCCACCATTAATAACTTCTTTGGAGCCACTGGAATGTGTTTATTTGTCATCCAACATGTTGATAAGGTCATAAGGGGGCTTTTGGCGCATGGTATTAGATGGGATTAGGTGGGATGGAATTGCATTTGGTCCGAGCCAATTCCACTCCATGTTTGGGAAGAATTGGAAAAGCTTGGAATTAGATCAGATGGAATTGCATTAGGTCCCATCCCAATGAGAAATTTGGGACTGTGGACCCCACCTTTTATCCAGCTGTTTTTATGAAACAATACAAACTTTCTTTGGGAACTTAGACCTCCACGTACTGACAACGAAATTCAAGACAAAAATACCCCTGCTTTTTAAGTAGCCAGTCTATGAAGATATGGTGGCCATCTATGGCTACGGATTATAACCGTAGCCATATGTACCGTAGCCGATCTGGCAGCCAACCCCAATTTAATGTCTTGTCCCACTGTCGCGGTTGATGCCATATCGGCTACGGTACCTATTGCTATGGTTATAATCCGTAGCCATAAGTCTACGGTAATTACTCAATATTAGTTATTGATACTATTGATCATTTCTCGATATTATCGATGACTTATGCTCGATACTATTGAACCAATCTCGATAATATTGAAAATTCGTCCATTTTTCGAGTTTTGTTGCTCGACAATTTGGCATTCATCTTCGATATTATCGAACTATGGTCGATATTATCTACAATATATGGTTACGGTTATAATCTATAGCCATAGGTCTACTGTCATTTTCTCCTCTCTTTTCCCCACAACTACTATTACTTTATCAACTTTCTTCTTCACACCTTATGCAAAAATAAATAAATAAATAAAACAAAATAAAATAAAAAAAAAGAAAGAAAGAAATAAACAAAGCATTAGGACACCCTAGAGAATGTAACCTTAAAAGGCAATGTTTTGCCTATCTGAGCTTCATGGGTAACATCTTCCTACAACATGAGAAGGCTCAAATTATGAAAGGAACAAGTATCAACAGGATTCTTGTCCTATTCCAGAATAGGATGGCGTAGTGATGAGAATGCAATCAGACCAATATTTGAATTACAATATAATATATTTTATAATATAACTCATGTAATCTGAAGTCTGGCTCAGTTTCTAACTTCCATCTGCCTGGCTTCAATAAATGCCCAATGTGATGAATGTAGCTCTGGTTGCTTTGGTAGTTCACATGGTTGGAGTTGGTTATAAAGAGTGCTCCATGTAAAAACCTCTGCCATGTACTTCCTAAAAGCCAACCCAAATTCTTAGGAGAAGACTAAGATAATAATGGTGATGATGATGCATTTGTAAATTCATACACATATACAAACATACATACTTATAGAAATATATAGATATGCATATGCACATATAGATACAGATACAGGCATGTGGTTTTGATTGTATATGGCAATCACACAATGTAATTCTTGAGATTCTGAAAAGGTCTATATTTTTCATAGCCAACAATCATGGCCACCTAAGACCTATCACTTGCCATGAAAGAGAAAAATTCCTCAATTTATTTTTAAAAATGCAACAAACCCAAGACATCATTTCAGTAGCAATAGTGTAGGATATGATGTAAAGTAAAAACCCACTACACCTCGTGAATCAATGCAATTTCAAAATGAAATTACGCATGCATATAGGACTGATTTAGATAGTGGACTCAATCCAATTCCAAACAACACATTCCATCCAATTCCATTGCAAAATTCTTTTTAAAAAATTCTGAATCAAGTTGAGAAGTGTTAACAATATCCACTAATCAATGCAAAAATGATACCTATCAAGTTGAGATGTGACATGCCAAAGTATGCATATTACACCATAACTCTTTCAAGTTATTTTGAATTTTCAGTAACATTCCTCCATATTATCAAGCAACAAGAAAGACTTGTTATTTGATTAGTTGCTCTTGAATTTAACAAGGACTCAACGTTTGAATCATTTTATGAACTTTTTTGATAACAAACAAACATCACTGTTGGGGCTAATATGGTTTTAATGGTGGAAATCATTATGCCCATTGTTTCCCATGGTATGATCCACTTGATCTTTTGATATGCTTCAATTTGGGGCTCAACCCTTTAAATTAGATTGAAAAATGGATGGATGACATGGATAAACTACATACATTCAATATGGGCCCAACTGAGTTTACTCAGTATGATGGAAGCGTACTGACTAACTCAGTACGCAATCCGATTACGCTTGCTACTCAGCGGGGCAAACTAGAAATTGAACGGGGCAAACTGGAAATTGAGCGGGGCAAACATGAAATTGAGCAGGGGAAACTAGAAATTGAGCGGGGCAAACTTGAATTTCAGTAGGGCAAACATGAAATTCAGCGGGGGCGAACTGGAAAATGAGCGGGGCAAACTAGAAGTTCAGCGGGGCAAACATGAAATTCAGCGAGGCAAACTGGAAAATGAGGGGGGCAAACTAGAAATTGAGTGGGGCAAACATGAAATTGAGTGGGGCAAACTGGAAATTGAGCAGGTCAAATTGAAAATTGAGTGGGGTAAACATGAAATTGAGTGGGGCAAATTAGCAATTCAGTGGGGCAAACTGGAAATTCTGCGAGGGTAACATAAATTTCAATGAACTTGAAATGCAATTGAACTAGCCTAACAAATAATTGAAATGTAATTGAACTAGCCTAACATGAATTTCAATGAACTTGAAATGCGATCGAAGTAGCAAACATCAAATTCTAAGGTCATTACTCGGAGAATTCAACCAATCATGAACCAGGAACGTCGGCGACAACTCAAGCATATTGTCGAGAAGTAGGTCAAATAGACCAAGAACTCTTGAAATTTGAAATCATTTTGATCAGTATGCTTTTATCGTGCTGAGTTAACTGAATTGGGCCCAAGATTCAACATGAATGTATGTGGACTATCCACGACATTCATTCGTTTTTCTATCTATATTAAGGGTTTGAGCCCAAAACTCAATTTCGCTTGTTACGCCCCACAATGATGTTTTATTTGTAATCTATCATGTTCATTGGATGATGTATGCATTGATGAACCAAAGGCCTAGATGCAAGCTTCATCTAATAGACAATATATGAAAATATACTTGTGGTGCGTGCTTTCTTTAGTGGACCGACCATTTCATATTTGCTCGCTCAATTTCATGTTTGCCCCACTAATTTCATGCTTGCCCCGTTGAATTTCATGCTTGCCCCACTGAATTTCATGCTTGCCCCACTAAATTTTCAGTTTGCCTCGTTAAATTTCATGTTTGCCCTGCTCAAGTTCATGTTTGCCCCGCTTCATATGAAATAGAGATAGAAATTGAGCGAGGAAATACCGGAAATTGTGTGAGATAAACTATCAACATAAGCAAGACAAACTAGAATTTGAGCGGGGCAAACTGCAAATTGAGTGGGACAAGCATGAAATTCTACGGGGCAAACTAAAAATTGAGTGGGACAAACATGAAATTGAGCGGGGTAACCTAGAAATTGAGCAGGACAAGCATGAAATTAGCAGTGTAAGTGCTATAATTTATATCCCTATTTGTTGTCAAATTTGTGGTGCCAAAATCACTGTTATATAACTTACATAAGTGAAGCTCTCTCAAAGATCAACATTCATGAACAAGCAAAGCTCACAAGTACAAAGATCAACCTTGACTGCAAGAACTGCTTACAAGACATGACTCAAGCTGCAAGACTTCAAGAAGAGTACAAGGCAGTTTGTAAAGAACTCAAGACACTTTCAAGATTGAGCTACATCAAGATTTCAAGATTGAGCTACATCAAGATTTCAAGATTGAACTACATCAAGACTTCAAGGCTCATACTTCAAGGTCACTAGTTCCTAATGTTTCAATGTCCTTACTTCATGGTTGAGGTTTGACTGACCTTAGGTTGACCTTAGAAGTAGGTCACTTTGGATACATAAATCGAATGTTTATTTTACATAAGTTTGGTCTGTTCTTCGACTAGTCCTATGCCTTCTTCGACTAGTCCTAGAGTTGCTTCGACCAGTCTAAGTAATTCCTCGATCAGTCGTGAGTTTGTTACAAAAATCGGATTATTTTTGTTAGGCTTCAACTAGTCCAGGAATCTGTTCGACCAGTCGAAGGAACAGTGTCGACTGCATCTTCGACCTGTCGAAAGTCTTCGGACTCAAAGTCCAGCGATGAATTTTATGTTCTTCGACCAGTCGAAGGAGACCTTCGACCAGTCGAAGGTGACCTACGACCAGTCGAAAGAGACCTTCGACCAGTCGTAGAACGGTCAAAGCTTATTGCGCCTGATTTTTCAAATATTTGTTATTGCTTCGACTAGTCGAAGAGCTCTCTAGACCAGTCGAACACGCGATCTGCTCACCTATAAATAGAGCATGAATCTCAGAAAAAATCATCGAATTAATTAATCCATTCAAGCCAATCTTCATCGAACTTCTGAGAGATAATTCTGTGCTTCATCTAAGCTAAGTGTGCTTATTTAATATTCTCTTTCCTTAGCTTTATTTAATTGATTTTGTTTCTGCTATTCCAATCTAATTTGATAAGAGGAATTGTTATTCCCTTTCTTTGGAATCAAAATCAATTAAGGCAAGCCCTACTTGATTTAATTTAAAATCTATTAGAATTAGAACCATTGTAATTGAGTACTGGACATTGAACTTGGACATTCAATCATTTACTCTGACTTGGTTCTACCGGGCTACTACAAGAAGGAGATAATCAGGTATTTTACATTTAATTGTAAATTCCTTTCTGTTTTAGTTTCTTTCAAGATTTGCCAGAAAAATCTTGTTGTATTGGTTATCTGAGGAGAGCCAAGAAAACTCAAAAGTGGGGTTTTTAATTGTGTAAGCCCACAGACAAAGACACAATTGTAAAGGTTTTGGGTGAACCTGGGAAAACCTATTTTGTTAGTGAACGCTAATATCCCCTGAGTGAGGATATTAGGAGTGGAGTAGCATTCTGTGTGGCTGTTGTTTAACAGTTGGTGAACACACAGGCGAACCACTATAATCCCTTGTGTTGTGGTTGAATGATTTATACTTCTAATCTTTAATTATTCATTTGTGGGATGTATGTATGGTGGTGAATGTTGTAATCATTTAATTTAAGCATTGTGGGAATTTTGTAATAGTTTAGAATTTATTTTCTACTATTCATTTATCAGCTTGATATTCAATTTCCTTTAAAAGTTGTTCCAGCAAGGTTACCCTGCCATTTTTATGGTGTATGGCTGTCCCTAGAACAATACATTTGTGATTACCATTTATTTCAATTCAGTTTGTATTTATTTCTGTATTCCTCTTTGGTTTGAGATTTGATACAAAGATCTTTCTAGAAATAAGGTTGTCCTACCATAAACTCTGGTTTTTGGTGAAAGGTTGTCCTTAGAACAACATTTGTATCAACCTCTCAAGATCTAAATTTTGAGGTTGTCTTACTTTCCTGCATTGTGATTTACTTTGGCTATCATATTCTTTTTAATTCCGCTGTTATAAGTTTTATTTGACATTGTCCTATTCACCCCCCCTCTAGGACATATAGTTAGGCCTTTTCAAGTGGTATGAAAGCCTAATAGCTCGTTTTTAACTCTTGGATTTAATTCCTGAGCTAACGATTTAAGCTATTTAAGATGTCAAATTTTGATAGCCTTTCAGTCACATGGCCTCCACCCTTTGATGGCTCCAACTATGCCTATTGGAAAGTCAGAATGAGGATCTTCCTCAAATTAATGGATGAAAATGTGTGGCAAGCCACAATGACTGAATGGAAACTTCCTATCATGGAAGTTACTGGGGTTGATGGTTCAAAATCTATGAAAGTCACACCATATTACCAATGGACCACTCTTCAGAAAAGTGAGAGTAGTGCAAATGTTAAAGCACTAAATGTAATCACTTGTGCACTATCACCGGATGAGTTCAAAAGAATCATTTCTTGTGATACTGCAAAGCAAGCTTGGGATATATTAGAAATGACACACGAGGGTACTACAATTGTCAAAAAATCTAAAGTCCAACTCCTCACAACCAGATTTGAAGAAATTCATATGGAGGAAAATGAAATGTTTATGGACTTTTACACTAGATTGAATGACATTGTAAACTCAATGTGGGGTCTTGGCGATAAAATCCCAGAAAGTAAAGTGTGTGCAAAGATATTACGCTCACTTCCTGAATGGTTCAATTCTAAAGTAACCGCAATCCAGGAACTTCGTGATACAGATAATATGAGGGTAGAAGAACTAGTTGGTTCTCTACAAACCTATGAGTTAAACTTTAAAGCTCCTAAAGGTAAATCTATCGCACTAAAATCTTCTAAATGTAATTCAGAAGAAAATTCTGATTCAGAAGATGATATGGCTCTTTTAGCTAAGAAATTTTACAAGATTTTCAAAAGCAAGAAAAGAGTTGATTTTCAAAAATTAAATGATAAAAAGAAGTTTAGACCCAAATCTCGAAAATCTTTCAATGATAGTCAATGTTACAACTGTCAAGAATATGGGCACTTAGCAAATAGATGTCCTAAAAAGGACAGACCCAAGAAGAAGGGTATGTTGGCTACATGGGATAAATCATCTGATTCTGAAGCTTCTTCTGAATCAGAAGATTCTGAAACTGAGTCGGGCAATGAGGTTAAAGCTCTTATGACTCTAGCCAAATTCACATTTTCAGATAATGACTCAACAAGTGAAGAAAATCTGAGTAGTGAATGTGAAAATGAAGATGATCTTCAAGATGCTTACAATGCCCTATATAAGGAAAGTTGTAAAATTGCTGTCAAACTTAAACTTCAAAAAGAAAAGTTTTCTAAACTCAAAGAATGTTTTGAATCACTTGTCTTAGAAAAATCACAAATTTCAGATTGTTTTGAAAAATCAAAATGCGATTTGGAATTCAAAAACTCCCTAATTATTGATTTGAAATCTGAAATTGAGAAACTAAAACTGAAGTATCTTCTCTTCTGAGTCTAAAGGACACATGGAAATATGCCCAAGGTGATCCAAAGTTAGAGAAACTTTTATCGGATCAAGAAAATGTGGCGATCTATCCGGGTTGGGCTATGATAAAAATATACCTCCTAAACAAAAGTATACTCCTCCTATGTTTGTTAAAGGAGAGTCCTCAAACTCAAAAGGGAAAAGTACTTATCAAGATTTTTCTAGAAATTCAAAAACTTTTCAAAAACCTAGAAGCAGCCATGTCAACTTTAATCAGAAACGAAATCCACTAGCTGAAAAGATAGTTGATTTACTCAAGGAGCTCTTAAAATCTAACTCTATAGGTCATTCTTACAACTATAAACAAAAGAAGACCAACTATGTTCCTAAACCCAAAACAGTTATGAAATGGGTTCCTAAAGTTACCTGCTTGGTTGCTCACACTGCTTTCAAAGCAACAAGTCATTTAAAGTGGTACCTAGACAGTGGATGCTCCAGGCATATGACAGGTGACAAACTTTATTCACGGATCTGAAAGATATGACTGATGGTTCAGTCACATTTGGTGATGGTAGCAACTGCAAGATTATAGGCCAAGGTACGGTTCAACTTTTTAATCTTCCTGTGTTTAAAAATGTTTTATATGTTGAAGGCTTAAAACATAACTTGCTTAGTATATCTCAAATATGTGATAATAACCATAGTGTTCGGTTTTCTAATCAAAGCTGTGAGATACTAAACAATAAGGGTTCTGTAATATTAACTGGACGTAGAACGTCTGAAAATTGCTATATTATTAGAGAATCCATCTCATCTAATCAAACATGTTACATGGTCCATACAGACGAGACTGATTTATGGCACAAACGTCTTGGACATGTACATTATCGAAATTTATATAGATTGAGCAAACGAGAACTTATAAAGGTTTACCCAAACTTCAAAATTAGATAAAATATGTGGTGAGTGCCAGATAGGCAAACAAACAAGGAACTCACACAAAAAGGTGAATTCAAATACCACATCAAGACCACTCGAACTCCTCCACATGGATCTGATAGGACCTACCAGAACGGAAAGTCGTGGTGGGAAAAAGTATATCCTAGTAATAGTTGATGACTTTACCAGATTCATATGGGTAGTCTTCTTAAGGGATAAATCTGAAACCCTTGAAGAAGTAAGAAAAGTTCTCAAAAGGATTCAAACTGAAAAATCTTCTCAAATCAGTAAAATTCGTAGTGATCATGGATCTGAATTTGAGAATAATAATTTTGAGAAGTTCTATACCGACCAAGGAATATTACATGAATTCTCAGCTCCCAAAACTCCACAACAAAATGGAATTGTAGAAAGAAAGAATAGGGTGCTTCAAGAAATGGCTAATGTCATGTTGAATAACATGAAGCTCTCTAAAAATCTTTGGGCTGAAGCAGTCAACACAGCTTGCTATATTATTAACCGAGTATACACTAGCAAAGATAATAATAAAATGGCTTACGAATTGTGGTTCAATAAAAAACCTACTGTTAAATACTTTCGAGTTTTTGGCAGCAAGTGCTATATTTTACGTGATCGTGAAAATTTGGGAAAATTCGATACGAAGAGTGATGAAGGGATTTTTCTAGGATATTCCTTAAACAGTCGGGCTTATAGGGTTCTGAACAAAAGAACTGGTGTGATTCAAGAGTCCATCAATGTTGTCATTGATGATCACTTAAACACGCCAATCCCTAATTCAGATAATGATGAAGTTCTAATCATTGATAAACCTGATACTTCATCGAATCAGACTGATTCTAAGTTGAGGACTGTTAAAGATCATCCAACCACACAAATTCTTGGAAACCCACTCACCGGTGTTCGCACCCGTAGACAACTTGAGGATATATGTAATTATGTATGTTTTACATCCCAAATAGAACCTTTTAACGTAAAAGAAGCTCTTGCTGATGAGAACTGGATTGTTGCGATGCAAGAAGAACTCAACCAATTCGTAAGAAATGATGTTTGGTATCTTGTACCAAGACCTAAAGATAAACACATCATTGGAACAAAATGGATTTTCAAAAATAAGTCTGACGAATATGGAAATATAATTAGAAACAAGGCTAGCTAGTGGTACAAGGTTATACTCAAATTGAAGGGATTGATTTCGATGAAACTTTTGCACCAGTAGCATCTTGAATCTATCAGACTATTTATATCCATTGCATGTTTTAGAAAGATAAAGATCTATCAGATGGATGTGAAAAGTGCTTTTCTAAATGGCGATTTACATGAAGAAGTCTATGTTGAACAGCCAATGGGTTTTGAAGATCCCAAAAATACTGATTATGTGTATCGGCTTAAAAAGGCACTTTATGGATTAAAACAAGCACCTAGGGCATGGTATGAAAACTAACGAAATTTCTTTTAAGTCATAATTTTCAAATGGGATCTGTTGATAAAACTCTGTTTGTTAAAAAACATAATGATCATATCTTAATGGTACAGATTTATATTGATGATATCATTTATGGATCAACTTGTACTGACTTGACTACTGAGTTTGCAGATTTGATGAAATCACAGTTCGAAATGAGCATGGTTGGGGAATTGACTTATTTCCTTGGATTACAAGTAAAGCAACAACCTGAAGGAATATTCATTTCTCAATCTAAGTATGCTTTGAATCTAATCAAGAGATTTGGATTTGAGAATGGCAAGAATTTTAATACTCCTATGAGTACTACTCTGAACTCTCAAAAGACTCTAATGGTAAAAATGTTGACTCAAAACTTTATCGGAGTATGATTGGTAGTTTGTTATATTTAACTGCTAGTAGACTTGATATTTCTCTAAGTGTTGGTATTTGCGCAAGATATCAATCTGATCTAAAAGAATCTCACTTGATTGCTGTCAAGCGGATTATTAGATATGTCGCAAGTACTGTAAATCTCAGTCTCTGGTATCCTCATGAGACTAGTGTCCAATTAGCTGGGTACTCGGATGCTAACTGGGCTGGTAACCTAGATGGTAGAAAATCAACCAGTGGTGGTTGTTTTTACATTAGAAATTGTCTAGTTTCCTGGTTTAGTAAGAAACAAAATTCTATATCACTTTCAACAGCTGAAGCTGAATATATCGCAGCTAGTAATGCATGTACACAACTTGTTTGGATGCAACGAATGCTAAGTGATTATGAAATTAAACAGGATTCTATGTTATTACATTGTGATAATTCCAGTGCGATAAATATTTTAAAAAATCCTATTCAGCATTCTCGTACTAAGCACATTGACATTAGATTTCATTATATAAGGGAATTAGTAGAAGAAAAAGTTATATCTCTAGAATATATTCCTACCGAAGATCAACGAGCTGACATTTTCACAAAACCTTTTGATAAAAGCAAGTTCAAAAAGATGAAATTTGAACTTGGCATGTGCATTTTAAAATGATTATTTATGCCTACTTGTATCATAGTGTATATATTTGCTAGATTGAATTCCAATTTTTGAATAATTTGCGTCTAGATTGTTTACTTTTCAAGCTTTAAGCTTTGTATTTTGGATTTCATTGAGATTTGGGGTTTGGATTTTGAAAAATCTGTTTTGAGTAAACCCACTTCTCAATCCTTTGCAACTTCTTATTTCCTTGATATCCTTGTTGCAAATGGCTTCTAGAGGTAGAAAAACTACTTCCCGTGGTCCTTCTTCTTCCTCCAGATCGACCATTATCTCTAAGTGTCATCTTCTTGTTCCCAATGATGATCCATCTTATGTTAGAGACATTAGATTACGTAATGTTATTGTTGAACATCCTGTTGATGTTAATCATATTGCACCTTTTGACATCCTTCCTATGCTTGAAGCTGTAGGTTTGGTTAACTTATTACATTGGGGTAGGCCAGCATACCGGTCCATTGCCCAATCCATGTTTGCATGTATTAGTGTTTTTTCACAGGATAATTTAACTTTTAAAATATCTATTAGAGAAGGGCCTTTTGACATTGATCGTCATTTAATTTCAGCCCTTATGGATATTCCTGTGAATGATGAGGGTATTCCTATCCATAACTTAACTGATAAACCCTCAATGTCTGAAAAACGCATGCTCACTAGAGACTTGTGCAACATGGATGTTCAATGGACACAAAAAGGGAATGCGCTTCCCGCAAAGTATTTTTTACCTAAGTACAGAATTCTCCACAAAATCTTTGTGTCTAATCTGTATCCTCGTTCGGGTAATAAAACTGACTTGACTTTGTTTATGGTTCGTGTTATCCATGCTATCTCCAAAGGTACTCAGATTTGTTTACCATCCTTAATCTGTCATTTCATTCTTCAGTTTAGACTCTATCCTGGTCATAGTGACATTCCTTTTGCCTATTTAATGATTGTATTGGCTACACATATGTTAGTCGATATGCCAGTTGATGAGGCACCAATCCTTCATTTGATCTTCAACAATACTAATATCAATAAGATGAAGTTAGATCTACTTCTTGAACAAGGTGGTGGTGGTGGTGGTGGTCATGAAGAAGCTGGTGATGACATTAATATGGATGACATTTTTGAGGAACTGGATTCTGACTCAACAAATGATCCAGATTTTGAACCATCTGATGTTGATGCTCGTCTGAGTGCATTAGAGGACAAAGTTGAGAATATCAATGTAAAGATGGAAAACATGTCTGTTGCTCATGATTTACA
This sequence comes from Magnolia officinalis, assembly GCA_021015155.1. Lineage (NCBI taxonomy): Eukaryota > Viridiplantae > Streptophyta > Magnoliopsida > Magnoliales > Magnoliaceae > Magnolia > Magnolia officinalis. Next base: position 25,437,811 of record JAJHSJ010000018.1, on the reverse strand, counting down.
ATTCAAGTACATGCGTAAATATCTTAGGCGATTGAAGGCATGCACCAACTTGATCCCTCTATTCCTGCACCGTCATCTGGTTCTAGTTCTGATTAGTTTATATGAGACTTCTGGTCTATAATAACTTTATAACTTAGCACTTGGTTGACTGATTTTGAGTTGGATATTATCTATGTTTTATGTTGGATATTTATACTATGTGAAGCTATGCTGAGTATCTCTATCTCTGTTTTTCTATAATCTCATCACTCCTCATGTTTCCTCTCATATATCCCTTTATTTAGTTCTCCTTTATTGTTGTTTCCTTTGTCATATTGTGACAAAAAGGGGGAGAATGGTTTGTTCTTAACGATGTGATTGTGAGAGGAGTAGCATTGGTTATGTTACTTAGGGGGAGTATGTTTGAATTAGTTGAATGAAACTGGTTGAATGTTGAATGTTGAATATTGAATATTGATTTGTAGGAAAGCCAGTTGATATTAACTGGTTCATGCTTCTTTAACCAGTTGTTTTACTCTATGTTTATCTTAGTTATGTGTTTTATCACTAATTTGACAAAGGGGGAGATTGTAAGTGCTATAATTTATATCCCTGTTTGTTGTCAAATTTGTGGTGCCAAAATCACTGTTATATAACTTGCATAAGTGAAGCTCTCTCAAAGATCAACATTCATGAACAAGCAAAGCTCACAAGTACAAAGATCAACCTTGACTGCAAGAACTGCTCACAAGACATGACTCAAGCTGCATGACTTCAAGAAGAGTACAAGGCAGTTTGTAAAGAACTCAAGACACTTTCAAGATTGAGCTACATCAAGATTTCAAGATTGAGCTACATCAAGATTTCAAGATTGAACTACATCAAGACTCATACTTCAAGGTCACTAGTTCCTAATGTTTCAATGTCCTTACTTCATGGTTGAGGTTTGACTGACCTTAGTTTGACCTTAGAAGTAGGTCACTTTGGATACATAAATCGAATGTTTATTTTACATAAGTTTGGTCTGTTCTTTGACTAGTCCTAGGCCTTCTTCGACTAGTCCTAGAGTTGCTTCGACCAGTCTAAGAAATTCCTCGATCAGTCGTGAGTTTGTTACAAAAATCGGATAATTTCTGTTAGGCTTCGACTAGTCCAGGTATCTGTTCGACCAGTCGAAGGAACAGTGTCGACTGCATCTTCGACCTGTCGAAAGTCTTCGACTCAAAGTTCAGCGATGAATTTTATGTTCTTCGACCAGTCGAAGGAGACCTTCGACCAGTCGAAGGTGACCTACGACCAGTCGAAGGAGACCTTCGACCAGTCGTAGAACGGTCAAATCTTATCGCGCCTGATTTTTCAAATATCTGTTATTGCTTCGACTAGTCGAAGAGCTCTCTAGACCAGTCGAACACGCGATCTGCTCACCTATAAATAGAGCACGAATCTCAGAAGAAATCATCGAATTAATTAATCCATTCAAGCCAATCTTCGTCGAACTTCTGAGAGATAATTCTGTGCTCCATCTAAGCTAAGTGTGCTTATTTAATATTCTCTTTCCTTAGCTTTATTTAATTGATTTTGTTTCTGCTATTCCAATCTAATTTAATAAGAGAAATTGTTATTCCCTTTCTTTGGAATCAAAATCAATTAAGGCAAGCCCTACTTGATTTAATTTAAAATCTATTAGAATTAGAACCATTGTAATTGAGTACTGGACATTGAACTTGGACATTCAATCATCTACTCTGACTTGGTTCTACCAGGTTACTATAAAGAAGGAGATAATCAGGTATTTTACATTTAATTGTAAATTCCTTTCTGTTTTGGTTTCTTTCAAGATTTGCCAGAAAAATCTTGTTGTATTGGTTATCTGAGGTGAGCCAGGAAAACTCGGAAGTGGGGTTTTTTAATTGTGTAAGCCCACAGACAAAGACACAATTGTAAAGGTTTTGGGTGAACCTGGGTAAACCTATTTTGTTAGTGAACGCAATATCCCCTGAGTGAGGATATTAGGAGTGGAGTAGCATTCTGTGTGGCTGTTGTTTAACAGTTGGTGAACACACAAGCGAACTACTATAATCCCTTGTGTTGTGGTTGAATGATTTATACTTCTAATCTTTAATTATTCATTTGTGGGATATATGTATGGTGGTGAATGTTGTAATCATTTAATTCAAGCATTGTGGGAATTTTGTAATAGTTTAGAATTTATTTTCTGCTATTCCTTTATCAGCTTGATATTCAATTTCCTTTAAAAGTTGTTCCAGCAAGGTTGCCCTGCCATTTTTATGGTGTATGGCTGTCCCTAGAACAATACATTTGTGATTACCATTTATTTCAATTCAGTTTGTATTTATTTATGTATTCCTCTTTGATTTGAGATTTGATACAAAGATCTTTCTAGAAATAAGGTTGTCCTACCATAAACTCTAGTTTTTGGTGAAAGGTTGTCCTTAGAACAACATTTGTATCAACCTCTCAAGATCTAAATTTTGAGGTTGTCTTACTTTCCTGCATTGTGATTTACTTTGGCTATCATATTCTTTTTAATTCCGCTGTTACAAGTTTTATTTGGCATTGTCCTATTCACCCCCCCTCTAGGACATATAGCTTGGCCTTTTCAAGCAGGGCAACCTGAAAATTGAGTTGGGCAAACTGGAAATTAAGCGGGGCAAACATGAAATTCAGCAGGGCAAACTAGGAATTGAGCGAGGCCAACATGAAATTGAACGGGGCACGTATGAAATCCTCATGCTCTTCAATCTACCAGCTAAGGGACCACACGTGATAGAATATATTAGTCAAAACATGATAGAACACATAACAATTAGAGATTATGTTCTGTGACGAGTGCATTACCCGTTCATAACACCAAATCGCTTTAGCGTATGGTTTATCTCGCTGCTTGGCAATTGCATAGGCTGTGCTCAGCTCGCCTATTAGCGAGGCCCATTTTGACGCTGATGTGGAGACCTGGTATGCGATAAAACCGACAAATACCCCTCAAGGCTTTGTTGTTTGAAACATGATCAAAGATCAATACATGTAAGAAAATAAAAAAGGAAAACGGATTATGGATTGTCGAATTAAACAGTTACCATAAAATTCAATGTGTAATCTCAGCATTCAACGTGTATTCCTGAATAATCTCATTTTTCAATTATTCAACCATTGCATTTTACTAAGTTCAACGTTAGCCAGATTAGTGAACATTTACATGTTTTGATGTAACAACAAGATGTTATTTGTAACAAGTAGTTTTGTTGATTGGTTAATTGGTCACATTTTCTACTCCCACACTCTTTTTATCAACTCCTATTTGGAATGTAAACGTTATGAAACTCACACAGGAGCTCAACTAGGTATCCTATTTTCACAGTATTTAAATTCCTTCCAAAGCTTACATTCCAAACGAATTTAACCTTATTTCCATTCTATAACCCCTCCCTTTTGCCCAATATGTCATTCCAAATTTGGATCATCCAAAGAAGGTGTGTTTGATTGAAATGGACATGTTTCCTTAGAAGTAAATCATGTTTTCATATGAACAGAGTACCAACATTATCAAACAGATTACAGATATGATGCTTCCTGGGTCATTCTCACTACCCTCCTCATCATCTTCCTGGGTCTCAGTGAGCTACAAAATATATAGATGGATATGTTAGAGTAAGGATAACTTTACAATGGCAGATAAAATATAGTTCATTTTTCATAACATCTCATCTGGAAACTGTCATGCACCGAGCGAACGACATCCATTTCCCATTCTCATAGCGTTGGTTCTAATTTCATTACTACTGATATCTGCAAAAGAATAAAGAGTAATGTTAAATAAAAAAGCGTATACGTCAAGTTAAGCAAAGTAAATGCTAGAGATATATATAAACTTACAGCTCTACTCTCGAAAATAACATGTATTCTCTTGTACCTCTAACCCTTCCAGCCTTGATATTGAATGAAGCGTGGAATTTGATGGGGAACATACGAAATAATACAACCTTGTAGGGCAGGTAATATCTTTACTGCCCATACTTGTTAGAATGAAATTGCACCAGGTTAAAAATTCAAAATTGACTATAGAGGGAAAACATATAGAAAATAAAAGGTGTTCTTACTTGTAGAGGAAGGATGCAACCACATACAGTGTACCGAGGGGAACTTGACGCGGCAACGGCAGAATCGATTCCTTGCGACATTGTATTGTATCTGTAAGTGCTATGGTCTCATGCTCCTGTGGTTGTCAAATTTTATTGTACTAAAACCTCTATCTGTGTCTTGTGTTTGTATGCTGATATATATATGATTCAAGACACGACATCATAATGCTTCAAGTCAAGTACGGTGATCGACTTCAAGAAATGCAAGGTCATGTATTTTGTCCTCTTCTGTAAGCATCAATGTTCAGAGCTACATCGATAAGAAGAGTGTTTGTTCAAGACTCAAGTGCATTTCAAGACTCAAGTGCAACTCAAGATGAAGTTTAATTTCCAGCTATAGAAGATCTCAAGATCAAGCTACATCAAGTAGAGATCTCAAGCTTCATAAGGTTCAAAGGTTAACCATCATCTGATAGAATAAAGTTTCAATGTTCATACTTCATGTCCTAGGTATGATAGACCTTAGTTTGACCTTAGGGTAGGTCATTTTGTATACATAATTCAAGATGAATCTTTTTACATGAATTTGGTCTGTTCTAAGACTAGTCCTGGACCTAGTTCGACTAGTCCTAGCACTGGTTCGACCAGTCCAAGAAATTCTAAGACCAGTCCTAAGTTGTTTCAATTTTTTTGTTATTTTACGACCAGTCCTGGAGACTGTTCGACCAGTCGTAGGAATGGTCACCACTCGTCCTTCGACCAGTCCTAGATCTACGACTCAAACTCCAACGTCTAAACTTTATGTCTTACGATCAGTCGTGGGTGGTTCACGACCAGTCGTAGAGTGCACACGACCGATTGTGGACTATCTTCGACCAGTCGTGGAACGGTTTTACCAGATCGCGCTTAAAATTTCAAAATGCAGTTCGTCCTACAACCAGTCGTGGTGGACACACGACCAGTCGTAGACATGATTTCTACAACTATAAATAGAGCACGAATTTCAGAGATTTATAACTCAAATTCAAGAAAATTCAAGGCATCACTCTGAGATAAGTTAGTGTTCATTTTAAGCTACGCCGTGCATATTTTATATTCTCTTTTGTTAGCTTATTTATATTTGATTTTATTCCTATATTCCAATCTTATTTGAAAAAGAGGAATTGCTAGATTCCTTCTTCTTGGAATCAAAATCAAATAGAGCTACGCCCAATTTGGTTTAATTTAAAATCAATTAGAACCTAGAACCATTTCTTAAGTGAGTATTGGACATTGAACGTTGATTCGAATTTCTACTCTGATTGGTTCTACCGGGCTGCTACAAAAGGAGAAATCTAGGTATTTTACATTTATTGTAAATTCCATTATTTTGGTTTTGTTTGAGATTCGCCAGAAAAATCTCATTGTGTTGGTTATCTGAGGAGAGCCAGAAAACTCAGAAAGTGTGGATTTTTGGATTGTGTAAGCCCAAGTTAAAAAGACACAATTGTGAAGGATTTAGGTGAACCTGTGAAACCTATTTTCATAGTGAATATCCCCTGTGTGAGGATATTAGGAGTGGAGTAACAAGCTGTGTGGCTATTGTTTAACAGTTGGTGAACACACAGGCGAACCACTATATATCGGTGTGTTTTGTGATTTGGATGTTTACTTAATTTCTATATCTTTAATCATTCAGATTTGTGGAATGTATATGTGAATGTGAATGTTGTAATATTTACATTGCAAGCAAAGTGGGGAATGTTCTAATAGTTTAGAATTTATTTCTTGCTATTTCCTTTATTTCCTTTCTGTCTGAGTTTTGATATTCAATTTGTTTTAGTAAGGTTGTCCTGCCACAAACCCTTGGTTTTTATGGTGCAAAGATTGTCCTTAGAACAACATTAGTATCAAGCTCTTTATTTAAGATTGCTTTACATTTTCGTTCATTGATTTATTTAAAGTACTGTAATTTATTTATTTGTTTATAAGGCTATCTTATTTCAATTAAATTCCGCTGTTAAATTTTAATTTGGCATAGTCCTATTCACCCCCCCTCTAGGACATATAGCTTGGCCTTTTCAAGTGGTATCAAAGCCTAATAGCTCGTTTTTAATTCTTTATTCTTGGATTCATTTCCTGAGCTAACGATCTAAGCTATATATAAGATGTCAAATTTTGATAGTCTTTCAGTCACCAGGCCTCCACCCTATGATGGCTCCAACTATGCCTATTGGAAAGCCAGGATGAGGATTTTCCTCAAATCAATTGATGAGAGCATGTAGCTTGCCATAGTGACAGAATGGAACCCACCTACCACTGAAGTGACTGGTATCGATGGTTCAAAATCAATGAGAGTAACACCATATTACTCATGGACCACACTTCAGAAAAGTGAGAGTAGTGCCAATGCAAAAGCACTAAATGCAATCACTTGCGCACTATCACCGGATGAGTTCAAAAGAATCATATCCTGTGATACTGCAAAGCAAGCTTGAGATATATTAGAAATGACATACGAGGGTACTTCAATTGTAAAAAAATATAAAGTCCAACTCCTCATAACCAAATTTGAAGAAATTCATATGGAGGAAAATGAAGTGTTTATGGACTTCTACACTAGATTAAATGACATTGTAAACTCTATGTGGGGTCTTGGCGATAAAATCCCAGAAAGTAAAGTGTGTGCAAAGATACTACGCTCACTACCTAAACGGTTCAATTCTAAGGTAACCGCGATCCATGAACTTCCTGATACGGACAATATGAGGGTAGAAGAGTTGGTTGGGTCGTTACAAACCTACGAGTTAAATTTTAAAGCTCCTAAAGGTAAATCTATTGCCCTTAAGTCTTCTAAACATATTTCTTAAGAAAACTCCGATTTAGAAAATTTTGAAGACGATATGGCTCGTTTAGCGAAAAAGTTTTACAAGATTTTCAAAAGTAAAAAGAGGGTTGATTTTCAAAAATTAAATGATAAGAAAAGATCTAAATTTAAAACTTGGAAATCTTTGAAAGATAGTTAATGTTACAATTGCCAAGAATATGGGCATTTAGTAAACAAATGTCCTAAACTGGATGTGTGCAAGCTCGCCATAGGTAAATTTAAAGCATCACATCCCATGTCCCAAAACACCAGGTGAATAAAACCCTTAAAAATAAGTTAGAAAATCATAGGGTTTTATGGTGAGAAAACTTTTTCAAAACAGAAAAATCTCTAAGTTTTTCTATCCTTGTCGATTTTATCGAAACACCCTTGATATGATCGACCTGCGCTGTCGCGTCCTCGATGCTTCATTGATACCATTGAAAAGAGGACAAAAAATGTCCAATAACCTCATAACATATCTGGACGAAATATCAATGTATCGATACACCTATCGATATCATCGATATTCAAACTCGAGTCTATCGAAGTCGACTTGATATCATTGACAGATAGATTTTCGGCACCCTTGTTTTTAAAAGAAAATCTCAAATTCCTTCGATATATCGTTGCTCTTCCCGATATGATCTTAAATCAAATATCAATAATATCGGAAGACCATCGATGATATCGATCATGGGTGAGCATTTCTTCCAGCAGATATTTTAGGTTGTTTTTAACTTTGATCGGGGGCCATTCGAGGAAATCGATATTCATATGTCGATGATATCGAGGCCGGGTCGATTGCATCGAAATTGGACACAAACTGTCCAGCGAGCTTACTGGTAAATCTATAGAATTTATCGATGCATCGACACTGCCTTCGATATCATTGATATACAAATTCTGATGACATCGGCTGACGATCGATCATTTCTTAAAAACCTGAAATATTTCTAGTCAAGTCTTTCTCATTTTTCAAGTGTCGATGGATCAAACCTATCATCGATGGAATCAGAGTTCAAAATCTGATAACATCGACAATTGTTTCGATTCATCGACCAACTGGCAAAAGGTTTCAAAAGTGTATGACTTTGAGTTTGAGTCATCGAGCAGACCATTGATGCTATCAAGAGTATACGCTCGATGATATCGAACTCAGTCATAAATGTGACCGTTTTATATCCGTTAGAACCTTTTGCCTATATATAGAGGACTTGTCTATTATTGCTGGGAGAGAAAGTAGAGAGAGATTTTGTGTGTTTAACCTTAGATCATTGATGAGGGTCAAATATTGCATATCAGAACCCAGTAATTTCATAAATTTACGTACATGATAAGACTTAATGGGGTGTATTAATTGTGTTTCTGTCACAGGATGAAATCAGGAGTGTTAATTGAAAATTGATGTTAACGGCATGGATTTCATGATCCAAAGTCTCCAGAGCACGGGATGGACTCCAGAGAACCAATAATGAAGATTTTACACGCGTGAGATCTGAGGAAAGCAAGCCAAAGGGGCCCGAAAAAGGTCCAGAATGCAAGATCACATGGTTCCCGCCATCCGATCAACTCGAAACTGCATACGTGTGATGTGAGCCAAAAATCAACCGTACATATTAAATTTCAGCCATTGGATCACTATGAAAGTGGTCCAACGGTCAAATCAGCCCAGTAATTTCCAATTTGGGGCCCACCTACAATCTGGATATGCCTCAATTTTGGTCTCAATCCCTTAAATGTGAAGACAAACTAAATGGATGGAACGGATTTTCCAGAACTATCAACGTGGTCCCCACCTGAGTTGGGCGTGCATAGTGCACCAATGCACTAGCTGTGCACGGTAACAAAGAGCCGGTCAAACCCAGTGTTGACCGACTCTTCTTCACAAAAAAAACGGAAAGAAACGTTTTCGTCTCCAGCGTTCGCAAACAGGGCCCTACGGTCCTTTGTTGTGGGCCACCATCGAGATCCTAGGGTACAATCCGGACCGTCCATCAGGTCTAAATGAAGGCCATGATCACTGCCTAGGTGGCAGAATTGCAAATGGTCATCAGGAATGAAATCCAACCATTCAACAGCAGAACCGACGGTGAAGCAAGATATTCGGTGGCCCAGACCAAAACGGAGAAACCTTATGTATTTCCGACTGAAATTTCGAGAGAAATTCAGTGAACAGAGTGGATTCCACTGTGGATTCAGATCACGGACCCCACCATCACCACAGATCCGCGTCAGCGTCAGCGAAGGAACGGACGCTGTCCGTTTTTGCGAACGGTAGTGGGCCCCACACATGGCCCGTACGACCGATCCGAGCCATTCATCGTGTAGAGGGCTTCGAGAGCTTCAAAACCATGCTGATATTCCATTCCCATGCGTACACACGTGCATGATACAGAGGCCACAAACAGGCGGTCTTGTGACGTTCAAAACTGATCTCTTCGTGATATCTTCTATGGGCCGCGTTAATGGACGTTCAAAACCACCTATTCTTGACTGAAATTTCGTCCTGAATCCAATGGACGAGGTGGATTTTTCAGAAAACACTTCGGTGGGGCCCACCGATCATGGCTACGAAAAATTTCATTCCATGTCCTGCTACAACTCGGCCACTGATCCAGCTTCCCAGCAGCTATAAAAAAAGAGTCTTGGACGTGGGAAAGGCATTCAGAAATTGGAGGATTTCCAGATCTACAGCAAGGGAGAGAAGAAAGAGAAGAAAGAGAAGAAAGAAGAGAGAGAAATTGGTTTGATATTTCTTTTATGAATTTTTATTTTTATTTATCCATCTGTTTAATGGATTTTATGGGTAACTAATCTCTCAGCTAGGGCTGAGATGAAACCCCTAATTTGAACACCCATTGTTCTATGTTGATTTTACTTTAATTAGATTGATTTGTCTCTTTCCTTAGTGTGCTTGATTGTTTTAAATTCTATACTTCTCCATCTATGAACTTTGATCAGAGTCTATGGATGGATGTGGTTTGGATGCTTATTCTAGGTGCTTGTATCTGATCATGAACAGGTTCCTGTAGAGGAAGAAACAGGGTGCTTTAATGAACTGTATATTCCATATGCCCGATTAAGAACATGGGATATGTTCTTCATGGCATTGCTTAAAGGAATTAGACAATCTGTATGCCCGATTAAGGACACAGATTGTGCTTTCTCTAGATAAGTTAGATCAATCTAAATTAAGGTGAATTAACAGACAAAACAAAGGTTAGGATAATTAGGGGTGGATTCGAAAGTTCTAGTGCTTCCTCTGATTGAATTTTCTTCCTTATTCTCAATAGTTATTTTCCATAAATTTGTGTTAGTAATTCGCTACATTAATTATTGGATTAGTTAAGGAGAATCACAGATTTGAATTGTGACGACCAGTCTTCGTGGGATTCGACCTCGTTCTTACCGAGTTTATTACTACATTACAACCCTATACTTGGGGTCTGAACAAGTTTTTGGCGCCGTTGCCTGGGACAGTTTCGGTCCAAATTGAATTTAGGATTCTCTCTTATCATAATTCATAGCTTAGGATTTTACTAACTTAGAGTTCTTTTCTTTATTTTAGAAATTAACCTATTTTCTGTTTTGTAGGGTCCTGAGATAAACTTCTAATTTGGTAATCCCTTTCTAAATTCTTTACTTTTTCTAATTTTTATTTTTAGAATTAGGTTTTTACTTTTTAGAAATCTTCTAATTCTAGAATTTCTTTTGAATTTTTAAATTTTCTATTTTTAGATTTAGATTTTTCTCTTAAGTAACTTTCTATTTTCTAGTTTTAGAAATTTCTTTTCCTTTTAGAAACTTACTTAGCTTTTTATTTTTAGAAACTTTCTTTTTTTTTTTTTAGAAATTAACCGTTGCTTAGGATTTCTTTTATCATTATTTTAGGAAACTTGATTTGTTTTTGTTTCTATTTTCAGGAATTGAGGAAGAAAGCTACTAAGTGGGGAGGAGCTTCTTAAAATCAATCATCTCCTTTTTCCGGGTTCTTTCTTCCTATTCTTATTTACATAGTTTTAACTTGTTTTAGAATATCATAGTTTCTAGTTCTAGTTTTCTTTCTCTTAGGTTGTTACTTAGTTTATGCTAGGACGTAGATCTCTAGATATAGAATTAGCGTCTTGTGATCCTGAAATAGAAAGAACATTCCATAGAAGATTGAAAGACATCCCAGTTGAAATGGCGAACGAGAATGAAGTTAAAGCGCTTAGGGATTATTTAGCCCCTGTCCAGTTTAATGCACCTTCATGCATATTGTTGCTAGCCACAACGGCATCACACTTTGAACTTAAACCTGGGGTCATACAATTGTTGCCCTCTTTCTACGGTTTAGACAAGGAGGACCCATATCATCATATGAAAGAATTCCTAGACATTTGCTCTACCTTTCGGTTCCAAAACTTCTTAGATGAATCAATCCGTTTACGCCTTTTTCCTTTTTCTTTAAAGGATAAGGCAAAAGCATGGTTGAATTCTCTAGAAGTTGGGTCTATCACTACATGGGACCAACTGTCTAGGAAGTTCTTAAACAAGTTCTTCCCTGTTCACAAAACTAATGCCCTCCGTAGAGAAATCACTAACTTCACACAAAAAAGAGGACGAGCACTTTCATGAATGTTGGGAAAGATGGAAGGACTTGCTTCTTAAATGTCCACACCACGGTTTTGAGAAGTGGCAACAAGTGCAATACTTTTATGACAGTTTGACACCCCAAAATCGTCGCATGGTTGACGCCACTAGTGGAGGGTCATTCATGACCAAAAGCGATATCGAAGCGTGGAAATTCTTTGAAACTTTGTGTGAAAACTCCCAGCAATGGGACTATTCAGATAGAGGTGAAAGAAGTCCTCAACCACAAAAGAGAGGTGGCATATATGAGATAGGAGTCACGCCAGATCTCCATGCCAAGATTGATGGCCTGACAAAGAAGGTTGATGCTCTGATGTTGCGTAATGGACCTCCACAAACAACTCAAGCCGAGGCTTGTGTCATATGTTCTAATCCTGCCCATCCTACGCAATCTTGCCCATCTGGTGCAGCATTTCCAGAATTCCTCTCTGAACAAGTTCATGCTTTGAACACCTTTCAGAAACCTGGGAATGATCCTTACTCGAACACATACAACTCAGGGTGGGCTAGACATCCAAATTTCTCTTGGGCAAAGGGACCACAACAAGGAGGACCATCTGGAAATCCTCCTATGCAACCTCAGCAGTTTCCGCAATATCAACAACTGCCTGCACAATCAAGGAAACCATCTCTTGAGGATACTGTAACGACCTGTAAATTTCCGTACATTGGGTCGAGTACCACCTCGACCAGAAATCACGTAGGATTAAATCCTTTAGAAATTTAACAAAGTTAACTAAGTACTAAACTCGGTTAGCCATGAAATCCGTTGGGATCGCTTTAAATACGATCTGCAAGACCCAAAACTTGCAGAATTAGTGACTCTAGGTTACCCTAAAGTCTAGAGCCAAACTCATTACCCGTTTGCTCTCGGGAATGAAACGAAACTTCGTATTAGGTCTAGATCGCACATCGGGAGTCCGATTAACACGAAGCTAAGGAACTAGGACCGCCCCACTGGGCTTGACAATCATCTCAAAAATTAGCTTCGACCGATGTCCCACGGCCATTCTTTTCGATCCGGAGCGAGGGAGTGTGAAAAACACTATTCCCATCCTAATAAAAATATCAGGAATAGTGATCTGGCATCATTTGGTTGCGCGTCAGTATTAAGCAATCTGACCGTCAGAATCAGACCAAATTACACCCTCGGATTAAGAAAAATTTCAGGAACATTTACATGTACTTGGAATTTCTGATCGTGGCCCACTGACCGTTGAACTGAAAGTGGTCCGCCACGTGCGATCTGGGAATCCGATCGAGTTGAAAACGTAATCCCACGTAGATCCATAGATGGTGAGCTTAAGTCTGACGTTTGGCTCAAGGAGGGCCACCAGAACCTCCCTTTTGAGCTGGAAAAGTGGCGAAATGCCTATATATGCAGCCACCCTTGAACCTGAGTCTATTTTAGAGATGTTTTTGGCTATAAAAGGGGCTTTGAACAGCCCCTCTCACAGCCATACGAATTTGGGAGAAAAACCCTAGAGAGAGAGAAAGAAAAGAGAGAGAAAGGCTTGGAGTTTGTAGCCGATCTTCCTCCTGCTGCTTCCATTCATCACACGGCCTACACCGCTCCGTTCTAGGTGTTTTCCTGGCGGTATCCATCCCGTTTGAAGGTAAGAAACCCTAACCCTAGGTCTGATTTAAGGTAGGATCGTTGTAGGTTATGAAAAAGCTAATCGATTCCGCTCTTTAGGCTAGGAAACTCCCGTATACGGAAGCTCTACTACCCTTGCTGATTCGTTGGAATTCCAAGGGCCAAGGTGAGGACTTTAAGTGTATAAGTTACGTTTTTCAACGCTTTCAATGTCAGATAATGATAGATTCATGATCTGCGTGTAAATGCACATGTACAAAGTGCTTTCCGTTTCCTGTTTCGATTAACGTTGTAGAATATGGAATTTCACATACTCTAGATATACGTAGAAATACCGTATACATATTTTTTTTGGGAAAATGGTTGACATGTTTATTTAATGTATGATTATATAACATATGGATAAAATACTAGTTTGGCGAAAGGAATCGCCGAAATACATGTTCGTGTGTAAATGCCTAGTATGTTGAAATTGTGTATTCTAGAAATACCGCATATGTGTGGATTTTGGAAATGCAATTGTAATGATTATTTGCTGTATGATTATGAGATACATGGGTAAAATACTCACGCGGCGTAGGGACAGCCCTAACACATATTTTGTTAACATACGTCATGTATGTTGAAATAGTGTATTCTAAGTATTTGTGTAAATGCTCGTGTGTGTAAATGTTCATGTACTAGTGCCTTAGAGAGGTGCTGATATGGGATTCCCGACTCCCTTAGAGACATGTAGGTTTCCCTCCATGCGGTGGTTCGCTAGAACCACTCACTTGTAATGTGTACGTAATTGTATCCCTATGTGTATAGTGCTTTACTACATGCTTTAGAACATGCTTTACAACATGCTTTACTCCATGTTTTACTTCATGCTTCATAACATGCCTGCTAACATGCTTGTATTGCTTGTTTATCATGCTTTACTCCACATGCTATTGATGAGAACTGTTTGAGTTTGGGACTATGTCTATAGTCCAAACATTCGGTACCAGACTTGCGGTTGTGGCTGAGATTTATATCGCCACAAAGGATGTGTCTGGCGAACCCGAGTCGTACTTCGGTTGGCGATAGTGGTTGGCCACACGAAGTGCTTTTGCGCTCCATATCGCTCAACTTGTGGTACGCTCGAGCTAGTCAGGCTCGTCAAGTAAACCGAAGTGTATTTGTGTGTTCACCCTGTTTGGTCACTACTGCTTGAACCTAGGGTACCAAACTTACCAGTGGCGATCCCGTTAACCATGATACCTCGATCTGCTAAGACGCATGAGCCGGGCATGGTGGTATGGGACACCGTGGTCGAGCTGTCGGCCTACGCTGGGGCCATGTGCCTCCCCGTAGTGACCATTGTGCAACTAAACTCGTGAGCCGAATACGGTGGTATGGGACACTGTATTCGAGCTGTCGATACTTACGGCGAGAGCCGAGTACGGTGAGACCTGTGCTCATGCTGACGGGCGACGAGTCCTCCGTAGTATCATCGAGTGTACTCCAAGTGTCTGTGATTGGCGACGAGTCTTTCACAGCAACTAGAGTACGAGTTGAGCCGAGTACGGTGAGACCTGTACTCGAGCTGACGGCCAGCAATTGAGCCGCATACGGTGAGATCTGTATCCACGCTGACGGGTGACGAGCCCTTTGCGATGCCTTCACTACGCTTCTCAAACCATAATATCGTATGAGATTAACTAGGATTGACGACCCTAGAATGGATCATGTTTGGGAATGATACAAGGGAGGTACCTTAGTTTCCCAATCCTGCTGGTTGAAATGGACTAATAAAAACTTGGTAATCATGAGCATCATTGCACTGCATGTGCTTTGTAGATGTGGCGCACTGAGGGAGTAAGCATTCGCGAACGTAAGATGATGTCGCTTGAGGGTGGTTTGGCAAGGGCATACAACATCATGTCATATCATTTTTGCACTTAACAAGAGTAGTTAGAAATGTTTGATTTGTACTGCTTTATCATTACTGCTTGATTGATTTGATTACATGTTAACTTATGCTTTATTGTTCCACTGAGTTAGCTACTCACTCCCACGTTATGGGACGGTGTTTGCAACACCCACCAGACTCTATCGCAGGTGTAGATGACACCTTGGTTCAGGAGCCGGAGCCCGATTTTGATGAGGATCAGGAGTTCTCCTTTATGCAGTATTCTGACGGCTTTGCTTAGGCCGACTGCATCGTGGGATTTTCAGGGCCTCTCTTGAGGATTGTATTTTGATTTTTGACTTAGAAACAATACATGTATATTGGTACTCAGTTAGTACTCATACTCTGGAGTTCAGAAAATTTTGTTCCTTTACATACTTTGAATATAAAATTTCAGTCTTCCGCTTGCCTTTATACAATTGAACTGGAGTATGAATTACTGTTTTGGTATAATCTCATTCATGTTTATTGCGCTAACTCAGACAACATTTAACCAGCATTGTGTATGTTGCATAAGTGATGCGTTGGAACTCGAGAGTTGAGTTCATACTCGACCCCCGAATTTCAGGGCGTTACAGATACACTCCATCTTTTTATGCAGAGCTCTCTCCAATTCCAAAAAGACACCCAACAAACCTTACTAGCCAACCAGCAAAGCTTACATGCAAATGCGCAATCCATTGCTAAGTTGGAAGTACAATTGGGTCAACTAGCTACCGCATTGAATGAGAGAGAGAAGGGTAAGTTCCCTGGCTAACCTGTGGCTAATCCAAAGGGACAGTATGAGATTGACTCTAATTCCAATCAAGGGCAATATCATGAGCAAGCCAAATCAATCACTACCCTTAGGTCAGGCAAACAGATCGTCAACAGAATAGAGATGCCTAGGGATGAATCAAATTCTAAAACAGAAGATCAAGATGAAGTAGAGAGTCACACCAATGCATCCAAAGTCCAAAAGATCTCTGACTCTCCAAGAACCACGGATGTGCCACCTTACGTGCCCAAAGCACCCTTTCCTCAACGTCTGGCACCAATGAAGAAAAGAAACAACTTTGATGAAATCCTGGACGTGTTTAAAAAAGTGCAAGTCAACATCCCGTTGCTTGACGCTATCAAGCAAGTCCCTGCTTATGCTAAGTTTCTTAAAGATTTATGCACTCAAAAGCGTAAGCAGAATGTTCATAAGAAAGTCTTCCTTGCAGAGCAGCTCAGCTCCATGATTCAACATAACACCCCTCCTAAATTTAGGGATCCAGGAGCTCCCACCGTTTCTTGCGGCATAGGAGATCATAAAATCGGGAAGGCATTACTTGATTTAGGGGCGAGCGTCAATTTGTTACCATATTCGGTTTATGAGCAGCTAGGACTTGGTGAGTTGAAACCGACTAAAATAACATTACAACTAGCTGATAGATCTGTCAAAGTGCCCCGGGGTGTTATTGAAGACGTGTTAATCCAAGTTGATAAGTTTTATTTTCCAGTGGATTTCATAGTTATAGATACTCAGCCTGTCCAGAATCCTCATAGTCAGATCCCAGTCATTTTGGGTCGTCCATTTTTGGCCACATCTAATGCTATTATAAATTGCAGGAATGGAGTTATGAAGTTGTCATTTGGTAACATGAATATTAAACTCAATGTCTTTAATGCAGGAAACAATCCGCAGACTTGGACGACCCACAAGATGCCAGCATTTCACCAGGAGGCTGTTAGAAGAATACCCAGCAGGACGACTGTGAATACCGTCGATCATGACACAAAAAATCAAGATATAGGGGGCTCAAGGGACAAGAGACCAGAACGAAAGGAAAGATAGAACCAGCCGAAAAATAGATACAACGGAAAAAGGCTCAAGATGCTTAATTCTCATGAAGGGTTCGATTTTGATAAAGAAGATGTTGTTCCTATGATGAAGCAATTACTAAAAGCCGGCACCCTAAAATTACCAGAGCCTAAGCGCCCAGAAGACATGACAAAGACCAAGGAAAGAGATTTCTGCCGTTATCATCGTTTTAGTAGGACACCCGACAGAAAATTGCTACACGTTGAAATGTATCATACGACGAATGATAAATAATGGTGAGATAATAACGGTGAAGACAAAGGAAAGAATACGAGGCAGATGGTAAACATGTTTTTAGTCCAGAAAAAGGCCAGAGAAGTAAAAGAGAAAGAGGGTCAAATGTCGACAAAGAATGCAACAATGATTATGTTGCGATCAGGAAAGAGGGTAACGAGCCCAGTGAAACAGAAAGCAGGAATCATAAGGAAAGAAGTTATTGAAAAACAAAACAGCGATGATAGAAATGAAAACAGGAGTGAAACGGCAAAAGTGGTCTATAATGTAGTTAGCCATTTGAAAGGCATACCGGCGCGTTTAAGCATCTATGACGCACTCAAGTTATCAAAAGAGTTTCGGCAAAGTTTGATCTAAGCATTGTCCGATCACAGCCTTAGAGAAATTCTGCTGACAGAAATGAAATAAGAAAGACACAACAAACAGGCAGATTGTCTACCAGTCATCTCATTTTCCGATGATGATTTGATTGGTGAGACGGAACATAACAGGCCACTAATGATAGAGGGTCACATCTGTGGGGAGCAGGTAAAGTGGATTATGATAGAAAATGGGTCTGCAGTAAACCTTTTAACACTCTCGATGGTGAGCAAATTGGGTTATCGCCGTTCTGATCTGCGCCCTAGTAGAATGATGATACAGGGCTTCAATCAAGATGGACAACACGCGCTTGGTAAGATACCAGTGAGGTTGGAGGTAGGAGAATTAACTACTAATGATACAGGGCTTCAATCAAGATGGACAACGCGCGCTTGGTAAGATACCAGTGACGTTAGAGGTAGGAGAATTAACTACTAATGTCGTATGTCATGTCATAAACGTCGTGACAACATACAATCTTCTCCTGGGAAGGCTGTGGATTCATCGGTACAACATCATACCCTCTACTTTGCACCAATGCTTCAAATACTGTAAGAACAGAATACAGTGTAAGGTGATGGCCGACGCAAGACTATATACAGAAGCCGAGTCTTTCTTCGCGGACCCCAGTTATTATAAAGGGTTCTCTAAAGAGGCGAGAAACAATGATAAAAATAAAGTCTTAAAGGACATCCGGGTAGACAATGTTGAAGAAGAAAGGGCAGAATCTTCTAGGACTGCGAGAGAAAGGAAGAAGTTCTATTTTGTGCCCAAGCGTCTGAGACAACCGGGGCAGCCGCCGTTAACCTTGTTATCAACGGAACAGTTGAAAATTCTACAGTCTAATTATACGATGCCGCTACCCAACGTTGAAAGGTGTAAGCCATTTTTAGCCGCTCCAGTAAGATTTCAAGTCAAAGCTAGTACCAAATACCTCGAGCCGATAGAATTCCATGCTGCAATAGAAGCAAAGACCAAAGTCCCGAATGATGTATACCACGGAAGGCTGACACCACAGAATCTGGAAAAATACAGTTCAGTGAGCAAGAAGATCATGAGGAATATGGGTTTTGATTGTAATAAACCCACAGGGCTGAACCACGGAAAGGGAATTCAAATCCCTCTTGGAGTTGACCAGGAAAAGCGGAAGAAATTCCAAGGATTCGGAGCAGAGTCATCAGTAAATATGGTTACGGCCACACAAATGCTAAAACAGGACCCTAAAACGGTCGAGTACCCTGAGATAGCTCTGAGATAAATAGAAGACGGGGGGCAACCGACAATAGACGGCCTGCGAGAAATAAACTTGGGAACAGACGAAGAGTCAAGGAATACGTTTATCAGCATCAGTCTTTTTGAGCAGGAATATGAGAAATATGATCAACTTCTCAGAGAAAACAAAGACGTCTTCGCCTGGACATATGAAGAGATGCCGGGTTTGGAACCCTCCGTAGCAATGCATCGATTAAATATCTCCAAAGAAAAGAAGCCGATAAAGCAAGCGCAAAGGCGATTTCACCCAGACCTAATGCCATTAATAGAAGAAGAGGTCAACAAACTGATAAAGGTTGGGTTCATCAGGGAATTCAAGTATCCTAGGTGGATATCGAATATTGTTCCCATGAAAAAGAAAAACGGACAGGTCAGAGTGTGCATTGACTTCAGGGATCTGAACGAGGCTTGTCCAAAAGATGACTTTCCTCTCCCGATAACGGAATTGTTAATCGATAGTACGACTCAGTATGCTATCATATCCTTCATGGACGGCTACGCAGGGTATAATCAAATTAGAATGGCGCCCGAAGATGAAGAAGCAACAACATTCAGAACACCGCTGGGGATTTATTGTTACAAAGTTATGCCATTTGGTCTTAAAAATGCCGGGGCAACATATCAAAGGGCGATGAAAAATATCTTTTAAGATATGATGCATAAACATGTTGAATGATATGTTGATGACTTGGTGGTCAGGTCAAGAGATCATCAGGAGCACCGTGAACATTTGGCAGCAGTGTTCCGTTGACTCAGAAAGAAGCAGTTAAAGATGAATCCAGCTAAGTGTGCGTTTGGGGTATTTTCGAACAAATTTCTCGGCTTCGTCGTATGGCATAGGGGTATCGAGATCGATCCAGAAAAGGTTAAAGCTATTCAAAATATGCCGCCACCATCAACGCAGAAAGTGTTGAAAAGTTTACAGGGAAAACTAGCGTACATTCGCTGTTTCATTTCAAATCTCGCAGGAAGGTATCAGCCATTCTCTCGGCTAATGAAGAAAGATACATAATTTATATGGGATCAAGCCTGTCAGAATGCATTTGATTCAATCAAGGAATTGTTGAAGTAGCCGCCAGTGCTAACAGCTCCAGTGAGAGGTAAGCCGCTTATCTTGTATATATCTGCAGCTGAGAATTCTTTGGGAGCTTTGTTGGCACAGGTAAATGAAGTCAGGAAAGAGACTGCTCTTTATTATCTGAGCCGAACATTGATGGGGGCAGAATGCAATTATTCTCCGATTGAGAAAGAATGTTTAGCGCTGATATTTGCAGTACAAAAGCTGAGAGATTATTGTCTCTCCCATGACATAACTTTGATCTCGAGAGCAGATCCGATAAAGTTTTTGATGACTAGGCCGATGTTGTTGGGAAGATTAGCCAAATGGATGTTATTATTATCAGAATATACTATTTCGTATAAGTCGGCAAAAGCAGTATAAAGGCAAGCCGTGGCAGATTTCCTTGCAGCGCATCCTATGGCAGAAAGCGAAAAGATTGATGATGACTTTCCGGACGAACAAGTTATGTTGACCGAATCCCAGAGTTTATGGCAAATGTATTTTGACGGTGCTGCTCGAACGTCAGGAGCGGGGGCAGGAGTGATATTTATTACTCCTCAAGGCGACTTATTGCCATACTCCTTCACATTAGGCGTCGCGTGCACAAATAATGAGGCCGAGTACAGAGCTCTCATTATTGGAATGGAAATAGCTCAACAAATGGGGATAAAAAATGTTAGATATCTTCGGAGATTCTAAATTGATTATAAATCAATTGACAATAGAATTCGAAGTGAGGACGCAGGAACTCTTGCCCTATTGCCGGAAAGTGCAACAGTTGCTTGAACAGTTCTTTCACGTGGAAATTAAACACATACCACAGTCCGAAAATGCAAAAGCAGATGCTTTGGCTAGCCTGGCAGCAGCTTTATCCTGCACAAATCGAAGCCCTCTCCAAGTAACTATAGAGGAAAGAAGATTCCTGCCATCTTCAGAGGTCATTGGAGAAACCATTGAAACGCTTACTATATCATGTATGGAAGTAATGACAGATGATTGGCGGCAACCTTTTGTTGATTATCTCAAATATAACATCCTGCCGGAAGATAATGCACAAAGACAGCAGAGTAAGCAGTGATCGGGCAAATTCGTCATATGTAGTGAAGTATTGTATAAAAAGTCTTACAATGGAATGTTGCTATGGTGCCTAGACAAACAAGAAGCAAGCCAAATATTACGGGAAGCACACTCGGGTGAATGTGGGGCGCATCAATGTAAGTGCTATAGTTTATATCCCTGTCTGTTGTCAAATTTGTGGTGCCAAAATCACTGTTATATAACTTGCATAAGTGAAGCTCTCTCAAAGATCAACATTCATGAACAAGCAAAGCTCACAACAAGCAAAGCTCACAAGTACAAAGATCAACGTTGACTGCAAGAACTGCTCACAAGACATGACTCAAGAATGCAAGACTTCAAGAAGAGTACAAGGCAGTTCGTAAAGAACTCAAGACACTTTCAAGGTTGAGCTACATCAAGATTTCAAGATTAAACTACATCGATTTCAAGATTGAACTACATCAAGACTTCAAAGCTTAAACTTCAAGGTCACTTGTTCCTAATGTTTCAATGTTCTTACTTCATGTTTGAGGTTTGACTGACCTTAGGTTGACCTTAGGATTAGGTCACTTTGGATACATGAGTCGGATGTTTATTTTACATGAATTTGGTCTGTTCTTCGACTAGTCCTAGGCCTTCTTCGACTAGTCTTAGCTTTGCTTCGACCAGTCTAAGAAATTCCTCGATTAGTCGTGAGTTTGTTACAAAATTTGGATATTTTCTGTTAGGTTTCGACTAGTCCAGGAATCTGTTCGACCAGTCGAAGGAACAGTGTCGACTACATCTTCGACCAGTCGAAGGTGACCTACGACCAGTCAAAGGAGACCTTCGACCAGTCGTAAACGGTCAAAGCTTATCGCGCTGATTTTTCAAATATTGTTAATTCTTCGACTAGTCGAAGAGCTCCCTAGACCAGTCGAAGACGCGATCTGCTCACCTATAAATAGAGCACGAATCTCAGAAGAATTCATCGAATTAATTAATCCATTTAAGCCAATCTTCGTCAAACTTCTGAGAGATAATTCTGTGCTCCATCTAAGCTAAGTGTGCTTATTTAATATTCTCTTTCTTTAGCTTTATTTAATTGATTTTGTTTCTGCTATTCCAATCTAATTTGATAAGAGGAATTGTTATTCCCTTTCTTTGGAATCAAAATCAATTAAGGCAAGCCCTATTTGGTTTAATTTAAAATCTATTAGAACTAGAACCATTGTAATTGAGTACTGGACATTGAACTTGGACATTCAATCATTTACTCTGACTTGGTTCTACCAGGCTGCCTACAACGAAGGAGATAATCAGGTATTTTACATTTAATTGTAAATTCCTTTCTGTTTTGGTTTCTTTCAAGATTTGCCAGAAAAATCTTGTTGTATTGGTTATCTGAGGAGAGCCAGGAAAACTCAGAAGTGGGGTTTTTTTAATTGTGTAAGCCCACAGACAAAGACACAATTGTAAAGGTTTTGGGTGAACCTGTGAAAACCTATTTTGTTAGTGAACGCTAATATCCCCTGTGTGAGGATATTAGGAGTGGAGTAGCATTCTGTGTGGCTGTTGTTTAACAGTTGGTGAACACACAGGCAAACCACTATAATCCCTTGTGTTGTGGTTGAATGATTTATACTTCTAATCTTTAATTATTCATTTGTGGGATGTATGTATGGTGGTGAATGTTGTAATCATTTAATTCAAGCATTGTGGGAATTTTGTAATAGTTTAAAATTTATTTTCTGCTATTCCTTTATCAGCTTGATATTCAATTTCCTTTAAAGTTGTTCTAGCAAGGTTGCCCTGCCATTTTTATGGTGTACGGCTGTCCCTAGAACAATTCATTTGTGATTACAATTTATTTCAGTTCAGTTTTTGTTTATTTCTGTATTCTCTTTGGTTTGAGATTTGATACAAAGATCTTTCTAGAAATAAGGTTGTCCTACCATAAACTCTGGTTTTTGGTGTAAGGTTGTCTTTAGAACAACATTTGTATCAACTTCTCAAGATCTGAATTTTGTGGTTGTTTTACTTTCCTGCATTATGATTTATTTTGGCTATCATATTCTTTTTAATTCCGCTGTTATAAGTTTTATTTGACATTGTCCTATTCACCCCCTCTCTAGGACATATAGCTAGGCCTTTTCAAGTGGTATCAAAGCCTAATAGCTCTTTTTAATTATTGGATTTAATTCCTGAGCTAACGATTTAAGCTATTTAAGATGTCAAATTTTGATAGCCTTTCAGTCACTAGGCCTCCACCCTTTGATGGCTCCAACTATGCCTATTGGAAAGCCAGAATGAGGATCTTCCTCAAATCAATAGATGAGAGTGTGTGGCAAGCCACAGTGACTGAATGGAAACCTCCTATCATGGAAGTTACTGGGGTTGACGGTTCAAAATCTATGAAAGTCACACCATATTACCAATGGACCACACTTCAGAAAAGTGAGAGTAGTGCAAATGCTAAAGCACTAAATGCAATCACTTGCGCACTATCACCGGATGAGTTCAAAAGAATCATTTCCTGTGATACTGCAAAGCAAGCTTGGGATATATTAGAAATGACACACGAGGGTACTACAATTGTCAAAAAATCTAAAGTCCAACTCCTCACAACCAGATTTGAAGAAATTCATATGGAGGAAAATGAAATGTTTATGGACTTTTACACTAGATTGAATGACATTGTAAACTCAATGTGGGGTCTTGGCGATAAAATCCCAGAAAGTAAAGTGTGTGCAAAGATATTACGCTCACTTCCTGAACGGTTCAATTCTAAAGTAACCGCGATCCAGGAACTTCGTGATACGGATAATATGAGGGTAGAAGAACTAGTTGGTTCTCTACAAACCTACGAGTTAAACTTTAAAGCTCCTAAAGGTAAATCTATCGCACTAAAATCTTCTAAATGTAATTCAGAAGAAAATTCTGATTCAGAAGATGATATGGCTCTTTTAGCTAAGAAATTTTACAAGATTTTCAAAAGCAAGAAAAGGGTTGATTTTCAAAAATCGAATGATAAAAAGAAGTTTAGACCCAAATCTCGAAAATCTTTGAAAGATAGTCAATGTTACAACTGTCAAGAATATGGGCACTTAGCAAATAGATGTCCTAAAAAGGACAAACCCAAGAAGAAGGGTATGTTGGCTACATGGGATGAATCATCTGATTCTGAAGCTTCTTCTGAATCAGAAGATTCTGAAACTGAGTCGGGCAATGAAGTTAAAGCTCTTATGACTCTAGCCAAATTCACATTTTCAGATAATGACTCAACAAGTGAAGAAAATCTGAGTAGTGAATGTGAAAATGAAGATGATCTTCAAGACGCTTACAATGCCCTATATAAGGAAAGTTGTAAAATTGCTGTCAAACTTAAACTTCAAAAAGAAAAGTTTTCTAAACTCAAATAATGTTTTCAATCACTTGTCTTAGAAAAATCACAAATTTCAGATTGTTTTGAAAAATCAAAATTTGATTTGGAATTCAAAAACTCCTTAATTATTGATTTGAAATCTGAAATTGAGAAACTCAAACTGAAGTATCTTCTCTTCTGAGTCTAAAGGACACATGGAAATATGCCTAAGGTGATCCAAAGTTAGAAAAACTTTTATCCGGATCAAGAAAATGTGGCGATCTATCCGGGTTGGGCTATGATAAAAATTTATCTCCTAAACAAAAGTATACTCCTCCTATGTTTGTTAAAGGAGAGTCCTCAAACTCAAAAGGGAAAGTACTTATCAAGGTTTTTCCAGAAATTCAAAAACCTAGAAGCAGCCATGTCAACTTTAATCAGAAACGAAATCCACTAGCTGAAAAGATAGTTGATTTACTCAAGGAGCTCTTAAAATCTAACTCTATAGGTCATTCTTACAACTATAAACAAAAGAAGACCAACTATGTTCCTAAACCCAAAACAGTTATGAAATGGGTTCCTAAAGTTGCCTGCTTGGTTGCTCACACTGCTTTCAAAGCAACAAGTCATTCAAAGTGGTACCTAGACAGTGGATGCTCCAGGCATATGACAGGTGACAAAGCTTTATTCACGGATCTGAAAGATATGACTGATGGTTCAGTCACATTTGGTGATGGTAGCAACTGCAAGATTATAGGCCAAGGTACGGTTCAACTTTTTAATCTTCCTGTGTTTAAAAACGTTTTATATGTTGAAGGCTTAAAACATAACTTGCTTAGTATATCTCAAATATGTGATAATAACCATAGTGTTCGGTTTTCTAATCAAAGCTGTGAGATACTAAACAATAAGGGTTCTGTAATATTAACTGGACGTAGAACGTCTGAAAATTGCTATATTATTAGCGAATCCAGCTCATCTAATCAAACATGTTACATGGTCCATACAGACGAGACTGATTTATGGCACAAACGTCTTGGACATGTACATTATCGAAATTTATATAGATTGAGCAAACGAGAACTTATAAGAGGTTTACCCAAACTTCAGAAATTAGATAAAATATGTGGTGAGTGCCAGATAGGCAAACAAACAAGGAACTCACACAAAAAGGTGAATTCAAATACCACATCAAGACCACTCGAACTCCTCCACATGGATCTAATAGGACCTACCAGAACGGAAAGTCGTGGTGGGAAAAAGTATATCCTGGTAATAGTTGATGACTTTACCAGATTTACATGGGTAGTCTTCTTAAGGGATAAATCTGAAACCCTTGAAGAAGTAAGAAAAGTTCTCAAAAGGATTCAAACTGAAAAATGTTCTCAAATCAGTAAGATTCGTAGTGATCATGGATCTGAATTTGAGAATAGCAGTTTTGAGAAGTTCTGTACCGACCAAGGAATATTACATGAATTCTCAGCTCCCAAACTCCACAACAAAATGGAATTGTGGAAAGAAAGAATAGGGTGCTTCAAGAAATGGCTAATGTCATGTTGAATAGCATGAAGCTCTCTAAAAATCTTTGGGCTGAAGCAGTCAACACAGCTTGCTATATTATTAACCGAGTCTACACTAGCAAAGATAATAATAAAACGGCTTACGAATTGTGGTTCAATAAAAGCCTACTGTCAAATACTTTCGAGTTTTTGGCAGCAAGTGCTATATTTTACGAGATCGTGAAAATTTGGGAAAATTCGATACGAAGAGTGATGAAGGGATTTTTCTAGGATATTCCTTAAACAGTCGAGCTTATAGGGTTCTGAACAAAAGAACTGGTGTGATTCAAGAGTCCATCAATGTTGTCATTGATGATCACTTAAACACGCCAATCCCTAATTCAGATAATGATGAAGTTCTAATCATTGATAAACCCGATACTTCATCGAATCAGACTGATTCTGAGTTGAGGACTGTTAAAGATCATCCAACCACACAAATTCTTGGAAACCCTCTCACCGGTGTTCGCACCCGTAGACAACTTGAGGATATATGTAATTATGTATGTTTTACATCCCAAATAGAACCATCTAACGTAAAAGAAGCTCTTGCTGATGAGAACTGGATTGTTGCGATGCAAGAAGAACTCAACCAATTCGTAAGAAATGATGTTTGGTATCTCGTACCAAGACCTAAAGATAAACACATCATTGGAACAAAATGGATTTTCAAAAATAAGTCTGACGAGTGTGGAAATATAATTAGAAACAAGGCTAGACTAGTGGTACAAGGTTATACTCAAATTGAAGGAATTGATTTTGATGAAACTTTTGCACCAGTAGCACGTCTTGAATCTATCAGACTATTTATATCCATTGCATGTTTTAGAAAGATAAAGATCTATCAAATGGATGTGAAAAGTGCTTTTCTAAATGGCGATTTACATGAAGAAGTCTATGTTGAACAGCCAATGGGTTTTGAAGATCCCAAAAATACTGATCATGTGTATCGGCTTAAAAAGGCACTTTATGGATTAAAACAAGCACCTAGGGCATGGTATGAGAAACTAACAAAATTTCTTTTAAGTCATAATTTTCAAATGGGATCTGTTGATAAAACTCTGTTTGTTAAAAAACATAATGATCATATCTTAATGGTACAGATTTATGTTGATGATATCATTTATGGATCAACTTGTACTGACTTGACTACTGAGTTTGCAGATTTGATGAAATCACAGTTCGAAATGAGCATGGTTGGGGAATTGACTTATTTCCTTGGATTGCAAGTAAAGCAACAACCTGAAGGAATATTCATTTCTCAATCTAAGTATGCTTTGAATCTAATCAAGAGATTTGGATTTGAGAATGGCAAGAATTTCGATACTCCTATGAGTACTACCCTGAAACTCTCAAAAGACTCTAATGGTAAAAATGTTGACTCAAAACTTTATCGGAGTATGATTGGTAGTTTGTTATATTTAACTGCTAGTAGACCTGATATTTCTCTAAGTGTTGGTATTTGCGCAAGATATCAATCTGATCCAAAAGAATCTCACTTGATTGCTGTCAAGCGGATTATTAGATATGTCGCAAGTACTGTAAATCTCGGTCTCTGGTATCCTCATGAGACTAGTGTCCAATTAGCTGGATACTCGGATGCTGACTGGGCTGGTAATCTAGATGATAGAAAATCAACCAGTGGTGGTTGCTTTTACATTGGAAATTGTCTAGTTTCCTGGTTTAGTAAGAAACAAAATTCTATATCACTTTCAACAGCTGAAGCTGAGTATATCGCAGCTGGTAATGCATGTACACAGCTTGTTTGGATGCAACGAATGCTAAGTGATTATGGAATTAAACAGGATTCTATGTTATTACATTGTGATAATTCCAGTGCGATAAATATTTCAAAAAATCCTATTCAGCATTCTCGTACTAAGCACATTGACATTAGATTTCATTATATTCGGGAATTAGTAGAAGAAAAAGTTATATCTCTGGAATATATTCCTACCGAAGATCAACGAGCTGACATTTTCACAAAACCTCTCGATAAAAGCAGGTTCAAAAAGATGAAATTTGATCTTGGCATGTGCATTTTGAAATGATTATTTATGCCTACTTGTATCATAGTGTATATATTTGCTAGGTTGAATTCCAATTTTTGAATAATTTGCAAGAAATATGAATTTTTGGACATTCTTCGACCAGTCGTGAGTATACTCGACCAGTCGAACTTCGACCGGTCGTAGATATCCACGACCAGTCGTAGATCTCGGGAATCACTTAAAATTTGGGGATTTTGCTTTCTTCCTCATTCCGTTTTTTCTCTCTAAGGAGCCGAGCTTCGACTTGTCGAACCCATTGTTCATGTTCTTCAAGGTTAGTGTTCCAATTACGTTTTTCTTGCAGATTTGTGTCTAGATTGTTTACTTTTCTAGCTTGAAGCTTTCTATTTTGGATTTCATTGAGATTTGGGGTTTGGATTTGAAAAATCTGTTTTGAGTAAACCCACTTCTCAATCCTTTGCAACTTCTTATTTCCTTGATATCTTTGTTGCAAATGGCTTCTAGAGGTAGAAAAACTACTTCCCGTGGTCCTTCTTCTTCCTCCAGATCGACCATTATCTCTAAGCGTCATCTTCTTGTTCCCAATGACGATCCATCTTATGTTAGGGACATTAGATTACGTAATGTTATTGTTGAACATCCTGTTGATGTTAATCATATTGCACCTTTTGACATCCTTCCTATGCTTGAAGCTGTAGGTTGGGTTAACTTATTACATTGGGGTGGGCCAGCATACCGGTCCATTGCCCAATCCATGTTTGCATGTATTAGTGCTTTCTCACAGGATAATTTAACTTTTAAAATATCTACTAGAGAAGGGCCTTTTGACATTGATCGTCATTTAATTTCAGCCCTTATGGACATTCCTGTGAATGATGAGGGTATTCCTATCCATAACCTAACTGATAAACCCTCAATTTCTGAAAAACGCATGCTCACTAGAGATTTGTGCAACATGGATGTTCAATGGACACAAAAGGGAATGCGCTTCCCGCAAGGTATTTGTTACCCAAATACAGAATTCTCCACAAAATCTTTGTGTCTAATCTGTATCCTCGTTCGGGTAATAAAACTGACTTGACCTCGTTTATGGTTCGTGTTATCCATGCTATTGCCAGTGGTACTCAGATTTGTTTACCATCCTTAATCTGTCATTTCATTCTTCAGTTTAGACTCCATCCTGGTCATAGTGACATTCTTTTGCCTATTTAATGACTGTATTGGCTACACATATGTTAGTCGATATGCCGGTTGATGAGGCACCTATCCATCATCTGATTTTCAACAATACTAATATCAATAAGATGAAGCTGGAATTACTTCCTGAACAAGGTGGTGGTGGTGGTGGTCATGAAGAAGCTGGTGATGACATTAATATGGATGACATTTTTGAGGAACTGGATTCTGATTCAACAAATGATCCAGATTTTGAACCATCTGATGTTGATGCTCGTCTGAGTGCATTAGAGGATAAAGTTGAGAATATAAATGTAAAGATGGAAAACATGTCTGTTGCTCATGATTTACAATTCAAGTACATGCGCAAATATCTTAGGCGATTGAACAAAGGCATGCACCAACTTGATCCCTCTATTCTTGCTCCGTCATCTGGTTCTGGTTCTGATTAGTTTATATGGGATTTCTGGTCTGTAATAACTTTATAACTTAGCACTAGATTGACTGATTTTGAGTTGGATACTATCTTTGTTTTATGCTGGATATTTGTTCTATGTGAAACTATGCTGAGTATCTCTATCTCTGATTCTTGTATTCATCTCATAACTCCTCATGTTTACACTCATATATCCATTTATTTAGTTCTCCTTTATTGTTGTTTCCTTTGTCATATTATGACAAAAAGGGAGAGAATGGTTTGTTCTTAACGATGTGATTGTGAGAGGAGTAGCATTGGTTATGTTACTCAGGGGGAGTATGTTTGAACTAGAATGGTTTGTTCTTAACGATGTGATTGTGAGAGGAGTAGCATTGGTTATGTTACTCAGGGGGAGTATGTTTGAACTAGTTGAATGAACTGGTTGAATGTTGATTGTAATTGTTTTACTTTATGTTTATCTTGGTTATGTGTTTTGTCACTAATTTGACAAAGGGGGAGATTGTAAGTGCTATAGTTTATATCCCTGTCTGTTGTCAAATTTGTGATGCCAAAATCACTGTTATATAACTTGCATAAGTGAAGCTCTCTCAAAAATCAACATTCATGAACAAGCAAAGCTCACAACAAGCAAAGCTCACAAGTACAAAGATCAACCTTGACTGCAAGAACTGCTTACAAGACATGACTCAAGAATGCAAGACTTCAAGAAGAGTACAAGGCAGTTCGTAAAGAACTCAAGACACTTTCAAGGTTGAGCTACATCAAGATTTCAAGATTGAACACATCAAGATTTCAAGATTGAACTACATCAAGACTTCAAAGCTTAAACTTCAAGGTCACTTGTTCCTAATGTTTCAATGTCCTTACTTCATGTTTGAGGTTTGACTGACCTTAGGTTGACCTTAGGAGTAGGTCACTTTGGATACATAAGTCGGATGTTTATTTTACATGAGTTTGGTCTGTTCTTCGACTAGTCCTAGGCCTTCTTCGACTAGTCTTAGCTTTGCTTCGACCAGTCTAAGAAATTCCTCGATCAGTCGTGAGTTTGTTACAAAATTCAGATATTTTCTGTTAGGCTTCGACTAGTCCAGGAATCTGTTCGACCAGTCGAAGGAACAGTGTCGACTGCATCTTCGACCAGTCGAAAGTCTTCGACTCAAAGTCTAGCAATGAAATTCAGGTTCTTCAACCAGTTGAAGGAGACCTTCGACTAGTCAAAGGTTACCTACGACCAGTCGAAGGAGACCTTCGACCAGTTGTAAAACGGTCAAAGCTTATCGCACCTGATTTTTCAAATATCTGTTAATTCTTCGACTAGTCGAAGAGCTCCCTAGACCAGTCGAAGACGCGATCTGCTCACCTATAAATAGAGCACGAATCTCAGAAGAATTCATCGAATTAATTAATCCATTCAAGCCAATCTTCGTCAAACTTCTGAGAGATAATTCTGTGCTCCATCTAAGCTAAGTGTGCTTATTTAATATTCTCTTTCTTTAGCTTTATTTAATTGATTTTGTTTCTGCTATTCCAATCTAATTTGATAAGAGGAATTGTTATTCCCTTTCTTTGGAATCAAAATCAATTAAGGCAAGCCCTATTTGGTTTAATTTAAAATCTATTAGAACTAGAACCATTGTAATTGAGTACCGGACATTGAACTTGGACATTTAATCATTTACTCTTACTTGGTTCTACTGGGCTGCCACAACGAAGGAGATAATCAGGTATTTTACATTTAATTGTAAATTCCTTTCTGTTTTGGTTTCTTTCAAGATTTGCCAGAAAAATCTTGTTGTATTGGTTATCTGAGGAGAGCCAGGAAACTCAGAAGTGGGGTTCTTTTAATTGTATAAGCCCACAGACAAAGACACAATTGTAAAGGTTTTGGGTGAACCTGTGAAAACCTATTTTGTTAGTGAACGCTAATATCCCCTGTGTGAGGATATTAGAAGTGGAGTAGCATTCTGTGTGGCTTTTATTTAACAGTTGGTGAACGCACAGGCAAACCACTATAATCCCTTGTGTTGTGGTTGAATGATTTATACTTCTAATCTTTAATTATTCATTTGTGGGATGTATGTATGGTGGTGAATGTTGTAATCATTTAATTCAAGCATTGTGGGAATTTTGTAATAGTTTAAAATTTATTTTCTGCTATTCCTTTATCAGCTTGATATTCAATTTCCTTTAAAGTTGTTCCAGCAAGGTTGCCCTGCCATTTTTATGGTGTATGGCTGTCCCTAGAACAATACATTTGTGATTACAATTTATTTCAGTTCAGTTTGTGTTTATTTCTATATTCCTCTTTGGTTTGAGATTTGATACAAAGATCTTTCTAGAAATAAGGTTGTCCTACCATAAACTCTAGTTTTTGGTGTAAGGTTGTCCTTAGATGTAAGACCCGCATCTTAAACCGTACCGTTCCGTAGGTTTTCGCGGTCTTTCCGGTCGAATTTCGGCAACCTTCGACCCTTAACCGGCGTTGCGCGCGACCCTGACTCACGCTGTCAACCCGAGTCGACTCGACCCGAGACTTGTACCATTGCGACCGCACCGTCGCCGCAGTTCCGATGCCGCGACTCGCGCGCCGAGGCGATACTCTGGCTAGGAGATGTAGGCTAGCGTTCGGTGCAAGGAAAACGCCGCGCGTTACGAAACCCAAGAGAATCTCTACGATGTGTCACATCAATCCATCAATCCATCAATCCATCACCCATCAATCTCAAGGGTCAAGTACACATCACTCACACTCTTCCCCAAGTAACCCCAAAGTCAAAAAGTTCTTACACCACCATACCTTTCTTACACCAAAGCCACAAAAGTCAAGAAAAGTGGCTCTTACACCCCATCACACCACATCCATCACACCACATCCATCACTCCTCTCCCTTTACAACACTCTCTCTCTTCATTTGCAAATTCATCCCCAAGAGAGAAAAAAAACCCCATACGTATGAGCTCTCCCCATTCCCTTTCAAGCCACAAATGTGTCCCACCTTTCCATCCCAAGATCTCCCATCCTAGCCATCCATTCCTCATCTCCTCCATTGGAATCGAAGCTAAGGAGCTAAGGAACCCATAGGAGCAAGAAGATCAAGTGGTGGGTGTTTTTCTTTATTTTGTTATGTGGATTTGATCATTTGAGGGCCCACAAGTGGTAGGACCCATCCCGATGTATGCCTTGTATCAATGAGGGACCCATAGTGGCGGGGTCCCTCCCATCTCCACCGTTCTCTCTCTCTCTTTTTTTCTCTCTCTCCTTTCCTTGTGTATGGTGATGAAGATGATGAGGTGCGTGGCCCACCTGATGTGTATGTGTGTGGCCCACCAGGATATGTTATATCCATGCTGTCTACACCTAGGGCCCATCTTGATGACGTCCAGCGGACAGGCCACTGCCTGTCCGCCTAAACAGATATGGATGAAGGGAAAATATGAACATCAGCTTTTGGAAGCTGTGATGGGCCACACGTGTGGACCCACCTCTGGCATATGTGTTTCATCTAGGCCATTCACACCGTCCACGTAGGGACGGTGGGGCCCTGATCTGGTGGCCGTTCACGAGGGACGTGACCCCACAATGATGTATACATTGAATATCCACCGTCCAGATGCTTGGGACGGGGGGGATTAACGTGATGTACGTGGCATCCACAAGTGGGATGCACCTTGATGGAGGTGCTGTATCTACATCATCTACACGTGTGGACCTCACACCATTAATAACTGATGCGTTGACGTCAGAAATCCTGAGGCCACCATGTTGTATCTGTTTCACCTGCACCGTTCAGCAAAGGACGGTGCTGGATGCGCCCACCCACACGTGTGGTCCCACCATGTATGTATGTTATCCATACCGTCCAGCCAGAATGGATGTGGGACCCACCTGGATGACTGTATCTACACCATCCGTCCAGAACGTCCAAATGATCTGGACGCTGGCTTATGTGAGAGGTGGCATGTATATAATATAATATTATATTATATACATGTGAGAGGTGGTATGTATATAATATAATATTTTATTATATATATGTGAGATGTGGTATATATATATTTATATCTCTGTACGTGTGGGCCCCATGTGGGACCCACCTTGATGTAAGAGCTTTATATGCACCGTCCGTATTTGCACGGTGGTAAGTGCAGCCACCGTGATGTATTCTTTTTATATACATCCAGGCCGTCCATCTGCTTTGGACATGGGAACCGCCCTGGTGGATGTGCCTTGCATCCACATCGTCGGTATTTAGACGGTGGTGTAGCCCATCATGACTTATGTATTTTATCCCTGTCCATCCGCCTGGACGTGCTGGATGCACCCACCTTGATGTATGTATCGTGTCTCCACACCGGTCATTATGGACAGTGCAGTGGGGACTACCATGATTTTTGGGTATATCCCCACCGTCTGTCCATTTTGATGGACGTATGGCCCACCTTGACGCATGTATTTTAGCCACGCCGTCCATTTGTTTCATCTGCGCCGTACCCAGCCTCGTGGGACACCATGATACATGTGTTGTGCATCCATGATGTTCATTGGTGGGCCCATTTGGAAGTGCAGGTCCACCTGTTGGCCGTGTAGGGCCCACCCAATATGATATAATTGGGCCCATGAGATGCGGCCCACTTGACATAATGAGGGCCCATTTGATATATATTTTAGGGCCACGTACAGGGCAGTCTGTTGTGTATTTTAAGCCCACGTGATACGACCCATTGTGAGGTACTTTTGGCCCATTCGGTAAGGCCCATGAGACTAGGCC
The DNA here is from genome assembly GCA_021015155.1 of Magnolia officinalis. Classification (NCBI taxonomy): domain Eukaryota; kingdom Viridiplantae; phylum Streptophyta; class Magnoliopsida; order Magnoliales; family Magnoliaceae; genus Magnolia; species Magnolia officinalis. The sequence continues at coordinate 25,403,590 of JAJHSJ010000018.1, read as the reverse complement.
CATTCGATGCATTCTAAGGCCCATTGGTGCGGCCCATTAATGTGGCCCACTTGACGAACGTAAGGCCCATGTGACACGGCCCATTTGATGTATTTAATGCCCAATGGGATGTACCTAAGATCCATTGCAATGCGTGACCCCAACCTGGTTCATGTAATGGTATTCACTACGGGCTACGCCTTGGGAGCAATGTTGGTTTGACGTCCATATTGCAAGTATAATGTTGGTTAAATGTCCGCATTACGACTCTCCCTAGGGCCCATTGATAGGCCGTACTTGTTACGTGTAGGCCGTCTAGGCCCATCTGCATTGTAAGCACAGTTTATTACCTTATTACATGTTTAGTATAGTTCCATGACTCATGATCATACGCATCATATGTGTGCTTGATATGAGAGGTGACTGATCATAGCATATGCCTTCGGGCAAATTGATTAGGGGCTCCCGGTTAGGTGGTGTTGCCCTACATGAGCGCACGAGACGCGCAGGATTGTTGCATGATTGGATAGTGTGATTCATGCATTCGCATTGTGTGATGTAGTTACTGTACGCCCTAGCGACATCAGGGCCATAGCCTCCACAGGCGTATCGTGGTTGGCAGGATTGGATACCGGAAATCTTGTTCTACATGGGGTGCTATAGATATCCCTGGGTGAAAGTCCCTAAACCCTTATGGTACCAAGAGGTTGCTCCAACGTCTAGACCGAGTGGGTGCATGAGCGCCGATGGCCGATTACCAGGAGGCTGCGCTTTCCACTGTGTCGTGGTCGGTTGGAAGGGGGTACGGCCTTACCCGCCCGAGAGGAGGGGGCAATGCTAGGCTGAGTCTGACCAGCTCGAGGAATGGGTCCGCTATCGACGAGCCGAGCCCGATATTGGCAGGCGGGTAGTGAGGTCTCTTCCACTTACCTTATTGCGCGCGATGGGGCGGCAATCTGGTTTAGAGTGTACTAGACCCCGGTAATATCCCAGATTTTGAGTTATACTGATATGTGGACTTAGATGAGGATTTGTATGCTTGAGTTGCATTTCACATCGCATGGCCTTGGTAGGGCCAACATCTTTCATGCCTTGCATTGCATAGCCTTGGTACGGCTAGTAGCATTCATGGATTCACCAGCATGTTCCGCATTACTCTGATACTGCATACTGCATTACTACCTTGCGCACACACTTTCACCACCCTCTAAGCTTTCTATAAGCTTATGCACGACCGTTGCGTGCAGGTGACGCGAGGACGCAGCAGCGCTGAGGCAGGAGCGCAGATCAGATCTTTTGGAGCTTTTTGTCCATTCTCATTGTATTTCCCTTTATGCTCATTGTACTTGTAAAGTTTTGATCATAGTGGAAATGTGATGGAGTTTTTGGTTGTTGTTTGTGGGTTATGCCTTTGGTTATGCTTATTACGATTCAAACTGATATTAGAAATCCTCCTCGTAGCATCCCAGGATCGGAACCTGGCGAATGGGCGCCGGGAGCCGAGAATGGGGTTCTACGGAGGCTGTCGGCGCCGGATTCGGCGATCGGAAATTTTGTGAGCCCGGTCCCCGAGTTTGGGGCGTGACATTAGAACAACATTTGTATTAACCTCTCAAGATCTGAATTTTGAGGTTGTTTTACTTTCCTGCATTGTGATTTATTTTGGCTATCATATTCTTTTTAATTCTGCTGTTTTAAGTTTTATTTGGCATTGTTCTATTCACCCCCCCACTAGAACATATACCTAGGCCTTTTCAATCAAGTTGGCGGAAATTTATTCCATAGAGTACACCGAATGGGTTATTACTGGTCCACAATGTTCAAAGATGCGTAGATTATGCGAAGCGATGCCATGAATGTCAGATCCATGAAGATGTTATACATGTTCCCCCAGAAGATTTACATCAGTCCGTCGCTTCTTGGCCTTTCTCGGCTTGGGGACTTGATGTAATTGGTCCTATAAATCCACTTCGTCCAAAGGAAAGCAGTATATTCTGGCAGCGACAGATTATTTCTTTAAATGGACTGAAGCAGTCACTTTACGCAATGTTAAAGAGAAGGATGTGGTCAATTTCATCCGGCATGCCATAATATACCGTCATGGTATTCCAAAGAAGATCGTCACTGATAATGGCACTCCTTTCAAGAGTAGAGGCATGAAAAAGCTGTGTCAGAAGTTCAGTATTCGACATTCATTTTCAACGCCTTACTATCCCCCGGCCAATTGATTAGCAAAGGCATTCAATAAAACGATCGTCGAAATACTAAAGAAGACGGTGACAAGTAATAGACATGATTGGGATGAAAAGTTACAGGAAGCATTATGGGCCTACAGAACTACTCATCGCACAGTAACAGGGACAACACCATATTCGTTAATCTATGGCATAGAGGCTGTCATCCCAATCGAAGTACAAGTGGCATCGCTCAGAGTGGCAGTACATCAGTCCATAACAGATGATGAAAATGCAAAAATAAGGCTGAAAGAGTTAGATTTGCTTGGTGAGAAATGTCTAGCAGCACAGCAGCGGTTGCAGTCATATCAGGCTAGGATATCGGTTGCTTTTGATAAGCAAGTTAAATACCGCTCCTTCAAAAAAGGGGATATGGTGCTAATGTTGAAAAGACCTATAGTGGTCACCCGCCGAACAGGGGGCAAGTTCGAGCCGAAATGGGACGGGCCATATATAATAAAAGAAGTATACTTCAATGACGCGTATAGAGTCGCAAATCAAGATGGGAAGGGTATCAGCATACCGGTCAACGCCCGCTTCATCAAAAGATACTACACCTAAAGAAGCCTCTGATTTTGATCCAGAATATTATTAGCATAATGATTCTATATTAAAAGGGGCAAGAAGGAATGAGATCATATCCATATGTTATTGAAAAAGTCTATAAAGAAGAAATTCACAAGCTTGTCGACTACATTAGCAAATATTCTGAAAAGAAAGTGAACATCACCGTTCTGAAAAGAAAGTAATCATCGCCGTTCTAAAGAGAAAGTGATCATCGTCATCACCAGATGAGCTTCGACAAAATTAATATCATCTTGAAGATATTATCGAAAGTAAACAGATCCTCTTGAAGATATTATCAAAAGCAACGATGTATCAATCTCAGTCAGAACCGTCTATCATTTTGGCGATAACGATGATCACAATTATTATTGTCTTACATGGCATGATAAGGCAGTCTAGTCAAGCCAAATCCTAAAAAGGCCAAAATCCTAAAAAGGATCAAGCCCTAAAAGGGCCGGCCAGCTACGCATAAAGCCTAAAATCAAGATCGTCATTCGGGCAGTGGCGAGGAGTCAGTGGCCCTAAAAAGCCCGTGAAGACCATCGTGCGCACCCATGCGGGTAGCTGATAAAAAGTCATAAAATGGCCAGTCATGCGTAAACTCCATGCCATCTGTACAGCTTTTCGACAACGTCACGGGGAATGGAAGAAAGTGCCCTCCCGTGAATGGGCTCGACCTTGCAGACGAAGAAAACAGGGGCCGTAGTGTGAGCTGTACATCGGCCAACCGTGCGTAAGACCCTCCAGATCTATGGTTTGATTTCAGTACTAACTCATGAGGAAGGGCTTAAACCTACTCATTGATGGACTGGCGGCCCTAGATTTGGTACCCCAAAGGTAGCCTTGCGAGCTCTGTGAACTCTAGAGAGTTACCGTGGCCAACCCTGTGTGTAAAACCAAGCGAGTTCACCGCCCCAGTAGCTTCACTGGGCCCCTCTGATGGATCGCGGTTTGTGAATTCACAAGGCAGTGAGAAGTTCAGTGAACTCCTAAGAGTTACAGACACCATCACGTGAGACCATGCTCTACTACTCAAGAGCTTAAATTGCGTGTGCGCTCCACTACTCATGAGCTTAAACTGGGTGTGACTGACTAAATTAAAACTCAGTACCGCCAATTTAAATACTCACATAGGGAATCCCGCATTAACAATGCATAAAAGGTTTAAAGTTGCAATTAATGTTATGATAAAATTGTTGTATAGATAAATATGATTGCAATAATATGCAATATGATGATTCTTCAGCAAAAAGACAATGTCTTAAAATGCTACCATAAATGCATATGCTAGAGGTTAAAATAAATTACTTATTCAAAAGCGTATGAATGCAAAATTCATGTTCAAGAATCATATGTTTAAAGTTCCTCTACAACTCCTACTGCCTCCATATACCCGCGCAAATCCTCTTTTAATTGTGCTTGAGCTGCATCATGCCTTGATTTTTCTTCAAGAATGATCTTGGTTTGATTAGGAACATCGATTAACTTGCCTTCCAAAGATGCGATCACTTCTTTACTTTGGAGCAGTGCAAATTTTTCTATACTAACAGATTGAATGTTCGCTCGCATCCTTCCTTCAACATCCTGAATGACTAATTCTTTCTCATTGTTCCTCATCTCCAATTGAGAAATTTCTTCTTTTAGTATTGCTATGCGATCCTGGATAATCGCTTTCTCATCAGTATGAGCCTTTAATTGATCTTAAAGAATCGAATATTCTTGCTCAAACTTGGAGATAGAGGAAGCCGTTAGAGAAGCTTGTTCTTGAGATGAAGCCAGTTGCTTCCCGTATTTCAAAATCTCAGGGGCAATTGTAGTATTTTCTGCCGATGCCAAAGAAATTACTGAATCACGAAATCTGAGAAGAGAATCACGCAAAGAAGATATGTTGATTCTAGCCATCCTCGCAGAACTTTGCAAAATTTCAATAGCGACATCCAAATCTGACCATTGCTCAGGATTCTTGAAAATATGGACTATCGCTGATAAAGAATTCCTCATCAAAAGCATCTTATGCGCAGGGACTTTCGCAAAAGATAATAGTTCGGACGCAGTAGCCACAGAGTCGGAACTGGCCGCTCCACTGCAAGAAGGGGTTCCTATAGCATAAAGAAAGGAAACATTCAGATATATTGATAAAAATTATAAGACATACAATTCTGAGTGAAATAACTGATATACATATACCTGTCACTGGAATACGGTTGACAGGAGGAGAAATTCCTTGAATCCCAGAAAGGCCAACCTCCACTATATGGGCAAGAGAAGGCGCCCTAGCCTCTGTACTTGAGTCTCTGGTGGTTGGAGTAGGCAAGTTAGTGGTCTCTATCGAAAATATAATCTCACGAGCTACTACTTTCGGTGCCGCCAACGGAACCAGAGAAGCTCTCGACGAAATTACTGCAGGAGGATCTGAAGGGGAAATCTAACCTATCTCGACATTAGTGACACAAACACCTAAAATAGGAGACATGACAATTCTAAATAAATGATTGCTATTAAATATGCAGATAAAAATATGCATATGAAAGTTAAATTTCCTTTACCTGGTGAGTATCCGTATTCACCGTAGTCTAAATATTCCTCTTCTTCTTCTATGGTTACATGAGATTTGATAGGAGTTTTAGCGCCAGGAAGAGCTTCAGAGGTTGTGGGAGGAAGTTCTGTTTCAATACCTTTTATAGCTGCTTCCTCCTCTCCGTTAATATCGACTTCTCCTTCCTCAAAGTTGTCATCCTTATCTTTGCTGCTTATGTGGTCTTCATCATCCTCATACTGCGAAGAGGTGGTATTCTCTGATGACGAGGCAGAGCTTTCATCCTCTAGAGTTTCTTCATCAACTTCTTCGATAACAATTTGTTTTCCTTTGGAAGAAGCAGCCTGACTGCTCTCTGGTGCGGTTTCTCTAATTGAAGGAGAGACAGACGTTTGTCTCATTTCCTCTGGAGGAACGGGTGGTGATGCTTGTAAACGCACTCTCGATCTAGTCATCGGAGATGATGAGTGATCAGGGTCAAATATTGCATATCAGACCCCAGTAATTGCATAAATTTACGTACATGATAAGGCTTAATGGGGTGTATTAATTGTGTTTCTGTCACAGGATGAAATCAGGAGTGTTAATTGAAAATTGATGTTAACGGCATGGATTTCATGATCCAAAGTCTCCAAAGCACGGGATGGACTCCAGAGAACCAATAATGAAGATTTTACACGCCTGGGATCTGAGGAAAGCAAGCCAAAGGGGCCTGAAATTGGTGTAAAATGCAAGATCACATGTTTCCCGCCATCCGATCAACTCGAAACTTCATACATGTGATGGGGGCCGTAAATCAACCGTACATATTAAATTTCAGCCCTTGAAGATCTCGGGAAGTGGTCCAACGGACAAATCATCCCATTAATCTCCGATTCTGGGCCCACCTGATATTCGGAACTGCCTCAAACTTGATTTTGGCGGTTGACATTATATGAAGAAAAGGATGGACGGTGCAGATTTCTCAAAACATTATAGTGGACCCCACACCGTGGAGGGTGTACACCATGTACACGGCACACCAGCCGTGCACCGCACCAGCGCCCGGTCAAACCAGCCGCTGACCCGCGGCTTCTTCAAAATGGCAGTTGCCGTTCCAGCGCCAGCGAACGACCGGATGGGTTTCGGTTGTGGGCCCCACACATCGCCCAAATGCATGATCCGGGCCGTCCATCAGAGTCCCAAGGTGTCTCTCAACTACGCCTAGGTGTCAGAATCGAGAATGATCATCAAGATTAAAACCTAGTCGTTCAAACGTGGGTTGGACAGTGGAACAGAAAACCATGTGGGCCTCATCAAAAATGGATGAAAATCATATATTTCCAACCGAAATTCTGAGAGAAATTCGGTGAACGGAGTGGATTTCGCTGAAGACCTTGATCAGGGACCCCACCATTTCCGCAGCGAATCCGCGTCCCTGTTCCGCGTCAGCGAAGGAACGGACGCTGTCCGTTTTTGCGAAGCGTTGTGGGCCCCACCCATGGCCTGTACGGCCGATCCAAACCGTTCATCTTGAAGAGGGCCGCGAGCACTACTAACCCATGCTGATATTCCACTCCCATGCGTACACACGTGTATGATACAGAGGCCACAAAAGGGCTGCCCTGCAACGTTCAAAACTGATCTCTTCGTGTTTTCTTCTCTGGGCCGCGTTAATGGACGTTCAAAACCACCCATTCTTGACTGAAATTTCGTCCTGAATCCAATGGACGGGGTGGATTTTCCAGAAAAACACTTCGGTGGGGCCCACCGATCATGGCTGCGAAAATTTCCATTCCATGTCCTGCTACAACTCTGCCACTGATCCAGCTTTCCAGCAACCATAAAAAAGGAGTCTTGGACATGGGAAAAGCATTGAGAAATTGGAGGATTTTCAGATCTACAGCAAGGGAGAGAAGAAAGAGAAGAAAGAGAAGAAAGAAGAGAGAGAAATTGGTTTGATGTTTTCTTTTATGAATTTTTATTTATCCATCTGTTTAATGGATTTTATGGGTAACTAATCTCTCAGCTAGGGCTGAGATGAAACCCCTAATTTGAACACCCTTTGTTCTACGTTGATTTTACTTTAATCAGATTGATTTGTTTCTTTCCCTAGTGTGCTTGATTGTTTTAAATTCTATACTTCTCCATCTATGAACTTGATCAGAGTCTATGGATGGATGTGGTCTGGATGCTTATTCTAGGTGCTTGTATCTGATCATGAACAGGTTCCTATAGAGGAAGAGACAGGGTGCTTTAATGAACGGTATATTCTATGTGCCCGACAAAGGACATGGGATATGTTATTCATAGCATTGCTTGAAGGAATTAGACAATCTGTATGCCCGATTAAGGACACAGATTGTGCTTTCTCTAGATAAGTTAGATCAATCTAAATTAAGGTGAATCAACAGACAAAACAAAGGTTAGGATAATTAGGGGTGGATTCGAAAGTCCTAGTGCTCTCTTCTGATTGAATTTTCTTCCTTATTCTCAATAGTTATTTTCTATAAATTTGTGTTAGTAATTCGTTACATTAATTGTTGGATTAGTTAAGGAGAATCACAGATTTGAATTGTGACGACCAGTCCTCGTGGGATTCGACCTCGATCTTACCGAGTTTATTACTACATCACAACCCTATACTTGGGGAGTGAACAAGTTTTTGGCGCCGTTGCCGGGGACTGTTTCGGTCCAAATTGAATTTAGGATTCTCTCTTATCATAATTCATAGCTTAGGATTTTACTAACTTAGAGTTCTTTTCTTTATTTTAGAAATTAACCTATTTCCTGTTTTGTAGGGTCCTGAAATAAACTTCTAATTTGGTAATCCCTTTCTAAATTCTTTACTTTTTCTAATTTTTATTTTTAGAATTAGGTTTTTACCTTTTAGAAATTTTCTAATTCTAGAATTTCTTTTGAATTTTTAAATTTTCTATTTTTAGATTTAGATTTTTCTCTTAAGTAACTTTCTATTTTCTAGTTTTAGAAATTTCTTTTTCCTTTTTAGAAACTTTCTTTTTTAGAGATTAACCGTTGCTTAGGATTTTTTTATCAATATTTTAGGAAACTTGATTTGATTTTGTTTCTATTTTCAGGAATTGAGGAAGAAAGCTACTAAGTGAAGGAGGAGCTTCTTAAATCTTCTGACATCAATCATCTCCTTTTCCGGGTTCTTTCTTCCCATTCTTATTTACATAGTTTTAACTTGTTTTAGAATATCATAGTTTTTAGTTCTAGTTTCCTTTCTCTTAGGTTGTTACTTAGTTTATGCTTGGACGTAGATCTCTAGATATAGAACTAGCGTCTTGTGATCCTGAAATAGAAAGAACATTCCATAGAAGATTGAGATACATCCCAGTTGAAATGGCGAACGAGAATGAAGTTAAAGCGCTTAGGGATTATTCAGCCCCTGTCCAGTTTAATGCACCTTCATGCATAGTGTTGCCAGCCACAACGGCAGCACACTTTGAACTTAAACCTGGGGTCATACAATTGTTGCCCTCTTTCTACGGTTTAGACAAGGAGGACCCATATCATCATGTGAAAGAGTTCCTAGACATTTGCTCTACCTTTCGGTTCCAAAACTTCTCAGATGAATCAATCCGTTTACGCCTTTTTCCTTTTTCTTTAAAGGATAAGGCAAAAGCATGGTTGAATTCTCTAGAAGTTGGGTCTATCACTACATGGGACCAACTGTCTAGGAAGTTCTTAAACAAGTTCTTCCCTGTTCACAAAACTAATGCCCTCCGTAGAGAAATCACTAACTTCACACAAAAAGAGGGCGAGCACTTTCATGAATGTTGGGAAAGATGGAAGGACTTGCTTCTTAAATGTCCACACCACGGTTTTGAGAAGTGGCAACAAGTGCAATACTTTTATGACGGTTTGACACCCCAAAATCGTCGCATGGTTGACGCCACTAGTGGAGGGTCCTTCATGACCAAAAGCGATACCGAAGCGTGGAAATTCTTTGAAACCTTGTGTGAAAACTCCCAGCAATGGGACTATTCAGATAGAGGTGAAAGAAGTCCTCAACCACAAAAGAAAGGTGGTATATATGAGATAGGAGTCATGCATGATCTCTATGCCAAGATTGATGGCCTGACAAAGAAGGTTGACGCTCTGATGTTGCATAATGGACCTCCACAAACAACTCAAGTCGAGGCTTGTGCCATATGTTCTAGTCCTGCCCATCCTACGCAATCTTGCCCATCTGGTGCAACATTTCCAGAATTCCTCTCTGAACAAGTTCATGCTTTGAACACCTTTCAGAAACCTGGGAATGATCCTTACTCGAACACATATAACTCAGGGTGGGCTAGACATCCAAATTTTTCTTGGGCAAAGGGACCACAACAAGGAGGACCATCTGGAAATCCTCCTATGCAATCTCAGCAGTTTTCGCAATATCAACAACTGCCTGCACAATCAAGGAAACCATCTCTTGAGGATACACTCCATCTTTTTATGCAGAGCTCTCTCCAATTCCAAAAAGACACCCAACAAACCTTACTAGCCAACCAGCAAAGCTTACATGCAAATGCGCAATCCATTGCTAAGCTGGAAGTACAAATGGGTCAACTAGCTACCGCATTGAATGAGAGAGAGAAAGGTAAGTTCCCTGGCCAACCTGTGGCTAATCCAAAGGGACAGTATGAGATTGGCTCTAATTCCAACCAAGGGCAATACCATGAGCAAGCCAAATCGATCATTACCCTTAGGTCAGGCAAACAGATTGACAACAAAATAGAGATACCTAAGGATGAATCAAATTCTAAAACAAAAGATCAAGGTGAAGCAGAGAGACACACCAATGCATCCAAAGTCCAAAAACTCTCTGACTCTCCAAGAGCCGCTGACGTGCTACCCTATGTACCCAAAGCACCCTTTCCTCAACGTCTGGCACCAATGAAGAAAAGAAACAACTTTGATGAAATCCTGGACGTGTTTAAAAAAGTGCAAGTCAACATCCCGTTGCTTGACGCTATCAAGCAAGTCCCTGCTTATGCTAAGTTTCTTAAAGATTTATGCACTCAAAAGCGTAAGCAGAATGTTCATAAGAAAGTCTTCCTTGCAGAGCAGCTCAGCTCCATGATTCAACATAACACCCCTCCTAAATTTAGGGATCCAGGAGCTCCCACCATCTCTTGCGGCATAGGAGATCATAAAATCGGGAAGGCATTACTTGATTTAGGGGCGAGCATGAATTTGTTACCATATTCGGTTTATGAGCAGCTAGGACTTGGTGAGTTGAAACCGACTAAAATAACGTTACAGCTAGCTGATAGATCTGTCAAGGTGCCCTGGGGTGTTATTGAAGATGTGTTAATCCAGGTTGATAAGTTTTATTTTCCAGTGGATTTCATAGTTATAGATACTCAGCCTGTCCAGAATCCTCATAGTCAGATCCCAGTCATTTTGGGTCGTCCATTTTTGGCCACATCTAATGCTATTATAAATTGCAGGAATGGAGTTATGAAGTTGTCATTTGGTAACATGAATATTAAACTCAATGTTTTTAATGCAGGATAACAACCTGCGGATTTGGACGACATATTTGAAGTGGACATGATCGAGTGTCTAGTGCACGACTCCTTCCGTAAATCTTTTGAAGATCCACTTGAGACCTGCTTAGCACAACATGGCATGGATTTTGACATAGATAGTCCCATCCACGAAGTCAATGCAATGCTCGACTCTACTCCTATATTGGAGACTGAAAAATGGAAAGCGAAAGTGGAACCTCTTCATCCCTCTGAGACTCTTCCTGACAGCACAGTTTCTAACTCTGAAAAGGCAAAAGAGAGCAGGTGGCTTAATGTTCTTCGAACATATAAGGCAGCAATTGAACGGAAGATAGCAGAAATACAAGAAGTGTGCCCCACTGTATGTAAGAATCATGCTGCGGAAATGTCACATAAAATGCAATGGAAGCATGATCCTAACATGGAGGAAGTTGTTCGAGCAGAAGTCCTTAAATTGTTTGATGACAGTGTCAATTACCTCATTTCAGATAGCACAGTTTATGGGAACTCGCATCACTTGTCTGGGATTGGTCAACCACAGTGTTGAGGTAAGTTCTTTGGCGGACCCTGGTCTTAAAGATTAATGAATTCATGGTCCGTTCTTGTCTGGCTGAAGACGTTAAACTTAGCGCTCCTGGGAGCCAACCCAGCATTTCATTTGATTTCTTTGTTAGTTAGTTCAATGTTTGTGGGTAACATTACTGCAAACCCTCACGAGACTACAACTCGTCCACTAGGGGTAACCTAGGGGTTTAAAGGCTTGTTGCATACGCTAAATGCAATCGCGAGCACCTGCGAAAGTGGTATAGGTAGGGCTTTTCTTTTTGTGATTTTATTTTAGTTTACTGATTTCTCTCTTGTGCTGACCTACTTTTACGTTGATATTTTTGGGAAAGCCTCTTGATTCTTCATCCAGGTACTATCTTTCCCTCACTCTTCTTTTCTTCTCGTTGTCTCATCTACATCGCATGCTTATTTCTTTTACATTGAGGACAATGTAGATTTTAGGTTGGGGGTGGGAGATTAGGTTACCTAATCAGTATTTTCTTGGTCTTGAGCAAAATTGTGAAAATTTTTAAAATTTTTCTGGAATTTCTATTAAATTCAAAGTGATTTTGAAGGATAGTTGTGATTTTGAAATTACAAGATACAGAATGTGAGTAATTTGTGACTCTTGGATTCAGTTGTCTGGCAGATTTCACACTTAAGTTTGAATTGTTAATCCATGATTAGAAGTTGTAAACATTGATTGAGCCAGGATTGCACATGTCAGATCTCACTTACACATTAAGTTTTCAGTTCGATATTAAATGGTAACTTGGTAATCACTAAGCATGAAAGGAACCAGCCTGAAAAACAAAATTTTTAGCATTAGTTTATAAAGAAGAATTGAAAGAATAAGTCGCATAATCGTCATCATAGGTTTGCTCCCTATAGATGAAGATTCGATTCCCCATTGTTGACATGAGAAAAGAGTTAGGCGACAAGTTTTCACCATAGGTTTGCTCCCTATAAGTGCGGATTTGATTCCCCTCTTTGGCGTTACTATTTATAAAGAAAATCAAAGGATGGTAGAATGAAAAGTTAATCTGAAAGGCAAGTGATGGATTCAGGTTTAGTCGTCATGCACTCCGTTGTTAATTACCAATGATATCATGAAATTAACAATTGGATCTCTTAATGATCGTAAGCCGAGATTACACTATACACTAATGGAACTCAATGTTTAGGATGTTCTAATTAATGGATTAATATTTTGAACTTGATTATGAAGTTTACTGTAAGCTTGATTTCAGGAGAAAAATCTTCTCACCATTCACGAATTTTAGAATTTTCACATCTCAACTATCTGTTCACAAGTCACTTGAGTTTGCAGGAATTGTCTTTTATTTCTGAAATTATTTCTTCGCATGTTTTGCTCGGGACTAGCAAAATGCTGGTTGGGGGTTGTGATTAGGGTCAAATATTGCATATCAGACCCCAGTAATTGCATAAATTTACGTACATGATAAGGCTTAATGGGGTGTATTAATTGTGTTTCTGTCACAGGATGAAATCAGGAGTGTTAATTGAAAATTGATGTTAACGGCATGGATTTCATGATCCAAAGTCTCCAAAGCACGGGATGGACTCCAGAGAACCAATAATGAAGATTTTACATGCCTGGGATCTGAGGAAAGCAAGCCAAAGGGGCCTGAAATTGGTGCAAAATGCAAGATCACATGTTTCCCGCCATCCGATCAACTCGAAACTTCATACATGTGATGGGGGCCGTAAATCAACCGTACATATTAAATTTCAGCCCTTGAAGATCTCGGGAAGTGGTCCAACGGACAAATCAGCCCATTAATCTCCGATTCTGGGCCCACCTGATATTCGGAACTACCTCAAACTTGATTTTGGCGGTTGACATTATATGAAGAAAAGGATGGACGGTGCAGATTTCTCAAAAACATTATAGTGGACCCCACACCGTGGAGGGTGTACACCATGTACACGGCACACCAGCCGTGCACCGCACCAGCGCCCGGGTCAAACCAGCCGCTGACCCGCGGCTTCTTCAAAACGGCAGTTGCCGTTCCAGCGCCAGCGAACGACCGGATGGGTTTCGGTTGTGGGCCCCACACATCGCCCAAATGCATGATCCGGGCCGTCCATCAGAGTCCCAAGGTGTCTCTCAACTACGCCTAGGTGTCAGAATCGAGAATGATCATCAAGATTAAAACCTAGTCGTTCAAACGTGGGTTGGACGGTGAAACAGAAAACCATGTGGGCCTCATCAAAATGGATGAAAATCATATATTTCCAATCGAAATTCCGAGAGAAATTCGGTGAACGGAGTGGATTTCGCTGAAGACCTTGATCAGGGACCCCACCATTTCCGCAGCGAATCCGCGTCCCTGTTCCGCGTCAGCGAAGGAACGGACGCTGTCCGTTTTTGTGAAGCGTTGTGGGCCCCACCCATGGCCTGTACGGCCGATCCAAACCGTTCATCTTGAAGAGGGCCGCGAGCACTACAAACCCATGCTGATATTCCACTCCCATGCGTACACACGTGCATATACAGAGGCCACAAAAGGGCTGCCCTGCAACGTTCAAAACTGATCTCTTCGTGTTTTCTTCTCTGGGCCGCGTTAATGGACGTTCAAAACCACCCATTCTTGACTGAAATTTCGTCCTGAATCCAATGGACGGGGTGGATTTTCCAGAAAAACACTTCGGTGGGGCCCACCGATCATGGCTGCGAAAATTTCCATTCCATGTCCTGCTACAACTCTGCCACTGATCCAGCTTTCCAGCAACCATAAAAAAGGAGTCTTGGACATGGGAAAAGCATTCAGAAATTGGAGGATTTTCAGATCTACAGCAAGGGAGAGAAGAAAGAGAAGAAAGAGAAGAAAGAAGAGAGAGAAATTGGTTTGATGTTTTCTTTTATGAATTTTTATTTATCCATCTGTTTAATGGATTTTATGGGTAACTAATCTCTCAGCTAGGGCTGAGATGAAACCCCTAATTTGAACACCCTTTGTTCTATGTTGATTTTACTTTAATCAGATTGATTTGTTTCTTTCCCTAGTGTGCTTGATTGTTTTAAATTCTATACTTCTCCATCTATGAACTTGATCAGAGTCTATGGATGGATGTGGTCTGGATGCTTATTCTAGGTGCTTGTATCTGATCATGAACAGGTTCCTATAGAGGAAGAGACAGGGTGCTTTAATGAACGGTATATTCTATGTGCCCGACAAAGGACATGGGATATGTTATTCATAGCATTGCTTGAAGGAATTAGACAATCTGTATGCCCGATTAAGGACACAGATTGTGCTTTCTCTAGATAAGTTAGATCAATCTAAATTAAGGTGAATCAACAGACAAAACAAAGGTTAGGATAATTAGGGGTGGATTCGAAAGTCCTAGTGCTCTTCTTCTGATTGAATTTTCTTCCTTATTCTCAATAGTTATTTTCCATAAATTTGTGTTAGTAATTCGCTACATTAATTGTTGGATTAGTTAAGGAGAATCACAGATTTGAATTGTGACGACCAGTCCTCGTGGGATTCGACCTCGATCTTACCGAGTTTATTACTACATCACAACCCTATACTTGGGGAGTGAACAATGAGCTAGGGCGAGTAGGTTGTGAAGGAGGCACTGAAACATCATGAATTGGTTCTTCTTGAATTGCTGCAGTCTCTGCAAGAACAGGAGAAGATGAACCTTCAACATTTTCCGTAGCTTGACCTATAGAGTGGCGAGGAGCTTGCTCAAATTCCATTAAGGCCCCGTGAGCAAACCAGCCATCCAAAGTATTAATAAGCTTTATCTCACAGATGGGGTCTTCTAGTGATATTTTGCTACAAATTTCCCAGCGATGGGATGCATGACTCTTCTCTGGAATATAGCCAATCCCGCTATCTAGTTTTCTGCCCTTCGGCCTGGGCGGATGAAGAAAGATGGAAGAATCTACGGGTAGGCATTTGGTGACCAAATATGAATGGTGGTCCCACCACCGCATCTAGCTGTATGAGGTACGAACTACGCGTTCACAGCTAGGAATTATGAAGGAAGAATCAACGCGGCCGTTCAAAAGTTGCTTCCATATTATGGCCCAGTTAAGAGGACCCGTTCCGTAACAACGCATCTTTCTGGTGACCAGCCCGCAATCTTTTGGCACGGTTTGATCATAACCAAACTAGCGAGCAAAGCGGCTGGGATAATAAGGCTCTCGCCAGAATTCTGTCCCTTCTTGAAGTGGTAAATTGCATGAACGAATAGAAAGAAAGAAAGCCCTTTCTGCTGTAGTGAGTGTTCTTTGGTCTACCATGTTTGTATCTTCAATATAGCGATGGAGACGAAATTGGAAGAAGTCTATCTGGTCATTATTCCGAATCTTATTTGCAACCCAGTCATATGCCCTCTTGGCCATTGCCCTTTGCTGGAAGAACCAAAACGGAAGATGCGAGGGATGAACATACGCTTTTTCTGATGCTTCAAAGGTCTAGGGAAAGTAAACTCCTAGACACCCTGTAATATAGTGCCAAGAAGTATATGCTGATGAAGTTCCAAGAGTAGGATTCTTCACGTGGATGGCTATCTCTCCAAGGGCTCTATAAATGGAGCATAGTACTGGAGGAACAAGAGAATATCTATGGCCTTCGGCCAAAGCGCCAGCTATGACAAAGACTATGGGACGAACAACATCTGCCCACTTGGAGCTAGGAAGTACAACGAGGCTCAGCCAGTAGGCCAAGAAAGCTGCAAGTTCCCCAAATGAACTATAATTTGCTCTCTCCTTCATGGCATCTCGAAGCTGCATTATCTCCTTGGAGTGACAGTTGTGGAATCTATAAGAAGAAGGAAAATATAAGTATGGAGAAGCCTCTAAATATATATATTATATATATATATATATATATATATATATATATATATATATATATATATATATATATATATATATATATATAATTTGATTCTTAGGTTTAAATACCTGAGACCTCTGGAGAAATGTGCAAGCCATTGCAAAGGAGGAAGCTGGTGAAAATTGGAGAATTTCCCCATCTCCTTGAAAAGCTCAATAGTGGTCTCAGAGATGGAAGGTTTACGATCAGGAGAGGACACAAAGGCTAACTCCCTGTTGGTCGGAATGAATTCATCATAGAACCTGCCTATTATTGGAGATCCCAAAATGTTATACTTATCTCACAGTAGGGCAGGTGGAAAGAGTTGGTAGTAAGTGACCAGTACTCAATGAAACCTTTCAGTACAATGGGTTCCTTATAGAAGTGCTTAGATGTCACTTCTATAACATTGTAAAGGCCGATTTTGGCAAGTGTGCTTGTGTGCTTCAGTAAGATAGCTTCTGCCCAGTCAGAAATAATAGCATCGAGTGGTTAATAGACCCCCGGTGCGGAAATCTTCCTGTCCCCAGAGTTGTGCGCGATCTCGGAAACGCTATTTGATCGTTTCATAGAAATGTGAAGGGAAAAGGTCATGAGGGCTGTAGAAAGGTACCAGGAAGATCATGGGATGGACTTCTCCAATCTTCTGCCACGGTTTCTGCGTCTGTATTATCCCTTCAAGGATGCGTGGCTCTCTCGTTGCCCACGACTCAGTATACATCAGTCTTCACCGTGCACATAATCCTTTGGCTCGCAGTCAAGCATAGACTGGTGGCGATAGACGTTGATGAGAATTATTGTCATGCCTTCTGCATGAGGGTCATCAAACTTCATGATGCCCTCTACAACTCGCACTGAGTCCCACGAGTTCTGGAGTCTTTTCCTCTTACGTTCTGAAATTTTTTCTTCAAATTCTTTCACCTTATTTCGGTGAGCCTTTTTCGAACGAGAAGCGGGAGGAGTGTCTTCCCAAGAAGGTGGTTTTTGGCTGTCTGTGCGGATGTGGGTAGTTGTTTTCAACCATTCGTCCCAGTCATATTCTCTACCATGTTTTGGAGGACATTTGAACTCTCTCAGTGCTATTGATCAGTGAATAGGAGATGGCAGAGATTTAATAAGGCCAGAGAAATCAAAGGTTGGGAGTACGGGTTCCTTGAAGTAGGCAGGAGTGCTGGTGGTGGTTTTTGTTCGTTTAGCAGGTGGCTGATCGGAAGAAGGAGAAGGACGGTAAGAAGATGTATCAGGCAACTCAGGATGAGAAGGTTGGGCAGTAGGGGAATCTATGAGGCGAAAGGTTCGCTTAGTACGAGCCATGATGAAATACGAAGTCAAGGGTTTTGAAGAAAAATCAAAGGAGAAGAGATACGAAAGAAAGTTAGAAAGGACTGATTGATCGGAAAAGATCAAGTGGCAGAAGGAGAATGGCTAAGTACAGATGGCTAAGTAGTTGAAAAGTTCAAGTGAGTAGAGAAAAACGGTTAAGTGCGGGATACTTTGTGTGAGTCCGTGCAAAGCATAAAGGTTGCGCGGAGCGTAAGGGACTTCGGGAAAATTTTGTGCGAACAACAAAGTGTTGCGTGGGACCGCGAAAACGATATCGATTGCGCGGTGGAGAAACACGAGGATAAAATTATGTAGGCGCTCAAGAGATCTGATCAAATGATGAGTTACTGAACTATTTGTAGAATTTATGACCAAGTACGGTATGCGGGTTTTGGTTGTGCGGGTCCGCACAAACCCTGGAGAAAGGAATTTTCTTGATCCTTTTATTTGATTTTATGGAAAACAAAGAAAGGATCAAGGGGGCATCTGTTGAGGCATAAAAATAAGAGATGAGAATTGAAGCAAAAGAAAATCAAAACATTGAGGAAAAGAGATAAAAGAAAGAGTGATGAAATGGCTCAAATGGGTACTTTGCACGGGTCCCCGCAAAGAGTATCGATTGCGCGGGTCCCCGCAAAATATATTGTTTGTGCGGCTCCCCACAAAGCGTATAACAACTGATCAGCAAGAATTAAGTGATTTTGTCCCACATCGTTAAGATTAAGGTTCTACACGTGCGAGTGCCTATAAATACCCCCTCCCCTCCTTCATATAGGGGGTTGGAAGATTTCGGAGCGAAAGTAGAGTAAAGAAGAAGACTGAAAGTAGGAACAAAGGGCTCCGGTAGGTTGCGTGGACCCTTGCAACCAATGTCCATTGCGTGGGACCGCGCAACCCATATCCTTTGCGCTGGACCGCACAAACAGATTGCTATACAGTCTGTAACAGCAAAGAGCTGTCATAATGTCAAAACGCTTGAATCCCCCAAGTCTTCAAGTTCTTCAAGTTCTTCCTGTTCAAGTGAAAGGGAGAGTTATCAACAGAGATGCATATTCCTCCTGAGTCTTAGGAGATGATCAAAATAACACCGGAATGCTACTGGAATCTCTATCTCCTTGAAGATTGTTGATCGATTCGTCAATTCCTCATAAGTCCTAGGGGATTATTGAGATCACTGCTGTTATGCTGCCAAAATTTATATTTGACTATAACAGTTGAACTTATAATAGTTTCTTTGTGCCAAGTAATCAATCTTAGAATCAAGGGATATTAGAGGATGTAAATGAACTCAAAATCAATAAAGTGTGATGATTGTCTTTATACTTTTCTCTATTATGTCTGAATAAGATAAATTCCCCAAATCAAATACATTTGTTTTCTTGTCGAAAACAATGGCTTTTAATGTCAGGTCGGGGAACAATCCTGTGGATGGTGCTCCATGGGATAATCTTATAACAGCTTTTGAAGCAGCATAATAAGAGAATCAACAAGCCATGCAAGGGCTGTAGGCTTCCATCAATCACATGGCGGATCGCATAACGGAGGCTCTAGGGCAGCTCTGTGTTCATAGTGGTAATCCTATTGGAAGGTGAAGCAACAGATCTGTATGGGGGCTGTGTTCATCCTCATTATCACCAAATCCTGTAACAACCAATCAGGAGGAGTTACGTGTGATTTGTATAGATCCGTATGGTGCATTTGGAGATCTACTGATATGTAAAGAGAGAATTCTTGATAACTGTAGCGAGAGCCTATCAAGCGGTGCCGTGTACTCCTTAAGTGGTCGATGAAGAAGCAATCGTGCTCGAACAGTTACATGACATGTGGTAAGAGTAGAAGCAAAGGAAGCCAAGTAGTGGAGCTAAGGCATGGGAAGCATCCAGAAGGCAAAAATGGTGAACGGTTATGGCAACTGTCGGAACGTGATACTGATCCAGATGATCATATCAAAAATATAAATAGAAAAGAAAAACAATAAAGAAAATGGTCTCATACCAAAGCAAACAAATCAAATCTATCTTTCAAACTATTCTTTTAATTATCCTAGTGATTTACATTACATAGTGTAATCTCTTACTTTCCTTGTCAAGCAAATTACATTTATTAGTATAATTTTTTACTTTCCAAGCCTGCTTCTTTACATTCCGTGGTGTAATCCTTAGCAATAGCCAAGTGGTTGGTAATCTCTAGCTGTAATTCAATTCTAAGCTCCCGTGCTAGATTCGACTCATCCATCGAAAAGGTGTTCCACATCTGTTCTTCGCGATCGATTATAAGGATCTCTTTCCCGTTTCATCTTGTCTGTATTGAAAAGTCCTTTTGTACGGAAGGCAAATGTGCAACCTATCATTAGAGGATGAATCCCTATAAGTGCTATGTTTTTTAGCTCCTATGATTGTCAAATTTTGTAGTGCCAAAACCTCTTGGAATCGGTATCTTGTGTAACTCATCTACATTTTCAAGACTGTGCAACTCATGTACAAGATCAAAGGTCTTTACCTCATGAACTTCAAATGCAAGATCAAGAGATATACAAGTTTAAGTACAACACCATGTGATAGTTCACTCCTTCAAGCTTCAAAGTTCAAAGCTTTATCTAAGGCAAGACAATAGTCTTTACTTTGGTACTCAAAGCTCAAGGTGAAGTACATCTCAAGTACCTCAAGCTCAAGCTTTAATGAATTTCAAATTCAAGCTTCAAAATGTCTCAAGTTCAAGCGTCATCATATGTCAAGATCTCAAGCTTCGTGAACTTCAAAGAACAACTATCAACTGAAGCAAAAAGAAGATTTAATGTTCATATATCGCTTATAAGGTATGAATGACCCTAGATTGACCATAAGTTAGGTCATTTTGAATACATAATTTAAATGAGTCACTTTATAAGTGCATAGTCTGTTTCTCGACTAGTCTTAGACTAAGTTCGACTAGTCCTATCACTGGCTCGACTAGTCCAAGAAATCCTCAACCAATCCTAAGTTTGTTACTAATTTTTAGGATTTTTTTTTATTACCTCGACCAGTCCTAGAGATTGCTTGACCGATCGAGTGAACAGTGCTCAACCAGTCCTACAGGCTCGACTCAAAGTCCAGCAACTAAAATGGGTCCCACACGACCAGTCGTGGACAGGACTCGACCGGTCATGGAGGCCACTCGACCGGTCAAGCAGGTCTTCGACCAATCGTGGAACGGCCTTATCTTATCGCGCCCAAATTTTCAAATGTTTGTTGGTCCTTCGACCAGTCGAGCCGATCTCTGGACCAGTCGAAGGTGCGTTTTCTACACTAATAAATAGAGTACGAATTTCAGAGTTTGATATCCAATTCAATCAAATACAAGACAACAATCTGAGAGATAGGTTAGTGATATTCTTAAGATATTTAGTGCTCATTTTATATTCTCTTTAATTAACTTTCTGCATTTGATATTGTATTCTGCATTCCAATTTTATTTGAAAGAGGGATTGAGGTTTTCCCATTTCTTGGAATCAAAATCAAATCAAGCTAGTCCAAGGTGATTTAAATCTAAAATCAATTTATAACTTAGAACCTTTTCATAAGTGAGTGTGAACATTGAACATCTACGTTAAACTTCTACTCAGAATTGGATCTTCTAGGCTGCATCAAAAGGAGAATATCCAGATAAGTATTTTATAGTTTTTATAAATTCATTCTTTTCATTTCTTTGAGATTGTGCTAGAAAAATCTCTTTGTTTTGATTTGTCTGAGGTGATCCAGAAAACTCAGAGTGTGAGTTTTTTGAATTGTGTAAGCCCACTTGAAAGACACAATTGTGAGGGTTTTAGGTGAACCTTGAAAAACCTATTTCATAGTGAACGCTAATATCCACTGTGTGAGGATATTAAGAGTGAAGTAGTTGTATAGCTATTTTTCTAAACAGTTGGTGTACACACAAACGAACCACTATAATTTCTGGTCTTGTCGTGATTGATTGATTACTTCATTTTGTGGACATTGTAATTTCCCTTTATGCATTTGTGGAGAATGTTGTAATCTTTTTATGTAAGTGTGGGAATGTTATAATAGCTTAGTTTCTTTCTTTGCTATTTATTTTTTTATTCCTCTGTATCGGTATGAGATTTTGATACACAGACCGTTCTAGGAATCAGGTTGTCCTACCACAAGCCATTGGTTTTTGGTGTAAGGTTGTCCTTAGAACAACATCTGTATCAACCTTTCAATACTTGAACATTTGAGGTTGTTTTACATTTCTACATTGTGAGATTATGTAATTGCTATCTTTATTTATATTTGTTTAAATTTCACATTTAATTTTTTAATTTGGCATAGTCCTATTCACCCCCCCCCCTCCTAGGACTCTTAGCTCGGCCTTTTCAAGTGGTATCAGAGCCTAATAGCTCGCTTTAATTATTATTTCTTTTAGATTAATTTCCTGAGCTAATCGATCTGAGATTTATAAGATGTCAAATTTTGATAGCCTTTCAGTCACTAGGCCTCCACTATTTGATGGCTCCAATTATACCTATTGGAAAGCCATGATGAGAATTTTCTTAAAATCCATGGATGAGAGCGTGTGGTAAGCCATTGTGACTAATTGGATCCCTCCTACCACTGAAGTAACTGGTGCCGACAGATCCAAAACTATGAAAGTCACACCTTATTTTTCTTGGACCACTCTTCAGAAAAGTGAGAGTAGTGCCAATGCAAAGGCTTTAAATGAAATTACATGCGCACTATCCCCAGATGAATTCAAGAGAATTATATCATGTGATACTGCAAAGCAAGCCTGAGATATTTTAGAAATGACACACGAGGGAACAACAATTGTCAAGAAATCTAAAGTCTAAATCCTCACAACCAAATTTGAGGAAATACGTATTGAAGAAAGTGAAACTTTCATGGACTTCTATACAAGATTAAATGACATTGTCAACTCTATGTGGGGTCTCAGTGATAGAATCCTAGAAAGTAAAGTCTTTGCAAAGATACTACGCTCACTACCTGAACGGTTCAATTCGAAGGTGACTACGATCCAGGAACTTCGTGATACGGATAATATGAGGGTAAAAGAATTAGTTGGCCCATTACAGACCTATGAGTTAAACTTTAAAGCTCCTAAAGGTAAATCCATCGCCCTTAAATCTTTTAAACTTAATTTCTCAAGAAAATAACAATTTTGATTTAGAAAATTTTAAAGATGATATGGCCCTTTTAGCTAAAAAGTTTTATAAGATTTTCAAAAGTAAAAAGAGGGTTGATTTATAAAAACCTAATGAAAAGAAAAGATTTAGATCTAAAACTTGGAAATCTTTAAAAGACAATCAATGTTACAACTACCATGAATATTGGCATCTAGCAAACAAATGTCCTAAAAAGGACAAACTGAAAAAGAAAGGTATGTTGGCTACATGGGATGAATCTTCCTGTTTTGAAGCTTCTTCTGAGTCAAAAGATTCTGAAACTGAGTCGGGTAATGAAGTTTAAAGCCCTTATGACTCTAGCCAAGTTCACTTTTTCAGATAATGATGATTCAACTAGTGAAGAAAATCTAAATAGTGATCATGAAAATGAAGAAAATCTTCAAGATACTTATAATGCCCTATACAAGGAAAGTTGCAAAATTGCTGTAAAGCTAAAACTTCAAAAAGAAAAGTTTTCAAAACTTAAAGAAATTTTTGATAATCTTGTTTTAGAAAAATCTCACATTTCAGATTGTTTTGAAAAAACTAAGTGCGACTTATATCTCAAAACCTCCCAAGTTGAAAACTTAAAATCTGAAAATGAAAAGCTAAAACTAGAAGTCTCTTTACTTTTGAGTTTAAAAGATACTTAGAGGTATGCCCAAGGTGATCCTAAGTTAGAACAACTCTTATCCGGATCCAGAAAATGTGGCGATCGATCTGGACTTTAGATTACACCTAAAAGATACCGCTACTCCTAAATTAAGACTAGACTACTGGTTAGGCTAAGGAAGACAAATTAATTATGCTAAGCCAATTGAATGATAGACTTAGTTAGTCTGCTTAAGTCAGTTAGAGCGAGACCCATTCGTGTCAAGGATAGGTCCTAAATTATACCTTGTTCGATGTACGGAGCAGGACATAAATCTTGAGCCTTGAGGGTGAAAAATAAATTTTTAAGGGGGGTAACACATTATGAACCCAATCAAGTTAGGTCACCTACTACACCTCTTTGATCTGGGTGGCGCAGCGGAAGCGTGGTGGACCCTACCCCACTGGCCCAGGATCGAAATTGTATTCGTTGAATACGAACATTATAGAAGCCCTAGCAAGTTCTACTATGAGAAACCATTTTAGGATCATATAGTAAGATTTGATTCGCCATTTCCTTGGACAAAGATAATAACAAGGACTCTCTTAGACTAAGACCTAAAGGGTAACCTTAGACATAAACAATTTGAGCCTTTCAATGATGGAAGATTTTCTACATTTCTAGAGTGATCGGACTACGGAATTACTGAAATATACAACTGCGAAACATTTGCGGCTTGACCCAATTCTCAATCCTGGGTGACTTCCAATGGACTCACTGCTTGGCCGAGCAGAAGACCAGGATCCACCAGGATTCGGAGGGGATACGATGACCTTCCTACCCTGGCCCGGTAGATGATCGATGTATCGGGATTAAGCCCACTATAAACGACTATCCGTGTTGGTCAAACAATGAAAACAACTATCTTACTCTAAATAATTGGGGATTGTCGTCAAGACTCCAAATAGGTAAAGAAATAAATTGTGCAAACCATCAGGATATAAGTAAGGGATAAAGAAATAAGTTTTAAGGGGGTAGACTAAAATGAACCAGACTAGTATATGTCCTACCACGCGTAGAAACTCGAAATCAATAAAACTTAGGCAAAAGAAATAATTAAATCTTTCTTATTACCCTTAGCCAATTTCGGGGACGAAATTTTGTTTTAAGGGGGGTAGATTGTAACAGCCCGGATTTTTCCCAACCTAGAATTAGACGTCCTTAGGCAATGGGTCAATCCTAACATCGTATTAACCTGTCAAAACTCAATCCCAAAGTCTAAAACCGCTTTTGAACCCATTTCCTTCACAAATCCCACCCTTCCTCACCATGTTCTTTCAATTTTTCTAAGTACTTTCACCCTAGACACTATCTTAAACTAGCTAAGTAGTATAACTTGGATCACTTTATATACAAACTACAAAGGCCCAGGTACCACCTCAGACAGAAATTACTTAGTACTAAATCCTTTAGAAATGAGGCGAGGATTAGCCAGTATTAAACTAGAGTACCAATGAAATTAGCACCAATCACTTTAAATACGATCTGCAAGACCCAAAACTTGTAAAATCATTGACGCTAGGTTACCCTAAAATTTAGGATCAATCTCATTACCCGACAGCTCTCGAGAGCACATGGAAACTCCGTATCAGCTCTGGACCGTACGTCGGAAGTCCGATTAACACGAAGTTAAGGAATTAGGACCGCCTTACTGGGCTTGACAACCATCTCGGAAATCAAATCCAGATAGTGTCCCAGCGCTATTCGCTTGAGCTCGGAGTGAAGAGTGTGAGAAATGTGAAATTAATTCAAATAAAATATCTTGAATAGTAATCTGGCACGTGTTGCTTGTGGATCAGTTTTAAGCAACCAGACCGTCAGAATCAGACCAAATTACACCCTCGGATCAGGAGAAATTTCGTACACATTTACATGTACTCGGAATCTTCGATCGAGATCCGCTAACCGTTGAACTGAAACCGGTCCGCCACGAGTGATTTGGAATCTCGACCGAAACGAAAAACTTAATAGTACGTAGATCCAGTGTTGGTGAGCTTAAATCCGACCTTTGGCTCAAGGAGACCTACCAGAAGTCCTCCGTTGAGTTGGAAAAGGTCCGCTTTGGTTATAACCTAAGCAAACCTTGTCCAGAAGTCTGTTTTTGTGAGATTTGGGGTTATATAAGGACCTTAAACCCTCTCTCATTTCAGCCATCCGAATTTGAGAAAAACCATAGAAAAAGAGAGAGAAAAAAGAGAGAAAGTGAGAGTGAAGTGGGAGCATCTCCCTGCAATACTTCCCTGTTGCTATACGTGTTTAACCGCCTAGTTCTAATCGCTTTCCCGGCGCTTCCGGCTCCGTTTCTAGGTAAGAAACCCTAACCCTAATCTGATTTGGGGCTTGGGTGGTTGTAGGTTATGAAATAGCTAACCAATATTGTTCTATAGGTTGCCAAACTGTCGTAGATGAAAGCTTAGCAAACTTATCGACTTCGTTACGATTCTACGACAAAAGGTGCGGACTTTAGGTGTATAGGTTATGGTTTTCAACGCTTTCAATGTCAGATAATGATAGATTCATGATCTGCATGCAATTGCACATGTACAAAGTGCTATCTATTTTCCGTTTCGATTAAAGATGAAAAATATGGAATTCTACATACTCTAGGTATTTGTAGAAAGTACCGTATACGTACAAATTTTGGAAATGTGTTTGACATGATTAATTGTTGTATGAATATATTATATGTGGATAAATTACTTGTTTGGCGAAAGGACTCGCCCTAATACATGTTTTACTTATATACACTATGTATGTTGATATTGTGTATTCTAGAAAATACCGTATATGTATAAAATTTGGAGATGTATTTGCCATGATTATTGGTTGTATGAATATATTATACATGGATAAAATACTTGCTTGGCGAAAGGATAGCCCTAATACATGTTTTGCTAACATACACCATGTATGTTGTAATAGTGTATTCTAAGTGTTTGTGAAAATGACCGAATGAGTTAGAATTCTCATTCGTGCTCGCCATGACTAATTGTCATGGATATATGATTGTTGTATTGGCGATCCCCCTTTGACGAAAGGATTTACCCTAAATCACGCCACGACCAATATTCACTACTTATATTAAAATGTGTGGCCCAAGTGTTTGTAGAAATAACTGAATGAATATGGAACTTGGATTCCTGCTTGCCATGACTATCCATCGTGGGTGTATGCGTGTTATGATTGGGGTAACTTCCTAGTGAAAGGATTTGGCCTAATACCTATGTGATCAACATATGTCATGTATGTTGATGTATGTAGTCTAAAGTGTTTGTTGAAATGTCTGAATGAGTAGTATTAAGCAAATTGTAATGTATAAGGGTGTTGAGATATGATTCTCAACTTTTTTAACTATGTGTATGATTTCCTTGGATAGTTGTGTGATTAGGAATTGAACATGTACAAACTCATGCTTGTGTTGTGCTTCATAACATGCTCAACTGCTTTTATGATTTTATCTATATGATGCATATGTTTAAATTCATATTTACGTTGTATGATCCGTCATGGGTGATGGGGGAGTGGAGCAACGAGTGCGTGCAACAGCCCTGACAGCCCTAAACGAATGATACCAGACTTTGATTGTATGATTTGTATCTTGATTCATTACTGCTTTAACTATTTGCAATTGAATGTGATTGGGGCTATGATTATAGTCCAGGCAATCGGTAACGAAAATGAATGCGTGGCTGAGATTCATTTGCCACGTGATATGTGTTTGACGAACTCGAGTTGTACTTCAATTGGCGATAGTGGTTGGCCACACGAAGTGCTTTTGCGCTTCATATCGTTCAACTTGTTGTGCGCTCGAGCTAGCCGAGCTCGTCAAGCAACCCGATCTGTCTTATGTATGTTCACTATGTTTGGATGCTACCGCTTGAACCTAGGGTACCAAACTTACCAATGAAATCCCGTTAACCATGGTACCTCGATCCGCTAAGACTCATGAGCCGGACATGGTGGTATGGGACACCGTGGTCGGCCTACGCTGGGGCCACGTGCCTCCTCGTAGTGACTAGTGAGCAACCAGACTCGTGAGCCGATTATGGTGGTATGAGACACTATATTCGAGCTGTCGACACCTACGGCGAGAGCTGAATACGGTGAGACCTGTATTCGTGCTGACGGGCGACGAGCCCTCCGTAGTGTCTTCGAGTATACTTTAAAGTCTGTGATTGGCGTTGAGCCCTTCGCAGCAACTAGAGCATGAGTTGAGCCGAGTACGGTGAGACCTGTATTCGAGCTGACGGCCAGCAATTGAGCCACATACGGTGAGATCTGTATCCGTGCTGACAGGTGACGAGCCCTTTGTGATGCCTTCGTTATGCCTCTCAAACCATAATATCGTATGAGATTAACTAGGACTGACGACCCTAGAATGGATCATGTTTGGGAATGATATAAGTGAGGTACCTTAGTTTCCCAATACTGCTGTTTGAAATGGACTAATAACAACTCGGTAATCATGCTTATCATGCATTGCATGTGCCTAGTAGATGTGGAGCACTAAGGGATGAACGCATTCGCGAACGTAAGATGGTGTCGCATGAGGGTGGTTTGACAAGGGCATACATCATGACTGCATTCATACTTGCATTAATAAGAGTAGTTAGGAGTGTTTGATTGTACTGCTTTATCATTACTGCTTGACTTAGTTGATAACATGTTAACCTATGCTTTTATTGTTCCACTGAGTTGATCACTCACTCCCACGTTACGGGACGATGCTGTACACACCAATCGGATTTGTTGAGTTTCAGGTGATGATGACGCTTATGAAGCAGAGCCGGACTGCTACTATGATGTTGAGGAGGAGTTCTCCTACTTGTAGCTCTCTGACATGTTTATGAAGACCTGTTATTGTATTGACGGGGCTATGGTACTTGGGATAGAAGGCATTACACTTACACATTTGGTATATTTTAGAAATGTACTTGAAATTTATTAACCTGGTAATGTTATCACACTCTGGAGACTCACCACAGTATTATATATTTTATATATCATCACAGTCTTCCGCTTGCAATTTAACTGTCTCTGGAGTATGGTATGCTATTTTGGCTTAATCTCACTCATGTTCAATACACTAATGCACACAACATTTAATCATCATTATCTATGTTGCATAATTGATGTTCTGGAACTCGGGTGTTGAGTTTATGCTCGACCCCCGATTTTTCGGGATGTTACATTTCATTATATGTTTTGGCCCATTTTATATGGTTTGGATCAATTTAGTTCATGATCTTACGGTCAATTTCAAGGTTAGATCATATTGGGTTCAAAATGGCCCCCTTGAGATCTTAAATGAATAATTGAGCTCATTCACTAATCACATTGCTCCTTGGTCTTAGGAACCATTGGTTTTGATAATGAATCAAATGAGTTTGAGGCTAGCATTAAATTCTATGGTTTATATGTGTTTTGAACCCAATGGCCCACTTGGATTATGATCTAAAGTTTGATCATCAAATCTGATACTTTAATCATGATTTAATAACATATGGTTTGATATTGACATCAAGATCACCATCGCATAGAGTGATCCACCTATTATTAACTTGGATCAAGATGGTGAATTTATTTTCAGTCCATGATGGTTGGTGTGGACTGTCCATAACCAAATCTACATGGATAGTGTAAAATGGCCACATTTGATTATACATATTCTTATAAGGGTTTGTATGATGAAGGACTGCGTACAGTGTCCATCATTTTCATCGTTTAATTCTTGTCTAAAAATAGTGAAATTTGGCACATATGGGTAAAAGAACATGAACAGTCAACTCAACGGTATGGATTTACCACCCGTGATTTGAACTACTTGTACGTTTGGGTCAGCGTCCCCACACCTAAGCACACATATGGACATGTGAACGCCATCCCCACACCTAGGCACACATATGGACGTGTGAACGCCCAAACACCTAGTCCCCTTTCCTGTTCTAATTAAAATAAATCTCTCCCAAGATCTGTCTTCGATTCGTTGTGAGTATACTCATGTTATCCAAGTTTTATCTCAAAGTGTGCTCCACACATGATGTTATGTAAATCCGTCCCGCTCATTGTGTTTCCCACCCTCTGTTAAGTACACCACACATAAGTTGTTCTCAAATGTTAGCTACGGTCTCACTTATGAATTTTGGATGGTCATTCCTTCTTATACTATGTCTTTGATTTACAATTGATATATGTGTCCAAAAGTTATGAAAATTGTCCACAAGGAGTTTTGGAGGGATTTGGATTACTGAACCAAAGTGGGGTCCACCTAATTCATGGGTCAGAGACCCTTGGGGGTGGGACAGCAGGCCCTGGGCATGCGCGCCCATGCGCAGCCAACGTCCTCTCTCTCTCTTAATTTTTTAAAAAACATCCTCCCTTAATAAGGGAGGATTTTATGATGCAGTATACTTAAGGCGAACGTGGATGGAGCTCCTAAAGGACTATGACTTCGATCTTCAGTACCACCCGGACAAGGCGAACGTGGTGGCGGATGCCCTCAGCAGTCAGCCACGAGGCCTGGTGGCGCATATGATGATTCAGGAGTGGCGAATCTTGAGGATGTAGCAGAGTATGATTTCGAGTTCGGCCTGCAGTCTTCTATCGTGCAGTTATCGAGCCTGTCGATTCAACCCTCTCTTGTCGCAAGGGTGATCGAGGCTCAGCAGGATGATGAGTCGTTGCAGAGTTATATGGCTGAGGCGGCATCTGAGAGTCAGGTAGATTGGCACATTGGTACAGACGGTGGACTTTGCTTCAGAGGCCGATTATTGTCCCGGATATTCCTGAGTTACACAGAGATCTTATGACCGAGGCACATCGATCACAGTTTTTTATCCATCCTAGCTCGACGAAGATGTACCGTGAAATGAGGCGACAGTATTTTGGGCGGGGATGAAGCGCCAGATCGCTAGTTTTGTGTCCGAGTGTGACACGTGCCAGCGTGTCAAGGCCGATCATCAGAGACCCCCTGGTCTATTGCAGCCATTGAGTGTCCCGATGTGGAAGTGGGAGCACGTGTCGACAGATTTCATTATGGGCTTGTCGAAGACTCAACACGGTCATGACGCCATCTGGGTTATCGTTGATCGTCTGACGAAGTCGGCGCATTTTCTTCCGATTCATGCAACTTGGCCTTTGGACCGGCTTGCAAGGTTATTCGTCGAGGAGATTGTGAGACTGCATGGCGTTCCAGTCTCGATCGTTTCTGACCGAGACCCGAGGTTCACGTCTCAGTTTTGGGGAGCTTCCAGAGAGCGATGGGGACTAATTTCAGCTCAGTACAGTACCGCTACCATCCGCAGACCGATGGCCAGACCGAGAGGATTAACCAGATCCTTGAGGATATGCTTCGGGCTTGCGCGATTGATTTTGGAGGTAGCTGGGATGATCATCTACGTTTGGCTGAGTTCGCATACAATAACAGCTATCAGGCGACCATCGACATGGCTCCTTTTGAGACACTATATGGCAGACCATGCAGATCACCAAGTTGTTGGACCGAGGTTGGAGAGCGTTGTCTCCTAGGTCCCGAGCTTGCGCAGGAGACGTCAGAGGCTATTGATATCATCAGGCAGAGGATGTGCACAACTCAGAGTCGATAGAAGAGTTTTGCTAATCGTCGGCGTCGTCCCTTGGAGTTTGATGTTGCGGACCATGTGTATCTCAAGGTCTCGCCTATGAAGGGCATAGTTCGATTTGGAGCGAAGGGCAAGCTTGCCCCGAGATTCATAGGACCTTTTGAGATCACTGAGCACGTTGACACCGTGACCTATCGGCTTGCCTTGCCATCTCAGTTGTCTGGCATCCACAACATTTTTCATGTGTCAATGTTAAGGAAGTGTGGGTCAGACTTCATTCATGTAATTGATTGGCAGTCGTTAGAGGTTCGTGAGGACGCTTCCTGTATTGACCAGCCTATTCGTATCCTGGATCGGAAGGAGCAGGTCCTCCGGACTAAGGTCATTCCATTGGTGAAGGTTCAGTGGGGTCACCATTCTGTTGAGGAGGCTTCTTGGGAGCACGAATCTGAGATTCGAGAGCGTTATCCCCATCTCTTTGATGACTGATTATGTGTTGTATTTTGTATACCATCCTTAGTTTTATATGATGATGTTATGTTCCTTCTCCCTCATGAGTTATATCTAGTTGCGATGATTGTGTAAATTTCGAGGGACGAAATTTTTTATAGGAGGGGAGAGCTGTAAAACCCGTATCTAGACCGTACCGTTCCGTAAACTTTCGCGGTCTTCTCGGTCGAATTTCGGCAACTTCGACCCTTAACCGGTAATTGCGCGTGACCCTGATTCACATGCTGTCAACCCGAGTCGACTCAACCTGAGACTTGTACCCTTGCAACCACACCGTCGCCGCAGTTCTGATGCCGCGACTCGCGCGTCGATCCGATTCTCTGGTCAAGAGATGAGGGTCAGCGTTCGGTGCGAGGAAAACGCCGCACGTACGAATCCCGAGAGAATCTCAATGAGATGTCACATCAATCACCCATCAATCCATCACTTCTCACCCTTCCCCAAGCAACCCCAAAGTTAAAAAGTTCTTACACCACCCATACATCTCTTACAACATTTACCCAAAAGTCAAAAAGGTGCTCTTACATCCATCACACCACATCCATCACCCATCTCCTTTACAACCCTCTCTCTCTTCTCTCTCTCTCTCTCTCTCTCTTTCAAACCATTCTCCCAAGCAACCTAAACACCTCACACGTCCAAGCTCTTCCCCTTCAAGAGAGCTACAAGTGTGGCCCACCTTTCCCACCCTCTCATCCCCCATCTCCACCATCCAAACCTCATCTCCTCCGTTGGAATGCAAGCTAAGGAGTTAAGGAAACCTTTGGTGCAAGAAGAAAGTGGTGGGTGATCTTAGAACCTTGTTTTCCATTCGTTTTGCTTGATTAAGGGTCCATCTATGTGGGACCCACCTTGATGTATGTTGTATGCAAGAGGGGTTCATAGTGGCGGGGCCCCTCCATCCTAACCGATCTATCTCTCTCTCTCTTCTCTCTCTCTCTCTCTCTCTCTCTCCCTCTCCCTTTTTTCCTTTGTGTTTTGATGGCTTATGGCCACTTGATGCATGACTTTATCCATGCCATCCATTGATGTGGAACCCACCATAGGTAGGTAGGTATTGTATCTAAGCCATTTATGTGTGGGGCCCACTTTGAATGTATTGTACCCCGCACTATCCTCATGTGTGGCCCACCTAAGTATGGCCCACCTCAGTGTATGTGCAACGTCAAGATATCCAGCGTCCAGGGACGCTGGACGTTATTGGGGAAAAAAAACAAATATTAGCTTTTTCAAGCTGTTGGGGTGGGACGCTCATGCAGGCCCCACCTTGATAAATAAATTCAATCCGTGCCGTCCATTCCATTCTCCATATCATTTTAGGCGTTAAGCCGAAAAATGAGGTCAATCCGGTAATCAGGCGGGCCATACCATAAAAAAAAAACTCTATTTCCTACCGTTTAAAGATTTTAAGACCCACCTTGCTGCACCTTCACACCAAACATAATGTATATTAGACTTGTTTTGTGCATTTCGAGCCATAGAATCCACTGGACGAAGTGGATTCTCCGGTAGCGGGCCCCACATGTAATTTTTAGTCGAAAAAAAAAGAAGAAAGGAAGGAAGCAGTGCTGCTGCTGTGTCAGGCTGTGGCAGGCGCTACCTGCGCACCTGTGCCAGCGGCGGGCGAACAGGCAGGCACCCACGGCCCCTGCCGTGGGTCCCACCATGATGTATATTTAATATCCACACCGTTCATCGGGTGGGCCACTCCCTGAAGTGGACCCACTCTAAAAATCAGCCGATCTAGGACTCCGGTGGCCCACATCACAAGAAATAATGAGATTGGGCGACTACCTTTGTAGCTCTTTTCTGGGCCACAGAAGTTGTGGATCAAGATGAAATTTATTTTTCCTCTTCATCCAGGTCTGCGTGACCTTATGGATAGATTGGATGGCAGATAAACATTATGGTGGGCCCCACGTGGGACCCACAGTGATGTATGTGTTCTTCACACCGTCCCCAGTGCGGGACGGTGGAACCCACTGTGGTGTACGTGTTCCCTCCACACCGTCCACTGCCGTGGACGGTGGATCCCACCATGATTTTTTTGTGTTTTATCAACTGTCCACTGTTTGGACAGTGGGAGCCACCATGATGCACGTGTTGCATCCAATCCGTCTATCCATTTTGAAAGATCATTTTATGGCATGAGTTAAAGAATGAGGCAGATCTAAAGTTCAAGTGGACCCCACCATTTTAAGTAGTGGTCAATAACGCCCACCGTTCAAAAATCTCTAAGGGCCATAGTAGCTTCCCATTAAGTGGATATTTGTTTCCCACTTCATTTATTACTATGTTAACCTATGAATAGGTTGGATGGGAAATATATTTTATGGTAGGCCTTAGGAATTTTAAATGGTGGAATTCATCATTACCACTTATAATTGGGTGTGGCCCAGTTGATGTACATGGGACCCAAGTAGTGTGGCCCATTTGATATATATATGGCCCAAGTGATTAGGCCGTTTTGATGTATTATAAGGCCCATGGGTTGAGGCCATCGTGATGTAATAGGGTCCATGGGTTGAGGCCTATTGTGATGTATTCAAGGCCCATGGGTTATGGCCCATTGCAATGTACATAAGGCCCGTTAGTGAGGCCCATTAATGCGGCCCATTTGATGAATGCAAGGCCCATGTGATACGGCCCATTTGATGTATTTAAGGCCCAATGAGATGTACCAAAGGTCCATTGCAATGTATGATCCCAACATGGTTTATGTAATGATGTTTTCGATAGGCAATGCCTTAGGAGTAATGTTGGTTTAACGTCCACATTGCAAGTATAGTGTTGGTTAAATGTCGGCATTATGACTCTCCCTAGGGCCATTGATAGGCCCGTACTGGTTGTGTGTAGGTCGTCTATGTCTAGGACCATCTGTGTTGTAAGGATAGTTCGCTGCTTTATAACATGTTTAGTATAGTTCCATGACTCATGATCATACGCACCATATGTATGCTTGATATGAGAAGTGTCTGATCATAGCATATGCCTTTGGGCAGATTGATTATGGGCTCCCTGATGGGCAGAGTTGCCCTACATGAGTGCACGTTACGCGCAAGATTGTTGCATGACTGGATTGCGTGCTTCATGCATTTGCATTGTGTGACATGGTTACTGTACGCCCTAGTGACACCAGGGCCGTAGTCTCCACAAGCATATCGTGGTTGACAGGATTGGATACCGAAAATCTTGCTCTACATGGGGTGCTATAAATATCCCTAGGTGAAAGTCCCTAAACCCTTATGGTACCAAGAGGTTGCTCCAACGTCTAGACCGAGTAGGTGCAGGAGCGCCGAGTGCCGACTACCAGACGGCTGCGCTTTCCACTGTGTCATGGTCGGTTGGAAGGGGGTGGGCCTTACCCGCCCGAGAGGAGGGGGTAAAGTTAGGCTAAGTCTAACCAGCTCGAGGAATGGGTTCGCTATCGATGAGTCGAGTCTGATATTGGCAGGCGGATAGTGAGGTCTCTTACACTTACCTTATTGCGCACGATGGGACGGTAATTTGGTTTAGAGTGTACTAGACCTCGGTGATATCCCAGATTTGAGCTGTATTGATATGTGGATGTAGATGAGGATTTGTATGCTTGAGTTGCATCTCGCATCGCATGGCCTTGGTATAGCCGACATCATTCATGTCTTGCATCACATAGCCTTGGTACGACTAGTGGTATTCATGGATTCACCAGCATGTTCCACTTTACTCTGATACTGCTTACCGCATTCTACCTTGCACACACACTTTCACCACCCTCTAAGCTTTCTATAAGCTTATGCACGACCGTTGCGTGCAGGTGGCGTTGAGACGCAGCAGCGCTGAGGCAGGAGCGCAGAGCAGATCTTTTTGGAGCTTTTTGTCCATTCTCATTGTGTTTTCCTTTATGCTCATTGTACTTGTAAAGTTTTTTATCATAGTGGAAATGTGATGGGGTTTTTGGTTGTTGTTTGTGGGTTATGCCTTTGGTTATGCTTATTACGAATCAAACTGATGTTAAAAATCCTCCTAGTAGCATCCCAGGATCGGAACCTGGCGAATGGGCCCCGAGAGCCGAGAATGGGGTTCTAAGGAGGCTGTCGACGCCGGATTCGGCGATCGGGAATTTTGTAAGCCCGGTTTTCGAGTTTGGGGCGTGACAATCAAGGCCACTAGATTTGATGATTTGAGTCCCTAATAACAGATTATTTTTACCATCTAGAGTTTATGGTAAATTAATGTAGGACTAATATCATATAGACCATCAAATTACTCTCTCTCTCTCTCTCTCTCTCTCTCTCTCTCTATATATATATATATATATATATATATATATATATATATTATACACACACACACACATAGAAATGTTACTATGAGGTCGACCTCACGGGAACTTCCCATGAGGTCGAGCTGTGTGGGTCCAACCATGATATGTGTTGAACATCTACCCCATCAACCAGATGCACCAAGCCATGGTGGGTCATGGGCTTTAAAATCAAGAAATCAAGTCAATCCTTGACTTGGGTGGGTCACACTACATATAATAGTTGAGAGGAGTTACCCTCCCATTAAAACATTTATAATAATTTATTGGACCCACTGAGATGTGGTTCACAAATCTAGCCCATCCATTGTGTTTGTCTCACTTGGATGAGGGGTCAGCCCAAGTTTCATCCGCATCCGAAACTCAGGTGGGCCCCACCAAGTGATTTTATATGTATTTAGGCATGTCTTCACATTGTTTTAGATGGTATGGCCCACCTGAATTCCATATAAGGCTAATTTTTGGGATATCCCATAACCCATGAAGTCGACCTTGTAGTACCATTTCCTATATATATAAACAATGTTTTTATAGTTGTGGGCCCATCACTGATAGTGATCTACATCTAATGTCCATCATACTCTGATATAGCAGTGGGGAAATCTATGTACTCCACATCAGAGTGTATGGCCCACCTGATCATATTTGGAGGAGGTATGGATGTTTACATGTATCACATGTGGAAAAGATGGGATGTCCACATCTTTACCCTAGGGATGAGGTACAATATATCTCTCTCATTCATGTGTAGGGTCCAGTAATGTAGGCCATGTAGTTAATCTCTGACCTTGATCGGATAGATGCCTGCTCACAGTCAGTGATGGTCCACTATTTTTATTAAGATTATGATTATACTACTTGTTTAAAAATCTCAGAATTTGAGACATACTACTATTGGATGGACAATTAGATTTGGTTTGTTTACAAAATGATAATTGGTATGGGTGCGCTCATTTTCAAACGCATTTTTCGTTTCTTTTTCATGGAGAGAAATATTTATCTAAGATGAGCTTTATTGGATGAGAACTTACACTGCCAACGTGGCCCCACATTCACGGATTACGCAATCATTTCCGTTTTATCTCTTTAAAGGATGGTTTTGTGGTTTCTAAAATTAGTTTTTCAGTTAGGGAATGACTAAATTATATTAGATTAATCTTAACCATTCATAGGTCTGAGGGTGTATCTAGGTTAGGTAATGTATTGTTATCGAGGATAAGGGTGCACACATGTGTATATACGTGCCATGCATGTATGTCGTAAATGTCCATGAACTACTAAATTCTAACCCTATAGAATCATAGACCATGATTTACATATATATGAAAAAATAGTGTCGACGTTCAAATATGCATGATAGA
Source organism: Magnolia officinalis (assembly GCA_021015155.1). Taxonomy (NCBI): domain Eukaryota; kingdom Viridiplantae; phylum Streptophyta; class Magnoliopsida; order Magnoliales; family Magnoliaceae; genus Magnolia; species Magnolia officinalis. Next base: position 25,366,472 of record JAJHSJ010000018.1, on the reverse strand, counting down.
TGAGATAATTGATGGTTATGATGATGTCTTATACACATGTGCATGAGCTAACAAGATCCAAGCATATATGATATACGATCAAATCAGATAACATGATAGATCTATTCAAGATGAATTAAACGAAAGCAGTTTGACATAAATCAGATTTCTAGATTGGTCAATATCTTCAATAAACCGTGGTCATCCATTCATTTGGACTCATATCTAAAATTTTATTCAGGTAAAAATTATTATACTTATACCATTATGAAGGTTATAGAATGATTAATAAGATGACCAACACACATTGGGTAGATCATTTACTAAGACGATCAATTTGATGGATCTAAGCCATCCATTCATTGTTCGGACCAATTATACCATTCGAACTGGCAATCTGAAGGTAGGTTTATGTTTAATATGCCATGGACATATGATCCATGGTACGGATTGTTGTTTCGTTGGAAAGATTAACTTATATCCATATTCAAAGAGTCATACGATCCACTAAAGGGTCAAAGTTTATTTGAATTATCAGGAAAAAACTTGTACCCCTAAAATTTGTTCAGGCCCCCAATTTAGAGGGTAATTTTGTAATTTCACATAGAGTTTTATGTAAACCCTAGTTCATTTGGCATAATATATATTTCATCATGAGAGAGAGAGAGTCATCATTGTATTGAGAGATACTTCTTTGTTTTTTTGTTAGCATAGTGGATTGGTGTGAATCCATGGATATATTGAAGGGGTTTACCTCTTTTTTCTGCTTTATTTTAATTTCGACATTGTTATGCATGTAGTTGAGAAAGAATCTTTCTCCCAACAAGATTTACACCTATTTATATACTGTTCACAACTTTCTATTTTTTTCCTCACTAAGTCATAAGCTTCTCCTTATAAGCTCATGATTTTTTTTTCACACTATTTAAATTTGTACTCCTAAAGTAAGGTTTAAACTGTTTGCCAGGTCAGCCACTGGCATTTAGTTTCCCTTGGATTAAAAATAACCAATTATCATATAATGCAGATATTCTAATCAATGAACATTTTCCCCATCGAACGTGAATTGGGTCATTCCTTTTTAGAATTAATTGGTAGGCCATTGATCAAATAGTTAGGATCATCCAATTAGTGTGACCTTTTTATGGTCATTCCATGATAGGGCCCACCTGAAGATTAAATCAAATCTAATGCATATATACCAAAGAGAAATATATCACGATGACCTTTTTACTAATTGACCTTTGTAAATGCTATCTTATTTAGCTCCTAGATTTGTCAAATTTTGTAGTGCCAAAACCTCTTGGAATCTGTATGTAACACCCCGTACCTTCAGTACACGGGTGTTACCTTTTAAACCCACACTAACCAGAAACAGAATGGGTTAACCAAAAACTTGAACTCGATATACACAGGATGGGGATTCCGGTCGACATTAAAGCCATCCATCAGGGTCTCCAAGAGTCAGAACACGCCTTACAATAGTCAGGAAGGTGAGACTATTCGAGCACTCTGAATTAAAGCCATTATAGATAGTTTAGAGTGGTATAACACACTTATCACCAACACTTGAGAATTGGTTGGTGACAAAACGACCCTTCATCATAATCAGTACCATATATTAACTGTTAAAAACAAGTATCAGGCCCACCCGACCAACAGATCGAGTCTCATGGGCCAATAATGGCCCAAGGGAGTGTGTAATGGCCCACCTAGGACTCACCATCGACCCAGAAAGGGCCAGGGTCCCCATGTAGTGTTCCCCAATGAAAATGGACGGAGTAGATTACGATGATAACGTCACAGTGGACCCCTACTCGATGCATGTGCACTGAGAGTGTTTGTGCACGGTGTGCACTGAAACCGTTGGCTCGGTCAAACTGGCTTTGATCGAGCATCTCTCGAAAACTTGAAAATGGCGGTTCTCCCACAATTCTCCCTGTTTAAACCGACCATCTTCAAGCCTCTAAGTGGCCCATCACGGCCACTTTCTAAAACATCCCAACCGTTCAAATTCTCTATGGGGCCTAGCTGAATAAAACCTTATAGCCTTTCCACTCCTTGTAAATGGATGAAGGAGTTGGGCTACCACCGTCTGATGTGCTAATGTGGAAGGCGCCCGAGGGTGGGGACCACAACGAGGTCGGTTAGGCGGATCACAGTCGGTCCGATTGTGTGATCCCATCGTCCATCTTTCCATCGAACGCACGCCCTTTCTTTGCCAAAACCAGCCCGACCAGGGCCTGTGGGAGGAAAGAGAGAGAGAGAGAGAGCCGACCTTCCTCTTTGGGAAGGATGAATCCCAGCCATCCATTGTTGAAGCAATCTCCGCCGTTCCTGCTCTCTCTCGCTGACTATAAAAGGGGCACTGTAGCCCTGGGGATTAACATGAAGAGAAAGAGAAAGAGCGGAGGAAAGAGAGTGTAGGGAGGGAGAAACAGAGAGTTGAGCGAGTGAGAGGGACAGACTTGGTGCCGCACTGCATCGACCCGACCCATGCAGGTTGAGACGAGTCAGTGCAATCCGGTCGAGTCCAGTTGAGAAAGAGAGATAGTAGAAGAGAGGAGAGAAAGAAAGGGAGAGGAAAGAGAGAGATAACAGGGAAACCGACCCTGTAACATCCCAGATTTTTCCCAACCTGGAATTAGACGTCCTTAGGCAATGGGTCGCTTCTAACACCTGATTAACTTGTCAGAACCCAATCCCATATTCTAAAAATCGCTTGTTAACCCTTTTCCTTCATAAATCTCACATTTCACTACCTTATCCTTCACAAAGTAACTAAGTGTTAAACTAGATTGGTTACGAAATCCGCTTGATCCACTTTAAATACGATCTGTAAGACCCAAAACTTGTAAAATCATTGATGTTAGGTTACCCTAAAATCTAGGATCAATCTCATTACCCGGCTGCTCTCGGGAGCATCACGAAACTCTGTATCAGATCTGGACCGCACATCGAAAGTCCGAATAATACAAAGTTATAGAATTAGGACTGCCTTGCTGGGCTTGACAACCATCTTGGAAATCAAATCTAGCTAATGTCCCAGTGCTATTCGCTTGAGCCCGGAGTGAAGAGTGTGAGAAAATGTGAATTTTTTAGTATATTAAAAATGATTTAAGTAATCTGAAACGTGTCGCTTGTGGACAATTTATAAGCAACCAGACCGTCGGAATTTGACCCAAATTCACCCTCGGATCAGGGATATTTGCCCCTACGTGTCAGTGTACTTGAAATCTCTGATCGAGTTTCACTGACCGTTGAACTGAAACTGGTCCGCCACGCGTGATCTGGGAATCCGACCGAAACGAAAACTTAACTAAACCTAGATCCAGTGTTAGTGAGCTTAAGTCCGACCGCACACAGAAAAGGGGCTGCCAGAAGTGCTCTGTTGGATCGAAACGGACCTGCTTTGAACATAACCTAAGTATACCTTGTTCCTGAGTCTATTTTGGTGAGTTTTTAGCCTATATAAGGACCTTAAACTCTCTCATATCCAGTCCATACGAATTTGAGAAAATTTAGGAGAGAGAAGAGAGAAAAGAGAGAGAAAGGTTGAGAGTTGTGGGAGCATCTCCCTGCCACTCTACCCTGTTGCTATCCATGCCTAACCACATCGTTCTTATCGTTTTCCCGGCGTTTTCAACTTCGTTTCTAGGTAAGAAACCCTAACCCTAATTTGATATAGGGTTATGAACATTGCAAATGTTGAAATAGCTAATCTATTTCATTCTATAGGTTGCCAAACTGCCGTATACGAAAGCTTAGCGAATCTATCGAGTTTATTACACTTCTACGGCATAAGGTGCGGACTTTAGACGTATAGGTTATGGTTTTCAACGCTTTCAATGTCAGATAATGATAGATTCATGATCTGCATGCAATTGCACAGTACAAAGTGATGTCCGTTTCATTTTTCAGTTATACGTTAGCCATGTTGAATATACTATATTCTTCGTATTTGTAGAAAATACCGTATACGTATGAAATAAGGATTTGTGCTTAACATGATTATTTGTCGTGACTATATGCTTGCATGTATGCGACAACTCCCTAGAGAAAGGACTTGCCCTAAATCACGCCACGGCCACTATACGCTATATATGTTAAAATGTGTAGCCCAAGTGTTTATGGAAATGACTGAATGAATATGGAACTTGGATTCCTGCTCGCCATGACTATCCGTCGTGGGTGCACGCATGTTATAATTGGGGCAACTCCCTAGTGAAAGGATTTGGCCTAATACCTATGTGATCAACATATGTCATGTATGTTGATGTAAGTAGTCTTAAGTGTTTGTTGAAATGTCTGAATGAGTAGTAGTTAGTAAATTGTAATGTATAAGGGTGTTGAGATATGATTCTCAACTCCTTTAACTATGTGTATGATTTCTTTAGATATCGGTGTGATTAGGAATTGAATATGCACAAACTCATGCTTTTGTTGTACTTCATAACATGCTCAACTGATTGTATGATTTTATCTATGTAATGCATATGTTTAAATTCATGTTTAAGTTGTATTCCATAAAGGCCGTGAAGGGTGATGGGAGAGTAGTGTAATGATTCCGTGCAACAGCCCTGGCAACCCTAAGCAGACAATATTGGATGCTTAATTGTATGATTTGAAATCTTTATCCATTACTGCTTTAACTATTCTGTAATTGAATGTGATTGGGGCTATCGTATAGTCCAGGCTATCGGTAACGGAATTGAATTCGTGGCTGAGATTCATTCGCCACGTGAGATGTGTACGATGAACCCGAGTCGTACTTCGGTTGGTGATAGTGGTTGGCCACGTGAAGTGCTTATGCACTTCATGTTGTTCAACTTGTCGTGCGCTCAAGCTAGCCGAGCTCGTCAAGTAACCCGATCTGTCTAATGTATGTTCACCATGTTTGGACGGTACTGCTTGAACCTAAGGTACCGAACTTACCAGTGCAACCCCATTAACCTTGGTACCTCGATCCGCTAAGACTCATGAGCTGGACATGGTGGTATGGGACACCGTGTTCGAGCTGTAGGCCTACGCTGGGGCGACGAGTCTCCCCGTAGTGACCAGTGAGCAACTAGACTCGTGAGCCGAATACGGTGGTATGGGACACTGTATTTGAGCTGTCGGCCTACACTGCTTTGATGAGTGATGGGGGAGTGGTGTAACGATTCCTTGTAACAGCCCTGATAGCCCTGACCGTACCCAGTGTAGTGACCTCGAGCATACTCTGAATATGCGGAGAGGCGACGAGCCTTCCCGTTGTAAACAGAGTATAAACTAGGCCTTTATTGATAAGGTGATGTGGGAGCGGTGCAACGAGTGCGTGTAACAGCCCTGACAGCCCTTTACAGCGACCTAGAACTACATCATCGTATGAGAGTATCTAGGACTGACGACCCTAGAATGGATCATTGTTTGGGAATGATATAAGGGAGGTACCTTAGTTTCCCAATACTGCTGTATGAAAAGGACTAATAACAACTCGGTAATCATGCTCATCATCGCACTGCATATGCCTGGAAGATGTGGAGCACTGAGGGATGAACGCATGCCGCGGACATAAGATGGTGTTGCATGAGGGAGTATGTTGGTGAGGGCATGCATCATGACTGCATTCATACTTGCATTAATAAGGGTATTTAGAATTGTTTGATTGTACTGCTTTATCATTACTGCTTGACTGAATTGATAATATGTTAACTTATGCTTTATTGTTCCACTGAGTTGATCACTCACTCCCACGTTACGGGACAGTGCTTGCAACACCAACCAGACTGTCTTAGCTGCAGGTGATGGCGATGCTTATGAAGCAGAGCCGGACTATTACTATGATGTTGAGGAGGAGTTCTCCTATATGTAACTCTCTGACGGGTCCATGAAGACCTGGAATTGCATTGATGGGGCTATGGTATTTGGGATAGAAGACATTACACTTCCTCAATTTTGTATATTTTGGAATTATACTTGTAAATAGTTAACCTGGTAACATTATCACACTCTGAAGACTCACCACAGTTTATATAGTTTATACATCTATCACAGTCTTCCGCTTACTATCTCACTTGTCTCTGGAGTATGATATGCTGTTTTGGCGTAATCTCACTCATGTTTAATGCATTAATACAGACAACATTCAATCATCATTCATTATGTTGCATAAGTGATGCGTTGGAACTCGGGAGTTGAGTTTATGCTCAACCCCCAATTTTCAGGGCGTTACAGACCCCCTATTCCATCGAAAGTGAGGTTGGCAGCGACTGTCCCAGGTAAAAAAAAACGTCCCTCGTTGCTATTTTCAGTTTCCTTGTAGTTAGGTGAAGGTCATGCTAGCCTGGACTGGAACTGAGCTAATCAATGGCTGTTTCGGACCACATTTCGGATGACCAGTTGGATGCTTTTCCGAGCTCTCAGTAGAGCTTCGGGACCAAGCCAAATAATGGCCAAAAACTCGGGTTAAGACCAGCCAACCCATGGTTGTACTTCAAAACTGAAATGAACCAAACAATGACATTCATGGTTTGGAACCAGGCCAAGTGAATGGCTGTGTTTCAGACCCAAATAAGGCCCATACAGTAGAGTTTTGGAATGAATATTGGAACCTTGTATTAGTCCGAGTCCAAGCCAAGCAATGGCTGTGGGATGGACTGAGATGTCAACTTGACAAGGGACCCTGTTTTGGACCAAAGCTGAGCCAATCCATGGCTCCATTTCAGTCTGAAATCAGACCCAGAACAAGGCTGAGAAACAAGCCAGGTTTGGAGATCTGTGTGGAGCTGAAACCAGACCATCCGGCAGGCCATCAAATGGCCTTGTTTTGAGTTCTGTTTAGGTTGGAAATGTGCGCTGGTTAGAGCTCTCAGACTGGCCCTTGATCAGCTTCAATCCAGCCTCAAGGACTGTCCGAAGTTGGGCCATGAATGGGTCCCAAACCAGACCTCAATCCAGCTGCAACCAGGCCAAAAAACTGCTCCAAACGACATGCGGAAGAAGAGACTGCTCACGTAAGGTTGGCGGGCTGTCTGCCGACTTGGGCCCTGCACGAATAAAGGTGGGCTGCGTCAACCATGGGCCCTGCGCAAATCGCAGGTGGGCCGCACCCTACAACAACAGGTGGGCCACACCTTGTGTTAGCTCAGGGCTGGTCGCTAGGTTTTCTTATCAAGCCAAGTGGGCCACCCCCATGTAAAACGTAGTGGGCCACACCCTACCCACATGGGGCTGCAGTGTTGGGCCTCACCAAGACTTCAGGAAGGCCGCACCATGCATGCAATGGTGGGCAACTTCTTGCTCCACATAAAATGGGTAGGCTGCACCTGAGTAGTTGGCCCAGTAGTTCACACCACACGTGGCCACTGATGGACCGCACCACACGCCCTGGTGGGCCACCCCTTGTGACCAGTTGAGCCGCACCCTAATGTGGGCTCCAAGTCAGTGACAGGTGGGTCCCTCACAGCAGGACATTGTTGTGGGGCCTCGCATATGGGGGCTTTGTGCACTGGTGGATCACGCCACACATAGCTGTGGTCTTCACCATTATGTGTAGCAAACTGCATTCTGTTTGAAAATAGTTAGTGGGCCGCACTTGAAGAAATCCTCTGTGGACGACACCATATTCCAAGTCATGGACTATACCCCATGCAACGTCAGCAGATCTCATGGGTTGCACGCATTCCAAAGGATAGACACCACATCACGGTGGGCCTCATTTCCTAGAGGGCTGATGCATGGCAGGCCCCACTGTCACGCCCCAACTCGGAGATCAGACTCACAATGACCCCGATCGTCGAATTCGGTGCCGACAGCCTCCGTAGTACCCCATTCTCAGATCCCAACACTTATACGCCAGATTCCGATCCTAGGATCCTACAAGGATGATTTTTCAGTGTACATTTATCTCGTAATAAGCATAACCACAAGTATACCTAAATCATAAAGGCAACATTATCATTACATATCTACTAATATAAACAGTTGAATACAGTGCTGAAAGGGAAATACATATGTCAAAAATTAAAGCTCCATAAGTCTGATGCACGCTCCAAGCTCAATGCTGCTGCAGCCCAACGCCACCTGCACGCATCTATCGTGCATAAGCTTATAGAAAGCTTAGTGGGTGGTGAAAGTGTGTGTAAGGTAAGTTCCAAGTAAGCAATATCAAAATGATCAGAGTAAGCGGAAATACCAACAAGTCCATGAGTCATACAATATCAGAGTACGTAATACAGATCAATTACGCAAATGAGGAGTCATAGAGAGCCAAATATCAGATGCCGAGGGTACAATGCAATATGTAAATCCTGCTAAGTCCGTTTAGGCCATATAAGTACAGAAAACATAACAACCCAAAATGCCAATGCCTGCGAATGCAATATGTGATACAAATGAAATGACCAAGTTGGAGTGTGAGGTCGGGATGATAGTACGTAGTATCGCAGGCTACGGGTTCCATCACAAGGGACTTCTATCCAAACCAGTCCCATACATAAACTTGGATAGTCAGACTCAATGTGGTAAACTCATAATCTCAGGTTAATCGCGTGCCTAACTGAAATCTCCTGCTCAATAAGTCCACATATCAGTACGGTTCCGCTTTGGAAAATCACCGGGGTCTATTACACTCCAAGCCAAATTGTCGCCCCATCACGCGCAACAAGGTAGGTGGAAGAGACCTCACTATTCGCCTGTCAATATTTTGCCCGACTCGTCGATAGCGGACTCATTCCTTGAGCTGGTCAGACTCAGCCTAGCATTGCTCCCTCCTCTCGGGTAGGTAGGGCCGTACTCCCTTCCAACCGACCATGACAAAGTGGGAGATGCGGCCTAACGATATACGACCCTCATGCGCTCATGCATCCACTCAGTCTAGACGTTGGAGTAACCTATGGAACCAAGAGGATTTAGTGACTTTCACCTAGAGATATTTATAGTACCTCATGTAGATCAGATTTTCGATGTCCCATCTGGCCATCCACGATATGCCTGTGAAGGCTACGACCCTGATGTTGCTAGGGCGTACGGTGGTCATATCACAAAATGCGAGATGCATGAGTCATACCATCCAGTCATGCATCAATCCTACACGTACTGCACGCTCATGTGGGGCAACTCCGCCTATCAGAGAGTCCCATAAATAACTGGCACTATGAAATATGTAATGGTCAATCATATCTCATAACAAACATGCAGATGATGCGTATGGGCATGTATCATGATGCTATACTGTCACATACTCATAATCAGTATCAATAACCGGCATCGACAATCGACCTCGACAATGTGGACATTTAACTAACATTGCTCCCAAGGAACGACCCACATAGAGCCTAACATATAGTGGACCCGAGGCCTCACACAAGGGCCAAATATACAACATCATGGGCCTCACTCAAGAGCTTAATACACATCACAATGAGCCTTTCACATGGGCCTAACATACATCACATTGGGCTCCATCGTCTAGCCCTCAAATGCATCACAATGGACCTTATCACATAGGCCTCATATACATCATATTGGGCCTTAAACACGGGCTGAATACACATCACAACGGGCCTCAAATATGGGTCGCATATGCATCTCATTTGGCCCCAAACACGGGCCGAATGCACATCACAATAAGATCAAATACGGGCCGCATATGCATCTCATTGGGCCTCAACAATTGGAATCGGCTTATACAATCGGCCTCGAAAAATTAGAATCAGCCTCGATACTCAGCCTCGACAATCGGAATCGGCCTCGATACTCGGCCTCGACAATCGGAATTGACCTATACAATCGACCTCGACAAATCGGAATCGGCCTTGATAAATCGGAATTGGCCTCGATACTCGGCCTCGACAATCAGAATCGGCCTATACGATCAGCCTCGACAAATCGAAATCGGCCTCGATACTCGGCCTCGACAAATCGAAATTGGCCTATACAATCGGCCTCGACAAATCGGAATCGGCCTCGACAATCGAAATTGGCCTATACAAGCGGCCGCGACAAATCAGAATTGGCCTCGATACTTGGCCTCGACAATCGGAATCGTCCTATACAATTGGCCTCGACAAATCGAAATCGGCCTCATACTCGGCCTCGACAATCGGAATCAGCCTATACAATCGGCCTCGACAAATCAGAATCGACCTCGACAATCAGAATCGGCCTATACAATCAGCCTCGACAAATCGGAATCGACGATCAGAATCGGCCGAACAAAGCTTAGGGGAAGGTCACAATGTGGTCATTTAACCATCATTGGCCATCAATGTTGACATTTAACCAACATCGCCCCCAAGGAGTGGCCCTCATATGGCCAAACCGAACATATATAGTGGGCCCATGGCTACAAACAAGGGCCATATATATCACGATGGGCCTCACTCAAGGGGCCACATATACATTACATCGGGCCTCATATACATCATTATACACATCGCAATGGGCTGGAAATACATCATAATGGGCCGCATCCATTGGCGAGCCTCGCCCATGGGCTTCAAATACATCACAATGGGCCACAACCCATGGGCTTCAAACACACAATAGGTGGGCCCTACACATGAGCCTAATGCAGTCAAGTGGGCTTCATACTTGGCCTCAAATATATCTCAATGGGTCTCAACCCATGGGCCCCAAATACATCTCCATGGGCCTCGACCCATGGGCCCCAAATATATCACAATGGCCTTAACCCGTGGGCCCCGAATACATCATATTGGGCCTTAACGAATGGGCCACAAATACATCATATTGAGCCTTATACAAGGGCCTCATATACATCGCATCGGGCCCTTCCAAGTGGCCCCCAAATACATCAACGAGTCGTATCAAATGAGCCACAACAACCACACCTTCATCCATCTATGGAGATCATTTTAGAGCATTATCCAAACAATGAATCATATCAAAAGATCACCTGGACCATACCACAAATAACAGTGGTGATAGTGATGAAAAGGTCAGTTGGACCACATCACAAATAGCAGTGGAGACAGTGATTTCCACTGTACAAAATTTCACAGGGGCCATTATATCATGTATTAAGTTATAAGGACCTGAACCAACCTGAGAAACAAATATCATATTGGTCCAAAACTTCTGTGACCTAAAGGGGTTTCGATGGAAGATGTCCAATCTCCATTGTTTTTGGTGGTGTGGTCCACTTGATAACTAGATCTGTTTTATTTGTAGTCTCAGGCCCAAGGATGAGCTCACCCAATGTATGGACGGTTTGGATAAAACACATGCGGCATGGTGAGCCCACGTCCAATCTAATGGACGGCTGAATATAGAATACATGCATCAAAAGGGGGCCCACCGTCCCACATATGGACAGTGTGGATAAGACCCATACATAACGCGTGGCCCCTCAAAATTGGATGGACGGTAGGGATACAACACCTGCATCATGGTGGGACCGTATGTCAAATGGACGGATGGTTGGATGCCAAGCCTGCTGCACCGTCCAACAACTGGACGGTGCAGATGCATGCATACATCACGGTGCAGTCCACGTAGTTACCCACTGTAATGTATATATAAATATTATATAATATAATATCATATATAATATAACATTATTTATAAAACACATGCGGCATGGTGATTAGGCGTTAAGATAAAGGTAGGTCCCACGTATCAGTGGCCCACCACAACATCTATATAATATATAATATATTATATTATATAGTATATATATTATATGTATTATATATACACATATATATACACGTGTGTAGCCGTGTAAGAGACAGCGTCCAGCGTCCAGGGACGCTGGACGACCTGGATGAAAGGGGCCCACCTAATATACTAGGCCCCACATGAAAGGACGGTATGGATGGTACCATACAACATAGTGGCCCCACGTGGCTGGAGGTGAACGGCCAGGATAAAGTACATATATCATGGTGGGCTGTACGTACCACTGTCCAAGTAAGGACGGTGTAGATATGAAACACCTGCATCTAAGGTGGGTCCCACCTACACACGTGCCACACGTGTGAGGTGGGCCCACGCCTCAAACAGAAGGACGGTGCTATATATATATATATATATATATATATATATATATATATATATATATATATATATATATATATATATCATGCATGGCCCACCAGATGGTCCTTGCTGGACTGTGTGGGTACCACACGTGCAGAGGGTGGAGTCCACGTCAGTGAATGTGGTCCACCTGTTTTGAAACAAGGTGATATTTGTGTTTGCCTTTCATCAGCGCCTGCTGATGAAAGGCACATCCTGGCCATGCGTTGGATGGGCAAGTGCTGGACGATGTGGGTTCCCTTCCCCACAGGTCCACGATCAGGGATGGACGGTTGGAGAAACATATATATCAGGTGGGTCTCACCGTCCAGATTTGTTAGATGGTGAGGATTTCTCACATACTCCAAGGTGGGCCCCATCATGATAGATGGCATGGACGCATGCATCAGGTGGGCCATCAAACAGTAGAGAGAGAGAGAGAGAGAGAGAGAGAGAGAGATATGGAGATCGGAGTAGCGGAGGGACCCCGCCACTATGGGCCCCTCATACAAATCATACATCAAGATGGGTCCCACCAGTGTGGGCCCTTAAATCACAAAAAGGTAAATGCAAAGTTACCCACCTTTGATCATGGACTTCTTCTTCTGCCAAAGCATATTAGAGTTCCAATGGATGGACTTCAACAGTTGAGATTGATTTTAGAGGGTGGGATTGGATGGTAGGAAGGTGGGCCACACCAAGCTCTCTCATGGAGATTGGAGGAGCTTAGACGTTGGGTTGCTTGCTTGAAAAAAGTAGAGAAATGAGAGAGAAAGAGGATGAGATGTAAAGAAAGAGAGAGGGATGGGTGAGTGAGTGATGGGTGATGGGTGTACTTGACATGTATGGGTCGTAAGAGAGAGAGTTTGACTTTGTGGTTGCTTGGGGATGGGGTGTGAGGTGATGTGTACTTGACATGAAATGTGATTGATGTGTACTTGATTGATGGGACATGTTGTAGAGATTCTCTTAGGATTGCAAACGTGTGGCGTTTTCTCTAACTGAACGTGGTCCCACATCTCCCGACTACGGAATATGGGACATGACTCAAGGTTGCACGCAACTGCCGATAACAGATATCGGTCGTCAAAATTCGACTGGGAGGACCGCGGAAGCCTACGGAACAGTATGAGCTAGGATACGAGTCTCACACCCACACTAGCCCCTATAACCTGGGTATATAGAATGGGCTAACATGCTCAGACTAAACAAAGCCCACCATGCCCAGCTTGGGATGATTAGGCGTGGCAGGTATAGACTTTGATTAGGGCCCAGTTTATTGTAAGATGGGGACACGTGGTTGAAGGGCTTGATCCCCTTGGTTGTAGCCCAAACAACTTTGGTTTGGGGCCTTCCAACCCTCGTATATTTAAAATCATGGCACATTGACTAATGTAAATAAATCTGTACAGGGAGTTGCACGTGTGGCGTAAAGTCACCATATTCTTGAGAAAATTACACCCAGGAGCACTCTACGCCTTGACTGGTGATGATTTCTTCCCCTTGAACTTTTCATCCATAACTAGACCAAAAATAGTAATTTTGTGAAGTTTAACGGATAGTTGGATTAAGGATAAATTATGTGTAGGAATGGACTGCTTTCGCTTGACATATCTATTTATTCTCATGCTTGTTATTATTTAACTCATGTAAATACAATTAATATGTACTGATGAAAATACATGCATTGTTTTTCATTTCCCCATTTATGATAAGATTTATGTTACTAATACGATGGTATGACACACATATTGTTGAAACCTCTCTATAGAAAGTTCGGTAGAAGGAGAGTCCGTACTTGGGGTGTAACTAGCCTAGTTGTGACATAAGTAGGCCCCTAACATGAAGGTTTGTTGATTGACCACCTATTGGTGAGTCCTACTCACACCCCAAGACGGTAGTCTCATAGGCTGGGAATGGTAGTTGTCACGCCCCAAACCTGAAAATCGGGCTCATAAAATTTCTCATTGCCAAATTCGGTGCCGACAACCTCCGTAGTACCCCATTCTCAGCTCCCAGCGCTCATTTGTTAGATTCTGATCCTGGGATCCTACAAGGAGGATTTTCCAACATACATTTGTCTAATAAGAAGCATAACCACAAGTTTATCCACATCACAAAGGCAACATCATCATCACAAATCCACTAATATAAACATTTGAATACAATGCTGAAATGAAAATACATATGACAAAATCAAAGCTCAAGAGGTTCGTTGCATGCTCCAAGCTCGACGCTACTACAACTTAACGCCACCTGCATGCATCTATCGTGCATAAGCTTATAGAAAGCTTAGTGGGTGGTGAAAGTGTGTGCACAAGGTAAGTGTCAAGTAAGCAATACAGAGTAATCAGCGTAAGTGAAAATACTGATAAACCCATAATCATACAATATCAGAATACTGACAAGATCATAAATTATAAGATATCAGAGTAATGTGAAAACATGCTGATAGGACCATAAATACCATCAGACTTATCCAGACTATGCGATGCAAAAATATAATAAAAACAATATCATATACTGATGAAAAATATAATAAAAACAATATCATATACTGATGAAGCAATGTAGATCAACTATGCGAATCAAGAGTCATAGAGTACCAAATATCAAATGCAGTATCTAGACCATATAAATGTGGAAACACAGTAACCCAAAATGCCATATATAGCGGATGTAATGCAATATGCGGTGTAAATGGAATGACTATGCTGGAGTGTGAAGTCGGGATGATAGTATGTAGTATCGCAGGCTATGAGGTCTATCACAAGGGGCTTCTATCCGAACCAGTCCCATACGTAAATTTGGATAGTCAGACTCAATGTGGTAAACTCCTGGTCTAAGGTTAGTCACACGCCCCAACTGAAATCATGGCCATTGCAAAGGTACACGTAACAAATAGTTGCGCACCACCAGTCCAAGTGGATAGTGAATGAATGAATAAATATGCAACTCCTGCTCAATAAGTCCACATATCAGTACGGTTCCTCTCTGGGATCATCACTGGGGTCTAGTACACTCTATATGCAACCGCCGCCCACTGACGCACGACCATGCAAGTGGAAGAGACTTCACCATCCGCCTAGCCAGTAGTCAGCCAATATCTGCATAGCACGTCGATAGCGGACCCATTTACGAGCTGGTCAAACTCAGCCTAACTATGCCCCCAACCATCTGGTGGGTAAGGCCACACCCCCTCCCAACCGACCACGACATAGTGGGAGACGCGGCTTCCTAGTATTCGGCACTTGGGCCTTCATGTATCCACTCGGTCTCGACGTTGGGGCATCCCTGACCACGAAGGTTTAGGGATTTTTACTCAGGGATATCTATGGCGCCCGTATGCTAGAACCAAACATTTTCGGTGTCCCATCTGGCCATCCACGATATGCCTGTGGAGGCTACGGCCCTGATGTCGCTAGGGCGTACAGTAATCACAACACACAATGCAGGATGCATGAGTCATACAATCCAGACATGCATCAATCCTGCGCATACCACGCTCTCATGTGAGATAACCTCCGCCTATCAGGGAGTCTCATAACAACCGACACTATGGCATATGCAATGGTCAATCATATCTCAAAACAAACATGTAGATGATGCGTATGAGTATGTATCATGATGCTATACTATCACATACTCATAATCAGTATCAATAATTGACATCAACAATTGACCTCGACAAAGTGGACATTTAACTAATATTGTCCCCAAGGAATGGCCCACATAAGGCCTAACATATAGTGGACCCATGGCCTCACATAAGGGCCAAATATACAACACCATGGGCCTCACTCAAGAGCTTAATACACATCACGATGGGCCTTTCACATGGGTCTAATATACATCACAATGGGCTCCATCGCCTAGCCCTCAAATGCATCACAATGGGCCTCATCACATAGGCCTCATATACATCACATTGAGCCTTAAACACGAGCTGAATACACATCACAACGGGCCTCAAATACGGGCTGTATATACATGACATTGGGCCTCAAACACGGGCTGAATGTACATCATAATGGGCCTCAAATATGGGCCACATAGACATCACATTGGGCCTCGACAATCGGCCTCGATATCTATACTCGACAATCGGAATCAGTCTCGATACTTGACCTCGACAATCGGCCTATATAATCGGCCTCAACAATCAGAATTGGCCTCGATGATCGAAATCGACAATCGACTACAACAATCGAAATCGATCGATAATCGACCTCGTTAATCAAAATCTGTAATCGACCACAACAATCGGAATCGATCGATAATCGGCCTCGACAATCGAAATCGGCAATCGACCACAACAATCGGAATCGATCGATAATCGGCCTCGATAATCGAAATCGGCAATGACAATCGAAATCGGCAATCAGTCACGATAATCAACCTCGATCGCTAATCGGTAATCGACCACGATAATAAGAATCGATCAATAATCGACCTCGATGATCAGAATCGGCAATCAGCCACAACAATTAGAATCGATCGATAATCGGCCTCGACAATCGAAATCGGCAATCGGCCATGTCAATCGGAATTGATTGATAATCGGCCTCGATGATCGGAATTAGCAATCGGCCACAACAATCAGAATCGATCGGTAATTGGCCTCGATAATCGAAATCGGCAATCGGCCATGTCAATCGAAATTGATCGATAATCAGCCTCGATGATTGGAATCGGCAATCGGCCACAATAATCGGAATCGATCGATAATCAGCCTCGATAATCGGAATCGGCAATCGGTCACGATAATCGGCCTCGACCGCTAATCGGTCAATCGGCCACAACAATCAGAATCGATCGATAATCGGAATCGGAATCGATAATTGGCCTTGATGAAAATGGGCCGATCAAGGCCTAAGGGAAGGTCACAACGCGGACATTAAACCATCATTGCCCATCAATGTAGCCATTTAACCAACATTGCTCCCAAGGAGTGTCCCACATAAGGCCAAACGTACTGTGGACCCACGATCTCACACAAGGCCCTAATGTACATCACCATGAGCCTTGAAAACATCACATGGGCCACAACCATGGGCCGGAAATACGTCTCAATGGGCTTTATCACATGGGCCAGAAATATATCACAATAGGCCGCATTACATCAAGCGGGCCGCATCCACGGGCCGCACCAATGGGCCTCACCAAACGGGCCACAAATACATAACAATGGGCCTCGACACATAGGCCATAAATATAACAAGTGGGCCGCATCAATAAAACACGTACATCATGGTAGGCGCACTGTCCCATGCTGGACGGTACGGCAGATATATCGCCAAGGTGGGCCCCACGTCAAAATGGATGGACGGAGTTGATACAACACGTACATTATGTGGGGGCCACATGAATGAACAGTGTGAATATACAACATATATCACGGTGGGTCCCACTATAATGTGGGTGAGAGCTTGGACTACATCTAAAATCATTTCAATATATAGTTGTAGGTGCAACATCCGTATCACTGTACACTATCATAGGGGTACATGGCTTACTAATGTGATCAGCACTGTCCAAACATTGTCCATGTACGCAACACTGTCCAAACATTGTCCAGCACTGTCCAACACATTTGGACAGTGTGGATGAAATAAATACATCACGGTGTGACCCACATGGCAAAACAAGTGGACGGCTTGGGTCTAAGACACATCAAAGGTGGATCCACAATGGACTGATGGTCTGGATATGTCAAGGTGGGTCCCACCGTCCAGATGCTAACAGTGTGGATGAATCACGTACAGCATGGTGGGCTCACGTGAGTTTGGATGGTCGTATGCATTGCAGCTGGCCTCACCAGCTGGATAAAATAGATACATCAGGGTGGTGTTCCACTGTCCAAATGATGGACGGCTGGATAAAACAAATACATCACACATAGGCTCCACATGTTGGACAACATGTGTGTACAACACACACGTCAAGGTGGAGCCCAGCAGATGGAAGGCGTGGACATACAACACATTCATCAACGGTGGGTTACCACTGTCCACATGGCCCACCAGATTTGGACCTGCCTCGTATTAGGCTTATACCTTAAAATAATATATCCAAATTGGATGGACGTTGCGGATACAACACATGCCCCACACGTGGGGCCCACAAAACTATGCTAACGTCAGCAGGCAGCAGCAGCTGCTGCTGGGACTGCACAGATGGACGGCTGTAACACATACCTCATGGCCCGCCCTATTGTCCACGTGGACGGTGGGGATATACAATACATCATTAAGGTGGGCCCCACCCTCACACATGCATCACGTGTGGGGTGGGTCCCGCATCCTGCAAATAGATGGACGGCATGTATATATAATACATCACTGTGGGCCTTACACCACATCGTCCAGATGGACGGTGTGAAAGTAGAATGCATACATCAATGTGGGCCTCACCTCCACACGTGTCACACGTGTGGAGTGGGTCCCACGGTCTTGCCAAGGAAAAATAGGCGGACAATGTTGATAAAACACATGCCTCATGGTGGGTCCACACGTGTGGATTAATCCCACCTATAGCAGCTTCATAGCTGGTATGCAGTACCTAGCCAATCTACTTCTCCAGAACAGGTGGGTCCCATGTGGGGCCCACCATATAATAGTATATATATATTATATAATTTTTTTATTAAAAAAAATAAAATAAAATAAAACTATGATGCTGCCAGCAAGTCTAGATGAATGGACGGTTAGGTTGAAAGGCAAGGTGGGTTTCCTCAGATGGACGGTGACGGTATGAACACGTACATCATGCGTGTGGCCCACATGGATGGATGGATCAATGCACACAACATGGTGGTGGGCCACCGGGGTCCGGATCCCCTTCATCTGGGCCTGTCCAAAACGGACAGCCTGGATGTAACAGGTGGGTCTCACCGTCTAGATCTGCTAGACGGTGTGGATCCACACATTCATCAGGTGGGCCACAATAGGAAAGAGAGAGAGCGAGAGAGAGAGAGAGAGAGAGAGAGAGAGAGAGAGAGAGAGAGAGAGAGAGAGAGAGAGAGAGAGAGAGAGAGAGAGAGAGAGAGAGAGAGAGAGATCCACGATGATGGAGGTGAGGGACCCCGCCACTATGGGCCCTCACTCTACATTCATCAAGATGGGTCCCACGTATGTGGGCCCTCTTATCATCAAATACAAACAAAAATCACCCACCTATGATCTTCTCCTCCTTCCGCCAAAGCATCCTAGAGCTCCGATGGACAAACTTCAACGGTCGAGATTGGATCATGAATGATGGAGATGGGAGTCAGGAAGGTGGGCCACACTAGCTTCTCCTCTTGGAAGCCATGGACGTGGGTTGCCTGGAGAGATGGAGAGTTTTTTTTTTTTTTGAAAAATGAGAGAGAGATGAGAGAGAGGTGATGGGTGAAAAGATCAGTGATGGGTGTGAGATGGGTGATGGGTGATGAATGTGTACTTAGTTGTAAGACAGTGTGACTTTGGGGAGGGTGGTTATACTTGGGGATGGGATGGGGTACTTGACATGATGGGATGATTGATGAGATTGATTGATGGGGTATTTCTCTTGGGTTTTGCAAAGCGCGGCATTTTTCCTCTAACTGAACATGGGCCCACATCTCCTGACTTGGGTATCGCCTTGGTGCGCGAGATGCAGCGTTGGAACCGTGGCGACGGTGCGGTTGCAATGGTATAAGTCTCAGATTAAGCCGACTCAGATTTATGAGATATAACTTAGGGTTGTGCGCAAACACCGATTAAAGATCACGGGTTGCCTGAATTCGACCAGAAGGACTGCGGAAGTCTACAAAACAGTACAGGCTAGGATACAGGCCTTACAGTAGTTATGAGATACTATACCCAAGCCGTCAGCCTATGCTGGGCCATGTGCTTCCCGTAGTGACCGTGAGCTTATTTAAATTGGCTGGTTGTAATTGGACTAATAATAGGTTGGATAATCATGCATGCATAGCACAGACCAACATCTATTGCTGTCATACGTAACATACAGATTCGCCTGTCTGGATGTTTTACTCGAGGCACCAACTATCATCTCTTGTTATCGTACATATTTGTCTGTCTGGATGCTTTACCCGAGGCACAGATCGTCTGGATGTTTTCCCCGGGTTGATGATTGCATGGATGACGATCCCTATGTTCGTCTGGATATTTTACCCAAGACAACGATTGCATTCACGCATTCATGCATATAATAAGACTGCATTTACTCTGTTTTGGAATGTCTGTATGTTTTTATGGTGTTCCTTGTTTAGAGCGGTGGTGTCTAATCTTGAGGGGAGATCACACTAAGCTGGCCACTCATTCATCAATGTTTAACCGTACAGAGGATACAGGTACAGATGGACTTACGGTGGACCCGAAATGGCTGAAATCGAGGAGGAGCCGTACTAGGAGGCGACTACTTACTTTGGATTAAATCATTAGATTATTTGCTTATTATCATTTCAGTTCATTTAGGAATTTGAGGTTTTGTATGTGGGTCCTAGCTGAGTGGCCCGGGATATTATTACTTCTTGGGTTTTGATTTATACTATGCTTGGTTCCGTTAATCGCACTTTGATTGGGTTTGATTATCCTTTTGTTTACCAATTAACACCCAAGTTTTCAAGAAACGAGTTGTATACTCGGGTCTCAAAAACCTGTAGCCCAGACAGGGGTCCCCAGCTCAGCAGAGGGCTCCCACAGCACGAGTATATGATGTGCTGCCATAGAGGCCGAACAGGACCCCCTTCAGACCATTCATGGTACCGCCCACATTAACGGTACCCCTGTACTCACTTTATTTGATTCTGCTGCAACTCTATCTTTCATTGATTCCGTTATTGCATCTAGATTATAACTGAACACAACTCGGATGCATGCCCCCTTAACATCCCCTATGGGTAAATTTGTAGAAACAGACAAGATGTGTACAGCATGTCCCATCACGCTCGCAAATCGCAAGGTTGCTGTGGACCTAATTGTCATGCCTGTCAGGCAGTTCGACGTCATCCTTGAGATGGACTGGCTCACGTTGGTACGTGCGGTCATGGATTGTCGTGACAAAATAATGACTATATCCATCCCAGGGCAGACTGTCACGCCCCGAACTCGGAGACCGGGCTCACAAAATTCCCGATCGCCGAATCCGGCGCTGACAGCCTCTGTAGAACCCCATTCTCGGCTCCCAGCGCCCATACTCCAGGTTCCGATCCTGGGATGCTACAAGGAGGATTTTCAACATCAGTCTGATTCGTAATGAGCATAACCACAAGCATAACCCACGAACAATAACCACAAGAACACCATCACAAAATCCACTATGAACAAAAACTTTTGAGTACAAGGTGTATAAAAGGAAATACAAGATACTGAAAATGACAAAAACTCCAAAGGCTCGGCTGCACGCTCCAACTGCGGCGAGACTACGGCTGCGTCCTGGCGTCACCTGTACGCATCAATCGTGCATAAGCTTATGGAAAGCTTAGAGGGTGGTGTAAGTGTGTGCGCAATATGAGCATGCTCAGAATGCAGGGTCAGAGTAATGCAGAATCGTGCCAATGAGTACATGAATGCAGTCAGCCGTACCAAGGCTAAGCGGTACAGAATATAAATGATATCGGCCATATCAAGGCCATGCGATGCATAATGCAGCTCAAGCATGCCAATCCTCATGTCAATACAGCTACTCACTAGAGCGTCAATCGGTATGGTTCTCAGTCTGGACAATCACCGGAGTCTAGTACACTCAAGCCAGCTTGCCGCCCCTATTCGAACGCACAACTGGGAGAGTGGAAGAGACCTCACTATCCGCCTGCCAATATCGGGCCCGGCTTGTCGATAGCGGACCGATTCCTCAAGCTGGTCAAACTCAACCTAGAAATTGCCCCCTCACTCAGGCGGGTAAGGTCACACCCCTTTCCAACCGACCACGACACAGTGGGAGACGCGGCCTCCTGGTATTCGGCCCTCATGCGATCGTACATCCACTCGGTCTCGACGTTGGAGTCATCCTCTGGTACCATCGGGTTTAGGAATTTTCACCCAGGGACATCTATGGCGCCCGTATACTAGAACCAAACATTTTCGGTATCCAATCCAGCCACCCACGATGTGTCTATGGAGGCTATGGCCCTGGTGTCGCTAAGGCATACAGTAACTACAATCACACAATGCAAGTGCATTAGTCACACTACCAGTCATGCAACAGTCCTGCGTAAGCCATGCGCTCATGCAGGGTAACTCTGCCTATCAGGGAGCCTGAAACAGTCTGCCCGAAGGCATATGCTATGATCAGTCACCACTCATCTCAAGCATGCACACACTCGTGCACACACACGCACACTCACACACATGCACACACACGTGCACACTCACACACGTCACAGTGGCCTCCACCATCCGTCTGGACGGTAGGGACCAAACACAAACATCACTGTGGGCTCCATGTTGGGCCCACCATAATGTTTATCATCCATCCAATCCGTTCATAAGGTCACACCGACCTGAAAGAAGGGGAAAAACAAATTCCAGCTTGATCCAAAACTTCTGTGGACCCCCAAAAGAGTTTCAATGGTAAACGTTCATCCACACTGTTTCCTGTGATGTGGGCCACCCAAGACCTGAATTGACCTGATTTTTGGAGGGGGCCCACGTCAGGTAGTGTCCCACCAAATGGACGGTGTGGATACAAAGTATACATCACGCCCGCCCGCCCCTGGACGCCTGGCGTCCTCTCTGGCGGTGTCAGCGGCAGCAGCTTCTGCTGCTGCCCATATATATATATATATTTGAAAACACTTATTTTCACGGTTTTTCGCGTGTGGGGCCCACATCAACAAAATCCACCACTGCCATTGGTTTTTATTTCTCAAGACCAACCTATCAAGCCCAACATTCAATATATTTCGGCGTACCGAAGTATCAGGTGGCTTTTCAACGGTACTAATCATAGTTTTCTAAGCTATGGCCCGCCTGAATCTCGGATTAACCTCATCTTTTGGGTCAACGCCTAAAATGAGTTAGGAAAAGGGGTAGATGGCTTGGATCAAGAACACTCATTAAGGTGGGGCCTACACAAGTAACCCTCCCCATAGCTTGGTGAACCAAGCCAATATTTGTGTTTTCACAACGTCCAGGGACGCTGGACAGTGACTATGAGGTGGGCCCTTCTTAGGTGGACCATCAAATGATGGATGGTGCACACAACATGTATGTAAAGTGGGCCACACCTATGGATGGCTTGGGTAAAATTAATGTATCATGGTGCGGTCCATCCGGGTGGGCCACACAACTATATCATCACACACTAATTTAAGTAAAGAGAGGGAAGAGAGAGAATGAGAGGGATCGGAGTTGCCAAGGGACCCCGCCACTATGGGCCCCTCAAATGATCACAACACATACATCTAGATGGGTCCCACCACAAGTGGGCTCTTAAAATGTAGAAATCAAACAAATAAAACACCCACCGGTTGATCTCTTCGGTCTGTTGGAACGCCACCCTCCTTGTGCTCCTCTTCGATGGTGGGGATGGAAAATGGATGGCTATGATGATGGGTTTGGAATGGGAAAGTGGGCCACCAAAATCACATTCCTCTCATATGGAGAAGCTTGGACGTGGGTTTCTTGCTTGGGTTTGGGATGGTTGGGAAATGTGAAGGGAAAGAGAGGGAGAGAGAGAGGTTGTAAGGAGAGGGAGTGATGTGAGGTGAGTGATGTGAGGTGATGGATGTGGTACTTGACTAGGTATGGGTGTGTAAGAGAGAGGGTAAGAAAGAGTTGACTTTGGAGAGAGAAAGCATGGGTTGCTTGTACTTGACATTGAAGTGATTGATTTGATTGATTTGATTGATTTGACATGTCGTAGAGATTCTCTTGAAGTCCGCAACACGCGGTGTTTTCTTCGAATCGAACGCAGGGCGACATCTTCTGGCCTGGGTATCGGGTCGGTGCGCGAGTCGGGGTGTTGGAACCGTGGCGACGGTGCGGTCGCAATGATACAGGTCTCGGATTAAACCGACTCGAATCTAAAGGATACGACTTACGATCGATCGCAACGTCGATTATCAGTCGCGGATTGCCGGACTTTGACGGAAATGATCGCAGGATTCATCGGAACAGTACGAACTAGGATACGGGTCTTACACAAACCTCTTTCACTTTGAGAGGGAGGGGCAGATACCAAGAATTTGTGAGCTTGCAGGCTCTAGAGGAAGCTGAGCTAATAGAAGATACCATCAGGTAGATACCGGTAGTCTGAGATTTCCCCGAAGTATTTCAAGAAATACCAGGGCTACCCCCGAGTAGGGCGGTAGATATCTGCATCGACCTTAAACCAGGAACTACTCCTATATTACTCCCTCTGTTCCGCATGCCTCCTTGCGAGATGGAGGAGTTGAGGAGTCAGATTGATGAGCTGTTAGCTCAGGGCTTTATCCGTCCCAGCGTTTCTCCTTGGGAAGCGCCAGTCCTCTTTGTCAAAAAAAAGGACGAGTCGATGCGTCTTTGTATAAACTACAGGAGACTGAACGATGTAACAATCAAGAACAGATATCCCCTACCGCATATTGACGATCTATTTAATCAGTTGAAAGATGCCAAGTACTTCTCCAAGATAGACCTGCATTCAGGATATCACCAGTTGAGGATCCGGGATGAGGACATCGCGAAGACGGCCTTCAGGACTCATTATGAGCACTACGAGTTCCTCTTGATGTCTTTCAGTCTCACAAAGGATCCGGCAGTTTTTATGGACCTTATGAACTGAGTTTTCATGCCTTACCTAGACCAGTTCGTAATCGTGTTCATTGATGACATCTTGGTCTACTCCAAAAGCCAAGTAGAGCATGAACAACATCTGCGTACGGTCCTAAGTACGCTAAAGGATAACCAACCGTACGCTAAGTTGCCCAAATGCAAGTTTTGGGAGCAGGAAGTGAAATTCTTAAGGCACGTAGTAAAGGCGGAAGGAATAGCAGTCGATCCGGCTAAGGTGGAAGCAGTATCTAAGTGGGAGCAGCCCACTATAGTGACCGAGGTTTGGAGTTTCTTGGGCATGGGTACTACCGACGCTTTATTAAGGAGTTCTCTAGAATTGCGTGACCGCTTATGCAACTGACAAAGAAGAACGCCCAATTCACCTGGGTTGAGAATGCAGAGGCAGCGTTCCAGGAGTTGAAGATGAGATTAACTTCTGCGCCAGTACTCACTCTCCCACAAGAAGGGGAGAAGTTCGTGGTATACAGCGATGCCTCGAAGTTGGGTCTCGATTACGTTCTGATGCAGAACGACAAAGTAATCGCCTACGACTCTCGCCAATTGAAGAAACACGAGGAGAATTACCTAACTCATGACCTGGAATTAGCAGCTGTGGTGTTTGCCTTGAAAATATGGAGACATTACTTGTATGGAGAAGATTTTTATTTATTTTGTGATCACAAGAGCCTGAAGTACATATTCACGTAGAAGGACTTGAACATGAGCCAGCGTCGGTGGATGGAGACTCTTAAAGATTTCCACTTCAAAATCTCATTTCACCCTGGCAAGGCAAACTCCATGGCCGATGCTCTAAGTAGGAAGAAGAAGCACGAGCTGGTAGCCACCCTGATGATCAAGGAGTGGGAAATGATGGAATTCGTATAGGACTTCGATATCTAGCTCACCCTCGACGAACCTGATGCATACGTGGCTCTTTTAACTGCAGAGCCAACCCTGGTCCGACACACGATCTCCGCACAGGACCAGGATGAATGGCTCGTCAAGGTGAAAGAAAGATGCAAGAATGAAGAAATGCCTGACTGGAGGGTTGGTAACGATGGTGGTCTTCGGTATCAGGGACGAGTGTGTGTTCCAAATAACGCCGAACTAAGGAAGGAAATAATGATAGAAGCCCACCATTCCAAGTTAGCCATCCACCTAAGAAGCACTAAAATGTACAATGATGTGAAAAGGCAATACTGGTGGGGCATTATGAAGAGGGACATCACCGACTTTGTGGCAAAATGCATAGTGTGCCAGAAGATCAAGGCCGAGCATCTCAATCCTGCTGGCCTCCTTCAGCCACTGCCCTTAGCTGAATGGAAATGGGACAATATTTCTATGGACTTTATATCTGGTCTTCCTAGGACGCAAAGGAAACACGATTTGATCTGGGTCATTGTCGATAGGTTGACAAAGGCCGTCATATTCCTCCCGATCCGTATAACAGATTCCTTTGATAGTTTCGCAAAGCTATATATCCAGGAAGTCGTGCAATCCTACGGAGTTTCGCGAGAAATTATATAAGATTGAGACTCTAGATTTACTTCTGCCTTCTGGAAAAGGCTGAAGGAAGAATTGGGCACAGAACTCAAGTTCAGTACAACGTTCCACCCTCAGACAGACGGGCAGACTGAGAGGGTGAACTAGATCTTAGAAGATATGCTGAGAGTATGCGTCCTAGACTTTCAGGGCAACTAGGATGACCACCTGGCATTGGCAGAATTCGCGTACAATAACAGTTTCAGTCTAGCATAGGCATGACACCATATGAGGCTCTCTACGGTCACCCTTGTCGAGCCCCTCAGTGTTGGGTAGAAATAGGAGAAAGAAGCTTGTTAGGACCTGAGTTGGTCTAGGTTACTACTCACGTCATTGACGTAGTCAAGAAGCGTCTGCGTACCACCCAGAGCAAATAAAAGACCTATGCGGATAACCGACGCCCGTGACTTGGAGTTTGTAGCTGGCGACCATGTACTCCTAAAGGTGTCCCCTATGAAGGGTCTGATGAGGTTCGGTCAGAAAGGGAAGCATGCACCACGTTTCATTGGGCCTTTAGAGATCTTAGATCGTGTGGGAGCCGTGGCATATCACTTTCCACTACCTACTGCACTGGCCGGTATTCACAACGTCTTTCACATATCTTTGTTGAAGAAGTATACACTAGATGAATCACACATCGTCAGTTGGGAACAGATCGAACTAACAGATAATGCCTCTTACGCTGAGGAACCAATCCGTATCTTGGACCACAAGGAACAGGTCTTACAGATGAAGGCTATACCTCTAGTCAAGATTCTTTGGTCACATCATGGGAGGAAGAAGAAGCAACATGGGAATGAGAAGCAGAAGTTAGGGAAAGGTAACCTCACCTGTTCGATAGCACACCACAGGTAATTTCGAGGGCGATTTTTTTGGGGGGGGGTAGGCTGTAACACCCCGTACCTTCAATACACGGGTGTTACCTTTTAAACCCACACTAACCTGAAACAGAATGGGTTAACCAAAAACTTGAACTCGATATACATAGGATGGGGATTCCGGTTGACATTAAAGTCATCCATTAGGGTCTCCAAGAGTCATAACACGCCCTACGACAGTCAGGAAGGTGAGACTATTCGAACACTCTGAATTAAAGCCATTATAGACAGTTTAGAGTGGTACAATACACTTGTCACCAACACTTAAGAATTGGTTGGTGACAAAACGACGCTTCATCGTAATCAGTACCATACATTAACCATTGAAAACAAGTATCAGGCCCACCCGACCAACAGATCGAGTCTCATAGGCCAATAATGGCCCAAGGGAGTGTGTAACGGCCCACCTAGGGCTCACCATCGACCCAGAATGGGCCAGGGTCCCCATGTAGTGTTCCCCAATGAAAATGGACGGAGTAGATTACGATGATAACGTCATAGTGGACCCCTACTCGATGCATGTGCACTGAGAGTGTTTGTACACGGTGTGCTCTGAAACCGCTAGCTCGGTCAAACTGGCTTTGACCGAGCATCTCTCAAAAACTTGAAAATGGTGGTTCTCCAGCCTTTCTCCCTATTTAAACCGACCGCCTTCAAGCCTCTAAATGGCCCATCACAGCCACTTTCTAAAACATCCCAGCCGTTCAAATTCTCCATGGGGCCCAGCTGAGTAAAACCCTATAGCCTTTCCACTCCTTGTAAACAGATGAAGGAGTTGGTCTACCACCGTCCGATGCGCTGATGTGGAAGGCGCCCCAGGGTGGGGACCACAACAAGGTCGGTTGGGCAGATCACGGTCGGTCTGATCGTGTGATCCCATTTGTCCATCTTCCCATCGGACGTACGCCCTTGATTTGCCAAAATCAGCCCGACCAGGGCCTGTGGGAGGAAAGAGAGAGAGAGCCAACCTTCCTCTTTGGGAAGGATGAATTCCAGCTATCCGCTGTTGAAGCAATCTCTGCCGTTCCTGCTCTCTCTCGCTGACTATAAAAGGGGCACTGTAGCCCTAGGGATTAATGTGAAGAGAAAAAGAAAGATCGGAGGAAAGAGAGTGTAGGGAGGGAGAAACAGAGAGCTGATTGAGTGAGAGGGATAGACCCGGTGCCACACTACGTCGACCTGACCCATGCAGGTTGAGACAAGTCAGTGCAGTCCGGTCGAGTCCAGTTGAGAAAGAGAGATAGTAGAAGAGAGGAGAGAAAGAAAGGGAGAGGAAAGAGAGAGATAACAGGGAAACCGACCCCTTGTTCCATCAGAAGTGAGGTTGGCAGCGACTATCCCAAGTAAAAAAAAAAAAGTCCCTCCCTAGCTATTTTCAGTTTCCTTGTAGTTAGGTGAAGGTCATCCTAGCCTGGATCGGAATCGAGCCAATCAATGGCCGTTTCAGACCACATTTCGGATGCCCAGTTGGATGCTGTTCCAAGCTCTCAGTAGAGCTTCGGGACCAAGCCAAATAACGGCCAAAAACTCGGGTTAAGACCAGCCAACCCATGACTGTACTTTAAAAATGAAATGAAGTAGACAATGACATTCATGGGTTGGAATCAGGCCAAGTGAATGGCCGTGTTTCAGACCCAAATAAGGCTCATACAGTAACATTTTGGGCTAAATATTAAAACCCTATTTCAGTCCGAGTCCAAGCCAAGCAATGGCTGTGGGATAGATTGAGATGTCAGCTTGACAATGGACCCTGTTTTGGACCAAAGCTGAGCCAATCCATGGCTCCGTTTCAGTCTGAAATCAGACCCAGAAAAAGGCCGAGAAACAAGCCAGGTTTGGAGCTTTGTGTGGAGCTGAAAGCAGACCGTCCGGCAAGCCATCGAATGGCCCTCTTTCGAGTTTTGTTTAGGCTGGAAATGTGCACTGGTTGGAGCTCTCAGACTGGCCCTTGATCAGCTTCAATCCCGCCTCAAGGACTGTCCGAAGTTGTGCCGTGAATGGGTCCTAAACCGGACCTCAATCCAGCTGCAACTAGGCTAAAAAACGGCTCCAAACAGCATACAGAAGAAGAGACTATTAACATAAGGTTGGCGGGCTGTCTGCTGACTTGGGCCCTGCACGAATAAAGGTGGGTTGCGTCAACCATGGGCCCTGCGCAAATTGCAGGTGGGCCGCACCCTGCAACAGCAGGTGGGCCGCACCTTTCATCAGCTCAGGGCTGCTCGCTGGGTTTTCTTATCAGGCCAAGTGGGCCACCCCCATGTAAAATGCAGTGGGCCACACCCTACCCACATGGGCCCTGAAAAATGCAGGTGGGCTGCAGTGTTTGGCCTCACTAAGACTTCAGGAAGGCCGCACCATGCATGCAACGGTGGGAAACTTCCTGCTCCAAGTAAAATAAGTAGGCTGCACCTAAGCAGTTGGCCCAGTAGTCCACACCACACGTGGTCACTGATGGACCGCACCACACGCCCTGGTGGGCCACCCCTTATGACCAGTTGAGTCGCACGCTACTGTGGGCTCTAAGTCAGCGACAGGTGGGTCCCTCACAACATGACATTAGTGTGGGGCCTCACATATGGGGGCTCTGTGCACTGGTGGATCATGCCACATGTAGCTTTGGTCTTCACCATTATGTGCAGCAGACCGCATTCTGTCTGAAAATAGTAGGTGGGCCGCACTTGAAGAAATCCTCTGTGGACGGCACCATATTCCAAGTCATGTGGACTATACCCCATGCAACGTTAGTAGATCTCATTGGTTGCACCCATTCCAAAGGATAGACACCACATCACGGTGGGCCTCATTTCCTAGAGGGCTGATGCATGGCAGGCCCCACACTAGCCCCTATGAGCCGTGTATACAGCATGGGTTGACATGCTCAGACTAAACAAAGCCCACCATGCCCAGCTTGGGATGATTAGGCGTGGCAGGTATGGACTTTGATTAGGGCCTAGTTTACAATAAGATGGGGACACGTGGTTGAAGGGCTTGATCGCCCTTAGTTGTAGCCCAAACAACTTTGGTTTGGGGCCTTCCAACCCTCATATATTTAAAATCATGGCACATTGACTAATGTAAATAAATCTGTATAGGGAGTTGCGTGTGTGGCGTAAAGTCACCATCTTCTCGAGAAAACTTGCACCCAGGAGCACTCTACTCTTTGACTGGTGATGATTTCTTCCCCTTGAGCTTTCCATCTCTAACTAGACCAGAAATAGTAATTTTGTGAAGTTTAACGGATAGTTGGATTAAGGATAAATTGTGTGTAGGAATGGACTGGTTTTGCTTGACATATCTATTTATTCTCATGCATGCTATTATTTAACTCATGTAAAATACAGTTAATATGTACTGATGAAAATACATGCATTGTTTTTCATTTCTCCATTTATAATAAGATCTATATTACTAATACGATGATATGACACACATATTGTTGAAACCTCTCTATAGAAAGTTCGGTAGAAGGAGAGTCCGTGCTTGGGGTGTAACTAACCTAGTTGTGACATAAGTATGCCCTTGACATGGAGGTTTGTTGATTGACCACCTGTTGGTGAGTCTTACTCACACCCCAAGACGGTAGTCTCATGGGCCGGGGATGGTAATCATGGGATACTATGCCCGAGTCGTCATCCGAAGCTGGGCCATGTGCTCCCCATAGTGACCGTGAGCTTATTTAAATTGGTTGGTTGCAATTGGACTAATAACAGGTTGGATAATCATGCATGCACAGTATAGACCGACATCTATTGTTGTCATACGTAACATATAGATTCGCCTGTCTGGATGTTTTACCCGAGGCACCAACCATCATCTGTTGTTATTATACATATTTGCATGTCTGAATGTTTTACCCGAGGCACAGACCGTCTGGATGTTTTACCCGGGTCGATGATTGCATGGGTGACGACCCCTATGTCCGTCTAGATGTTTTACCTTAGACAACAATTGCATTCACGCATCCATACATATAATAAGACTGCATTTACTCTATTTTGGAATGTCTGTAGTTTTTATGGTATTCCTTCTTTAGGGCGGTGGTGTGTAATCTTGAGGGGAGATCACACTGAGTTGGCCACTCATTCATCAATGTTCAACCATACAGAGGATACAGGTATAGATGGACTTGTGGTGGACACAGAAATGGCTGAAATCAGGAGGAGCCTTACAACGAGGAGTTGAACCAGGAGGCGGCTACTTATTTTGGATTAAATCAGTAGATTATTTCCTTATTATCATTTCAGTTCATTTAAGAATTTGAGGTTTTGTATGTGGATCCCAGCTGAGTAGCCTAGGATATTGTTACTGCTTGAGTTTTATTTATACTACGCTTGGTTCCATTAATCGCACTTTGATTGGGTTTGATTATCCTTTTGTTTACCAGTTAACACCCAGGTTTTCAAGAAACGAGTTGAATACTCGGGTCTCGAAAACTGGGCCGTTACACTGTATCTTATGTAGCTTAACTGTATATCATCCTTGCCTACATTCAAGTATAAGTTCAAGAAGTTCAAATTCAAGTTCAAGAAGTTCAAGTACAAGAATAAGAGATTCAAGTACAACATCAAGTACTAGATCAAGTTTTCAAGCTTCAACTATATCAAGACCGTGTGCATTACTTAAGAGTTCAAGCTCAAGTAATCTTCTCAAGCTTAAGCTCATATACTCAAGTTGATACTCAAGTCACAAGGTCACTAGTTCAAGCTAATCTTCAAGTATACAATGACAAGCTTCATGTGCTTCAAGATCAACTATCAATCGAAGCGAACAATGTTTCAATGTTCAATTTTCACCTATAAGGTATGAATGGCCCTAGATTGACCATAAGATAGGTCATATTGATTACATACTTAATTTGGGTCATTATATACTTTTATAGGCTTTTTCTCGATTAGTCCTAGCAAATGTTCGACTAGTCCAAGTACTGGCTCGACTAGTCTAAGAATTTTCTCAACTAGTCTAAGGTTTGTTGTGAATTTTTGGAATTTCTGTTGGACCCTCGACCAGTCCTGGAGACTGCTCGACCAGTCGAGTGAACAGTGCTCGACTAGTCGAGCAGGCTCGACTTAAAGTCCAGCAACCTTTCTGGGTCCCACTCGACCAGTCGAGTGCAGGCTCGACCAGTCGAGTAACGATCTTATCTTATCGCGCCCGAAATTTTGAAATATTGTTGGTCCTTCGACCAGTCGAGCGAACCATTGGGCCAGTCAAGTGACCAGTCGAGTTGGTGTACACACAAGCGAACCACTATAATTGCTGGAGTTGTGGACGGTTGAATGTGCTTAAGTGTGTGAATGATTGTAGTTTATTTTTCAGCATTTGTGGTGAATGATTGTAATTTATTTTCTACACATGTGGTGAATGTTGTAATAGCAGTAGAAATTTATTTCTGTTTTATTCTTTATTCATCTGTATTTGTTTGGGATTTTGATATACAGACCGTTCTAGAAATCAGGTTGTCCTACCATAAGCCACTGGTTTTTGGTGTAAGGTTGTCCTTAGAACAACATCTGTATTAACCTCTCAATACTTGTACATTTGAGGTTGCTATTCATTTCTGCTATTTGAATTGATAAGTGCAATCTTTATTTATTTATTTCTTATTCCACATTTAATTTTTTTAATTTGGTATAGTCCTATTCACCCCCCCTCTAGGACTCTTAGCTCGCCCTTTTCAAGTGGTATTAAAGCCTAATAACTCGTTTTATTTTTTTGTTATTTGGATTAATTTCTTGAGCTAATTGATCTGAGCTTTTTAAGATGTCAAATTTTGATAGCCTTTCAGTCACTAGGCCTCCACCATTTGATGGCTCTAATTATGCCTATTGGAAAACCAGAATGAAGATTTTCTTAAAATCCATGGATGAGAGTGTGTGGCAAGCCACAGTGACCAATTGGACCCCTCCTACTACTAAAGTGACTGGTACTGATGGATCTAAAACTGTAAAAGTTACACCTTACTTTTCTTGGACGACTCTTCAGAAAAGTGAGAGTAGTGCCAATGCAAAGGCTTTAAATGTTATTACTTGCCCACTATCACCGGATGAATTCAAGAGAATTATATCCTATGATACTGCAAAGCAAGCCTGAGAGATTTTGGAAATGACACCTGAGGGTACAATAATTGTCAAGAAATCTAAAGTTCAAATCCTCACAACTAAATTTGAGGAAATACGTATGGAAGAAAGTGAAACTTTCATAGACTTCTATACAAGATTGAATGACATTGTCAACTCTATGTGGGGTCTTGGTGATAGGATCCCAGAAAGTAAAGTCTGTGCAAAGATACTACGCTCATTGCCTGAACGGTTCAATTCAAAAGTGATCACGATCTAGGAACTTCATGATATGGATAATATGAGGGTTAAAGAACTGGTTGGTTCTTTACAAACCTACAAGTTAAACTTTAAAGCTCCTAAAGGTAAGTCCATTGCCCTCAAGTCTTCTAAAAGTATTTCTCATGAAAATAGTAATAATTCTGATTTAGAAACTTCTAAATATGATATGGCGCTTTTAGCCAAAAAGTTTTACAAGATTTTTAAAAGTAAAAAGAGGGTTGATTTGCAAAAACCTATTGAAAAGAAAAGACTTAGATCTAAAAATTAAAAATCTTTAAAAGACAGCCAATGTTACAGTTGCCATGAATATGGGCATCTAACAAATAAATGTCCTAAGAAGGATAAGTCTAAAAAAAAGGTATGTTGGCTACATGGGATGAATCTTCCTGCTCTGAAGTTTCTTCTGAGTCAGAAGATTTTGAAATCGAGTCGGCTAATGATGTTAAGGCCGTAATAACTCTAGTTAAGTTCACTTTCTCAGATAATGATGATTCAACCAGTGAAGAAAATCTGAATACTGACCATGAAAATGAAAAAGACCTTCAAGATGCTTATAATGCCCTATACAGGGAAAGTTGCAAAATAGCTGTAAAGTTAAAACTTCAGAAAGAAAAGTTTTCTAAACTAAAAGAGAATTTTGATAATCTAATCTTAGAAACTTTTTAGATTACTTTGAAAAAACTAAGTGCGACTTAGATTTCAAAACGTCCCAAGTTGATAACTTAAAATCTGAAAATGAAAAGCTAAAACTAGAAGTCTCTTCGCTTTTGAGTTTGAAGGACATATGGAGGTATGCCTAAGGTGATCCTAAATTAGAAAAAGTTCTATCCGGATGCAAAAAATGTGGCGATCGATCTGGATTGGGGCTATGATAAAAGTATTCCTCCTAAACATAAGAATACTCCACCTAAATTTGTTAAAGAGGATTCTTCTAACTCAAAAGGGAAAAGTCTGAATCAAAATAATTCTAAAAATACTAAAACTTTTCAAACTTTAAAACCTAAAAGCAACCATATCAACTATAAAAATCAGAATCGTTATCCTTTAGTTGAGAAAATTGTTGACTTGCTTAAGGAGCTCTTAAAATCTAACTCAGTGGGTAAGACTTAGAACAACTATAAACATAAGAAGACCAACTATGCTCTTAAACCCAAAACTATAATGAAATGGGTCCCTAAGGTTACTTGTTTGATTGCTCACACCGCATTCAAAGCTTCGAGCCATTCAAAGTAGTACCTAGACAATGGTTGCTCTAGACATATGACAGGTGATAAAGGTCTGTTCACCAGTCTTAAAGATATGACTGATGGTTCAGTTACATTCGATGATGGTAGTAACTGCAGAATTGTTGGCTAAGGTACGGTTCAACTCTTTAACCTCCCTTTATTTGAGAATGTTTTATATGTAGAAGGTTTGAAACATAATCTATTAAGCATCTCTCAAATATGCGATAATAATCATAGTGTAAAATTTACCAACCAAGGGTATAAAATTTTAAATAAGAATGGTTCTGTAATATTAACTGGTCGCAGAACTTCTAAGAACTACTACATTGTTAGTGATTCAAGTTCATCTAAGCTATCGTGTTGCATGGTCCAAACCGATGAGACCGAATTATGGCATAAGTGCTTAGGACATGTACACTACCGCAACTTGTATAGATTGAGCAAAAGAAAATTGGTAAGAGGTCTACCCAAAGTATAGAAAGTGGATAAAATAAGTGGCGAGTGCCAAATTGGTAAATAAACTAGGAGTGCTCACAAAAAGGTGAACTCTAAAGCCACATCTAAACCACTAGAACTCTCCACATGGATCTCATTGGACCAACTAGAACAGAGAGTTGAGGTGGTAAGAAGTATATTCTAGTGATTGTAGATGACTTTACCAGGTATACTTGGGTAGTCTTCTTAAGAGAGAAATCAGAAACTCTCGATGAAGTAAAAAGGGTACTTAAACGTATCTAAAATGAAAAGAATCACAAGTCACCAAGATCCATAGTGATCATGGTTCTGAGTTTGAAAATAGCAGTTTTGAGAAATTTTGCAGTGATCAGGGAATATCACATGAATATTCTGCGCCTAAAACACCACAACAAAATGGTGTAGTGGAAAGGAAAAATAAAGTGCTTCAAGAAATGGCAAATGTAATGCTAAATAGTTTGAAGCTTCCTAAAAATCTTTGGGCTGAAGCTATAAATATTGTTCGTTATATAATTAACCGCATTATACTAGAAAATCAAATAGTAAAATGGCTTATGAAATGTGGTTTGATAAGAAGCCTACTGTCAAATACTTTCAAGTTTTCGGCAGCAAGTGTTACATCTTACGTGACCGAGAAAATCTAGGTAAATTTGACATAAAAAATGATGAGGGTTTATTTTTAGGGTATGCTCTAAATAGTCGAGTGTATCGAGTTCTTAATAGGAGAACTGGTGTAATTCAAGAGTCCATTAATGTGGTTATAGATGATCACTTGAATACACCTGTCTCAAGTTCAGAAAATGATGAAGTCCTTTTATTTGATAAACCAGACTCTTCATTTAGTCAAAATAACACTGAACTGAGGACAGTTAAAGACCACCCATCTAATCAAATCCTGGGAAACCCTCTCACTGGTGTGCGCACTCGTAAACAACTTGAAGATATGTGCAACTACGTGTGCTTTACATCTCAGTTAGAACTGGCTAACGTAAAAAAAACTCTTATTGACGAAAACTGGAATGTAGCTATGTAAGAAGAGCTCAATCAGTTTTTTTCGAAATGATGTTTGGTACTTAGTTCCAAGGCCAAAAGATAAACGCATTATCAGAACAAAATGGATTTTCAAAAATAAGTCTGATGAACTTGGTAATATTATTAGAAACATGGCTAGGCTGGTTGTACAAGGGTATACTCAAATTGAAGGCATTGATTATGATGAGACCTTTGCCCCAGTAGCTCGTCTTGAATCAATCAGACTATTTATATCCATTGCGTGCTTTAAAAAATTCAAAATATACCAAATAGATGTAAAGAGTGCATTCTTAAACAGCGATTTGCATGAAGAAGTGTATGTTGAACAACCAAAGGGTTTTGAAGACCCTAAGCATGCTAATCATGTCTATTGCCTGAAAAAGGCACTTTATGGTTTGAAACAAGCTCCCAGGGCATGGTACGAAAAGTTGACTAAGTTTCTACTAAGTCATAACTTTGTAATGAGAAGTGTTGATAAGACATTGTTTGTAAAGAAACATAATAATCACATTCTAATAGTGCAAATCTATGTTGATGACATTATCTATGGATCTACCTGTGCTAGCATGACTGTTGAGTTTGCAGATCTTAAAAAATCTAAAATTGAAATGATCGTGGTTTGAGAGCTAAACTATTTCCTAGGGTTGTAAGTCAAACAACTCCTTGATGGGTTCTTTATCTCTCAAACCAAATATGCTCTGAACTTAGTTATAAAGTTCAGATTTGAGAGTAGGAAAATTTTTGATACTCCAATGAGTACTACTCTAAAACACTCTAAGGATTCAACAGGTAAGAGAGTGGATCTTAAGTTGTATTGCAGTATGATAGGTAGTTTACTTTATTTAACTGCAAGCCAACCTGATTTTGCTTTTAGCGTAGGAATTTGTGCTAGATATCAATCTGACCCTAAAGAGTCACACCTGATTGTTGTTAAGGGCATTTTACGATATGTTGCTAGTTCAGCTAATCTTGGTCTCTGGTATCCACATGATACTAGTGTGCAATTAGCTGGTTACATGGATGCTGATTGGGCTGGTAACATTGATGATCGTAAATCAACCAGCAGTGGTTGTTTCTATGTCAGGAACTGTTTGGTTTCTTGGCTAAGTAAGAAACAAAGTTTCGTATCGCTCTCCACAGCTGAGGCTGAATATATTGCTGCTGGTAATGCATGCACTCAACTTGTGTGGATGAAGAGAATGCTAAACGATTACGGAATTGCGCAAGAATCCATGGTTTTATATTGTGACAATTGGAGTGCAATTAATATTTCTAAAAATCCAATTTAGCATTCACGAACCAAGCATATTGACATTAGATATCATTATATTCATGAACTGGTGGAAGACAAGATAATTTCATTGGATTATATTCCGACCGAGAATCAACTTGCAGACATATTCACAAAACCGCTCAACAAAAATAGGTTTGCAAAATTGAAATTTGATCTTGGTATGTGCAATATGAACTGATGATTTGTGTCTTTCTGTATCATAATGTATATATTTATTATTTAAAAAAATTTTAAAATTCAGATAGATGAAAATTACAAATTTTCAGTGCTGTACGACCAGTCGAGTACACACTCGACCAGTCATGGCTCGCTTCTAAGTTTATGAATGCGGAATGGAGTTCTAGGAATGCGCTTGCTTCCAAGTTTATGTTACTCAGATACAGGGTTCTTCATCAGATTTTCATTTCTAATGTCTATCCTCGATCTAGTAACAAAACTGAGCTCACTACTTTCATGGTCCGCATTCTACACCCTATTATTACTAAAGTATCTATGTGTCTTCCTTCACTTATTTGTTATATTATGATTCAGTTCTGTCTCCTTCCAGGTCATAGTGATATACTATTTGCCTATCTTATGACTGTATTAGCTACCCATAGTCGAGTGGTTATGCCTGTTGGAGAAGCTCCAATTCACCATCTTCCCTTTAACAACTCAAACATTAACAAGATAAATTTGAAGTTGGCTCCAGGCCAGGTTAATGAGGGTATTGGTGGAGTAGTTGAAGCAAATGTAGAGGGGGATGCTTTGTGTAAGCCCGTATCTTAGACCGTACCATTCCGTAGGCTTCCGCGGTCCTCCTAGTCAAATTCTGGCAACCCACGACCTGTATCCAATGTTTGCGCTCGAACCTAACCCGAGTCCTGCATATCTGAGTTTACTCGACCCAAAACTTGTACCCTAGCGACCGTGCCGTCATCGCAGTTCCAACGCTACGTCTCGCACACCGATGCAATACCTGGGCCAGGAGATGTGGGCC
Organism: Magnolia officinalis; assembly: GCA_021015155.1. Taxonomy (NCBI): domain Eukaryota; kingdom Viridiplantae; phylum Streptophyta; class Magnoliopsida; order Magnoliales; family Magnoliaceae; genus Magnolia; species Magnolia officinalis. Next base: position 25,327,963 of record JAJHSJ010000018.1, on the reverse strand, counting down.
CACATTCATTCAGAAGAAACACCGCGCGTTGCGAATTCCGAGAGAATCTCTATGACCTATCCCATCAATCAATCAATCAAGTACACACCCTATCTCAAGTACAAGCACCCATCCCCTCACCCCTCGCAAGTCACTCTCTCTCCCCCACTCATCCCTCTTTTATCCAAATTTCAACCAAACCCATACCTTCCCATGCCCATTCCTTACAACACCCATTCCACCTATCCCTTATCAATCCATCACTCCTCTCTCTCTCTCTCTCTCTCTCTCTCTCTCTCTCTCTCATTCTCTTACAAATCCCCTAACTCCCAAGAGAGCTTCCAACGTCCAAGCTTCCCAAGCCTCCCAAGCCAAGTGTGGCTCACTTTCTTCCCCCCTCCCATCTCCCATCTCAACCCTCCAATCTTCATCAACCTCCATCATGATCGAAGACAAGGAGCTTAGGAGTCCATGGAGCTAAAGAAGGAGGCCAAACGTGGGTGATCCACCATTGATTTTGTTTCAAGGGCCCACCTATTGTGGGACCCACTTGATGTATGCATAAGGGAGGACCCAATAGTGGTGGGGTCCCTCTCCTTCACGTTTCTCTCTCTCTCTCTCTCACTCTCTCCTTTGTGATGCCTTGTGGCCCACCACGATGCTAGATGATCCCGACCGTCCGATCGTGAGGCCACCTTGTTGCTGCCTTTTTGTAGGCCTCAGATGAAGGGAAACATAAGAATCAACTTGATCCAAACGTGTGGCCCACTGGACGTGGGGCCACCGTGATGTACTATCCACACCGTCTGTGGGATCTGGACGGTGGGACCTGCTGCACGTGTGGCAGTCCACACCGTCCAGTTCACTGGACGGTGCAGCTGGACATTCAGTTAAAATATATATATATATATATATATATATATTATGTGTTAGAGAGAGAGAGAGAAGTGGGGTGGCCCACCTACGTGGGACCCACCTTGGTGTATGTATTGTATATCCACTCCATCCATCCATTTGATCCAGACCTTTCAGCAGTCTGGATGTGGATGTGATCCACCGTGATGTATGGAATACATCCCCACCGTCCAAAGGCAGGGATGGTGGGGCCAGCTACGATGAGTGTGGGTCCTCCACACGTGGGATGTGAGACCCACCTCTCATGATGTATGCGTTATATCCCAACCGTCTATCCATTTGACGAGCTCGTCTTAAGCTTGAGACTAAAAATGAAGCAAATTCATGTTTCTGGTGGGCCACGTACGTGGACCCCACCCATGATGTATGTGTTACATCCTAACCGTCCATCCAATTGGCGAGCTGGTCTAAAGGCCTGAGACTAAAAAAAAAAGAGGCAGATCCACCTATCTGATGGACGACACTGTATACCATTGAAACCTTTTTGGTATTCCAGAAGTTCTAGATCAATGTGAAATTTGTTTTTCCTCGTAATTTAGGTCCTCATGACCTTATGAACAGATTGGATGGAAATTAAACACTATGGTGGGCCCCTGTGGAGTTTTAACGGTGGAGATCATTATCACCACCGTTATTTGTGGTATGGTCCACATGATCTTTTGACATGATTCATTCTTGGGTAATTCTCTAAAATGATTTCTAAAAATAGATGAGTGGTGTAGATGGTACGACCCATCCATGAGGCCCATCTTAATGTATTTGTGGCCCATCCGTTAAGGCCCACCTTGATGCAATTGCAGCCCATGTGATGAGGCCCATTGTGGTGTGTATTAGGCCGTGGGACATGGCTCATTGTGATATATTTCCGACCCATATGATGAGGCTCGACTTGATGTATACAAGGCCCGTTGCGATGTATATTAGGCCCATGTGATGCAGCCCACTTGATGTATGAGACCCTTGTGTAAGGCCCGTTGAGATTATATGTGGCCCACTATGTTGTGTATGAGGTCCTTATGTGAGGCCGTGGGCCCACTATACGTTTGGTTCTATATGGCCCACTCCTTGGGAGCAATGTTAGTTAAATGCCCACATTGATGGACAATGATGGTTAAATGTCCTCATTGTGACCTTTCCTTAGGCCCTTTGTTAGGCCGATTACCGATTCCAATTATCGAGGCCGATTCCGATTGTCGAGGCCGATTCTGATTGTCGAGGCCGATTCTGATTGTCGAGGTCGATTCCGATTATTGAGGCCGATTCCGATTGTCAAGGTCGATTGTCGAGGCCGATTGTTGAGGCTGATTCTTATTGTCAGGCCGATTGTCGAGGCTGATTCTGATTGGCAAGGCCGATTTGGAGGCCGAATCCAATGTTAAGGCCGATTCTGATTGTCGAGGCCAATACCGATTGTCGAGGCCGGTTGTCAAGGCCGATTGTCGAGGCCGATTTCAATTGTTGAGACTAATTCTGATTGTCGAGGTCGATTCCGATTGTTGAGGCCAATTGTATAGGCTGATTTCGATTGTCGAAGCTGATTCCAATTGTCGAGGCCGATTTCGATTGCCGAGGACGATTGTCAAGACCCATACGATGTATATGCAGCCCATTGTGATGTGTATTCGGCTTGTGTTTAAGGCCTAAGTGATGTATATGTGGCCCATGTTTGAGGCCCAATGTGATGTATATGCAGCCCGTATTTAAGGCCCAAGTGATGAATATGAGGTCTATGTAATGAGGCCTATTGTGATGCATTTGAGGGCCAGGCGATAGAGCCCATTGTGATGTATATTAAGCCCATGTGAGAGGCCTATCGTGATGTGTATTAAGCTCCTGAGTGAGGCCCATGGTGTTGTATATTAGGCCCTTGTGTGAGGCCATAGGTCCACTATATGTTAGGCTCTATGTGGGCCACTCCTTGGGGGCAATGTTGGTTAAATGTCCACATTGTCGAGGCCGATTATCAATGCTGATTGTCGGTGTCGGTTATTGATACCGATTATGAGTATGTGACAGCATAGCATCATGATACATGCCCATACGCATCATCTGCATGTTTATTATAAGATGTGATTGACCATTGCATATGTCATAGTATAGATGGTTTATGAGACTCCCTGATAGGTGGAATTATCCCACATGAGCCCACGGTATGCGCAGGATTGATGCATGATTGGACATCTTGCATTATGTGATTGTGACTATTGTACACCCTAGCAACATCAGGGCCATAACCTCCATAGGCATATTGTGGATGACCAGATGAGACATTGAAAATTTGTTACTAGCATCGGGCCGTCATAGATGGCCCTGGGTGAAAATCCGTAAACCCTCTTGGTACCAGAGGACACGCCAACGTCTAGACCGAGTGGATATATATGAATGCAGGAGGGCCGTATACCAGTAAGTCGCGTCTCCCATTATGTCATGGTCGGTTGGGAGGGGATGTGGCCTTACCCCCTTGAGGGAGTAGGCAATATTAAGCTGAGTCTGACTAGCTCATAAATGGGTCTGCTATTGACGAGCTGGGTCGATATTGGTAGGCGGGTAGTGAGGTCTCTTCCACTTACCCAGTTATATTGTGCGTTTGATGGGGCGACAAGCTGGCGTAGACTGTACTAGACCCCAGTGATGATCCCAGAGATGTACAATACTGATTTGTGGACTGATTGGGCAGGAGTTGTATACTCATTCATTCATTCATTCACTATCCACTCGGGCTGGTGGTCGCAACTGATTATTGTGTATCTTTACAATGGCCAGGATTTCGGTTGGGGCGCGCTACTAACCTGAGATCAGGAGCTTACTACATTGAGTTTATCTATCCAAATTTAGGTATGAGACTGGTTTTGATAGAGTCTGCTGTAATAGGCCCCATAGCCTGCGATACCACATACTATCATCTCGACTTCACACTCTAGCTTGGTCATTTCATTCGCACCGCATATTGCATTACATCCGCGGCATATGACATTTTGGGTTGCTATGTTTCTGCATTTTTATGACTTAGATGAAGCTAATGGTATTCGTAGCTCTTCTGAGAATGGGGTGCTTCTTACTTGTGGTGATGATGTTGTTCTTGTGATTTGGGTATACATGTGGTTATGCTTCTTATGAGACAAATTCATACTAAAAATTCTCCTTGTAGGATCCCAGGATCGAAAACTGGCGTATAGGCACTGGGAGCTGAGAATGGGGTGCTACGGAGGCTGTCGGCACTGAATTCTATGATCAGAGATTTTGTGAGCCCGGTTTCGGAGTTTGGGGCGTGACACTTTGCCTCCAGATGATGTTAATATGGATGACTTATTTGATGAGATTGAATCAGACTCTACAGCGGATCCTGATTTTCAGTCGTCTGATTTTGATGAACGTTTGTGTTCCCTTGAGGAAAAGGTAGAGGGTATGCATGTGTCCCAAGAAACTCAATTTAAATACATGCACAAATATTTGAGACGCATTAACAAGGGACTACATTAAATAGATCCTTCCATACCTACTCCTTTCTCTGGTTCAAATTAGTGCTGAATCTCTGTTTTGTAATAACTCTTATACTTGGATTTCTCTTAACCTTATATGCATGGACATGTTTTCTTCTTATCGTGGACATGTTTGAATGGTTTATCTTATCTTGAACTTGCTTCTTTCTATCATTACTCATTGCTCTTTTGTTTCCATCATCATTTATAGGTTTTTTCCTTTGTCATATTGTGACAAAAGGGGGAGAATTTGTGTTAATATGCCTATTTTATAATGATATTGAATTCTATAGAGCGGATGTTAAAAATGTAGAAATGTGGAGAAGTGTTAGGTAACAAATTTTTAATCTCCTCTTGGATTCTATGGAATAATGTATTGAAGGGGAGTATTGGTTTGCAGTATGTAACTGGTGCATGATTCCTTATTGTGCATATATGTTACATGATTCTTTGTTGTGCATATATGATTCTTTACTCTATGTATTATGCATCATATTATTTATTTGGTTTTGTCACAAATTTTGACAAGGGGGGAGATTGTAAATGCTATCTTATCTAGCTCCTAGATTTGTCAAATTTTGTAGTGCCAAAATCTCTTGAAATCTGTATCTTGTGTAGCTCAACTTTATATCATCCTTGCCTAATTCAAGTACAAGTTCAAGAAGTTCAAATTCAAGTTCAAGAAGCTCAAGTACAAGAACAAGAGACTCAAGAACTACATCAAGAAGTTCAAGTAATAGATCAAGTTTTCAAGTTTCAACTATATCAAGACTGTGTGCATTACTTAAGAATTCAAGCTCAAGTAATCTTCTCAAGCTTAAGCTCATATACTCAAGTCACAAGGTCACTAGTTTAAGCTCATCTTCAAGTATACAATGACAAGCTTCATGTACTTCAAGATCAACTATCAACCGAAGCGAACGATGTTTCAATGTTCAATTTTCACCTATAAGGTATGAATGACCCTAAATTGACCATAGGTTAGGTCATATTGATTGCATACTTAATTTGAGTCATTATATAAATTTATAGGCTTTTTTCTTGACTAGTCCTAGCCTATGTTCGACTACTCCAAGTACTGGCTCGACCGGTGTAAGAATTTTCTCGATCAATCCAAGGTTTGTTGTGAATTTTCAGAATTTTTGTTGGACCCTCGACCAGTCCTGGAGACTGCTCAACCAGTCGAGTGAACAGTGCTCGACCAGTTGAGCAAGCCCAACTCAAAGTCCAGCAACCTTTCTGGGTCCCACTCGACCAGTTGAGTGCAGGACTCGACCAGTCGAGCAGGCCACTCGACCAGTCGAGTAACGATCTTATCTTATCGCGCCTGAAATTTTGAATTATTGTCGGTCTTTCGACCAATCAAGCTGTCCACTGGGCAAGTCAAGTGAACAATATTTTTGCCTATAAATTGAGGACGTTTTTCAGAGGTTTTCATTCCATTCCAAGATATTCAAGTCATAACTCTGAGAGAACTTGTCCCCACATTTGAGAAGCTAATTGGTTAGTATTTAAAATCTTTTAATAACTTTTTGTATTTGATTTTGTGATCTCTATTCGATTCTATTTCTTTTGAAAAGGGAATATTGATTTTACCCTTTTTGAGATCAAAATCAAATCAAGCTAGCCCAGGTCAATTTAATCTAAAAATCATTTAGATTTAAGAACCCTTTCATATGTGAGTTTGTACATTGAACATCTACATCGAATTGGTTCTACCGGGCTTCATCAAAAGAAGAATCATCAGATAAGTACATTTGAATTTTTTGTATTTAGTTTGTAAGATTGCCAGAAAATCTTTCATTTTTGGTTTTGTATGAGATAGCCAGAAAATCTCAGTGAGTGGGGTTTTTAATTGTTGTAGCCTCTTTAAAAACACAATTGTGAAGGTTTTGGGTGAACCTTGGAAAACCTATTTCATAGTGAAAGCCAATATCTCGTGGGTGAGGATATTGGGAGTGGAGTAGTTGTGTGGTTGTTTTCTAACAAGTGGTGTACACACAAGCGAACCACTATAATTGTTGGAGTTGTGGTGGATGGTTGAATGTGCTTAAGTGGTTGAATGTTGTAATTTATTTTCAGCATTTATGGTGAATGATTGTAATTTATTTTTTGCACATGTGGTGAATGTTGTAATAGCAGTAGAAATTTATTTATGTTTTATTCTTTATTCCTCTATATTTGTTTGGGATTTTGATACACAGACCGTTCTAAGAATCAGGTTGTCCTACCATAAGCCATTGGTTTTTGGTGTAAGGTTGTCCTTAGAATAACATCAGTATTAACCTCTCAATACTTGAACATTTAATGTTGCTATTCATTTCTGCTATTTGAATAAATAAGTGCTATCTTTTTTTATTTATTTCTTATTCCGCATTAAAAATTTTAATTTAGCATAGTCCTATTCCCCCCTCCCCCCCCCCCCCCTAGGACTCTTAGCTCGGCCTTTTCAAGTGGTATCAAAGCCTAATAGCTCATTTTATTTTTTGTTATTTGGATTAATTTCCTGAGCTAATCGATCTGAGCTTTTTAAGATGTCCAATTTTGAAAGCCTTTCAGTCACTAGGGCTCCACCATTTGTGTAACGCCCCATATTTCAAGGGTCGAGCAAAGCTCTACTCCCGAGATCCAACACATCACTTATGCAATATGGATGATGATGTTCAGATTTCGTCCATATAAATGAGTTAAACATGAGTGAGATTATATTAAAATGACACATCATACTCCAGAGATAATTTAATTTAAGCAAGCGGAAGACTGAAACATATGTTTGAACAGGTAAGTGTTTCACAACCTCCAGAGTATGAGTATGTTACGGGGCTGAATATATACATGTATTGTTCCAAAATCGACAAAATATCAAAATGTAAAGTGTCCACTTATCCATATGTCCATGTAATCCCGTCGAATCAACACGAGGTCTACATAGACCCGCCTAAGAGCTGAACGTAGGAGAATTCTTCCTCCTCATCTATGAAGTCCAACTCCGCTGCATAGGCTTCCCCAACACCTGCATCTAAACCAGAGTATGGTTGGTGTTTTAAAACACCGTCCCAGGGTGGGAGTGAGTGATCAACTCAGTGGTACTATAAGGCAAAAGTTAACATGTTATCAAGTTAATCAAGCAGTAATGATAAAGCAATACAACAATCACTTTCTAATTACTCTTATTAATGCAGGAATGGAGTGCAGTAATGATGCATGCCCTCGCACAAAGCTCCCTCCGACAACCAAGTTCGCGCATGACAACCTCCCTAAAGTGCAACTTCCTCGCCAAAGCACATGTAATGCGTTGCATGGTTGTGTTAGCCAAGTTCTTAATTAAGCTTATTTATACAACATGTTTAGGAAGCTAAGGTACCTCCCTTTATATCATTATCCCAAACGAATGATCCATCTAGGGTCGTTAATCCTAGTTAACCATATACGATAGGCAAGTTGTAGGGCATCACCCCTAATGAAATAGCAGTCGATAGGCAAATTCAAAGTTTATACTCGCAGTCACTACGGGAAGGCTCGTCACCTTAGCGTAGGCCGACAGCTCAAACACGGTATCTTATACTACCATGCCCAGCTCACGAGTTTGGGTTGCTCACTGGTCACTACGGGGAGGCTCGTCACTCCAGCATAGGTCGATAGCTTGACCACGGTGTCCCATACCACCATGCCCGACTCATGAGTCTTAGCGGATCATGTACTATGGTTGAAACAGGCTTTTACATTGGTAATGGTACCTTAAATTCAAGTAGAGATGTCCATACATGGTAAACACACAACAGGCCAATCGGTTTGTTAAGGAAGTTCGATTAGTACGAGCACATATTGATCTAATCGACATGGAGTGCATAAGTACCCCTTGTGGCCTAACCACTGTCAACAGTCGTCGTACGACTCGAATTACCCAATGTGGTGAGACTAATTTGACCACCTGTACATGAACTGTTACCGATTGCCTGGGCCACATCGTAGCCCCAATCTTACTCAGATGCAGTAAGTAAGCACACAAGATAATCACTTCAACATTCAACAATCAATTCAGGTGAATTCCTCGTTTCAGCATTTTATCAAACACATTAAACATGTTACCAAACACTTGCATTTTGTGCATAAATTTCGTAACGACAAATATGATTACATGAAGGAAACAATACATATGAGCAAGGTAAATTAGAATACTATCTTAATACTCTTAATAAATACAAATCATTAACGTTTTCTCATTTAGACAATTTATCAAACACTTAGGCTACACATAAGAAAATACATAGACTAGGCTAGTTACAACAAGTATTTTAGCAATTCCTTCTACAAGGATGTCATCATGAAATTAACAATCATGATTAACAATCATGAATCCTAGCTTAGTAGTCATAACAATCACAAATCATGTTTACATGTTCATTCAAACATTTCCACAAACGCATAGGATGCATAGTTATACAACATAGTTCATACATGTGTAATATATCGAAATCGACGTGTCTAAGACGATATGGTAGCAATCAAGTCAGACATAAATCATTAGCTGACATTAAAAGCATTGAAAACCATAACCTAAATGTTTATAATCTGCACCTTTCATCGGAATACCCAATTTGAACTCGGTTCCAACACAATGTTCCTGAAAACGGAACGACGACACCTAAACAATGAAATAGGTTAACTATTTCGTCGATTGCTCTATTTGGATTTCTAAATCAAGATTAGGGTTAGGATTTCTTACCCAAATCGTAACCAAATACGATTGTGTAGTGAGGTGGGAAGGTGAATCAGTGGCGTGGAGTCGTGGGAAAGAATCCCAACAACGATCTCCCTGTTTTCCCCTTCTCTCCTTACTCTTTTCTCTTCTTTTCTCTCTTTTCTCTCCTAGGGTTAGAGAAATTCGTATGGAATGGAAGTGGGGTGGTTTAAGGGCTTTATAGGCTCAGAAGTGATGCAAATGGCCTCAGGGCCACTATATACGTATGTTGTATCCTTTGGGCGGCTGTTTTTGACAAACAGGGCTCACAGGAAGGTCCAATACTCACTTACGCCACAGGGTAAACTCCCTGACATTGGATCTATGCCAGGACTGTATTTTTGGTTTGATCGGATTAGCTGATCGACTGAGGAGGACTCGTGTTAGATCAACTGTCATATTTATTCAATTGGGTCAAAAATTATATGGATATGAGCAATGAAATTTCCCTTTCCCCTGGGTGAAGTTTGGTCAGAAACTGACGGTCGGAAATCTTCAATTTCGCCTGTGAGTGAATGGCCCAATTCACTTAAGTTTCATTGCATTTTATAAAGATATTCGCATTTCTCACACACTTCACTCGGGGCTCAAGTTGTGCGTTTTTGGACACTGTTTGGGCTCGATTCTCGCGATGCTTGTCAAGCCTAGTAGGACTGACATAATCCTATAGTTTTGCAGTCATCGGACTTTTGACGTGTGGTCCAGGTCTGATATGGAGTTTCAATGTGCTCTCGAGAGCAACAAGCTTTTGGGAATTTTCCCAGGTTTTTAAGTAGTGCTGAGTTAGTGATATTGATGGTTTTGGGTCTTGCCATTTGTATAAATAGTGGTTGGAGCTAAATCCAACGATTAATTAGTTTAGTATTTAATTAATTTTCGTCTAAATTTCTACAAAATGCGGTCCTTAGGAATTTCTGCCTGAGGTGGTACTTGGGTCTTTGTACGGATTTTTCCGAGACTTTACAATCTACCCCTCTTAAAGAAAAATTTCTTCCCCGAAATTAGTACCTTTTCGTACTCCTCGAGGATATGTAGGTAGTTCTTATAGACTTCTTCTTCCGTTTCCCAAGTAGTCTCTTCCTCTGTGTGGTGTGTCCATAACACTTTCAGGAGTGAGATCACTTTGCTGCGTAGCACTTGTTCCTTCATATCTAGCACACGTGTTGGTCGTAATACATAGGTAGCATCTTCACTTAGCTGTACTTGCTCTCATTTGATAATATAGGTAGGGTCAGGAACATATTTCTTCAACATCGATACATGAAATAAGTTGTGCACGCCTGCGAGCGGTGTGGGCAAGGCGAGACGGTATGCCACCACACCCACTTAGTCTAGAATCTAGAATGAGCTAATGAATCTCGGCGTGAGTTTACCTTTCTTGCCAAATCGAAAGACTCCCTTCATTGGGAAAACCTTAAGGAATACATGGTACCTAACTTCGAATTCTAGCTGTCACCGTCTTGTATCGGCGTAACTCTTCTGTCTACTCTGATCTGTAAGGAGTCGATGCCTGATAATATCGATCTTTTCTGAGGTTGCCCGAACCAAGCTCTTCTCACCAACTTCTGCCCAACAATGTGGAGCTCGACATGTGCGTCCATACAAGGCTTCGTAAGGAGCCATGCCAATGCTTGCTTGGAAGCTGTTGTTATAAGCAAACTCGGCATAAGGGAGACAATCATCCCAGCTGTCCTTAAAGTCAAGTACGCACGCTCATAACATGTCCTCAAGTATACCTGTTTCGTCTGCCCATCAGTCTGTGGGTGGAACGTGGTACTGAACTTCAGTTTCACTCCCATTGCTTCTTAGATTCGAGTTCAGAAAATAGACGTGAATCGTGTGTCTCGGTCTGACACAATCTCCATAGGAACTCCATGCAATCGCACTATCTCTTTAATGTACAGCTTGGCTGGGTCGTCTATCGAGTTAGAAATTCTAATCGAGAGGAAATGAGTCAATTTCGTCAATCGGTCCAAATGGAGTCATGTCCCTTTCTCGTCTTCAGTAACCCAGAAATAAAATCCATAGATTTGAAATCTCATTTCCATTCAGCTATGGGCATGGGCTGAAGTAAGCCAGAGGGTCGGCGATGTTCGGCTTTAACCAGCTAGCAAGTAAGACAACGGGACACGAAGTCTGCTATGTGGGCCTTCATGCTGTCTCACTAGTACGAACGTTTCATATCTCTATACATCTTTATATTGCCCGGATGCATCGCCATCCTTGAATTGTGAGCGGCTTCCAGAACTTCCCTTCTCAAGTCATGGAGATTCGGGACGCATAGGTGGCCACGATATCGTAAACCTCCATCCGACCTAATTCTCTATTCAGATTCCTCACTATCACTCGCTTGTTCTCTCATTTTCACCAACAGTTCATCCTCTTTCTGACTTGCAATAATTCAGTCATCAATAAGCAGCTGTATGTGTATGTGTGCGACACTCGAATAGCTCCTCCACTGTCAGCTTCTGTTAGAAATCTCGCATAAAATCTACCATATTCCACTTTTCTATCATTATTGGGGCCGCAAATTCTATAGTTTTCTTGCGACTCAATGCATCGGCCACAAGGTTGGCCTTGTCAGGATGGTAGGAGACCTCAAATTTGAAGTCTTTCAAGGTTTTCATCTAACGTTGTTGCCTCATATTCAGGTCCCTCTGCGTAAAAATATACTTGAGGCTTTTGTGGTAGCAGAAAAGTTCGAATTCCTCTCTGTAGAGGTAATGTCTCCAAAGCTTTAATGCGAAGATGACTGCCGCCAATTCTAGGTCGTGAGTGGGGTACTTTTCTTCGTGCTTCCTCAACTGTCGCGAGGCATAGGTGATCACCCTATCCTTCTGCATCAGTACACATCCCAAACCAACATGAGAGGCGTCAGTGTGTATAGTATATTTGATCCCTTGCTCTGGCAATACTAGCACGTGTGCGGACGTCAGCTTGTCCTTTAATTCCTAAAAGGCTGCTTCTGCTTTCTCGTTCCAAGCAAATTTAAGATCTTTCCGAGTGAGTTGAGACAATGGTCTAGCTATCTTGGAAAAATTCGTAATGAATCGGCAATAGTAGCCGGCAAGTCTGAGGAAACTCCTCACTTCAGTGACTGAGCCAGGCTACTCCTAGTCCTATACCGCAGTCACCTTTGCAAGGTCCACGACAATTCCTTCCTTGGACACCCCATGCCCCAGAAACTTGACTTCTTCCATCCAGAAGTCGCATTTTCGGTACTGTGCAAATAACTGGTTCTTCCTGAGAGCATCGAGGACTGGTCGCAGGTGTTCTTCATGCTCCTTTCGGCTCTTTGAATATATCAAGATGTCATCTATAAATACGATGACGAACTGGTACAGATACGGCCGAAATACCTAGTTCATGAGGTCCATGAACACGGCCAGTGCGTTTATAGGCCCAAATGGCATCACGAGGAACTTGTAGTGCCCAAAACTGGTTCTGAATGCTGTTTTCTGCACGTCCTCATTTCTGACGCACAACTGATGATACCCAGACTGTAGGTCGATTTTTGAGAAATACTATGCCACTTTCAACTGGTCGAATAGGTCATCTATCCTGGGCAGAGGATACTTATTCTTGATAGTGATGTGATTCAGTTTGCGATAATCAATACACAATCGCAATGATTCGTCTTTCTTCTTTACAAACAACACAGGTGCTCCCCAAGGAGATACGCTCGGTCGTATGAAACCTGAATCCAACAGGTCATCAATATGTTTCCTCAATTCCTCCATCTGACACGGAGGTATGCGGTATGTCGGTAAAGAAATAGGCGTCGCATCTGGCACAAGGTCAATAGTAAAGTCGATCTCGCGTTGAGGAGGTAGTCCAAGGATCGCTCTAAACACATCCGAAAAATCTTGAACTACTGGCGTGTCCCAAGCATCAGACTATCAAAATCTTTCAATAGAGATGAACGGGAAAAGTGAAGGTTGTGTTCTTGGGCCTATGCGTCGTCACTAATCTGGTATCGCAGTCAATCCCAGCCTTCATTTCGGTGAGCCAATCCATACCGAGAATGATGTCGTAATGATATAATGATATGACAATTAGGTCAATAGACACCACCCTGCTTCCTAAGTCTATCAGGCAACCCTTACATAGTTTAGTGGTGTCGGTAAAAGTTCCTGCTGCTGAGATAACTCTTACCCTAACCATAGGGGTAGTATTCAACCCTAACCGCTTGACTGTAAAGTATGATATCATCGAAATAGTGGACTCGGTGTCCACCAACAAAAATACAGGTGTACCTTGGATATGGGCAGTGACTTCAAAAGTTAAAGGCACTGTAGTCACTGACTCAGATGCTTCAGCTGCAAGTGCATGTACATGCGCTTGTTGAGGACAATTGGGTTGCACTGACATGGGTCGTTGAGGCGGCCTATTTCAGGATACAGGAGGTCGAAAAAAAGGCTGTGCTGGCGGTGCTAATCAGAGGTGAAGCTGATATAACTTATGGTAGCTGGCGGTTGGTCTTCTAAGGAGGCGTAAAACCATTATCCCTCATCTTAGTAAAGCAAAAGGGCTCATTATGGCCCGTCTTCTTACAGTAGGCGCATCAAAGATCTGATCACCTCTGCTGGGTCGGTGGAGCCATTAGCCTGGGAGGCGAATCTACATGCGGCCTCTTGCCGAGGAATGGTCGGTTGGACAATTCAGGCCAAGGCCTCGGGCCCATTGGTATATGTGTCCGAGACACTCTTTCACCATCTTGCTTAGCTCGTAAGGATATGTTCACTAGCTCAGCATAATTGGGAATCCTAGCGCAACACATCTTAGTGCGGATATCAGGCCGCAGACCCTCCAAAAATTGCTGCATTCTCATAGGCTCGTCTGCTAGGATCGATGGAGCATATCTAGCCAACTCCGTGAAACAGTTCTCGTATTCAGCTAGGTCATCCCCCCTTGTCGGAGGTGAAGAAATTCACCCTCCTTTTCATTACGGTGAAGGGGAAGTACTTTCCATGGAAATGAATTTCAAACGCGTCCCACGTCCACACGTATCCTGCTGGAACAGTTCGTAGGATGCTGTCCCACCAAAGACTAGCTTCCTTCTCAAACATATAAGTAACAAGCTCCACTTGCTCTGCCTTAATACAGTGCAACGGCCTCAACATTTTGGAAATACAGTCTAACTAGTACTTAGGTTCCTTGGGTCTATGAGTACCCGCAAAAGTGGGAGGGCGAGGCGTTGAAAGCACTTGAATAAGCCACTCGTAGCGATAGTTCCAACAGGCTGCACAGGTGGTACAAGCAGGACCATATTCATGTTTTGGGCGATGGCCCCCACTATAGTGGCCAAGACTTGTTGTTGTTGCTGCATTAGGAACATCATCTGCTCCAACCTTTCAGGAGGAAGAGTCGCCTAAAGCATGTATGGTGTCGACGAAGACGCACAGTTCTGTCCCAAAACCGATGATGCATTTGGTATTGGTCCATTTGTCGGGTCAGTGGCCAGCTGTGAATCTGGAATTGTCTCAATATCCGGTCCCAAACTGGGGTCCGTATGGCTATCGCTCAGGGGAGGTGCCCCGTCAATCGATCCACCAAGTGCGAGACGTGCTATATTCCGAGTGTTTTTAGTAGGCATTCCCTATATACAACATAGGGTGCAACATGTGTAAGATTAGGATAACATCGTCCATTTTTCCAAACATTCTACACGTTCCAAATCAAAAGAAGTTCCATGCATTTCATTTAGCCAAATTTGTCACAACACATATGATGTAACATTACATGAATCATGACAGAGAATGCATGTGAGCTAATCTAGCAAAAAGCTTCAACACTAACTATTCTAACATCGAACTAAGCCGACTAAGGCTATTACAAAGAAAAAAAAAACAAGAAACCAAGAAAACCAGAAGACAATTGGAACACGTGATTAGTCCTCTGACTCTGGCGAAGGTGGAGGCGCGCCCTTATCCTTCATACATCACAGGAGGGTCTTCAAGGTGCGAGATATTCTCTTAAATTTTTGTTTCAGATAGGCCTAATTCTCATTGATCTCCTATTTCAAGGCGGCCTGGTTTTTTTCAATCCTAGCCATGCGAGCTTCTAAGGCGGCCTGATCACGACTGTTCTCATGTGTAGCAATAGGAGGTCCCCCATCTGAATCTTGCCTCCTCTACCTCTTCCTTCTCTCCTTCCTCACTTCCTTCTTCATCATCACTGCCTTCTTCCTCACTGCTTTCTTCCTCACTGCCTCCTTCCCTTCATTTCCTTCCTCACCTTCACTTCCATCTTCCTCTTCACTTTCTTCTTCTATTTCATCCCCATACTCATATAGTCGGGCTTGACGTTGCCTGGGGCCAATCCCTATATTGTTGAGTGTAGTCTCGCTGATGAAATGTATTGGGGCGTGGTCTTCCATATGGAGTCTGAAGTCAAAATTTTGGGCAATCTTGCAAATGAGTCGGCTGAAAGGTAGTGAGGAGTCTTCCCTAGTAGATTATGCAGTGCTGATTATTTTGAGTCAAGGCAAGAGTAGGTAGGCACAACTTGTCCCCCTTTCCAGCTCGATACAGAAACTCTACCATAAATTTAGTGCATTCTGTGCGGTTACTCCACCTAGGATACATGTTGTATGTGCATATATGATGGAGTAGGCAAAAGTCATCCGTCATCTTAGTCGAAGTGAGGCTATTTCCTTGCCTCCACTGCTTAAGTTGGCCGCATAGGAAATGAGTGTGGTGATTTCTTTCCCGCTCACTAGCAAGGTTCGTCTCACTTGCATGCACAACTCTACGTTCTATCCCCATAATACGGGCCATCAGATCCACACTGACTATGGCTTCCTGCCCTCCCAAAGGGATAGAAAACTGAAGAGGCTCCAGCATCGGGTTCCGTATGCGGGCATAAAAGGCTCGGACGGTGCCTTCACTCGCATGAGTGTTTCCCTCGAATATGGGACCCCACCCATTCTCCAGAAGGAGATCGATCACAGGATACAATCCAAACAATTTCTCATCAACATGTGCTTCAAATACAACTTTGTGACCGTGAAACTTACCCAGTTTGGCGTCCGGTGGTAAAGATCTTTCAATGGGGATCCGAGGGTCGAGATCCCGTTTTGAACTTCGCTCTCGCTTGGCACTCGTACTATCCTCGGTGCTTGCTTTCTTCCTCGAGCAGGTTGGACGGCTCGGCCTGGCCTCATCCGGGGTCACTCTTCTCTTTCCCATAAGGGAAAGGAGCATCAAGATGGAGAAAATAGTGGTGACAAGCTCAAAGAGAGCCATGGAGTTGGAAAAGCTTGAGAGTGAAGTGGCTTTGAGGAGTTTGAGAGTTATGAGACACAAAAATGTGGGTTTTGTGATCAAATGTGGGGAAATAAGGAAGATGGAGAGTTGTAAGAGGGGATTTTAGGGTAATGGTGGTAGATGGGTGCAAGATGTGGAAGAAGATGGAAGATTGAGTGTATGAGAAAGAAAATTTGAGAGGGAAAGAGACTTTTTAGAGGGTTTGGGGTGTTGGAGGGTTGAAAATAGGCAAAGGGAAGCAAAAAGGGTCTTAAAGGGTGGTCCCACACGTGGGAGGGCCCTACATGGCCGGGAGGTGGGCGGTGCAGCGCTGCTGTCGCGGCCCGCTGGAGGTGCCGGCGGTGGTTTCGCCCTGGGGCGGTGGCTATACCCTCCCAGGGTGCTGTACACGTGCGGGGGACACCCCGGGCCCCATTAGATTTTGTGATTTAGGCCCCTATGCCCGTTTAATGCACTTTCTCGGTCAAACACGCCCATATTCGCGCCTTTTGGCTTGTTTCAAGTTTGGGATTCACCGACCTATAGTTTAAACTCGTCGATTGACGGCGTAAAAAGGGACTGAGATCCTTTCACATTATCTCGGACATGTACGGGCTACACTACAACGGTCAATCTCGCCCGTCGGCGAAAGTTTGGGATTCTACGATCATTTCTACATTTCATCGTCCCCTTCCTAAGTCAGAGTGTGTTTAGAGTGCGTCGTATTACCTATAACCCAGGTCCAGTTTAATCAAAATCATGCTCTGATACCAACTTGTAACACCCCAAATTTTGAGGGTCAAGCAAAGCTCTACTCCCGAGATCCAGAACATCACTTATGCAACATGGATGATCATGTTCAGATTTCGTCCATATGAATGAGTTAAACATGAGTGGGATTATACTAAAATGGTACATCATACTCTAGAGATAATTTAATTTAAGCAAACGGAAGACTAAAACATATATGTTTAAACAGGTAAGTGTTTCATAACCTCCAGAGTATGAGTATGTTATCGGGCTGAATATATACATGTATTGTTCCAAAATTGACAAAATATTAAAATGTAAAGTGTCCAACTAATCAATAAGTCCCTGTAATCCCGTCGAATCAGAACGAAGTCTACATAGACCCACCTGACAGCTGAACGTAGGAGAATTCTTCCTCCTCATCTATGAAGTCCAACTCTACTGCATAGGCTTCTCCAACACCTGTGTCTAAAACAGAGTCTGGTTGGTGTTTTAAAACACCGTCCTAGTGTGGGAGTGAGTGATCCACTCAATGGTACTATAAGGCAAAGGTTAACATGTTATCAAGTCAATCAAGCAGTAATGATAAAGCAATGCAGTAATCATTTCCTAACTACTCTTGTTAATGCAGGAATGGAGTGCAATAATGATGCATGCCCTTGCATAAATCTCCCTCACAAGCGACTCCGACAACCAAGTTCGTGCATGGCAACCTCCTTAAAGTGCAACTTCCTCGCCAAAGCACATGCAATGCGGTGCATGGTCGTGTTAGCCAAGTTCTTAATTAAGCTTATTCATACAGCAGGTTCGGGAAGCTAAGGTACCTCTCTTTATATCATTACCCCAAATGAATGATCCATTTGGGGTCATCAATCCTAGTTAACCACATACAATAGGCAAGTTGTAGGGCATCACCCCAATGAAATAACAGTTGATAGGCGAATTCAAAGTTTATACTCGCGGTCACTACGGGAAGGCTCGTCACCTTAGCGTAGGCTGACAGCTCGAACATGGTGTCTCATACCACCATGCTTAGCTCACAAGTTTGGGTTGCTCACTGGTCACTACGGGGAGACTCGTCACCCCAGCGTAGGCCGACAGATCGACCACGGTGTCCCATACCACCATGCCCGGCTCATGAGTCTTAGCGGATCGTGGTACCATGGTTGAAACGGGCTTTTACATTGGTAAGTGGTACCTTAAATTAAGTAGAGATGTCCATACATGATAAACAGAGAATAGGTTAATCAGTTTGTTAGGGAAGTTCAATTGGTACGAGCACACGTTGACCTAATCGACATGGAGTGCATAAATACCCCTTGTGGCCTAACCACTGTCGAAAGTCGTCGTGCGACTCGGATTCGTCGAATTACCCAATGCAGCGAGACTAATTCGGCCACCTATACATGAACCGTTACCGATTGCCTGGGCCACACCGTAGCCCCAATCTTACTCAGATGCAGTAAGTTAGCACATGCGATAATCACTTTAGCATTCAACGATCAATTATGGTGATTTCCACATTTGAGCATTTTATCAAACACATTGAACATGTTACCACTTGCATTTTGTCCATAAATTTCGTAATGACAAATATGATTACATGAAGGAAACAATACATACGAGTAAGGTAAATTAGAATACTATCTTAATACTCTTAATAAATACAAATCATTAACATTTTCTCATTCAGACAATTTATCAAACACTTAGGCTACACATAAGCAAATACATAGACTAGGCTAGTTACAACAAGTATTTTAGCAATTCCTTCTACAAGGATGTCATCATGCAATTAACAATCATGAATCCTAGCTTAGTAGTCATAACAAGCACACGGGAAGTGGGGTGGTTTACAGGGTTTATATAGGCTCAAAATTGATGCAAATGGCGTCAGGGCCACTATATACTTTTGCTATATCTTTGGGTGGTTGTTTTTGACAAACAGGGCTCACGGGAAGGTCCAATACTGACCTACACCACAGGGTATGCTCCTTGACATTAGATCTATGCCAGGACTGTATTTGTGGTGCGATCGGATTAGCTGATCGACCGGGGAGGACCCGTGTCAAATCAACGATCATACTTATTCGATCGGAGCCACAGTTATATGGATATGAGCAATGAAATTTCCCTTTCCCTTTGGTGAAGTTTGGTCAGAAATCTTCAATTTCGCCTGTGAGTGAATGACCCAATTCACTTAAGTTTCATTGCATTTTATAAAGATATTCACATTTCTCACACACTTCACTCAGGGCTCAAATTGTGCGTTTCTGGACACTGTTTGGGCTCGCTTCCCACGGTGCTTGTCAAGCCCAGTAGGACTGACATAATCCTATAGTTTCGCAGTCATCAGACTTTTGACGTGCTGTTCAGGTCCGATATGGAGTTTCAATGTGCTCCCGAGAGCACAGGCTTTTGTGATTTTTTCTAGGTTTTTAAGTAGTGTTGGGTTAGTGATATTGATGGTTTTGGGTCTTGCCATTTGTATAAATAGTGGTTGGAGCTAGATCCAGCGATTAATTAGTTTAGTATTTAATTAATTTTTGTCTAAATTTCTACATAATGCGGGCCTTAGGGATTTCTGCCCGAGGTGGTACTCGGGTCTTTATACAGATTTTCCGAGACGTTACAATTTGATGGCTCCAATTATGCCTATTGGAAAGCTAGAATGAGAATTTTTTAAAAATCCATGGATGAGAGCGTGTGGTAAGCCACAGTGACCAATTGGACCCCTCCTACCACTGAAGTGACTGGTATTGATGGATCTAAAACTGTAAAAGTCACACCTTACTTTTCTTGGACCGCTCTTCAGAAAAGTGAGAGTAGTGCCATTGCAAAGGCTTTAAATGCTATTACTTGAGCACTATCACCGGATGAATTCAAGAGAATTATATCCTGTGATACTGTAAAGCAAGCCTGAGATATTTTGGAAATGACACACGAGGGTACAACAATTGTCAAGAAATCTAAAGTTCAAATCCTCACAACTAAATTTGAGGAAATATGTATGGAAGAAAGTGAAACTTTCATGGACTTCTATACAAGATTGAATGACATTGTCATCTCTATGTGGGGACTTGTTGATAGGATCCCAGAAAGTAAAATCTGTGCAAAGATACTGCGCTCATTGCCTGAACGGTTCAATTCAAAAGTGACCACGATTCAGGAACTTCGTGATATGGATAATACGAGGGTAGAAGAACTGGTTGGTTCTTTACAAACCTACGAGTTAAACTTTAAAGCTCCTAAAGGTAAATCCATCGTCCTTAAGTCTTCTAAAATGATTTCTTACAAAAATAGTAATAATTCTGATTTAGAAACTTCTGAAGATGATATGGCTCTTTTAGCTAAAAAATTTTATAAAAATTTCAAAAGTAAAAAGAGGGTTGATTTGCAAAAACATATTGAAAAGAAAAGACCTAGATTAAAACTTGAAAATCTCTAAAAGACAGCCAATGCTACAACTGCCTTGAATATGGGCATTTAGCAAACAAATGTCCTAAGAAGGACAAGTATAAAAAGGAAGGTATGTTGGTTGCATGGGATGAATCTTCCTGCTCTGAAGTCTCTTCTGAGTCAAAAGATTCTGAAACCGAGTCGGTTAAAGATGTTAAAGCCCTAATAACTCTAGCCAAGTTCACTTTCTTAGATAATGATGATTCAACTAGTGAAGAAAATCTAAATAGTGACCATGAAAATGAAAAAGACCTTCAAGATGCTTATGATGCCCTATACAGGAAAAGTTGCAAAATAGCTGTAAAGTTAAAACTTCATAAAGAAAAGTTTTCAAAACTAAAAGAGAATTTTGATAATCTAGTCTTAGAAAAATCACACTTTTCAGATTTCTTTGAAAAAACTAAGTGCGACTTAAATTTCAAAACGTCCCAAGTCGAAAACTTAAAATCTAAAAATGAAAAGCTAAAACTAGAAGTCTCTTCACTTTTGATTTGAAGGACACATGGAGGTATGCCCAAGGTGATCCTAAATTAGAAAAACTTTTATCCGAATCCACAAAATGTGGTGATTGATCTGGATTTTTGTTATGATAAAGTATTCCTCCCAAATATAAGAATACTCTACCTAAATTTGTTAAAGGGGGGTCTTCTAACTCAAAAGGGAAAAGTCTGAATCAAAATAATTCTAAAAATGCTAAAACTTTTTAGACTTTAAAACCTAAAAGCAACCATATCAACTATAAAAATCAGAATAATTATCCTTTAGTTGAGAAAATTGTTTTTGCTTAAGGAGCTCTTAAAATCTAACTCAGTGGGTAAGACTTATAACCACTATAAACATAAGAAGACCAACTGTGCTCCTAAACCCAAAATTGTAATGAAATGGGTCCCTAAGGTTACTTGTTTAGTTGTCCACACCACATTCAAAGCTTCGAGCCATTCAAAGTGGTACCTAGACAGTGGTTGCTCCAGACATATGACAAGTGACAAAGGTTTGTTCACCAGTCTTAAAGAGATGATTGATGGTTCAGTTACATTCGGTGATGGTAGCAACTAAAGAATTGTTGGCCAAGGTACGGTTCAACTCTTTAACCTCACTCTATATGAGAATGTTTTATATGTAGAAGGTTTGAAACATAATCTATTAAGCATCTCTCAAATATGCGATAATAATCATAGTGTATAATTTACCAACCGAGGGTGTGAAATTTTAAATAAGAATGGTTCTGTAATATTAACTGGTCACAGAACTTTTGAGAACTGCTACATTGTTAGTGATTCAAGCTCATCTAAGCTATCGTGTTACATGGTCCAAACTGATGAGACGAATTATGGCATTAGCGTCTAGGACATGTACACTACCGCAACTTGTATAGATTGAGCAAAAGAGAATTGGTAAGAGGCCTACCCAAAGTAAAGAAAGCGAATAAAATATGTAGCGAGTGCCAGATTGGTAAACAAACCAGGAGTGCTCACAAAAAGGTGAACTCCAAAGCCACATCTAAACCACTCGAACTTCTCCACATGGATCTCATTGGACTAACTAGAACGGAGAGTCGAAGTGGCAAGAAGTATATTCTGGTAATTGTAGATGACTTTACCAACTATACTTGGTAGTCCTCTTAAGAGAGAAATCAGAAACTCTTGATAAAGTAAAAAGGGTACTTAAACGTATCCAAACTGAAAAAGAATCACAAGTCACCAAGATCCATCGTGATCATGGTTCTGATTTTGAAAATATTAGTTTTGAGAAATTTTGCAGTGATCAGGGAATATCACATGAATGTTCTGCACCCAAAACACCACAATAAAATGGTGTAGTGGAAAGGAAAAATAGAGTGCTTCAAGAAATGACAAATGTAATGCTAAATAGTATAAAACTTCCTAAAAATCTTTGGGTTGAAGCCATAATTACTGCTTATTATATAATTAACCACGTTTATTTTAGAAAATCAAATAGTAAAACGGCTTATGAAATGTGGTTTGATAAGAAGCCTACTGTCAAATACTTTCGAGTTTTCGGCAGTAAGTGCTACATCTTGCGTGACCGAGAAAATTTGGGTAAATTTGACACCCAAAGTGATGAAGGGATATTTTTAGGGTATGGTCTGAATAGTCGAGCGTATTGGGTTCTTAACAAGAGGACTAGTGTAATTCAAAAGTCCATTAATGTGGTTATAGATGATCACTTGAATACACTTGTCTCAAGTTCAGAAAATGATGAAGTGCTTTTATTTGATAAACCAGACTCTTCATCTAGTCAAAATAATACTGAACTGAGGACAGTTAAGGACCATCTATCTAATCAAATCCTTGGAAACCCTCTCACTGGTGTGCACACTTGTAAACAACTTGAAGATATGTGCAACTACGTGTGCTTTACAACTCAGATAGAACCGGCTAACATAAAAGAAGCTCTTACTGACAAAAACTGCATTGTAGCATGTTAAGGGTCAAATATTGCATATTAGACCCCATTTATTACATGGATTTAGGAACATGATACTGTTTAACGAGTTGATTTAATCGTATTTGTGATGCAAGGTGTATTTACGAGCTTGGATCAAAATAAGGTAATAAAAGTGAGATTTAACGCTTAGAATTCACCAAAGCATGGGACAGACCCCAGGGGACCAAGATCGACGGATTTGCACGCCAGAGATCCAAGAAAATTGAGAAATTGAAGCTCAAGTGGACCGAAATTGGTCCAAAATGCAAGATCATAGGGTTTTAACCGTCCGTTCGGGTCGAGGCTTTATATCTGACCTGAGGACCCTAAATTAACCATCCACATCAAATTTCAGCAATTGGATCCTTGTGAAAGTGGCCCAACGGACAGATCAGCACCATAAATTGATGATTCAGGCCCACGTGATATCTAGATATGCTTCAATTTGGTCTTAAACCCTTAAATGCGGCAAACAAATGAATGGATGGATTGGATTTCGCAATAACATCACGGTGGACCCCACCTGAGATGGTGTGTGTACCATGCACATGGGACTCAAGGTGCACCACATCGCATGATGGGTCAAACCAACGTTTGACCCGTCTCCCCTGCAGAAACGGCAACTGCCATTTTTCTCCACGAAAACCGGTTCGCGTGGGCCCATTTGCGGAAGCCAGTGGGCCATCATCATGGCCCACATGACAGATCCACACCGTCCATCACGTATACGGATCAAATCCATCCAAACTCCAGTGATCTCATGCCAAACCAAAGCCGAGATCTGTCCGAAATAAGCTTCCGCAATAACGTCAAGAAATCACCACGGTTTTGAGTTCTGCTGCGTAAAGAAATTCAAAAAGGGCCACTGGAATTTGATCCGAACCGTTCATAAGTGTTTAGATACACGGCCGACCATATCATGTTGGCAGGGCAGAAAGAAATATTTTCGGAAGAAATAAGTTTCTTGTTTTCTTCAAAGAAATCACAAAACGCGGCTGTGCGAAAAGGATCGTCCACTGGGAACTATTGTGCAACCATGGTGGCGATCAGACCATTGATCCGGAACGTCCACAAGCAGAAGAAGTGGGTCCCGACCCCATCCAAGAAGCCAGATCAGAAGGCCGGGACAAACCGTCGTCCAAAGGCTGATCCAACGCAAATCGGTTTCCAAGGTTGTCGTGCCAAAACTGGACTGTGAAAGAGATTTTCTTGCGCACGCGGCTGTTGCTGCAAAAGCTCTCCACAGCCACTGACTTCTCCCAGCCGACCGCCTCACGCAGCTTATAAAAGAAAGAGAGGGGAGAGAGAGAAGGCATCCAAATCTTGGATGGCTGTACAAGAGAGAAAGATAGAAAAGTGTTTTTTTCCTTTCTTTTTCTTTTTCTTTTTGTTTTTGTTTAAGGAATCCAGCCCATTCATGTTGGGCTGAACCTCTTAGCTAGGGCTAAGAGGTGAAGCTTGTGGCGTGATGGGGTTGAACCTATGGCTGGAACGTTTAGAGAGAGAGGGACAGAGAAAGGAAAATATTTTATGTTATTTGTTTGTTTGTTTTGATGAAGAGATCTAGTCCATCCATGTCGGGCTAAACCTCTTAGCTAGGGCTAAGAGGTGAAGCTTGTAGTGAGATGGGAAGTTCTACGCTCTGATTCATGCCTGAACTGATTTGATCTTGGTTTGATTTTAAGGAAGATTTTGGTTTTTAATGATTTAGTATGACTGATATTGCATTAGATCTGTGATGGCTTGAGTTTTCCTTTTTCTTATTCTGATTATGGGGTTAGGAAGCCCTGTTGTTCACCATCGTTTCCTAGGCATGGTTGGATGACGGAATCCTTCCTAACACTCATACGTCTTTTGATTGGTTATCTGATTGGTCTAAGTTCTGTTGTTTACCTTGTCTCTTAGGCATGGATTTGTGATGGAATCATACCTAATTCTTATATCTTTCATCTCTTTGAAAACTAGATCAAAAGGAAGTTCAGATTGAGTTTTAGTGCCATATCTTTCAACTGGATGAAGATGGGACTCGAAGTCCAGTTGAGTTCGTGAATCAAGCGTAGATCTCCCTGATCTCTACAAGTGGATCCTCTGAATCCCTAGTTTCCCTTCTCTGAATTTTCTTAAGTTTTAGATAATTATTTCATTATTATTCCTCAAATCACAATTGGTTTAGATTTCATCTTAGCCTAGTTCTAGATTTGGTTATTTTCAGATAACGTACATGTTTCAATCCCTGTGGATTCGACCTCGGTCTTACCGAGTTTATTACTACATCACAACCCTATACTTGGGGAGTGAACAAGTTTTTGGCGCTGTTGTCGGGGATTGACGGTTACGCTTTCTGAGATTAACTAGTTTAGGATTAGTTTAAGTTTAGGATTTTTATTTTTATTTATATTTTTTTGGTTAGATTTTTTTTTTCTTTTCTATTTTTAGAAACTAACCTATTTTCCTATTTTGTAGGATCATGACATAAGCTTCAAGTTTGGTAATTTCTTTCTAATTTTCTACTTTTTCTATTTTTAGAATTTAGATTTTAGTTTTAGAAATTTTATTATTCTACGGTTCCTTTTTAGAAACTAACTTTCTATTTTTAGAACTTTTCTATTTCTAGGCTTTCATTTATTTTAGAATTTTTTTTTCCTTTTTAGAAACTAACATTACTTTCTATTTTAGGATTAGGATTTCTAATTTAGAACTTTCTAACTTTAGGTTTAGAACTTTCCTCTTTTGTTTTTAGAAACTAGGTTAGTTATTTTCCTTTTTAGAAACTCTTCCTAATTTTAGAAACTAACTCATTTTTCCTTTATTTTTAGAAACTTTCTAATTATAGGTTTAGGAAACTTTCCTTTTCTAGAAACTAACTTTGTTTCCACTTTAGAATTTTCTAACTTTAGAATTTCTATTTTTAGGAACTAATGTCTTTTGGTTTCTTTTTGCAGGATCTTAATATAGGAACTTCTCAATTGGTACCTTCCTTCTAACTTCTCATCCTCTTACTTTCCATACTGCGGTAGGATCTTTTCTTTTGTTTTTCTTAGGATTAGATTCAGAGTTCGGGTTTCACCATATATATGCACGAGTGGGAACGTCAATATGCTGAGATAGCTTTTGAGCATGCGAAACAATGCGAAGGGATGTATGATGATTATGATAAACATCAACCTATGTCTCAGATTTTTCCTGAACCAATCATCGAGAACCGACCTGAGCATAACACTCCATTGGTTAAACAGTCCTTACGCGATTATATACGGGAGAACAATTCCACCCCACGAACAGTACGTGAGTGTTGGGTTTATCATAACTATGGGAGTGAGGATTATTATCACCCATCTGAGAAAAAGAAAATAATGCGTGATTATATTATGAGTGATAATAAGTATTACCAACCATCAGATTCTCCCACCTATGATCCGTATGACTATAACCAGTGGAAACATCAATGTCAGGAAGCTGAACCAGCTATATATCATAGTGATAATTCTCTTGGGTCCTCTACTGTTGAAACCCAATCAGAAACAATCCAAGAGGATTCACTTCAGAAGCTCATGAAAGCACAAGAGCAATTCAATCAACTTGTCATACAATCATGCGAATTGTTCAAATTCTCAATTCTAATCATTCAGTCACATCTTATGGAGAAGGAAGAGGCTAGGTTATCCCAGTCTCATCTCAATCTAGAAGCACAACGTGAAGAAGGTTATCATAATTCGCTTGTGGCAGAAACTGAAATTATGAATTAGGAATTGGATTCCATTAATGAGCAGATGGTTCAATTTTCCGATGAGTCGATCTCGATGACTGTCCAAAGGAATGATCAAGAGACGTGGGTGTCTTTCAAATATAATGATCGTGACACACTTCACTCACATGACACACATGAGGTAGAGGTTAGTTTATTCGAACCTCAACCCAATCTAGGAACAGAATGTAAGGAATGTGATCCCATCCTAAGTTCACACTGCATGGAACTGGATGATGATGAGTATTGGGATTCAATCTCAAGTGTGGCCCCTGCCAATGATCTAGAGGTTCAGGAAGTTGCCAACCATAATGATGTACTCCACCTGTCAGAAATGACTGATTTGAATGTGGAGAATGTACCACTTTCACCTAATCCTTCCAACCCTTGTGATACATGTTTGGACTACTGCCCTGAATTGAATGATGATATGATTTGGGCGATGGACAATTTGCTTGATATAACTCTGGAATTTGAAACTACTCAGTTAAGGCTACAATCTGAGCTACACACTTTAGACGATTCAATGCCTCCACTAAGAAGCTTCAATGACCAGAGTCTTCACATCAATTCTTCACCTATTAATTGTCCATCTGTCTGTGAAGGGCAAGAGCAAGCGAGCATGCGTCCATCTACTTCAAAAGACGATGGAATCCTTGGGCTCATCATCACAGATTTCGATACAGGAGATGAGTCACTCCCAGCTGACTTTCCCACATCTTTGAACTCATGCTTGGCACACCTTGTGGATCCCAACGACCTCATGATACAAGAAAATGTGGATTCCTTACATGACACCACTTCGATGGTTATCACGGACCAAGCGCACCCTTACTCTGAAGTCACTTCTTCCCCAGATCCTAATTGTTTACCATTAAAGGAAGATGAGCTGAAAATGAAACCAAAGTCTAGAACTTTGGAATGTGTTGAGGCTACATCACTTCTGGCGAAGTTTTCTAAACTTTATCTATTTGTAGTCTCTGATTCATCATGAGATACTAACGTTGAAACTTCTTCTGTCACAGGTGAATCGTATTTACTTTGGATACCTCAAGCAATTCAATGGAAAAATTCCTATGAGGTACATAAGTCTCTTTGGAAAGTCATGCTCCAGGGTGCCCAAACCTATTGGAAAAAGGGCTTTTGGATGATCCGGTTGAGGAACTTACTGAGAAACTTATCAAGATATTGGCTGGAAGAGGAACCTTGCGGCATGATCGAGTAGTTTTTCCTTGCTTTCATAAGACTAGGGTAGTTTGTTTTATGTTGTTTTAGGATAGACGCTAAACTTAGCTCTCCTAGGAGGCAACCCAGATTTTCATTTCATTTTCCTAGTCAGTTAATTTAATGTTTGTGGGTAACATTGCTGCAAACCCTCACAAGACTACAACTCGTCCACTAGGGGCAACCTAGGGGTTTAAAGGCTTGTTGCATACGCTAAATGCAATCGAAAGCACCTGCGAAAGTGGTATAGGTAGGATTTTGTTTTGTTATTTTTTTTGGTTTCACTCTTGTACTGACCTGCTCTCTCCCAAGCAATCTCTTGAAAAATCTCTCTCGATTCATTATCCATGTACTATCTTCCCATCACTTCTCATTTACTTTCGTTGTCCCATGTGCACTGCATACTTATATCTTTTACATTGAGGACAATGTAGATTTTAGGTTGGGGGTGGGAGATTAGGTTTCCTAATCAGTGTTTTCTTGTTCTTGAGCAAAAAAATTGTGAAATTTTTTAATTTTTTTGGAATTTCTTGTGAATTCGAAGTGATTTTGACGGCCATCCTGGATTTAGAATTACAAGATAAGTGATGTTGGTAATTTATAACTCTTGGATTCCGTTATTTGTTAGATGTCATAGTTAAGTTCGAGTTTTTAATCCATGATTAGAAGTTTTAAACATTGATTGAGTCATAATTTCACAGGACACATCTTGCTTACACATTAAGGTTTCAGTTCGATATTGAATTGTAACTTGGTGATCATTAAGCATGGAAGAAACCAACCTAAGGAATTTGTCCATTATGCTCAATAAGAAGAATGAAAGAAAAAGAAAAATACCCAGTTACAACATAGCTGCCTGTGGAAAGAGTTGGGCGAACGAACTTCACCATAGGTTTGCTCCCTATAGGTGTAGATTCGATTCCCCATGGTTACCATTTAGAAAGAGTTAGGCGATTAGTTTTCACCATAGGTTTGCTCCTTATAGGTGAAGATTTGATTCCCCTCCTTAGTGTTATTTTTAATGGAAAAATAAAAAGATGATAAGAATGAAAGGATGATCTATAAGGCAAGTTTTGGTTTAAGTTTTTGTTGTCATGAACTCTCTTGATGGTTACCAATGATTTCATGAAATAGAGAAGTGACTCTTAATGTTGATAAGTCGAGATTGCACTTTACACCCATGGAACTTAATGTTTAGGATTTTTCTAATCGATGGACTAAAACTTTGAACTTGATTATGAAATTTACCATGCGCTTGGGTCCAGGAGAAAGGAATGCCCAACATTCACGAATCTTCGTATTTTCGCATCTCGATGATTCTTCACTAATCACTCGTGTTCACAGGAATTGCCTTGTAATTCTCTACTTATTTTTTGCATACCTTGCTCGGGACTAGCAAGATGCTGGTTGGGGGTTGTGCTAAGGGTTAAATATTGCATATTAGACCCCATTTATTACATGGATTTAGGAACATGATACTGTTAATGAGCTGATTTAATCGTATTTGGTGATGCAGGGTGTATTTACGAGCTTGGATCAAAATAAGGTAATAAAAGCTAAGATTTAATGCTTAGAATTCACCAAAGCATGGGACGGACCCCAGGGGACCAAGATCGACGGATTTGCACGCCAGAGATCCAAGAAAATTGAGAAATTGAAGCTCAAGTGGCCCGAAATTGGTCCAGAATGCAAGATCATAGGGTTCTAACCGTCCGTTCGGGTCGAGGCTTTAGATCTGACCTGAGAACCCTAAATTAACCATCCACATCGAATTTCAGCCATTGGATCCTTATGAAAGTGGCCCAACGGACAGATCAGCACCATAAACTGATGATTCAGGCCCACGTGATATTTGGATATGCTTCAATTTGGGTCTCAACCCCTTAAATGCGGTAAAAAAATGAATGGATGGATTGGATTTCGTAATAACATCACGGTGGACCCCACCTGAGATGGTGTGTGTACCATGCACATGGGACTCGAGGTGCACCACATCACACGACGGGTCAAACCAACGTTTGACCCGTCTCCCTGCAGAAACGGTAACTGCCGTTTTCTCCGCGTAAACCGGTTCGCGTGGGCCCATTTGCGGAAGCCGGTGGGCCATCATCATGGCCCACATGACAGATCCACACCGTCCATCGCGTATACAGATCAAATCCATCTAAACTCTAGTGATCTCATGCCAAACCTAAGTCGAGATCTGTCTGAAATAAGCTTCCGCAATAACGTCAAGAAACCACCACGGTTTTGAGTTCTGCTGCGTAAAGAAATTCAAAAAGGGCCACTGGAATTTGATCCGAACCGTTCATAAGTGTTTAGATACACGGCTGACCGTATCATGTTGGCAGGGCGGAAAGAAATATTGTCGGAAGAAATAAGTTTCCTGTTTTCTTCAAAGAAATCCCAAAACGCGGCTGTGCGAAAAGGATCGTCCGCTGGGAACTGTTGTGCAACCATGGTGGCGATCAGACCACTAATCCGGAACGTCCACAAGCAGAAGAAGTGGGTCCCGACCCCATCCAAGAAGCCAGATCAGAAGGCCGGGACAAACCGCCGTCCAAAGGCTGATCCAACGCAAATCGATTTCCAAGGTTGTCGCGCCAAAACCGGACTGTGAAAGAGATTTTCTTGTGCACGCGGCTGTTGCTGTGAAAGCTCTCCACAGCCACTGACTTCTCTCAGCCGACCGCCTCACGCAGCTTATAAAAGAAAGAGAGGGGAGAGAGAGAAGGCATCCAAATCTTGGACGGCTGTACAAGAGAGAAAGATAGAAAAGTGTTTTTTTCCTTTCTTTTTCTTTTTCTTTTTGTTTTTGTTTAAGGAATCCAGCCCATTCATATTGGGCTGAACCTCTTAGCTAGGGCTAAGAGGTGAAGCTTGTGGCATGATGGGGTTGAACCTATGGCTGGAACGTTTAGAGGGAGAGAGGGACAGAGAAAGGGAAATATTTTATGTTATTTGTTTGTTTGTTTTGATGAAGAGATCTAGTCCATCCATGTCGGGCTAAACCTCTTAGCTAGGGCTAAGAGGTGAAGCTTGTAGTGAGATGGGAAGTTCTACGCTCTGATTCATGCCTGAACTGATTTGATCTTGGTTTGATTTTAAGGAAGATTTTGGTTTTTAATGATTTAGTGTGACTGATATTGCATTAGATCTGTGATGGCTTGAGTTTTCCTTTTTCTTATTCTGATTATGGGGTTAGGAAGCCCTGTTGTTCACCATCGTCTCCTAGGCATGGTTGGATGACGGAATCCTTCCTAACACTCATACGTCTTTTGATTGGTTATCTGATTGGTCTAAGTTCTGTTGTTTACCTTGTCTCTTAGGCATGGATTTGTGATGGAATCATACCTAATTCTTATATCTTTCATCTCTTTGAAAACTAGATCAAAAGGAAGTTCAGATTGAGTTTTAGTGCCATATCTTTCAACTGGATGAAGATGGGACTCGAAGTCCAGTTGAGTTCGTGAATCAAGCGTAGATCTCCCTGATCTCTACAAGTGGATCCTCTGAATCCCTAGTTTCCCTTCTCTGAATTTTCTTAAGTTTTAGATAATTATTTCACCATTATTCCTCAAATCACAATTGGTTTAGATTTCATCTTAGCCTAGTTCTAGATCTGGTTATTTTCATATAACGTACAGGTTTCAATCCCTGTGGATTCGACCTGGGTCTTACCGAGTTTATTACTACATCACAACCCTATACTTGGGGAGTGAACATAGCAATAGAAGAAGAGCTCAATCAGTTTGTTCGAAATGATGTTTGGTACTTAGTTCTAAGGCCAAAAGATAAACACATTATCGGAACAAAATGGATTTTCAAAAATAAGTCTGATGAACTTGGTAATATTATTAGAAACAAGGCTAGACTGGTTGTGCAAGGGTACACTCAAATTGAAGGCATTGATTATGATGAGACCTTTGCCCCAGTAGCTCGTCTTGAATCAATCAGACTATTTATATCCATTGCATGCTTTAAAAAATTCAAAATATACCAAATGGATGTAAAGAGTGAGTTCTTAAATGGCGATTTACATGAAGAAGTTTATATTGAACAACTAAAGGTTTTTGAAGACCCTAAGCATACTAATCATGTCTATCACCTGAACAAGACTCTCTATGGTTTGAAACAAGCTCCCAGTGCATGGTACGAAAAGTTGACTAAGTTTCTACTAAGTCATAACTTTGTAATGGGGAGTGTTGATAAGACACTGTTTGTAAAGAAACATAATGATCACATTCTAATATTGCAAATCTATGTTGATGACATTATCTATGGATCTACCTGTGCTAACATGACTATTGAGTTTGCAGATTTTATGAAATCTAAATTTGAAATGATCATGGTCGGAGAACTAAACTATTTCCTAGGGTTGCAAGTCAAACAGCTCCCTGATGGTTTCTTTATCTCTCAAACCAAATATGCTCTGAACTTAGTTAAAAAGTTCAGATTTGAGAGTGGAAAAATTTTTGATACTCCAATGAGTACTACTCTAAAACTCTTTAAGGATTCAATAGGTAAGAGTGTGGATCATAAGTTGTATCGTAATATGATAGGTAGTTTACTTTATTTAACTACGAGCCGACCTGATATTGCTTTTAGCGTAGGAATTTGTGTTAGATATCAATCTGACCCTAAAGAGTCACATCTGATTGTTGTTAAGTTTATTTTGCGATACGTCACTACTTTTAGCTAATCTTGGTCTCTGGTATCCACATGATACTAGTGTACAATCAGCTGGTTACACGGATGCTGATTGGACTGGTAACATTAATGATCGTAAATCGACCAGCAGTGGTTGTTTTTATGTCGGGAACTGTTTGGTTTCTTGGCTAAGTAAGAAATAAAGTTCTGTATCGCTCTCCACAGCTGAGGTTGAATATATTGCTGCTGGTAATGCATACACTCAGCTTGTGTGGATGGAGAGAATGTAAGCGATTATGGAATTGTGCAATAATTCATGGTTTTATATTGTGACAATTCAAGTGCAATTAATATTTCTAAAAATCCAATTAGCATTCACGAACCAAGAATATTGACATTAGATATCATTATATTCGTGAACTAGTAGAAGACAAGATAATTTCATTGGAATATATTCTGACCGAGAATCAACTTGCAGATATATTCACAAAACCGCTTGATAAAATAAGTTTGCAAAATTAAAATTTAATCTTGGTATGTGCAATATGAACTGATAATTTGTGCCTTTTTGTATCATAATGTATATATTTATTATTTTAAAATTTAAAAAAATTCAAATAGATGCAAAATTGCATATTTTCAATGCTGCATGACCAGTCAAGTACACACTCGACCAGTCATGGCTCGACCGGTCGAGTATGTACACGACCAGTCGTGGAACTCAGGTTTTACCTTTTATTTGGGGAAAAACACATTTTTCTTCACTTGGTTCTTCTTCTCCAACAAGCCCTACCATGACGGGTCAAACTCATCTTCGATTCCTCTTTGGTTAGTGCTTCATTTTCAATTTCCTTATAAATTTGAGTTCTTTGATCTTCCATTTTCTTATTTTGTTGTTTATTTCAACGTTTATGGTTGTTTGGTAGGTTTTCTAGCTTAAAATCTGATTTTCTTGAAACCCTTCTTTCCTCTATTGCATTCCTTGTATTCCTACTTTTTCTTATTACAATGGAGAGTAGAAATAAGAAGAAAGGATCTCGTAGTCCCTCTTCCTCTCGTTTCACTCATATTACAGTGTGTCATCTTCGGTCACACGAAGAAGATCCCAAGTATGTGTGGGATATTCGATTATGCAACGTGATAGTTGAACGAACTGTTAACACTGATCATTTGGCACCTTTTGGTATCCTTCCACTCCTTCAATCTATAGGATGGGATAACATTTTACGTTGGGGCGGTCCGGCATACCGTTCCATTGCGCAGGCCATGTATGCTTGCATAACTGACTTCTCTTATGAGAATCTTACGTTTACAATTTCTACTAGAGAAGGTCTAATTGATGTGGACCGTCACCTAATTTCTGGATTAATGGACCTTCCAGTTAATGATGACGATATTCCCATTAATACTCTTGTAGCAAAACCATTTGAATCTGAGAAAAGATTGCTCACTAGAGTTCTATGCAACATGAATGCGGAATGAAATTCTGGGAATGCGCTCACTTCCAAGTTTATATTACCCAGATACAGGGTTCTTCATCATATTTTCATTTCTAATGTTTATCCTCGATCTGGTAACAAAACTGAGCTCACTACTTTCAAGGTTCGCATTTTACACTCTATCGTTACTGGTGTCTCTGTGTGTCTTCCTTCACTTATCTATTATATCATGATTCAATTCCGTCTCTATCTAGGTCATAGTGATATACCATTTGCCTATCTTATGACTGTATTAGCCACCCATAGGCGAGTGGTTATGCTTGTTTTTTTTTTTTTAAAACACACACACACACACACCCCACACACTCACGCTGGTGGAATTTCACCACCTATGGGTACTCGAACCCTTGACTGGGAGTTGAAACTGCTGAGAGTCTACCACCCGAGCAAGAGTGGTTATGCCTGTTGGAGAAGCTCCAATTCACCATCTTCCCTTCAACAACTCAAACATTAACAAGATGAATTTGAAGTTGGCTCCAGGCCAGGTTGATGAGGGTGTTGGTGGAGCAGCTGAAGCAAATGTAGAGGGGGATGCTTTGCCTCCAGATGATGTCAATATGGATGACTTATTTGATGAGATTGAATCAGACTCTGCAGCGGATCCTAATTTTCAGCCGTCTGATTTTGATGAACGTTTGCGTTCCCTTGAGGAAAAGGTAAAGGGTATGCATGTGTCCCAAGAAACTCAATTTAAATACATACGCAAATATCTGATACGCATTAACAAGGGACTACATCAAATAGATCCTTCCATACCTGCTCCTTCCTCTGGTTTAGATTAGTGTTGAATATCTGTTTTGTAATAACTCTTATACTTGGATTTCTCTTAACTTTATATGCTTAGACATGTTTTCTTCTTATTGTGGACATGTTTGAATGGTTTATGTTATCTTGAACTTATTTCTTTCTATCATTACTCATTGCTCTTTTGTTTCCATCATCATTTATAGGTTCTTTCCTTTGTCATATTGTGACAAAGAGGGGGAGAATTTGTGTTGATATGCCTATTTCATAATGATATTGGATTTTATAGAGTGGATGTTAAAAATGTAGAAATGTGGAGAAGTGTTAGGTAGCAAATTTTTAATCTCCTCGTGGATTCTATGGAGTAATGTATTGAGGGGGAGTATTGGTTTGCAGTTTTTAACTGGTGCATGATTCTTTCACCATGTTGTAACTGGTGCATGATTCTTTGACCAAGTTGTAACTGGTGTATGATTCTTTATTGTGCATATATGATGCATGATTCTTTGTTGTACATATATGATTCTTTAACATGTGTATTATGCATCATATTATTTATTTGGTTTTGTCACAAATTTTGACAAAGGGGGAGATTGTAAATGCTATCTTATCTAGCTCCTAGATTTGTTAAATTTTGTAATGCCAAAACCTCTTGGAATCTGTATCTTGTGTAGCTCAACTTTATATCATCCTTGCCTACATTCAAGTACAAGTTCAAGAAGTTCAAATTCAAGTTCAAGAAGTTCAAGTACAAGAATAAGAGATTCAAGTACAACATCAAGTACTAGATCAAGTTTTCAAGCTTCAACTATATTAAGACCATGCATTACTTAAGAATTCAAGCTCAAGTAATCTTCTCAAGATTAAGCTCATATACTCAAGTTGATACTCAAGTCACAAGGTCACTAGTTCAAGCTCATCTTCAAGTATACAATGACAAGCTTCATGTACTTCAAGATAAACTATCAACCGAAGCGAACGATGTTTCAATGTTCAATTTTCACCTATAAGGTATGAATGACCCTAGATTGACCATAGGTTAGGTCATATTGATTGTATACTTAATTTGGGTCATTATATAATTTTATAGGCTTTTTCTCGACTAGTCCTAGCCTATGTTCGGCTAGTCCAAGTACTGGCTCGACCAGTCTAAAAATTTCCTTGACAAGTTCAAGGTTTGTTGTGAATTTTTGGAATTTCTGTTGGATCCTTGACCAGTCCTGGAGATTGCTCGACTTAAAGTCTAGCAACCTTTTTAGGTCCCACTTGACTAGTCGAGTGCAGGGCTCGAGCAGGCCACTCGACCAGTCGAGTAACGATCTTATCTTATCGCGCTCGAAATTTTGAAATATTGTTGGTCCTTCGACCAGTTGAGCAGACCACTGGGCCAGTTGAGTGAACAATATTTTTTCCTATAAATTGAGGACAATTTTCAGAGTTTTTCATTCCATTCCAAGATATTCAAGTCACAACTCTGAGAAAACTTGTTCCCACATTTGAGAAACTAATTGGTTAGTATTTAAGATTCTTTTAATAGCTTTTTTGCATTTGATTTTGTGATCTCTATTCAATTCTATTTCTTTTGTATAGGGAATATTGATTTTTTCCTTTTTAAGATCAAAATCAAATCAAGCTAGCCCAGGTTAATTTAATGATAAAATCATTTAGATCTAAGAACCCTTTCATATGTGAGTTTGTACATTAAACATCTACATAGAATTGGTTTTACCGGGCTTCATCAAAAGAAGAATCCTCATATAAATACATTTCAATTTTCTGTTTTTCGTTTGTAAGATTGCTAGAAAATCTTTCCTTTTGGGTTTTGACTGAGATAGCCAGAAAATCTCAGTGAGTGGGAGTTTTTAATTGTGGTAGCCCTTTTTGAAAACACAATTGTGAAGGTTTGGGTAAACCTTGGAAAACCTATTTCATAGTGAAAGCCAATATCCCGAGGGTGAGGATATTGGGAGTGGAGTCGTCGTGTGACTGTTTTCTAACTGTTGGTGTACACACAAGCGAACCACTATAATTGCTGGAGTTGTAGATGGTTAAATGTGCGTAAGTGTGTGAATGATTGTAATTTATTTTTTAGCATTTGTGGTGAATGATTGTAATTTATTTTCTTTACATGTGGTGAATATAGTAATAGCAGTAGAAATTTATTTTTATTTTATTCTTTATTCTTCTGTATTTGTTTGAGATTTTGATACACAGACCGTTCTACAAATCAAGTTGTCATACCATAAGTCATTGGTTTTTGGTGTAAGGTTGGCCTTAGAACAACATCTGTATCAACCTCTCAATTCTTGTACATTTGAGGTTACTATTCATTTATACTATTTGAATTGATAAGTGCTATCTTTATTTATTTATTTCTTATTCCTCATTTAATTTTTTTAATTTGGCATAGTCCTATTCACCCCCCTCCAGAACTCTTAGATCGGCCTTTTCAATCTTCTTTTTAGAAACAAAGTTCACATATTTAGGCCCATTATATTATTCCAATGGTTCAGCCCTCTCAACTTGTCAAACCTCACTTTTTAAACTGCCCCATGTAACATTTTCATATAACTTGGTGATAAAGGTTCGAACTGGTCCCAAAATCGCCAAAAACTAAGGATATGTTAAACCTAGCCAGAATTCATTGGACTTGTCCGAATCTGACTCATTGTTGACTAGGCCGAGTTCTAGTTTTTGAACAATTGTTTTGATTATTAAGGTTTTTTTTTTTTTTTTTAAATTATTTTTTAAATTTGGAGTTTGAAAAGGAGTTTTGCCAAACTATTCTCTCTCCTAAACGAGATTTATTTAGGTATGCTCCTCCCATGTTTCCTGAATTCACACCACACAAGAAGCAGGAGAAAGCTCTCCTGCCTTCTTAAGCCTAAGCAACGTGAGAATTATAATAAGAGAAATGCCCACTGCTCTCAAAGCACTGCAAATTGTAGTGCTCATAGTTGGATTGGGAGATGTAGATTGTTCAATACATTTATCCAGACTGTTCATTAGGTCCAACACACATTTCATGGGCTGCCATGAAAATATATATCACACTAATCTGACTAATATTAACCATTTGATCAATGAACTTAAATATGGCAATCAAGATCATTTACACAAAAATAAGTGTAAGCAATGTGTTGCTCCATATATTTGTTAGGAACCATCGTAGATTGCTTATAATTCTAAAGTAACACGTTTTTAGGCAATCATGACCTTCCCATTCATGGTTTGGAAAAAAAAAAAAAAGGATGTCTATAGAAAGTATGGCCACTTCAAGGGTGAATAGGATCTTCATTGATTTTTATATATATGTCGCCTATGAAATGTATTCTGAACTTAATGGATGGTTCAGATCGATTAATTGGATTGTCCAAGTGTAGGAGCACTCTTAACTTTCAGTGTTCTCTGAGAGCACTGAAGCACTTTTCAACTAATAAGTCCATTCCATTAATCCCATCTAGATCAACTGCTGTTACTTTTCTATTGTTCACACAAAACAAATGTCTCAACAAAACGTCCATCCATACGTTCTAAATGCATGCATGCAAGTTGGTAGTTTTGTTGTTGGTACACATGCATATAGTCATGCATGCTATTTATATATAAAAACACACGGAATGAAGGAAACCCAAGAGAGAGTTACTCAAGAACACAATCATGGAACGAGCAAGGAAAATACTTCTAGCCATCCTTGCAATTTTCCTAGTGGTACAACCCAAGTTCACACGTGCACAAACCCGGGCACTCTGCATGACTCAAATTTACATGGCGAACCAAGCTTGCGCTCAGTTACCATTGAAGGATGATCCAGAAGGGCCTGACAAACATACCAACGGTCACGATGGGAACGGAAGTGATGATCATGGACAGAAGCACCACCCTAGGGAAGCAATGGAATGTTGCAAGTGGCTGAAAGAGTTGGATGAGCCGTGTGTCTGTGGAGCCTTGGTTCAGTTGCCTATGTTCCTCCGCAGGCCAGATCGTGTCTACACGATCACCGTTGGTAGCACGTGCAAAGTATCTTTTAAGTGTCAAGGGCTCTAGTGTTTTACTATTTGTTACTAATTTTTATTTAGCGTCCCTAAAGCTTTACATTATTGTGATTATGAGAAATGATATAAGTGGGCCAACTGTATGTAAATCTTTGCATGCGACTAGCTAGTTGGTTGTGGACTACTTGAATGATCCAAACCTTTTACTTAGTGGTGAGGAGAAATGGACGGACAAGATTGTTCATAGATGATAGGTCCAATCACAAATGTTTAGAACCATTCGATCGTTGTAATTTCTTTTGGGAAGTGGAAGAAGAGTGGGCTGGACCTTATGGATGGTCAAAATGCAATTAGGTGCGTGGAAAGGTCTCAATAAGCTTGGTCCACTGGATCATCTCTATGATTATTATTCGTCTTTGCAATATTGTCTGACCAAGAATGGCTGAAATTTAATATGGTTATTATTAATTACTTTATAAAATTTCAAGTCCTTTCTAAACTTGTTCTAAATCTAGCCGTACATGTAACCCACATCGACGAGATCCAAACTGTTCATCACCTGAGCCACAACCCTAACCAAGCATGTGAATTGCAAATGGAGGTGGGGTCATTCAATTGGATGGCTACATTCAAGTTCCAGGAAAGTATTTTGGTCTCAAGGTCTGGATTGCTTGATCAAACTGAAAAAGTTCAGGCCACCTAGTAGAGGTCTCAATCAATCAGGTGCAGCCCACATGGCTGTGGCTAATGTGATAACCAACAAGTACATACTTGAGAGCTAGGTTTTGCTATCTTCCTTTAAAACGTCCAAGTTAATATTCCTATTACCATTTCATTAATGGACCTAAACTCAAGCCGGTCCTTTTGTCTGATGTAATCGCCCGTTCATCCCAATCAATCAATTGACCTAAACTCTCAAGTCAGGTCCAAACACCAGCCTTGAGGCTTGGATCAAACCCCGGCCCAAAGCATGTTTGGATTTAGCCGAGCAGGGGTCAGCCCAGTCCATTGGCTAATTTAGATGGGACCTTCTAGCTTCTTGTTGTCGTGGGTCGAGGAGGAAGATTATTGAAGACATCTAATAGATGAGACTTTGAAAGTGCACTTGCCTCGCGGTGGAAGCTGATGCAAATATGCGCGAAATCAGAGCCTTTCATCAATCGGCCCGAGGATTTTATCTGCCATATGTATAAAGTATGATCATTAGGTGGGCCACACAATAAAAACAATGTACACCACCCAAAAATCTCCAAATTCATGTGCGGCCCTGGATTGGCCTCATTTCTCGATCATCTAATCATCATGTTGAGGTGCAACGAAAGTCTTTCTTTGTTGGCAGGCCATCATTGATCGATGGTCTTGATTAAAAATCAGATCAGATTAGCAGGGTGTAAATAAAAAATTTACAGGTCTTACTCATCTTGAGAATGCTAGGTGTGTTTGGATACAAGGAATCGGGTGTGAAAATAGACTTTGTAATGATTATTTGTTGAATCTAAAGTAATAAAAAGGAAAATATACAAAATCTGGGCCTCAACCAGCCCTAGGCCTGCTTGAGGCCTAGATCTGGCCCATTCAATGAGGTAATTACATTGGGCCATTCATTTCTGGCTAAATCCAACCATTCACTTTGGGATCTACATGTGTTCAATTTAAATTTATTAGTCGCCAAAGTAGCCTTAATGGACAAAGTTCCTAAATTTGGAGTTAATGCGTGTGGCATTCAATTTCTTCCATGCATACCAAGTTTCTATAGAGTTACGTTTGGCTCATTTTCCCTTTACATATGGCAAGGAATGGCGAATAGGAGTGTCCGACTGGTGACAACTCCGTGGGGTGCACTTGAAAATCACATCCATTGGATGATCCTAGCCATCCGATCAGCAGTGAAAAAAAAAAAAAAAAAACTTGCATCAGGGAAATTTAGTAGGATCATCTTATTTGTGCAGTTTCGGTTATGGGCCACCAAAAGCAAGATTAACGGTTCCGATCCACCATTTCCCGGCTGTGTAGGCTGGAGGTAGGTAGTACGAGTGCAGAGGATCCTTCCGTTTTAAGGTTAAATCATAGTCCCAACATCTGCAATTATTCTAGTATAATTACAGTTATCCACCTATTATTATTATTGTTGTTGTTCGTCACTTCATAATTTTATAATACTTTCTTATATACACTTAGTAAAAAAAGTAAATTTATTTAAGCTATATATCAAAATACTCTCTTTTACTAAACCTAACTTATTCTTTTGTTAGTTGGGACCGAAATGGTTTAAACGGTTGTTTTACATACCGTGTAGAACCCATTTTGGGAGTTTTCATAGTGCTTGAGAGGGTGAAATGCTAAAAAGTTATTTATATCGAGCATTCTTCCTATGGTACCCAAGTTGTATATGTTGCATATGTGAAATCCACGTTGTCCATTAGATTACAAATTAATTTTTATGGTACAAGCAAAATATGACCAAAATAAAAAGCTAATGTAAGTGACAATCATGTGTAACACATTCCATGCATATATGAGAGGCTTCTTTTTGATCTTTCACTTTTGAAACGTGGTTTGATATTGGATCAAACAAATAGTACATTAACTTAGAAGCTTGGAATATCCTGTCGCTAGACATCGTAAAATCACTACAAAGTTGGGTAGTCATCAAAGACTCTCCAACTTGAATGACTGCTATGGTTGGTTTGCGGCTAAAGATTCTAATTAAGTACCTTGGTGAGAGAAAGAAGGGTTTGGAGACATTTCTCCTCGAGTGCTAAAGTAAGATGATTTATGAACTTTCTTTAGAGATGGTTTAATTCTATATTTTTTTTTAAAAAAAATGTAAAATTACTTGGCTACAATAATGACCATGAAGACAAAGATATCGACATTGATCATCACCAAGGATATGAAATTACGAGTGGTGGTCCCACAGGCTATGCGTGAGAAGCGTGGCAGGACTATAGAATAATGACTATGTCCTAGAGGGGGGATGATTAGGACCAAATAAAATTTATGCATATTAAGTATACAATTGCTTATTTAAACTAATTTTCAATTAAAGCTAAGTTAAACAATTAACTCTAAGGCTTTAAAACCAATTAAGGGTCCAATCATATATACTACAAATGAAGCAACATGCTAAGTAACTAGTCTATACAAGATAGTGTACATGTGTGTGTGGGATGTGCTAATTATCAACTCATAGCATTCATCTAATCATGCATACATATAATTCATCTAAATAATTATATAAGCATAATTAAACAAGTGCTCAAAAAACAATCCCAAACACAAGCATATATAGTAATTCAGTTTCCCTACTCTTTAAGTGCACTTATACCTGTAAACTTGTTTGTCAATCATGTGAACTATTATGTCAAGTGGTCCGATGATCCCTTGGAAAATGAAGATCAAAGGCGCAACTGGAGCAGAAGAATCAAGCAACACTCACAGGGTAAAAAAAAAAAAAAAAATGCTCCTATGATTCCAATCCATATACCCTTTAGATGATCCTAACCCAAATAGAAAACCTCAGTTAGATCATCCCTTAAGCCATAAAAGTTCATAATTCCTATATTCTTAGATTTGGCCTTAGAAGTTTGAAGTTGCTGAAACAGAAATTGAAAAACAGCAACCTTCGGTCCGATCGATCATAGCTTCGGTCCGACCGAACATGGCTATTGTAGCACAAAAACCTAAACAAGAAAATTTGTCTCCATTTCGGTTGAAGTAGGTTCGACCGAATGAGATCTTCAATCCAACCGAAGATGCCTTCGGTTCGACTGAAACAACCCAAAACAGTCAAGCAATATTTAGAGTTAATTTGGCCCGACCGATCTCAATTCGGTCCCATAGACTGCAACCGAAGACAAGCATCGGTCCGACCGAAAGTGACTAAAAGTATCCAGCAGCCTGAGGACTTTATTCGGTCTGACTGGCGGTAGTTCAGCCCAGAAAGTGCTATGTTGATAAACCCAAAGTATTGTCAAATTTTGTGTGACAAACCAATTTAAGTTTGTATCTTGATTTGTATCAAGCTTGTGCATCTGTTCACATTGAATCTTCGGCGCTCGTTCTGTTCGTGCTGAATCTATCTTGCCGATATCTACGACGAACTTACCGAGATCTTCAAACTGGAAGAAAGTGAAGACTTTCATATATTGAGTGAAGATATGCAATTCAAGATTTGGAACCAGAAAAGTCCAAGAACTCAAGACCTAGTTGAATATTATGTTTGGTATATTGAGTTCAAGCTTTGAAGATCGCAAGAATTAAAGCTATTGAAGTGATCGATAGATTAAGTGTTCATGTGTTCTATCTCGCAAGTAAGGTATGATTGACCTAGATTGACCTCAGATCATGATTAGATCATTTCATTCTTTCATTCGGTCATTTTGGTCATTTTATAAGTGTAAAATTCTGTTAT
The DNA here is from genome assembly GCA_021015155.1 of Magnolia officinalis. Taxonomy (NCBI): domain Eukaryota; kingdom Viridiplantae; phylum Streptophyta; class Magnoliopsida; order Magnoliales; family Magnoliaceae; genus Magnolia; species Magnolia officinalis. Next base: position 25,284,674 of record JAJHSJ010000018.1, on the reverse strand, counting down.
TTCGACTAACCCCAGCACTAGCTTGTAACGCCCTGAAATTCGGGGGTCGAGTATGAACTCAACTCCCGAGTTCCAACGCATCACTTATGCAACATACACAATGCCGGTTAAATGTTGTCTGAGTTAGCGCAATAAACATGAATGAGATTAAACCAAAACAGTAATTCATACTCCAGTTCAATTGCATTTAAAAACAGCGGAAGACTGAAATTTTATATTCAAGTATGTAAAGTAATAAAATTTTCTGAACTCCAGAGTATGAGTACTAGCTGAGCACCAATATACATGTAATGTTTGTAAGTTAAAAACCCAAAATACATCCTCAAAAGAGGCCCCGAGAATCCTGCGATGCAGCCGGCCTAAGCGTAGCCGTCAGAGTACTGCATGAAAGAGAACTCCTCCTGGTCCTCATCAACGTCGGGCTCTGGCTCCTGAACCAAGGCGCCCTCTAACCCTGCGACAGAGTCTGGTTGGTGTGTACAACACCGTCCCGTAACGTGGGAGTGAGTAGCTAACTCAGTGGAACAATAATGCATAAGTTAACATGTTATCAAATCAACCAAGCAGTAATGATAAAGCAGTACAAATCAAGCATTTCTAACTACTCTTGTTAAATGCAAAATGACATGACATGATGCGGTATGCCCTTGCCAAACCACCCTCAAGCGACATCATCTTACGTTCGCGAATGCTTAACTCCCTCAGTGCGCCACATCTACAAAGCACATGCGGTGCGATGATACTCGTGATTATCAAGTTATTATTAGTCCATTTCAATCAGCAGTATTGGGAAACTAAGGTACCTCCCTTGTATCATTCCCAACATGATCCATTCTAGGGTCGTCAATCCTAGTTATTCTCATACGATGTTATGGTTTGAGAAGCTTAGTGATGGCATCGCAAAGGGTTCGTCACCCGTCAGCGCGGATACAGATCTCACCATATGCGGCTCAATTGCTGGCCGTCAGCTCGAGTACAGGTCTCACCGTACTCGGCTCAATCACTAGCCGTCAACTCAAGTACAGGTCTCACCATACTCGGCTCAACTCACACTCTAGTTGTTGTGAAAGGCTCGTGGCCAATCACAGATACTTAGAGTACACTCGATGATACCACGGAGGACTCGTCGCCCGTCAGCACGAGCACAGATCTCACCGTACTCGGCTCTCGCCGAAGTATCGACAGCTCGAATACAGTGTCCCATACCACCGTATTCGGCTCACGAGATAGTTGCGCAATGGTCACTACGGGGAGGCACATGGCCCCAGCATAGGCCGACAGCTCGACCACGGTGTCCCATACCACCATGCCCGGCTCATGCGTCTTAGCGGATCTAGGTACCATGGTTAAACGGGAATTCCCACTGGTAAGTTTGGTACCCTAGGTTCAAGCAGTAGCGACCAACAAGGTGAACACACAACTACACCTCGGTTTAATTGGCGAGCCTGACTAGCTCGAGCGCACCACAAGTTGAGCGATATGGAGCGCAAAAGCACTCCGCGTGGCCAACCACTATCGCCAACCGAAGTACGACTCGGGTTCGCCGGACCCGTCCTTTGTGGCGACATGAATCTCAGCCACAATCACAAGTCTGGTACCGAGTGTTTGGACTATATTCATAGTCCCAAATTCAAACATTTTCATCGTTAGCATGTGAAATAAAGCATGATAAACAAGCAATACAAGCATGTTAGTAGGCATGTTATAAAGCATGAAGTAAAACATGAAGTCAAGCATGTTGCAAAGCATGTTGTAATGCATGTAATAAAGCACTATCCCCATAGGGATACAACTGTGTGTGCAATACAATTAACTGGTTGCGGTGAACCACCGCATGGAGGGGATCCTACATGTCTCTAAGGGAGTCGGAAAACCCATATCAGCGCCTATCTAAGGCACTAGTACATACACATGTACACATACATGCACTTATATAAACACTTAGAATACACTTCTCCAACATACATGACGTATGTTAGGCAAGTTCGTGATTGGGCTGTCCCTAAGCCTCGAGAGTATTTTCCCGTGTATATCATAATCATACGGCAAATAATCATCACAATTATATTTTCAAAATTCGCACGTATGCGGAATTTCCGGAATACACAATTTCCACATATATGACATTTACACATGAACGTGTATTTTGCGATCCCTTTCGCCAAACTAGCATTTTATCCACACATGATATAATCAAACATTAAATAAACATGTTAAACATTTTCTCAACAAAAATACGTATACGGTATTTCTACGTATATCAAGAGTATGTAAAATTCCATATTCTTTATCGCTAATCGAAACAGGAAACGGAAAGCACTTTGTACATGTGCATTTGCATGCAGATCATGAATCTATCATTATCTGACATTGAAAGCATTGAAAACCGTAACTTATATGCTTAAAGTCCTCACCTCAGCCCTTGGAATTCCAATGAATCAGCAAGAGAGTTGGTGCTTCCGTATACGGGAGTTTCTTAGCCTAAAGAGCGCATTTAATTAGTCTTTCCTTAACCTATCACTAATCAAGCTCAAATCAGACCTAGGGTTAGGGTTTCTTACCTTCAAATGGGGTGGAAACGCCGGGAAATCCCTTGGAATAGAGCGGTGTAGGCCGTGGGAGAAGTGGAAGCATAGGAGGAAGATCGGCCTCGATCTCCACAAGTTTCTCTCTCTTTTCTCTCTTTCTCTCTTAGGGTTTGGACCCAAATTCGTATGGCTGTGAGAGGGGCTGTTCTAAGCCCCTTTTATAGCCTAGAACATAACCAAAAAAGACTTAGGTTCAAGGGTGGCTGCATATATAGGCAGTTCGCCACTTTCCAAGCTAAAAGGGGTGTTCTGGTAGCCCTCTTTGAGCCAAACGTCAGACTTAAGCTCACCCTCTGCGGATCTACGTGGGATTACGTTTTCGGCTCGATCGGATTCCCAGATCGCACATGGCGGACCACTTTCAGTTCAACGGTCCGTGGGCCACAATCAGAATTTCTGAGTACATGTAAATGTTCCTGAAATTTTTCTTAATCCGAGGGTGTAATTTGGTCTGATTCCGACGGTCAGGTTGCTTAATACTGACGTGCAACCGAAAGGTGCCAGATCACTATTCCAGATATTTTCCTTTGGATGGAAATAGTGTTTTTCACACTCCCTCGCTCCGGAGTGAAAATAATGGCCATGGGACATCGGAATCATCTGATTTTTGAGATGATTGTCAAGCCCAGTAGGGCGGTCCTGGTTCCTTAGCTTCGTGTTAATCGGACTCCCGATGTGCGATCTAGACCTCATACGAAGTTTCGTTTCAGTCCCGAGAGCAGACGGGTAATGAGTTTGGCTCTAGACTTTAGGGTAACCTAGAGTCACCAATTCTGCAAGTTTTGGGTCTTGCAGATCGTATTTAAAGTGATCCCAACGGATTTCATGATTTACCGAGTTTAGTACTTAGTTAACTTTGTTAAATTTCTAAAGGATTTAACCCTATGTGATTTCTGGTCGAGGTGGTACTCGGCCCAATGTACAGAAATTTTTCAGGTCGTTACATAGCTCGACCAGTCCTAGTATTTCGTCGACCAGTCCAGGATTTGTTATAAATTTTTAAAAATTTTGTGTTGGTCTACGACCAGTCCTGGAAACCGCTCAACCAGTCGTGTGAATAGTTCTCGACCAGTCGTGCAGTGCTCGACTCGTTTTTCAGCGAGTAATCTGGACTCACACGACCAGTCGTGTGGTGTCCACGACCAGTCGAGCAGGCCACTCGACCAGTCGTGGGATCCACAAGGCTAGTCGTGAGACTGAAAAATCTTATCGTGCTAGAATTTTTGAAAATCTGTTTGGATAAGGCCAGTCGTAGCTAACCAAAGGCCAGTCGTGTGAACCGATTTTTCATCTATAAATAGTGCTCGAATTTCAGAATTTTCTATTCAATTCTTATCATTCTTAAGCAATCACTCTGAGATAATTTTGAGTACATTCTAAGCTATTTATGCATATTTAAGATTCTTTAAAGTGACTCTTATTTTATTATATATATATATATATATATATATATATATATATATATATATATATATATATATATATTTATTCTCTATTTCATTCTCATTTTGAAAAGGGATATTTGATTTACCCTTCCTTGAGATCAAAATCAATACAAAGCCCTTGCTGATTTAATTAAAAATCATCTAGACTTAGAACCCTATATACTTGTGAGACTGAACGTTGAACATCTACGTCGTCATCAAGTAGATTCTACTGGGCTACTTCAGAATCGTCATACAAATAAGTTTTTGTTTTTTTTTTTTTTTTTTTGTAATTCAATTTATTTCTGGTTTGCGAGATTGTTCCAGAAAATCTTTATTTTAGTTTTGTCTAACGTGATCCAGAAAATTTCCGAGCGAGGGGTTTTTGAATTGTGTAAGCCCATCTAAAGACACAATTGTGAAGGTTTTATGTGAACCTTAAAAAGCCTATTTTGATTAGTGAACACTAATATCCCGAGGGAGTGGATATTAAGAGTGAAGTAGTTGTGTTGTTGTTTTATTAACAATTGGTGTATACGCAAGCAAACCACTATAATTCTCTGTGTTTGGTGGATGTGTGATTTATTTCTTTATCTTTTATGGTTTAAGATTATGGGATGTATTTGTGGATGTGAATGTTGTAATCTTTATATTTCAGCATTGTGTGGTGAATGCTGTAATAGATTAGTTTCTATTTGTCACCCCCAAACCCAGCAATCGGATTCACAGGAATCCCGATCACCGAATCCGGTGCCGACAGCCTCCGTAGTACCCCATTCTCAGCTCCTAGTGTCCATATGCCAGATTCCGATCTTGGGATCCTACAAGAAGGATTTTTTTTATTATTTACATTTAACTCATAATAAGCATAACCACAAGATTACCCAATTCACAAAGGTAACATCATCATCATATATCCACTAATATAATCATCTGAGTACAATGCTGGAAGAGAAATACATAAATCGAAAATCAAGCTCCAGAAGACCGCTGCATGCTCCAAGCTCAACACTGTTGCAACCTAACATCACCTGCACGCATCTATCGTGCATAAGCTTATAGGAAGCTTAGAAGGTGGTGTAAGTGTGTGCACAAGGTAAGTGCCAAGTATTCAATACAATGTCACCATCATACAATACCAAAAATACTGGTAATCTATAAATCGTACAATATCGGAATAAGCGGAATTACTAACAAGATCATGAATTACTAGAGTAAGCAGAAATACTTGGCAAGATCATAAATTATACGATAATAGAGTAAATGAAAATACGGACAGGTCCATGAATTAATCAATATCAGAATACGCAATATAGAACGGCTATGCAAATGAGGAGTCATAAAGAGCCAAATATCAAATGCCGAGGATGCGATGCAGTGTGTAATTCTTGATGAGTCTACGAATAACGTCAATTGTATCTATACCATATAAATACAGAAACACAGTAACTTAAAATACCTATGTTGTGGATGTAATGCAATATGCGGTGCGAATGGAATGACCATGTTGGAGTGTGAAGTCGGGATGATAATACGTAGTATCGCAGGCTATGGGGTCCATCACAAGGGACTTCTATCCAAACCAGTCCCATACCTAAATTTGGATAGTCAGACTCAATGTGGTAAACTCCTGATCTCAGGTTAGTCACACGCCCAACCAAAATCCTGGCCATGCGAAGGTACACGTAACAAATAGTTACGCACCACCAGCCCGAGTGGATAGTGAATGAATGAATGAATGAGTATGCAACTCCAGCTCAATAAATCCATATATCAGTATGGTTCATCTTTGGGATCATCACCGGGGTCTAGTACACTCTACATGCAATCGCCGCCCACTGGACGCACAACCATGCAAGTGGAAGAGACCTCACTATCCGCCTGGTCAGTAGTTAGCTAATATCTACCCGGCATGTCGATGGCGGACCTATTTACGAGCTGGTCAAACTTAGCCAAGCAATGCCCCCTATCCTCGGGCGAGTAAGGCCACACCCCCACCCAACCGACCACGACACAGTGGGAGACGCGACCTCCTGGTATTCGGCACTCGGGTGCTCATACATCTACTCAGTCTCGACGTTGGGGCATTTCCTGGCCACAGAGATTTAAAGATTTTCACCCAGGGACATCTATGGCGCCCGTATGCAAGAACCAAACATTTTCGGTGTCCCATCTAGCCATCCACGATATGCCTGTGGAGGCTACGACTCTGGTATCGCTAGGGCGTACAATAATCACAATGTAAGATGCATGAGTCATACAATACAGTCATGCATCAATCCTGCGCATACCATGCGCTCATATGAGATAACCTCCGCCTATCAGGGAGTTCATAGTAACTTGCCCAATGACATATGTAATGGTCATCCATATCTCATAACAAACATGCAGATGATGCGTATGAGCATGTATCATGATGCTATACTGTCACATACTCATAATCGGTATCCACGATCGGCCTCGCCAATGTGAACATTTAACCAACATTACCCCTAGGGAATGGCCCACATAGAGCCAAACATATAATGGACCCATGGCCTCACACTAGGACCTAATATACAACACCATGAGCCTCACTCAAGAGTTTAATATACGTCACGATGGGCCCCTCACATGGCCTAACATACATCACAATGGACTCTATCGCCTAGCCCTCAAAAGCATCACAATGGGCCTCATCACATAAGCCTCATATACATCACATTGGGCCCCGACAATCGGAATCGACAATCGGCCACGATAATTGGTCTCGATTGATAATTGGTTAATCGACCACAACAATTGAAAGTGCACTTGTTAATGCTCTGGTTTGTCAAGTTACGTGTGTGGTGAGTCAGACTGCCTATAGAACTCGACAGGAAGATTATTTCAAGCGTCTGCCTCAACTGGATGTGCGGAAGCTCGCGATAGGTAAATCATAGCCTCACATCCCATGTCCCAAAACACCAGGTGATTAAAACTGTTAAAATAAGATAGACATCTTAGGGTTTTTAAAGTGAGAAAACTTTTTGCAAAATAAAAAAATCTCTAAGTTTTTCTCACCTTGTCGATTTTATCGAAGCACCCTCGTTATGATTGACATGCATTGTCGATGTCTTCGATACCTTAACGATATTATCGATAAGAGGACCAAAATGTCCAGCAACTAAATATTCATCTGGACAGATTTATCGATATATCGATACACCTATCGATATCATCGATAAAAACACTAAATACATCCAGCAAGTTCACAATATATCTGGACGAATTATCGATGTATCGATACACATATCGATATCATCGATATTCAAATCTCGAGACCATCGAGAGTGGCTCGATAAGATCGACAGGTAGATTTTCGGCGCCCCTATTTTTTTTAATGAAAATCTCAAAATTCTTCGATATATCGATGACCGTCCGATATGATCTGAATTCAAATATCGATAAGATCGGAGGTCCACTGATGATATCGACAGTGGGCGCACATTTCTTACAGCAGTCATTTCAGGTTATTTTTTAACTATGATCGAGGGCCCTTCGATTTAATCGATATTCAAATATTGATGATATCAACATCAGATCGATTACATCGAACAAAGCCATAAACTATCCAGCAAGCTCAAAGATAAATCAGCTAGATTTATCGATGCCTCGACTCTGATCTCGATATCATAAACATTCAAATTCCGATGACCTCGACGGTTCTCCCGATCATTTATGAAAACCTGAAATATCTCAAAGTCAAGTCTCTCTCATTTTTCGAGTGTCGATGGATCGAACCTGTCATCGATGAAATCGGAGTTCGAAATCCGATGACATCGACAATAGCTTCAATTCATCGACCAATTGGCAAAGAGTTTCAAAAGCGTATGACATCGAGTCCGAGTCATCGAGCGGACCATCGATGCTATCGAGAGTATACGCTCGATGATATCGAACCTGCTCGATGATATCGAACTCTGTCATAAATGTGACCATTTTATATCGGTTGAAACTTTTTGCCTATTTATAGAGGAATTGTCTTTTGTTGCTGTGAGAGAAAGCAGAGAGAGCTTTTGAGTGTTTCAACTTACATCTTATACCCTAAGCCCTTTCTCTCGAGGGAGTTCATCCTCTAATCTACCCTCACCATTGATATTCAATAGAGTGGATTGGAGAATGAACTTCCGCATTCAAGGATCCTCCAGCTACTACCTTAATGACAAATCACTATGTTGGGATGCCTTGAATGCATAAGATTGGAACTGCTCTACCTTCCTTATAGGAAAACCTTTAGAGAGTAGGATTCCATCTTAACCTTGACCCAACCCTAAGCCTAGTCTTGGTATATCTTTTGTGTTGCGGATCAAGGAAGCAGAAGACTCTTCGTCAACTAGGAGGAGGAGATCTTCGGCGTTATGCTTAACGGGACTCATCAACTTATCTTTAAGTATTTAGAGTCCAGGAGGACACTTGCGATTATTCCTTTCTAGGATTGGGTCTTAAGTGGTTCTCACCCTTTGAAGTCCTCAAGGAGGCCTCTGGCGGGAGTGTACGTGGTGGGTGCGTTGTGTGGACCCCTTGCTTTGTGGAGAGCATAAACATCTGGTTAGGAGTGAAGCAGTGAAACTCCAGGGTTAGAGGTGAACCGAGTAGAAACGTATGAGTGCGTTGTGTGGACCCTTGCTCTATGGAGAGCATAAACATCTGGTTAGAAGTGAACCAATAAAACTCCAGGGTTAGAGGTGAATTGAGTAGAAACCTCCGTGTAAAGATTAAAGGTGAACCTGATTTAAAACCTTAGGTTTAAGGTGAACCCTGAGAAACCTCCTTAGTGAAATCCAGTACACTCAAGGGTTGAGTGCGACAGCTGGGAGTGGAGTAGACTTATCGTCGAACCACTATAAAATGACTGTGTTTGTGATTGCTTTCTCTATGTGTGATTCATGACAATCCATTCATATTCGTATATCTGATCACATCTCTCTCACACACACACACAGTCACATCCAACATAGACTAAGTTGTATATTGCTATATCTTGATTAGTTTGTGATTGGATCCTCTACTTGGCTTGGAAGCCAGTAGAGTTACATTTGAGTAATCCTGAAAAATTGCATACATGATAGGATTAGTGTGATAAGATTTTTAAATAACTCATAAATCTTTAAAAAGTCTTATTCACCCCCCTCTAGGACATATTGGCATATTCCAACTTCTACTCAAGCGGTATTCACCGCTATTTCAATTGGTATCTGAGCGGGTCTCTCTTCAAGGGCTTCACCGTCTAGAGAGTGATCTTGACTGAAGTTGGGAATATGACCAAATGAGAGAGCTCATCAGTCACCAGGCCTCCAGTATTTGACGGCTCAAATTATGCGTACTGGAAGGCTCAGATGCACTACTTTTTGAAATCTTTGGATCACGATGTTTGGGAGATAGTTGAAAAGGGATATGTGCCACCAATAGATCAAGTTGTACTAGATAGTGGCACAACTATCACAAAACCCAAATCCAAAGAGATGTGGATGGTGACTGATAAAGATAAACAGACTTCTGAAGCTAAAGTTATGAACGCCATCTACTATGCCGTGTCCCAAGATATCTTCAATCAAATAAGCATGTGTGGGACATCAAAAAAAGCATGAGATTTACTAGAAACAACCCCTGAAGGCACAAGCACTGTGAAGCGATCCAAACTTCAACTCCTGACTTCACAGTTCGAAAGTCTCAGAATGGAAGAGCATGAGACATTTATGGATTTTTTTCACCAAGTTGAACATTATTTGCAACTCCATGGGTGGATTGGGAGAAAAAGTTCTGGTTCCTAAAATCTGTTGGAAAATACGAAGATCATTGCCGGAACGGTTTAATCCCAAGGTTACAATAATTGAGGAGTGTAAGAATATAGATGAAATGAAAGTAGAAGAACTAGTAGGTTCCCTACAAACCTTTGAACTACACTTCACTCAATCCCAAAAATCCAAAAACACTGTCCTAAAAACTTCAAAGAAAACAACTCATAAGGACAGTGAAAGTGAAAGAGAGGATGATGATGAGAAAGTGGCCTTGCTGGCACAAAAATTCAGGAGATTCTTTCAAAAGAATCACGGCCGTCCCTTTAGAGGAAGAAAGGTGGATAACAAACTCTCTGCAGGTAAAATTGGCAAAAAGACCAAAGAATCACAATGCTACGCCTGTCGAGAGTATGGACACCTATCTAACTGAATGCCCAAATAGAAAAACTAAGGGCAAGGCTATGGCCGCCACGTGGGATGATACTGAGGAGTCAAATTCAGAATCCAATGACTCAGAATGCAATGGAGATCAGAAATCATTGAGAATACTTATGGTCTCCACTGTTTCAATCACTCCCATGGAATTGAAAACGAAAAAGAACAGCAAGCCACGGAATCATTTCCATCTGATGATGAAGAAACTGGAAATGAAGAAGAAATAGAAAAGGATAAGTTGCAAGATGCTTACAATAAACTCTATACTCATAGCATCAACATTCTTAAGAGACTTGGAATCTCAGAAAACAAGAAGGTACTACTACAAAAAGATCTGGATAAAACACTGGAGATCAATTCACACCTAATTAATGATCTACAACACTATTATGCAGATAATGACAAGTTGGAAAGAATCAACCTATCCCTAAAATCTGAATCATCTAAGCTTACCAAATAAATTGAACTATTAGACGATGAAAATAGGCATTTCAAGAATGAGAATCACACACTCCGCTATGACTTAGAGAAATCCAGAAAATTTGCTGAAATAAACTATAAATTTTCTCAGAGTGGTGAAAAGCTTGAAAGGATGTTAGGGATGGGAAGGCCCGGAAAGGACAAGAGTGGCCTAGGGTATGAGAAAACTAAGAAGAAAATAGGAAATTCAGCACCAACAACTAAATCATCGGCTGCTTCAGGAAGCAATGTAAGAATCTCTCCAATATGTCGTATATGTGGTGATACGGATCATTATGAGGTTGAATGCCTAACACATAAATGGACTTCACATAACTTGAACAAAATCACATTGGAAAATTCAAACCAATCAGAGAAACACAAAATGTCAAGAGTCCACCTAAGGGAAACACTCATCTACCACCACCTAAGATGAAAGACAGGAGAAAGAAGTCTATTTTAAAATGGATAGAAAAAGAAAAATAAGATTGTCTTATGACTAATCTTCACATACCCTAAAATTCCAAGCATAGAAGGACAAGTCCAAGTCATGCATCTAAACCTGGATATTTGCTGAAATGATGCAATTTTTGCTGAGCTTTAAAAGATACATATGAGGTTCTTGACCTCAAATTTTTGTATATAAACATCTTATATGTTTATAATTTTGCTGTGTACAGTGATTGTACATAATTTTGCCAAGAATACTGTTGTTTCATAGAAATATTAAAGAGCATACTTGAAGAATCGTCTGAAAACATAGAATCATTCATCGGCGATTGGACTATCGATAGGATATTTTCGATTAAATTAATAGAGAATCGATGCTATCGACGACTCATTAGAATATGAAAAGACACATGATCATGAATGACATCAGGGACATACTTGATATAATCGATCGACAACCGAACAATGATCGATATGATCGATAGATGACGCTTGATAAAAGTTTGCAGAGCGAAAAAGGGGTTATTTTTTTCTGTTTTTGTCTGTCGGTTGTCTTCTCTGCTCGATCCACTCGGCGAAAATACTAGAAGCCACGACGGACCAACCGACATCCTTCCAAAAATCGGGTAATACCTTTCCATACTACAAAAGGTCAATTCCTCTTTTAGGTATTTTCTATTTTGTCAAGATTTTGTCGTATCTTCCAAGTCTTTCAAACCCTCTTGTGTCTATATGGGAAAAGATAAAGGGATAGCGTCCGGATAGGGGGAATCCTCCAGAGCTACATGACAAAAGGTTCTTGCCTCCAGAGAAAGGGTAAGAGCACCAGTTCATGGGACCCCCACTCGGCAAAGATCTAGACAAACCTCACGTGGCGAGTCTCAGTTCGACCCACCGACACCTTCTCCGGCACCTCCTCTGGCTAGGCAATTCACACGACCAGCAAAATACACCGGTAGGAAGCTGATCCATGAGAGAAAAGTGGAAAGGGTCTATTTAGCACCATACAATTAGAACCCTTGTTCGCTATAGTTGGTTGGCTGCCCATCCTAGATTTCGGAGGACCTTGTTAACTCGAACAAACACGCAACTTCCTCACAACGTGTCACTCTCCGGTATCGAATCCTCCTTCGTTTATGGGATGGTGATGATGCGTTCATCACTCCCGCCACACTGGCTGACATTCTCAATTTATAAATGGCACCAGAAGGCCTTCCCGACCTTGATCTCGACCTTCCTGAGGTCCGTTCCATTGTAACCAAGTACCTGTGTAATAATAGATATATTCCCTGGTACTAGGGAAACGCCTTAAAATCTAGGTACATAGAACCCTGCTTTCGGGTAATGCATGGAATCTTCACGACAAATCTATATCCACGGAGTACAAATCGATCCGATCTCACGGGTCTTATGGTCATGATTGTATACTCTGTTGCAAATGGGACAAAGGTTTGCCTTGCATCTCTGATTGTCAACCAGTTGGTAAATGCTATACATACATTCAGAGATCTGCATTTGCCATATCCATGGATTATAAGTAGAATATGTCAGAAGATTGGTTTTCCATCTACCGCTGATCCTGTACTTCCAGCTCAAGTCTTTAATATAAAGAACATTCACAAAATGGACCTGGAGTACCACGAGTATAAAGAAGAAAGCATTCAAGGAGGTGAAGCTGAAGGTATTGGTGATCCTCGTGGGGAGGAACCTGAGAGGACAGAAGATGAATCCTCTAGACCTGATCCAGCCCCATCTACGTTAATACCCAGACATGCAAAGAGATACAAGCTGGACAGGATCGGGGCAATTCAGTGGGATGTTTAATCAGTGCAAGAGCGACTCACAGTCTTGGAGAGGGTCGTCAACAAAATACAGCAGTCTGTGCAACAGTTGGTAGATTTAATGACATGCCGACGGGATGACACAACACAGTCTCACTCTGCTCCATAGCACTGATCTCTGCATACTGTTTCATGTACATCTCATTCTTAACTCAGCGCATGAACACTATTTTGAATGTTCTGCGCCTTCTCGGATGTACATGACAGTTCTTTAACCTGACAGGATGCTTTCTTCTATGGTTGTATATTCCCATGAATGGGCCAATTACTGTTTTTTTGGTGCCCTCAATTGGGCTTGGTGATTTTTGGATAGGTAACTGTTAAGCTACTGCTGTCTGTGGCAGTATATTTTTGGAAACATGGATATAACTGTCAATCTTGGGCAGTTCATTTTGGTTATTTTATGGCTAAATAGAATGATCAATTTGTTATGCCACATTTCTGTTTTTCTTAAGTTCCTCTAGTTTATCAAGTTATGGTTTGCATATGATTGAAAACTACTATATCTTATCTAATATGCATTCATTCTGAGATTCATGTTTGACTAAAATGCACTAACTCTTATAAATCAAATTCATCTACTTATGCCTAATGGTTCTCCCATGTAATTCATTCTTCAGTCAATATCACTTGCTATACCTTTGCCAATGACTGACAAAAAGGGGGAGAACAATTCAAAACACCCCCAGCGAAAAATTGTATATCTAATGTGTTGCAGGTGTTAGGGGGAGCAGCTGCATCAAGAAAGGGGGAGTTTTGAAGTAAGGGGGAGCAGATACTTTTAGATTGTGTACATGAGGTAGAAAAATTGTAAAATTGTGTAAATGCATGTACACACAATTTAGGGTGTGTCTAGAAGTGTTCTAGGGTATTTTGGGTATTTTGTCACATAATTGACAAAAAGGGAGATTGAAAGTGCACCTGCTAGTGCCCTGGTTTGTCAAGTTACGTGTGTGGTGAGTCAGACTGGCTACAGAACTCGACAGGAAGATTATTTCAAGCGTCTGCCTCAACCGGATGTGTGGAAGCTCGCGATAGGTAAATCATAGCCTCACATCCCATGTCCCAGAACACTAGGTGATTAAAACCCTTAAAACAAGATAGACATCTTAGAGTTTTTAAAGTGAAAAAACTTTTTGAAAATAGGAAAATCTCTAAGTTTTTCTCGCCTTGTCGATTTTATCGAAGCACCCTCGATATGATCGACCTGCACTGTCGATGTCCTCGATACCTTAACGATATTATCGATAAGAGGACCAAAATGTCCAACAAGTAAATATTCATCTGAATGGATTTATCGATATATCGATACACCTATCGATATCATCGATAAAAACACTAAATATGTTCAGCAACTTCACAATATATCTGGACGAATTATCGATGTATCGATACACATATCGATATCATTGATATTCAAATCTCGAAACCATCGAGAGTGGCTCGATAAGATCGACAGACAAATTTCCGGCGCCCCTGTTTTTTTAATGAAAATCTCAAAATTCTTCGATATATCGATGATCGTCCGATATGATTTGAATTCGAATATCGATAAGATCGGAGGTCCATCGATGATATCGACAATGGGTGCGCATTTCTTACAGCAGTTATTTCAGGTTGTTTTTTTAACTATGATCGGGGGCCCTTCGATTTAATCGATATTCAAATATTGATGATATCGACACCAAATCGATTGCATCGAACAAAGCCATAAACTGTCCAGCAAGTTCAAAGATAAATCAGCTGGATTTATCGATGCCTCGACTCTGATCTCGATATCATCGACATTCAAATTCCGATGACCTCGACGGTTCCCCCGATCATTTATGAAAACCTGAAATATCTCAAAGTCAAGTCTCTCTCATTTTTCAAGTGTCGATGAATCGAATCTGTCATCGATGGAATCGGAGTTTGAAATCCGATGACATCGCAATAGCTTCGATTCATCGACCAATTGGCAAAGAGTTTCAAAAGCGTATGACATCGAGTCCGAGTCATCGAGCGGACCATCGATGCTATCGAGAGTATACGCTCGATGATATCGAACCTGCTCGATGATATCGAACTCTGTCATAAATGTGACCGTTTTATATCCGTTGGAACTTTTTACCTATTTATAGAGGACTTGTCTTTTGTTGCTGTGGGAGAAAGCAGAGAGAGCTTTTGAGTGTTTCAACTTACATCTTATACCCTAAGCCCTTTCTCTCGAGGGAGTTCATCCTCCAATTCACTCTCACCATTGATATTCAATAGAGTGGATTGGAGAATGAACTTCCGCATTCAAGGATCCTCCAGCTACTACCTTAATGGCAAATCATTATGTTGGGATGCCTTGAATGCATAAGATTGGAACTACTCTACCTTCCTTATAGGAAAACCTTTAGAGAGTAGGATTTCATCTTAACCTTGACCCAACCCTAAGCCTAGTCTTGATATATCTTTTGTGTTGCGGATCAAGGAAGCAAAAGACTCTTCGTCAACAAGGAGGAGGAGATCTTCGGCGTTGTGCTTAACGGGACTCATCAACTTATCTGTAAGTCTCTAGAGTTCAAGAGGACACTTGCAATCATTCCTTTCTAGGATTGGGTCTTAAGTGGTCTCACCCTTTAAAATCCTCAAGGAGGCCTCCGGTGGGAGTGTACGTGGTGGGTGCGTTGTGTGGACCCTTGCTCTGTGGAGAGCATAAACATCTGGTTAGGAGTGAAGTAGTGAAACTCCAGGGTTAGAGGTGAACCGAGTAGAAACTTCTGGGTGCGTTGTGTGGACCCTTGCTCTATGGAAAGCACAAACATCTGGTTAGGAGTGAACCAGTAAAACTCTACGTTTAGAGGTGAACCGAGTCGAAACCTCTGTGTAAAGGTTGAAGGTGAACCTGATTTAAAACCTTAGGTTTGAGGTGAACCGTGGGAAACCTCCTTAGTGAAATCCGGTACACTCAAGGGTTGAGTGCGAAAGCCGGGAGTGGAGTAGACTTATCGTCAAACCACTATAAAATGACTGTGTTTGTGATTGCTTTCTCTATGTGTGATTCATGACAATCCATTCATATTTGTATATCTGATCACATCTCACACACACACGCACAGTCACATCCAACATAGACTAAGTTGCATATTGCTATATCTTGATTAGTTTGTGATTGGATCCTCTACTTGGCTTGGAAGCCAGTAGAGTTACATTTGAGTAATCCTGAAAAATTGCATATATGATAGGATTAGTGTGATAGGATTTTTAAATAACTCATAAATCTTTAAAAAGTCCTATTCACCCCCCTCTAGGACATATTGGCATATTCCAACTTCTACTCAAGCGGTCTTCACCGCAATTTCAACAATCATAGTAGGTAATCAGCCACGATAATCGACCTCAATCGATAATCGGTCAATCGGCAAATCGGTCACCGATCGGAGTCGATAATCGGTCACGACAATCGGAATCGATCGATAGTCAAAATCGGCAAATCGGTCACGTCATATTGGAGTTGGTAATCTGTCATGACAATCGGAATCGATCGATAATCAGAATGGGCAAATCGGTCACGACAATCGGAATCGATCGATAATCAGAATCGACAAATCGGTTACGTCAATCGGAGTCGGTAATCGGTCACAACAATCAGAATCGATCGATAATTAGAATTGGCAAATCAGTCACGTCAATCGGAGTCGGTAATCGGTCACGACAATCAAAATTGGTCAATAATCAGAATCGGCTAATCGGTTACGTCAATCAAAGTCGGTAATCGGTCACAACAATCAGAATCGATCGATAATCAGAATCGGCAAATCGGTCACATCAATCGGAGTCGGTAATCGGTCAAGACAATCGGAATCGATTGATAATCAGAATCAGCAAATCGGTCGCGTCAATCGGAGTCGGTAATCGGTCACGACAATCGAAATCGATCGATAATCAGCATCAGCAAATCGGTCACGTTAATCGGAGTCAGTAATTGGTCACGACAATCAAAATCAATCGATAATCAGAATCGACAAATTGGTCGCATCAATCGGAGTCGGTAATCGGTCATGACAATCAGAATCGATCGATAATCAGAATCGGTAAATCGGTCACGTCAATCGAAGTCGGTAATCAGTCACGACAATCGGAATTGATAGATAATTAGAATCGACAAATCGGTCATGTCAATTGGAGTCGGTAATCGGTCACGACAATCGGAATCGATCGATAATCAGAATTGACAAATCGGTCGCGTCAATCGGAGTCAGTAATCGGTCACGACAATCGGAATCGATCGATAATCAGAATTGACAAATCTGTCACGTCAATCGGAGTCGGTAACCGGTCACGACAATCAGAATTGATCGATAATCAGAATCGGCAAATCGATCACGTCAATCGGAGTCAGTAATCGGTCACGACAATCAGAATCGATCAATAATCAGTATCGGCAAATCGGTCGCATCAATCGGAGTCGGTAATCGGTCACGACAATCGGAATCGGCCGAACAAGGCCTAAGGAAATGTCACAATGTGGACATTTAACCACCATTACCCATCAACGTGGACATTTAACCGACATCGCTCCCCAAGGAGTAGTCCACATAGAGCTATACGTATAGTGGGCCCATGGCCCTACACAAGGGCCTAACATAAATCGCTATGGGCCTCACTCATGAGCCACATATGCATCACATTGGGCCACGCCCATGGGCCTTGAATACATCAATGGGCCTCGCCCATGGGCCTTGAATACATCACAATGGACCTTGCATGTCAAGTGGGCCACATCACATGAACTGTATTACATGGGCCACACCAATGGACTTCATGTATATCAAATCGGGACGTGCCAATGGGCCTCATGCACATCAAGTGCGTTGCATCAATGGGCCGCGCTAATGGGCCTCAAGTATATCAAAGTGGGCCACACATCATGGGCCTCCAACATATCATAACGGGCCACAACCATGGGCCTCAAACATATCATAACAGCCACAACCATGGGCCTTAATATACATCGTAATGGGCCGCAATACACGGGCCTCAGATACATCACAATGAGGCCCAACACCTAGGCTGGGTATACATCATATTGGGCCTCATATACAACGAGTGGGCCGCAATACACGGGCCTCAGATATATCACAATGAGTCCCAACACCTAGGCTGGGTATACATCATATTGGGCCTCATATACATCGAGTGGGCCGCATCAATGGGCTGCACCAATGAACCTCATGGATGGACCGCACCAATGGGCCTCATATGGGCTTGGACCATACCAAAAATCACTTCACTAGTTGCAAGTGTAACATGTATATTGCTGTACACTATCATTCTATGGAGCACATGGCACCCGTGGTGATCAGCACTGTCCTACATTATCCATGAAAAATCAACACCTGCCATACAAATTCCAGCACCGTCCAAACACTTCGGACGGTGTGGATAGAATACATACATCTAGGTGGGGTCCATAGATCCGTCTAAAGGTGATCCAGCATCGTCCAGACACTCTGGACGGTGTGGATTACAAAACATACATCATCAGGGTCCCATGGAGGGATGATGAGGGTACAACGCATATTACAAGGTGGGCCACACAAGACTTGCTGACGTCAGTCAGCAGTGGGACCCACCGTCCTGAAAACCAGATGGACGGTAGGGATAAGTGCATCAACGTGGCCCTGCCCATCTAGAACGGACGAACGGCATAAATAAAGCACATAGCTCATGATGGGGTCCACACGAGTGGCCACCAAATGAGATGGACGGACGATTGAATACAAATATACATCATGGGTTGGTCACGTCCTTGCTGGACAGCCTAGCCATAACACATGGGGTCCACATGTGTGGATATAAAAGAAATCAAGGTGGGCCACGTCCAGACAGTTGGACTGTCTGGATACAGCGCATACATGGGCCATGTCCATGGTAATGGACGACATGGATATACATCACTTCGGGTCCAGCACCGTCCACAGGCTGCTGGACGGTGCAGACTCAACACACACATCAGGTCAGGCCCCACCGTCCCAAACTGCTAGACGGTGGGGATACAACATATGCACTAAGGTGGGTCCACGTGGCGGCCCACCATGTTTAGATCAAATTGATATTTGTATTTTCTCTCCATCCAGGCCTGTCTAATATGGGCAGGCAGGTGTGTAACGACCCGTAAATTTCCGTACGTTGGTTCGAGTACCACCTCGACCAGAAATCAATTAGGATTAAATCCTTTAGAAATTTAACAAAGTTAACTAAGTGCTAAACTCGATTAGCCATGAAATCCGTTGGGATCGTTTTAAATACGATCTGCAAGACCCAAACTTGCAAAACAAGTGACTCTAGGTTACCCTAAAGTTTAGAACCAAACTCATTTCCCGGCTGCTCTCGGGAATGGAACGAAACTTCGTATTAGGTTTAGATCGCACATCGAAGTCCGATTAACACGAAGTTAAGGAACTAGGACCGCCTCACTGGGCTTGACAATCATCTCAAAATCAGGTCCAGCCGATGTCCCACGCCATTCGTTTCGATCCGGAGCGAGGGAGTGTGAAAAACACTATTCCCATTCAAAATAAATATCTGGAATAGTGATCTGGCACCATTCGCTTGCGCATCAGTATTAAGCAACCTGACCGTCAGAATCAGACCAAATTACACCCTCGGATTAAGAAAATTTCAGGAACATTTACATGTACTTGGAATTTCGGATCGTGGCCCACTGACCGTTGAACTGAAAGTGGTCCGCCACGTGCGATCTGGGAATCCGATCGAGTCGAAAACGTAATCCCACATAGATCCATGTGTGGTGAGCTTAAGTCTGACGTTTGGCTCAAGGAGGGCCACCAGAACCTCTCTTTTGAGCTGGAAAAGTGACGAAATGCCTATATAAGCAGTAACCCTTGAACCTGAGTCTGTTTTGGGGAGGTTTTTGGCTATAAAAGGAGCTTAGAACAGCCCCTCTCACAGCCATACGAATTTGGGATAAAACCCTAGAGAGAGAGAGAGAAAAGAGAGAGAAAGCTTGGATTTGTGGGAGACCTTCCTCCTACTGCTTTCATCATCCACGGCCTACACCCCGCTTCCTTCCAGGCGTTTTCTCCGGCGGTATCCACTCCGTTTGAAGGTGAGAAACCCTAACCCTAGGTCTGATTTGAAGTATATGGTTGTAGGTTGTGTAAAGGCTAACCGATTCCGCTCTTTAGGCTAGAAAACTCCCGTATACGGAAGCTCAACAACCCTTGCTGATTCGTTGTGATTCCAAGGGCAAAGGTGAGGACTTTAAGTGTATAGGTTACGGTTTTCAACGCTTTCAATGTCAGATAATGATAGATTCATGATCTGCATGCAATTGCACATGTACAAAGTGCTTTCCGTTTCCTGTTTCGATTAACGTTGTAGAATATGGAATTTCACATACTCTAGGTATACGTAGAAATACCGTATACGTATTTTTTTTGGAAAATGTTTGACATGTTTATTTAATGTATGATTATACAATATATGGATAAAATACTAGTTTGGCGAAAGGAATCGCCGTAATACATGTTCGCTTGTAAACACTAGTATGTTGAAATTGTGTATTCTAGAAATACCGCATATGTGTAAATTTTGGAAGTGTAATTGTCATGATTATTTGTTGTATGAATATGGTATACGCGGGATAAAATAACCGCTTGGCGAAAGAATAGCCCTAATACGTATTTTGCTAACATACGTCATGTATGTTGGAATAGCGTACTCTAAGTGTTTGTGTAAATGCTTGTGTGTGTAAATGCTTGAGTGTTAGTGCCTTAGATAGGCGCTGATATGGGATTCCGACTACCTTAGAGACATGTAGGATCCCCTCCATGTGGTGGTTCGCTATAACCACTCACTTGATGTGTATGTAATTGTATCCCTATCTATAGTGCTTTACACAGCTTTATTACTCTGCTTTACAACATGCTTTACTTCATGTTTTATTTCATGCTTTATAACATGCCTGCTAACATGCTTGTATTACTTTGTTTCATGCTTTATATTGCTCTCTACATGATTATGAGACTTGTTTTGGACTTTATGATAGTCGAATGATTCTGGTAGTCCAAACTTCGTACGACTTGAGATTGTGGCTGAGATTCATGTCGCCACAAAGATGTGTCTGGCGAACCCGAGTCGTACTTCGGTTGGCGATAGTGGTTGGCCACACGGAGTGCTTTTGCGCTCCATATCGCCCAACTTGTGTGTGCGCTCGAGCTAGTCAGGCTCGTCAAGTAAACCGATATGTGTATGTGTGTTCACCATGTTTGGTCGCTACTGCTTGAACCTAGGGTACCAAACTTACCAGTGGCGATCCCGTTAACCATGGTACCTCGATCCGCTAAGACGCATGAGCCGGGCATGGTGGTATGGGACACCGTGGTCGAGCTGTCGGCCTACGCTGGGGCCATGTGCCTCCCCGTAGTGACCATTGCGCAACCAAACTCGTGAGCCGAATACGGTGGTATGGGACACTGTATTCGAGCTGTCGATACTTACGGCGAGAGCCGAGTACGGTGAGACCTGTGCTCGTGCTGACGGGCGACGAGTCCTCCGTAGTATCTTCGAGTATACTCCAAGTGTCTGTGATTGGCGACGAGTCTTTCACAGCAACTAGAGTATGAGTTGAGCCGAGTACGGTGAGACCTGTACTCGAGCTGACGGCTAGTGATTGAGCCGAGTACGGTGAGACCTGTACTTGAGCTGACGGCCAGCAATTGAGCCGCATACGGTGAGATCTGTATCCGCGCTGACGGGTGACGAGCCCTTTGCGATGCCTTCACTACGCTTCTCAAACCATAATATCGTATGAGATTAACTAGGATTGACGACCCTAGAATGGATCATGTTTGGGAATGATACAAGGGAGGTACCTTAGTTTCCCAATACTGCTGGTTGAAATGGACTAATAATAACTCGGTAATCATGATCATCATCGCACCGCATGTGCTTAGTAGATGTGGCGCACTGAGGGAGTTAAGCATTCGCGACGATAAAGATATGTCGCTTGAGGGTGGTTTGGCAAGGGCATACAGCATCATGTCATTTCATTCTCGCACTTAATAAGAGTAGTTAGAATTGTTTGATTTGTACTGCTTTATCATTACTGCTTGATTGAATTGATAACATGTTAACCTATGCTTTATTGTTCCACTGAGTTAGCTACTCACTCCCACGTTACGGGACGGTGTTTGCAACACCCACCAGACTCTGTCGCAGGTGTAGATGGCGCATCGGTTCAGGAGCCGGAGCCCGACTTCGATGAGGATCAGGAGGAGTTCTCCTTTATGCAGTACTCTGACGGCTTTGCTTAGGCCGACTGCATCGCGGGGATTCCAGGGCTTCTACGGAGTTGTATTTTGATTTTTGACTTAGAAACAATACATGTATATTGGTACTCAGTTAGTACTCATACTCTGGAGTTCATAAAATTTTGTTACTTTACATACTTTGAATATAAAATTTCAGTCTTCCGCTTGCCTTTATACAATTGAACTGGAGTATGAATTACTGTTTTGGTATAATCTCATTCATGTTTATTGCTCTAACTCAGACAACATTTAACCATCATTGTGTATGTTGCATAAGTGATGCGTTGGAACTCGGGAGTTGAGTTCATACTCGACCCCGAATTTCAGGGCGTTACAAGTTGGTATCAGAGCATGATTTTGATTAAACCGGACCTGAGTTATGTCCCCACTACGTACGCTGACGTGTTACAACCTAGGAGGGTGCGCAAAAATATAGAAACAGTCTTAGGGTCTCCCGATTTCACCGTTCGGCGAAGTTCATTAAAAACGGACGCGTTGATCGAGTTTGTACTCGATCCTGACCGCACATATGGACTCTAAATCACTCCTAGACCGTCTATTGACGTGTCCAGGTCACTATCCACCCAAAATCAGTCGTTAAAAATCAGGAAAAATCAGGTTAGTTCAGAAATTTCTCGGAACTAACCGTTCTGGAGCTGAACTGAGTTCGGGGCCCCTCCACGTTAATACACTAAGGCCCCAGATCGAACCAGGGTGCATTTGGCACCCTGGGCACGTGGCAAACAGAGCCCCACCGCGGCGGCGCGGTTCCGGCCAAGTCCCTGGCCCGCGGCGGACCGCGGTCCGGTGGGTTTTCTCAGGTGGGGGCCGGGGCTGGGTGGTTCGCCTGACCTCCCCTACCCCCTCCCCCTGGCACGTGCCATTTTGGCAATTGTTTGGGTTTTAAGGGCTGGAGCACCCTTCTCCCTCATTTCACCCCTTTCACAAGCACTCCAAACCCCATTTTCGATTTTTCTCTAAACCCATCCCTTCAAACTTTGTAATCTTCCATTTTCTTCCATAACCCACACACCCCAACCTTCCACAACAGCCCTAGCCTCCTCCTTTCCCCATTTTCTCATGTTGGAGCTCTCATACCCCTCATTGGAGCTCAAAATCGGGTAATCTCCTAACCCATTCCATTTTCTTTTTGTTTCTCCTTCATTTCCTACCTCTAGTGCCCCTTCCACACCTATTGGATTGTTGTTTGTGGAGGATCAAAGAGATCAGCCCCTTTTTCCCCCATTTTGGCATTTTTCCATGGCCCTCCTTGGTGTGGTGGCTACTATTTCTCCATTTCCTCCTCCATCCTATCTCTCATGGGAAAGAGGAAAACCGCGGCCGATGACGCCGGCCCAAGTAGGCCAGCCCATTCCCGAAGAAGATCCGACGTTGGGGCCGGCACTAGCACCGTTCGGGAGTTTAGGTCGAAGCGAGACCTGGATCCTGACCATCCCGTCGGAAATGCTTATCCGATAGGCATTGAATATGGGCGCTTCGCGGGCCGCAAGGTTGTGTTTGAAGCTCATGTGGATGAAAGGATGTTCGGGCTACACCCACTGATGGATCGCCTGGTGGACATCGGATGGAACTCTATGTTTGACGGTGAGTCCCCTGCATGTGAGAACACGGTTCGCGCTTTCTATGCCCACATCGTGGACTCATCAGTAGATCCTCTCAGTTTACTGTTTCTGTGAGGGGCATAAGGCGCACAATTACGGTGGATGAGGTGGCTCGGATCACGAAGCTACCGCTTGGTCAGGTGCATCCTAGTGACAACTTCTCCAGAAGTGCGCGGGAAAGGGATCGCCGCACGCGATACCTCTGTGGTCGCCGGGTTACTTGGAAGCGAGGAAATTGCATTGCGGCGACAAAGATGGCCGAGGACTTCCGTTTACTCCATCACATTTTCACCTACAATGTGTACCCACGGTCGGGTAACCGCACGGAATGTACTCGGTTGATGGTGGACTTTTTGTACAAGATGGGACATGGGGACAACATATGCCTGCCCACATTCATCCTATCCCAGATAGTTCAGGTTGTTCGTTCTGCCAGGAACGATCTTTCGCTCCCATTTGGCCGTCTGATCTGCAGGATGGCTCGTGATGTAGGCTACAGATTGAACATGGAGGACCTTGCACCAGTCCGAGTCATAAGCGAGGCGACACTCAAGAATATGAAGATCGGCCCTCAACAGCGGCAAGCACGACTCGACGAGTCTGGAGATGAGTCGGATAGCGCCGGCGAGGAGAGTGTTGACCTCCAGAGAGAGTGATGAGGAGCGGTGATGACATACAGGAAGAAGAACCTGAGGCTCAGGACACTGAGGAGAGTTCACCTCCTGCGACTCAGGAGCAGGGTGTGGATCGGGATGCTTGGATGCACGTTTGGCCCGTCTCGAGGAGGGTCAAGCCGCCCTGCAGCAAGAGATTTGGTCAAGTTCGAGCCAAGCTTGAAGAGAATGAAGCCTACATGAAGAAGAGTTTTAAGAAGATGTCCCGTACGTTGAAGGCCATTCTGTGCTGTGCGCAGGACAAGAATGCTCCTCCTCCTCCACCGCCTGCTTCGGATGCTTAGTCATCCACGTTGTTGTGTGTTGTTGTTTGCTTTGGTTACCGCGATAGGCGGTTTATGTTTTCATGTAGATGATGTAGTAGATAGTAGCATGTTTTAGGTGTTTGATGTAGTGGATGTATTGGCTATCATGTGATTTCTGTCGTGATTCATGTAACTCTGTATTCCATGTATTATGACAATTTTGGGTAAATGAAAGCATGTAGCCTCTCTTTTGTTTTGATGATGTGTGGAATGCTTAAGTGCTTTATGAAGTGTGTTGTGCTTTATCTCACAAATGATCTACCCTATGTTGTATAGGGCATGCCGCGGCAGTACACACGGAGCACGGCACATCTTCTTCTGACCGGCTCTATGGACCAGACTCCTTCTGGTAGTAGCGGTCCTGCGGACCGAGGGTTGGGATCTGATCAGCCTCCTGCTGGTCCTACCGGTGGACAGCCACCTTATACGCCCCCGGTCCGTGAGCAGTATCGACCGTCATCTTCTGCGCAGCACGACTCTCAGGCTGCTCCGCCGCCTGATAGGTTTGAGCAGCTGATGATGATGATGCATCAGCAGCAGATGCAGCAGCAGCAGATGCAGCAGCAGATAAAGCAGCAGCAGCACCAGCAGCTTATGGCCACTATTGCTGAGGCCTTGTCCCATGGTGGTGGTACGACTCCACCTACGACATCTGCATATCCTGATGAGCATGCTGAGCCTCCTGCTCGGTTTGAGGATGTGCCTCTGCCCACACCCGTCGCACCTCCTACTGGAGATGTCGGTACTCGTGGATTACTCGAGCGATTTCAGCGCTTGAGGCCTCCCTCATTTATGGGTTCTCACAGACCCGAGGAGGCGGAGTTCTGGCTAGACTGCATCTCCAAGATGCTACGGATGCTGCACTGTTCAGAGGCAGAGCAGGTAGAGTTGGCTACCTTCATGTTTGAGAGGGAGGCCAGCTTATGGTGGGACAGTGTGCTGCGGACGGTCGCAGTAGATTTCGTGTGGACCTGGGAGGCTTTCGAGTCTCGGTTCCACGAGAAGTATTACCCGCAGACGTATCGGCACGAGCGGGAGGACGAGTTTCTGCGCCTCAGGCAGGGAGGCATGACGGTGACGGAGTATGAGCACCGTTTCACTGAGTTGGGCCGCTTTGTCCCAACTATCCTCGTCAATGAGCAGATGAGGATGCGTC
Organism: Magnolia officinalis; assembly: GCA_021015155.1. Taxonomy (NCBI): domain Eukaryota; kingdom Viridiplantae; phylum Streptophyta; class Magnoliopsida; order Magnoliales; family Magnoliaceae; genus Magnolia; species Magnolia officinalis. The sequence continues at coordinate 25,258,656 of JAJHSJ010000018.1, read as the reverse complement.
GATTCACTGGGGGCTTGCGACCTGACATACGGTCGAAGCTATGCTGCCTCAGTATCCCTACATACGCGGCGTTGGTCCACATGTCTATGACGGCCGAGCAGGATGTGGACCGTTTGGCCAGATCGCGTGGTGCTATGGTTGCGAGACCACGGCAGGATTTACAGAGCAGGCCTATCTTGGGCAAGAGGCCTCGTGCTGATTCGCCTCCTAGGGCCGCAGCGCCAGTTGTTCCTATGAGACGCCCGTTGGTGACATGCACGTTTTGAGGGAAACCAGGACATCCTGCTGAGAGCTGCTTCTCGCGCATGAGGGCTAGCGGATTTGCGCCACCGCAGAGATTGGATCGCCCTTATCCACAGGCCATATCAGCTCCACCGCTACAGACTGTTCCTGCACATCCTTCTTTCCGACCTCCTGTGCCGCGCTTCAGGCCGCCACAGCGACCCTTGGCTCCTCAGCCGAACCGTCAGCAGCAGGCTCGCGTGCACACGCTTGTTGTCGAGGCACCAGAGACGTCGATTTCGGCACCGACGGCTTTTGAGGGTACGACTCATATTCATGGTACTCCCGTTTCTTTATTGGTGGACACTGGGTCCACTACTTCTATTATTTCCTGTGGGGCGGTGAAACGTCTATCTTTGCATACTGTTCCCACTAAGGGAACGAGACTCACTACGGCCACTGGGACCTTCTCGGATGTCACACGGTTATGCGAGGGTTGCTCGATAGTTTTGGGTAGCAGCACAGAGCTCGTCGACCTTATTGTTGCTCCACTATGGCACTACGACGTTATACTTGGCATGGATTGGCTCGCCAGGATGAGGGCGGAGATAGATTGCGATGCTCGGATCGTGACTGCCTATGGACCTGACGGCACAGCTTTCACGTTTCCAGTGCAGGTCAGTTGGCCCTGCCGTGTTGATTGTTATGCCGCTTTACTTATGCCGATTGATGGTCCGACATTGGAGGGTACGCCGGTGGTTCGGGAATTTGTTGGTGTCTTTGAGACTATTCCTGGTTTACCTCCTCGGCGCGAGATTAATTTTACGATTGATCTTACGCCTGGTGCGATGCCCATCTCGTTGCCGACTTATCGTATGCCTCCATGTGAGATGGAGGAGCTGCGGAAACAGATTGACGAACTTGTAGAGAAAGGTTTTATACGACCTAGTGTGTCTCCTTGGGGAGCACCTGTGTTGTTCGTGAAGAAGAAGGACGGGTCGCTACGGTTGTGTATTGATTACCGTAGGTTGAACCAGGTCACGGTGTGAAGAACAAGTATCCTCTGCCCAGGATAGATGATCTGTTTGATCAGTTGAGGGGGGCGAAGTATTTCTCGAAGATTGATCTTCAGTCAGGGTACCACCAGTTGCGCGTGAGAGAGGAGGACGTGCAGAAGACAGCCTTCAGGACGTGCTTTGGGCACTATGAGTTCTTGTGATGTCGTTCGGTCTGACGAACGCACCAGCCGTGTTCATGGATCTGATGAACGGGTATTTCGGCCCTTCCTTTACCGATTCGTCATCGTCTTTATTGATGACATTTTGATATACTCTACGAGTCGGGAGGAGCACGAGGAGCACTTGCGAGCGGTATTGGGTACGTTGGAGAAGAACCAGTTGTTCGCGCAATACAAGAAGTGCGACTTCTGGCAGGAGGAAGTCAAGTTCCTGGGACATGTAGTGTCCAAGGATGGGATAGCAGTGGACCTTGCTAAGGTAGCCGCGGTTCAGGATTGGCAGCAGCCTGAGTCGGTTACTGAGGTGAGGAGTTTCCTTGGTCTGGCTGGGTATTACAGACGCTTCATTCGGGACTTCTCGAAGATTGCCAGGCCATTGTCTCAGTTGACTCGGAAAGACCTGAAGTTCGCCTGGAACGAGAAGGCGGAGGCAGCTTTTAAGGAGCTGAAGGACAAGTTGACGTCCGCCCCTGTGCTAGTATTGCCAGAGCAAGGGGTGAAATACACGGTATATACTGACGCGTCTCGCGTTGGTTTGGGTTGTGTTCTGATGCAGAAGGATAGGGTGATTTCGTATGCCTCGAGACAATTAAGGAAGCACGAGGAGAATTACCCTACACATGACCTGGAGTTGGCAGCTGTCATCTTTGCATTGAAGCTTTGGAGACATTACCTCTATGGAGAGGAGTTCGATCTTTTCTGCGACCACAAGAGCCTTAAGTACATATTCACACAGCGAGACTTGAATATGAGACAACGCCGATGGATGGAGACCTTGAAGGACTTCAAGTTCGAGGTTTCCTACCATCCTGGCAAGGCGAACCTTGTGGCAGACGCGTTGAGCCACAAGAAGACGATTGCGTTTGCGGCACCGCTGATGATAGCCGAGTGGGACATGATGGAGTTTGTGCGGGACTTCGAGCAGAGACTCACTGTCGAGGAGCCTTTTGAGTGTGTTGCACACGTTTGGGTGCGGCCACTTATTGACGACAGGATTGTTGAGGCCCAAGATGGCGATATACGGCTGTCTGAGCTTCGAGAGCAGGCTAGCGACGCCGGGACTCCGAGTGGAGAGTTGGTTCCGATGGGGGTTTACGATTCCATGGTCGCCTATGCGTTCCTGATGTGCCTGACTTGAGACGCGAGCTTCTCGAGTCTGTCCATAACACGAAGCTTGTGATGCATCCTGGTAGCACGAAGATGTACCAGGATATGAGACGGACGTATTGGTGGGATAACATGAAGGCCCACATTGCTGAGTATGTATCTCGATGTCTGACGTGCCAGCAGGTCAAGGCAGAACATCGCCGACCTCCTGGACTACTTCATCCCATGCCCATAGCGGAGTGGAAGTGGGACTTCATCTCCATGGATTTCATATCTGGGCTGCCGAAGACGAGGAAGGGACACGATTCCATTTGGGTGATTGTGGACCGGTTGACCAAATTGGCCCATTTCCTCCCTATCAGAGTTACGAACTCTGCAGACGAGCTGGCTAGACTGTACATCAGAGAGATCGTCCGTCTGCATGGAGTTCCTTTAGAGATTGTGTCGGACAGAGACACGCGGTTCACATCTATCTTCTGGACTCGTATCCAGGAGGCGATGGGTGTGAAGTTGAAGTTCAGTACGGCGTTTCATCCTCAGACTGATGGGCAGACAGAGCGGGTGAATCAGATTCTGGAGGATATGTTGCGAGCATGTGTGTTGGACTTCAAGGACAGTTGGGATGACTGTCTTCCGTACGCAGAGTTCGCCTACAACAACAGCTTCCAGGCGACTATTGGCATGGCGCCATATGAGGCTCTATATGGTCGACCTTGTAGGGCACCGCACTGTTGGGCAGAGGTTGGCGAGCGTAGTCTGATTGGCCCGGAGTTGGTACAGACGACTACAGAGAAGGTAGACATTATCAGGCGTCGATTACTCACAGCGCAGAGCATGCAGAAGAGTTACGCTGATACGAGGCGGCGACCGCTGGAGTTCGAGGTCGGGGATCATGTGTTCCTTCGAGTTTCCCCTATGAAGGGAGTCCTTCGGTTTGGGAAGAAGGGGAAGCTCACACCGAGGTTTATCGGTCCATTTCAGATACTGGATCGAGTGGGTGATGTGGCGTATCGTCTCGCTTTGCCCACACCACTTGCCTCTGTACACAACGTATTTCATGTATCTATGCTGAAGAAGTACGTTCCTGATCCTTCGCATATCATCAGATGGGAGCAGGTACAGTTGAGCGAGGATGCTACGTATGAGCTGCGCCCGACACGTATCCTTGATAGGAAGGAGCAGGTACTGCGTAGCAAGGTCATCCCACTTGTGAAGGTACTTTGGACACATCATTCCGAGGAGGAAGCTACCTGGGAGACTGAGGCCGAGGTCAGGAAGAACTACCCTCAGATTCTCGAGGATTACGAAAAGGTATAAATTTCGAGGACGAAATTTTTTGTTTAAGGGGGGTAGATTGTAACGACCCGTAAATTTCCGTACGTTGGCTCGAGTACCACCTCGACCAGAAATCAATTAGGATTAAATCCTTTAGAAATTTAACAAAGTTAACTAAGTGCTAAACTCGATTAGCCATGAAATCCGTTGGGATCGCTTTAAATACGATCTGCAAGACCCAAAACTTGCAAAATCAGTGACTCTAGGTTACCCTAAAGTTTAGAACCAAACTCATTTCCCGCTACTCTCGGGAATGAACGAAACTTCGTATTAGGTCTAGATCGCACATCGGAAGTCCGATTAACACGAAGTTAAGGAACTAGGACCGCCTCACTGGGCTTGACAATCATCTCAAAAATCAGGTCCAGCCGATGTCCCACGGCCATTCGTTTCGATGGAGCGAGGGAGTGTGAAAAACACTATTCCTTTTGAAAATAAATATCTGGAATAGTGATCTGGCACCATTCGCTTGCGCGTCAGTATTAAGCAACCAGACCGTCAGAATCAGACCAAATTACACCCTCGGATTAAGAAAAATTTCAGGAACATTTACATGTACTTAGAATTTCGGATCGTGGCCCACTGACCGTTGAACTGAAAGTGGTCCGCCACGTGCGATCTGGGAATCCGATCGAGTCGAAAACGTAATCCCACATAGATCCATGTGTGGTGAGCTTAAGTCTGACGTTTGGCTCAAGGAGGGCCACCAGAACCTCTCTTTTGAGCTGGAAAAGTGACGAAATGCCTATATAAGCAGTAACCCTTGAACCTGAGTCTGTTTTGGGGAGGTTTTTGGCTATAAAAGGAGCTTAGAACAGCCCCTCTCACAGCCATACGAATTTGGGATAAAACCCTAGAGAGAGAGAGAGAAAAGGAGAGAAAGCTTTGGATTTGTGGGACCACCTTCCTCCTACTGCTTTCATTCATCACACGGCCTACACCGCTTCCTTCCAGGCGTTTTCCCGGCGGTATCCACTCCGTTTGAAGGTGAGAAACCCTAACCCTAGGTCTGATTTGAAGTATGTAGGTTGTAGGTTGGGTAAAGGCTAACCGATTCCGCTCTTTAGGCTAGAAAACTCCCGTATACGGAAGCTCAACAACCCTTGCTGATTCGTTGTGATTCCAAGGGCAAAGGTGAGGACTTTAAGTGTATAGGTTACGGTTTTCAATGCTTTCAATGTCAGATAATGATAGATTCATGATCTGCATGCAATTGCACATGTACAAAGTGCTTTCCGTTTCCTGTTTCGATTAACGTTGTAGAATATGGAATTTCACATACTCTAGGTATACGTAGAAATACCGTATACGTATTTTTTTTGGAATAATGTTTGACATGTTTATTTAATGTATGATTATACAATACATGGATAAAATACTAGTTTGGCGAAAGGAATCGCCGTAATATATGTTCGCTTGTAAACACTATGTATGTTGAAATTGTGTATTCTAGAAATACCGCATATGTGTAAATTTTGGAAGTGTAATTGTCATGATTATTTGTTGTATGAATATGGTATACGTGGATAAAATAACCGCTTGGCGAAAGAATAGCCCTAATACGTATTTTGCTAACATACGTCATGTATGTTGGAATAGCGTACTCTAAGTGTTTGTGTAAATGCTTGTGAGTGTAAATGCTTGAGTGTTAGTCACTTAGATAGGCGCTGATATGGGATTTCCGATTACCTTAGAGACATGTAGGATTCCCTCCAGGTGGTGGTTCACTATAACCACTCACTTGTGACGTGTATGTAATTGTATCCCTATCTGTATAGTGCTTTACAACATGCTTCACAACATGCTTTACAACATGCTTTACTTCATGTTTTATTTCATGCTTTATAACATGCCTGCTAACATGCTTGTATTACTTGTTTATCATGCTTTACTCCACATGCTATTGATGAGAACTGTTTGAGTTTGGGACTATGTCTATAGTCCAAACATTCGGTACCAGACTTGAGATTGTGGCTGAGATTCATGTCGCCACAAAGGATGTGTCTGGCGAACCCGAGTCGTACTTCGGTTGGCGATAGTGGTTGGCCACACGGAGTGCTTTTGCGCTCCATATCGCCCAACTTGTGGTGCGCTCGAGCTAGTCAGGCTCGTCAAGTAAACCGATATGTGTATGTGTGTTCACCATGTTTGGTCGCTACTGCTTGAACCTAGGGTACCAAACTTACCAGTGGCGATCCCGTTAACCATGGTACCTCGATCCGCTAAGACGCATGAGCCGGGCATGGTGGTATGGGACACTGTGGTCGAGCTGTCGGCCTACGCTGGGGCCATGTGCCTCCCCGTAGTGACCATTGCGCAACCAAACTCGTGAGCCGAATACGGTGGTATGGGACACTGTATTCGAGCTGTCGATACTTACGGCGAGAGCTGAGTACGGTGAGACCTGTGCTCGTGCTGACGGGCGACGAGTCCTCCGTAGTATCTTCGAGTATACTCCAAGTGTCTGTGATTGGCGACGAGTCTTTCACAGCAACTAGAGTATGAGTTGAGCCGAGTACGGTGAGACCTGTACTCGAGCTGACGGATAGTGATTGAGTCGAGTATGGTGAGACCTGTACTTGAGCTGACGGCCAGCAATTGAGCCGCATACGGTGAAATCTGTATCCGCGCTGACGGGTGACGACCCCTTTGCGATGCCTTCGCTACGCTTCTCAAACCATAATATCGTATGAGATTAGCTAGGATTGACGACCCTAGAATGGATCATGTTTGGGAATGATACAAGGGAGGTACCTTAGTTTCCCAATACTGCTGGTTGAAATGGACTAATAATAACTTGGTAATCATGAGCATCATCGCACCGCATGTGCTTAGTAGATGTGGCGCACTGAGGGAGTTAAGCATTCGTGAACGTAAGATGATGTCGCTTGAGGGTGGTTTGGCAAGGGCATACAGCATCATGTCATTTCATTCTCGCACTTACTAAGATTAGTTAGTCTTGTTTGATTTGTACTGCTTTATCATTACTCCTTGATTGAATTGATAACATGTTAACCTATGCTTTATTGTTCCACTGAGTTAGCTACTCACTCCCACGTTACGGGACGGTGTTTGCAACACCCACCAGACTCTGTCGCAGGTGTAGATGGTGCATCGATTCAGGAGCCGGAGCCCGACTTCGATGAGGATCAGGAGGAGTTCTCCTTTATGCAGTACTCTGACGGCTTTGCTTAGGCCGACTGCATCGCGGGGATTCCAGGGCTTATATACGGAGTTGCATTTTGATTTTTTTTTTTGACTTCGGAACAATACATGTATATTGGTACTCAGTTAGTACTCATACTCTGGAGTTCATAAAATTTTGTTACTTTACATACTTTGAATATAAAATTTCAGTCTTCCGCTTGCCTTTATACAATTGAACTGGAGTATGATTTACTGTTTTGGTATAATCTCATTCATGTTTATTGCTCTAACTCAGACAACATTTAACTATCATTGTGTATGTTGCATAAGTGATGCGTTGGAACTCGGGAGTTGAGTTCATACTCGACCCCCGAATTTCAGGGCATTACAGAAGTGATGGGTGAAAGGTGATGGAGTGATGGGTTGAGTGATGACTTGTAAGAAGGGATGGGTGGAGAGAGAGGTGAAGTGATGTGAGGGTTGACTTTGGGCTTGCTTGTATAAGAGAAAAGTAAGGTTGGGGTATGGGTTGTTGTACTTGGGTATGGAGTGACTTGACATTGATTGATTGATGGATTGATGGGACATATCGTAGAGATTCTCTCGAAGTCCGCAACACGCGGTATTTTCTTCGAATCGAACGCAGGCCGACATCTTGTAGCTTAGGTATCGGGTCGGTGCGTGAGTCGCGGCGTTGGAACCGCGGCGATGGCGCGGTCCCCAAGGTACAGGTTTCGGGTCGAGCCGACTTTGGCATGTAGGTCTCGTCTTAGGATCGTGCGCAACGTTGGCTTTAGGTCGAGGATTGCCGAAATTTGACCGGAAGGATTGCGGAAGCCTTCGGAACAGTATGAACTAGGATACGGGTCTTACAGCTCTCCCCTCCAAATAAAAAATTTCATCCTCAAAATTTGCATAATCATCGCAACTAAACATAACTCATAATAGAAGAGGAAACAAGGCATCGTTATATAAAATCGAAGACAACATACAAGATACAACATACAATCAATCATCAAAGAGATGAGGATAGCTCTCTCGAATTTCAGCCTCGCGCTCCCAAGATGTCTCATCAATAGAATGGTGACCCCACTAAACTTTCACCAAGGGTATGACCTTGGTCCGGAGGACCTGCTCCTTCCGATCAATGATACGAACTGGCTGCTCAATGTAAGAAGTGTCCTCACTAACCTCCAACGGCTGCCAATCAATAACAGGAACGATGTCTGACCCACACTTCCTCAACATAGAGACGTGGAAAATGTTGTGGACGCCAGACAACTGAGGTGGTAAGGCAAGCCGATAGGCCACAGCGCCAATGAGCTCAGTGATCTCGAAAGGTCTTATGAATCTCGGGGCAAGCTTGCCCTTCGCTCCGAATCGAACTACACCCTTCATGGGCCAGACCTTGAGATACACATGGTCCCCTGCATTAAACTGCAAGGGACGACGTCGGCGGTCAGCAAAACTCTTCTGTCGGCTCTGAGCTGTGCGCATCCTCTGCCTGATGATATCAATAGCCTCTGATGTCTCCCGCACAAGCTCGGGACCTAAGAGACGCCGCTCTCCAACCTCGGTCCAACAACTTGGAGATCTGCACGGTCTGTCATACAGTGCCTCAAAAGGAGTCATGCCAATGGTTGCCTGATAGTTGTTGTTGTATGCGAACTCAGCCAATCGCAGATGCTCATCCCAGCTACCCCCGAAGTCAATCACGCAGGCCCGAAGCATATCCTCAAGGATCTGGTTGACCCTCTCGGTCTGACCATCGGTATGCGGTGCTGAGCTGTAAATCAGTGCCCATAACTCTCTGAAAGCTCCTCCAGAACTGAGATGTGAACCTCGGGTCTCGGTTAGAAACGATCGAGACTGGAACACCGTGCAGTCTCACAATCTCCTCAATGAATAACCTCGCAAGCCGGTCCAAAGGCCAAGTCGTACGAATCGCAAGAAAGTGTGCCGACTTCGTCAGACGATCAACGACAACCCAGATGGTGTCATAACCACGCTGAGTCCTCGGCAAACCCATAATAAAATCTGTAGATACGTGCTCCCACTTCCACATCGGGATGCTCAACGGCTGCAATAGACCAGAGGGTTTCTGATGATCGGCCTTGACACGCTGGCATGTGTCACACTGGGCCACAAAACTGGCAATTTGGTGCTTCATCCCCGCCCAGAAATACTGTCTCCTCATATCATGATACATCTTCGTCGAGCCAGGGTGGATAGAAAGCCGCGATCGATGTGCCTCGGTCATAAGATCTCTGCGCAACTCTGGAAATCTGGGACACATAATCGGCCCTTGAAGCGAAGTCCACCATCAGAACCAATCTGCCAATCTGTCTGACTCTCAGATGCTGCCTCTGCTCGGTAATCCTGTAACGACTCATCTGTCTGCTGAGCCTCGATCACCCTTGCGACAAGAGAGGGTTGAATCGACAGGCTCGATAGCTGCACTATAGAAGACTGCAGACCAAAATCAAAGTCGTACTCTGCTATATCCTCGAGCATCCTCCACTCCTGCATCATCATGTGTGCCACCAAGCTTCGTGACTAACGGCTGAGGGCATCCGCCACCACGTTTGCCTTTCCTGGGTGGTACTGGAGGTCAAAATCATAGTCTTTCAGAAGCTCCATCCAGCTTCTCTGTCTCATGTTCAGGTCGAACTGAGAGAATAAATACTTTAAGCTCTTGTGATCAGAGAAGAGCTCGAACCTGACCCCATAGAGATAGTGTCTCCACACCTTTAGTGCGAAGACGATTGCTGCCAGCTCCAGATCATGCGTGGGGTAGTTCAGCTCATGGACCTTGAGCTGACGAGACGCGAAGGCTACAGGTCTACCGTGCTGCATCAAGACAACACCTAAACAAATACGTGAGGCATCAGTAAATACAACAAATCCACCACTCCCAGAGGGAAGAGTGAGGACAGGAGCGGACGTCAGACGGTCCTTCAGCTCCATGAATGCCCGCTCACATGCGTCAGTCCAAACAAAATCTGCGCCCTTCCGAGTCAACCTGGTCATCAGGGCTGCGATACGAGAGAAGCCCTCTATGAAACGTCGATAGTATCCCGCTAAACCAAGGAAACTGCGGATCTCAGACGCAGTCGTCGGCTGGTTCCACTGGCGCACTGCCTCAACCTTCGAGGGGTCCACTGCGACACCATCCCTCGTCACCACGTGACCGAGGAACTTCACCTCCTCCTGCCAGAACTCGCAATTCTCCAGCTTCGCATACAGCTGGTGGGCACGGAGGGTCTGCAATGCGATCTCCAGATGCTGCGTATGATCCTCACGGGTCCTCGAATATATCAGAATGTCATCGAAGAAGACCACAACAAACTGATCGAGATATGGACGGAAGACCTCGTTCATCAACTACATGAAGACCGTGGGTGCATTGGTCAGTCCAAAAGACATGACCTGAAACTCAAAATGACCGTAACGCGTCCTGAAAGCCGTCTTCGGGATGTCCTCTCTGACACGAATCTGATGATAACCGGAATGCAGGTCAATCTTCGAAAAGAACTGTGCACCCTACAGCTGATCAAATAAATCGTCTATCCTCGGGAGTGGGTACTTGTTTTTAATCGTGACCTGGTTGAGCTCGTGGTAGTCGACGCAGAGCCTCAACGAGCCATCCTTCTTCCTGACGAAGAGTATCGGCACTCCCTAAGGTGAACAGCTCGGACGAATAAATCCTAACTCACGCAACTCGTCCAACTGCCATTGCAGCTCGCACAACTCCATCGGTGCCATACGGTACAGGGCCTTCGAGATAGGCGCGGTACCGGGCACAAGGTCAATCTGGAACTCAATATGACGGCGCGGCGGCAACCCCGGAATCTCCTAAAACACGTCGGGGAAATCACAGACCACCGGCAACTGATCGATACACAAGGCAACGGGCTCCTCGACTGCGCAGGACATCAAACGAGACAATGGCTCTCATCGGGGCTCTGCAACGAATTGAAACTGTGGTAAGCCGGGTATACAGAACGTGACTGTCCTCGGAGAACAGTCTAAAATGGCGTGGTACTCGGCAAGCGAATCCATGCTCAAGATAACGTCGAAGTCCGTCATTGGCAGCACAAACAAGTCAGCAGGCAAAAAGATATCACTGACCAGAATGAGGCAAGACTAAGAGAAACGGCCCAATACTGTGGTCTTCCCCAAGGGCGTCGATACGGTCAATCCCTCACTAGCAGACTCTGTCGGTAATCCAGTCGATCGGCAAAAATCCTCCGACATGAACGAGTGCGAAGCACCGGAATCAAATAATACTCGGGCGATGCATGAAGAGACTGGAAGTATACCCTTAACGACTCCTCTGGAAGTCTGCGGGTCCTGCTGAGCCGCATAGAATCTACCCTGAGCTGACTGGGAAGGTGCCTGTCCCCTCAGAGGGTGCTGCTGCTGCTAATGTCGCTGAGGCGCTAGAAACTGCTGCCTCTGCTGCTGCGGTCTCGGAGGCTGGTGCTGGTGCTGCTGCTGAGGGGGCCTCGATGGTGAAATCTGCTGTCGCTGTTGCTGCAGAGGCTGCTGCGGTCTTCTTGGCTGCTGTGGAGGCTGCTGTGGCGCTCTCGGCTGCTGCTGCTGAGGTCGAGGACACTCCCACCTACGGTGTCCTACCCCACCGTAACCATAGCAGGTATCAGAAAGCTGTCTCTGAGGTAGTGCTGCTGGTGCTACTGGTGCTCTGGCGGATGGGTGACTCCTATATCTCTACGGTCGTCGGTGCTGCTAGGAGCTACTAGAGGGGGCCTACCTCTTCTGACCACTCCTCTGATCTCGATCGCTCTGTCCGCCGGCCCACTCGGCCTCATAGATCTGAGCCCTCCGCACTACCGCCTGGAAGGTCGGGAGCTCATGTCCAATAACACGGCCTCGAAGACCGTAACGTAAGCCGTTCTCGAAACGGCGGGCCTTTCGTCCCTCATCATCAACCATGTATGGCGCAAACCTCGATAGCGTCATGAAACGGGCCGCGTACTGCGCCACAGTCATGTCCCCTTGCAACAGAGTCTCGAACTCCAGTGCTCTCTGACGTCGAATGTGGTCAGGGAAGTACTGCTCCTCGAATCTGTCGATAAAGTCATCTCATGTCCAGACATGATCAGGTCCTACGACACGGGTAACAGAGGTTCACCAATGGTCGACCTCACCCTGGAAGAGAAATACTGCTAACCGAACTCGCTGCTGGGTCGTGCATGACATAGTATCGAAGATCTTCTCCACATCGGAGCGCCATCTCTCTGCTGCAGTCGGATCTGGCTCGCCCTGGAATCACGGAGGATCAAGCTGTCTGAACACACGAAGTAGAGCACTCGTGCGCTCCTGCTCTGCCTGCTCTGGCGAGACAACTGGGCGCCTGCCCTGCCCATGAAGCGCAGCAGTCACAGCCTGCAACATCTTCTGTAACTGCGAGGCACTCACAGGCACGGTCGGATCCGCACCGGCATCAGGTGGAGGAATATCATCCTCAGGCAAGGGAGCAGGGATCTCTGGCGGTGGAATGGGAGGCACAGGTGGTAAGGCTGGAGCCTCAAGTGGTGGAGCGGGGTGCGCTCGGGTCGCTCTCTTGGGTGACATGTCCTATGAAAAAGATAAGGCGCCAATCAATCTTGAGAATCGCACGCTAAGGAACTCAATCGAAAGGTTACGCACTTGGAACCTAATCGCCCTAAGTCATAGCAAACATGTGATGTTGTTCTTGGTTATTCCCAAGTTATGCTCTGATACCAACTTCTGTCACGCCCCGAACTCGAAAATCGGGCTCACGAAATTTCCGATCGCCGAATCCGATGCCGACAGCCTCCGTAGTACCCCAATCTCGGCTCCCGGTACCCATATACTAGGTTTTGATCCTGGGATGCTACAAGGAGGATTTCTAATAATCAATTTGATTCGTAATGAGCATAACCACAAGCATAACCCACGAACAATAACCACAAGAACACCATCACAAATTCCACTATGATAAAAAACTTTAAGTACAATGCATAGGAAAGGGAAATACAAGATAGTGCTAATAACAAAACTCCAGAAGCTCGGTTGCACACTCCAACTGCGGCGAGTCTACGGCTGCGTCCTGGCGTCACCTGCACGCATCAATCGTGCATAAGCTTATGGAAAGCTTAGAGGGTGGTGTAAGTGTGTGCGCAATATGAGCGTGCTCAGAATGCAGGGTCAGAGTAATGCGAAATCGTGCTGATGAGTACATAAATGCAACCAGCCGTACCAAGGCCATGCAGTACAAGATATAATTGCAATCGGCCATACCAAGACCATGCGATGCAAGATGCAGCTCAAGCATACCATCTCTCATCCAAATCCTCATGTCAATACAGTTATCAGTCTGAATAATCACCGGGGTCTAGTACACTCTACGCCAGCTTGTTGTCCCTATCCGGATGCACAACTGGAAAAGCGAAAGAGACCTCACTATCCACCTGCCAATATCGGGCCCGGCTCGTCGATAGCGGACCGATTCCTCAAGCTGGTCAAACTCAACCTAGAAATTGCCCCCTCACTCAGGCAGGTAAGGTCACACCCCTTTCCAACCGACCACGACATAGTGGGAGACACGGCCTACTGGTATACGGCCCTCGCGCGCTCGTGTATCCACTCAGTCTCGACGTTGGAGTCATCCTTTGTTACCATCAGGTTTACGGATTTTCACCCAGGGACATCTATGACGCCCGTATGATAGAACCAAACATTTTCGGTATCCAATCTAGCCTCCCACGGTGTGTCTGTGGAGGCTATGGCCCTGATGTCGCTAGAGCATATCACAATCACACACATGCAAGTGCATGTAACACACTATCAGTCATGCAGTTATCCTGCGTGAAGCACGCGCTCATGTAGGGCAACTCCACCTATCAGGGAGCCCGTAAACAGTCTGCCCGAAGGCATATGCTATGAACAGACACTCCTCATCTCAAGCATACATATGATGTGTATGATCATGAATCATGGGGCTGTGCTAAACATGTTATAAAGTAATGAGCTATCCTCTCAATGAAGATGGGCCCAGATGACTTACATGAAACAAGTACGGGCCTATCAGTGGCCTTAGGGAGAGTTATAATGCGGACATTTAACCAACATTATTCGCACAATGTGGACATCAAACCAACATTGTCCCCAAGGCTTGGCTCACCTTAAATACCATTAAATAAATCATGGTGGGATCACACATTGCAATGTGCCTTAGGTACATCCCATGGGGCCCCAAATACATCAAATGGGCCGTATCTCCTAGGCCTTATATTCATCAAGTGGGCCACCTCAATGAGCCTCACCAATGGGCCTTAGGTACATTGCAATGGGCCATCACCCATGGGCCTTAGAATGCATTAAAATGAGCCCAATCACATAACCTTTATGTGTATCAAACGGGCCTAATCACATAGGCCCTATACATCTCAAAGTAGGCCTCAACAATGGGCCACAAATACATCAGATGGGCCTCATAACGTGGGCCTATACATATCAAGGTAGGCCCCAACAACGGCCCATAAACACATCAAGATGGCCTACATACATGGGCCCATATATATACCAAAGTGGGCCTCAATAATGGGCCTAAAAATACATCAAGATGGGCCTAAATACATGGGCCCATATTTACCAAAGTGAGCCTCATGTGAGGCCCACCATAATGTTTATTTTCCTATCCAATCTGTTGATAAGGTCACATGAATAAGGGGCCCACCAAAATGTCTATTTTCCAGCCGACCTATTGATATGGTCACATGGACCAAGGGCCCACTGTAACGTTTATTTGCCATTCAAACTGTTCATAAGAACATGTGGGCTAGGGCCCACCATAATGTTTATTTTCATCCAATCTGTTCATAAGATCACGTGGGCCAAGGCCCACTGTAATATTTACTGGCCACCCAATCCTGTTCATAAGGTCACACGTGACCTGGGCCCACGGTCAGGGAGTCCACCGTAATGTTCATTGGCCACCCAATCTGTTCATTGGGTCACGCAGCCAGGGCCCACCGTGATGTTTATTTTCCAGCCAACCTGTTGATGGGGTCACACGGTCAGGGGGGGCCCACTGGAATGTGGTTCCCAAATCCAGCCCACCCATTACGTGTGTCCCACTTGGCTTAGGGTTCAGACCAAGTTTCTGCTGTATCCATATTTCAGGTAGGCCCCACCAAGTGCTTTTATATGTTTTTGGCATGTCTTCACATGATTTTAGATGATATGGCCCACCTGAGTTCCGTATACGGTTGATTTTTCGGGACAACCCATAATCAAAGGGGACCCATCAAATGCCCAGTGTTGATGATCGAAACGCATCACAGTGGGGGCCCACAGCTGGAGCCGTGAGGCCCAGCCACCGTCCGCCCGCCCAGTAGCCACAGGCGCTACCTGCGCGCTTCTGCAGCAGCAGCGTTGCTGCTGTTTTTTTTTTTTTTAAAAGAACTTGTTTTTTTTGCAGTTTTTAATAGGTGGGACCCGCTTCCGACAAATCCGGCCCAACCACTCACTCATACGGCTTAAGACAAGCTAAATGAGTCTAATATGCGGTATGATCTGGCGAGTAAAAGAGATCCAGGTGTGTTTCAACGGCAAACACCACTATTTCTTATGGTATGGCCCGCCAAAGAATGGGATCAGCTTCATTTCTCAGATCAACGACTAAAATGGGCTGGGGAACGAAATGGACGGCTTAGATTATATACACACACCAAGGTGGGGCCTACATGAGCGGCCCACCTTATTGGTTAGCTCGTTAGTACACCCCATGTCAGCGCGCACACTCCAGTTAGCCAGCCCTCACGTCCAGCGTCCAGGGACGCTGGACGGTAAGGATACCCGCATGCATTAATGGGTTGGGTCCCACATGGACGTGGCCCACCTGATATTTGTGTTTTTCCTTTGATCAGGCATGTCCAAATGGACGACCATGTGAACCACTCGGTGGACAGTCGAGATAGAATGCATGCTTCATGGAGGGCCACACACACACACACATTAGGTGGGCCATCAACAAGGAAAAATGGAAAAGAGATAGAGAGAAGGAGAGAGAGATCGGCATAGTGGAGGGGCCCCGCCACTATGGGCCCCTCATAGGACTACAACACATACACTAGATCGGGTCCCATCACAAGTGGGCCATCAAATTGAAAACCAATAATAAATCACCCACCTCTAGGCCTTCTCCTTGATCCCTTGGGCTCCTTAGCTCCTTTGCTTGACTTTTAACGGTGGATGATGGACTTTTGATGGTGTGGATGAGAGTTGAGAGTGTAGGAAGGTGGGCCACACTTGTTGTTGTGGGAGAGGGAGAGAGCTTGGACGTATGGATTTTTTTTTTTGCTTGGGAGAGATTTGAGAAATGAATAAGAGAGAGGGAAGTGATGGGTGAAAGGTGATGGAGTGATGGGTTGAGTGATGACTTGTAAGAAGGGATGGGTGGAGAGAGAGGTGAAGTGATGTGAGGGTTGACTTTGGGCTTGCTTGTGTAAGAGAAAAGTAAGGTTGGGGTATGGTTGTTGTACTTGGGTATGGAGTGACTTGACATTGATTAATTGATGGATTGATGGGACATATCGTAGAGATTCTCTCGAAGTCCGCAACGTGCGGTATTTTCTTCGAATCGAACTCAGGCCGACATTTTCTAGCCTGGGTATCGGGTCGGTGCGTGAGTCACGGCGTTGGAACCGCGGTGACGGCGCGGTCGCCAAGGTATAGGTTTCGGGTCGAGCCCACTTTAGCATGCAGGTCTCGTCTTAGGATCGTGCGCAACGTTGGCTTTAGGTCGAAGATTGCCGGAATTCGACCGGAAGGATCGCGGAAGCCTTCGGAACAGTACGGACTAGGATACGGGTCTTATAAGATAGATGAGGCTATAGAAGTTCTCAATCAAGCTACCATTTGTGATTTTAGGTCATCTACCCAGTATAACTTAATAAATGGTTTGGATGTATTATACCCTATTTTCTACCTATTACAATAAATTCTAATAAGAATGTAATAGGTGGCATTGTATAAGAAATAGAAGATGGATGAAAAGATTTTTGAGATACTTATAACACTTTTTGTATAATCATAGCTGACATAAATGTAAGTGCTTGTATTTGAAGCACACATGGAGTTATCAAATTCATAGACAAAATTCCAGTTAAATCTCAAGTACATTGTCTTCTATGGTACCTCATGAAGATTGGCTCAACATCTCAAGACTTAAAGATGTCGCATGGTTTCAAGATTAAGATCTCTTTATATGCCAACCACCAGGTTTATGACCCTAAAGGACCTTAGGTTAAGTCTTTTCGAAAAATGTTTAAAATGTTTAATTTACAGTGTAAGTTCACTAAAGTTCGGCCAGCCTAACTTCAGGTCGGCCAGCCCAACTACAGATTCGGCTAAGTTTTCATATTCAAATATTCAGAAAATCTGTTACAAGTTCGGCCAACTTAACTAAGAATTATGTCAGCCCGAAAGTTCGCAGGTCCAGTTTCCGGCAATGGAATTCTCAGATTTCATAAGGATTCGGCTAGCCACATTTTGGCTTGGGCTAGTCGAATTTCGGATAAATCTTATCCCACGCAATCTGATAGCCATTGGAAAGGAATCATTGGAATCCGACCAGCCAAACCGATTTTGAGGCTGACAAAATTTTTAAATCTTTTGGCTATAAATATAGACCGTCTCTCATTCTATTTAACAACAAAAATCAGTGATAAATTTTCTGCACATTAAAGAGAAACTCAGGTCCTCCCCAAGCTATCTTTGTGGCAATTATTATTTTTATTTAGCTTATTCAATTCCTTTTTTCAAGTTGATGTTAAATGTAATTAGAGAATAATATATATTCTATTTGAAAAACTGAGAATTGAATCTGCAACATTAGGGTTTATATTCCTTGAAATACATTAGATCCATATATTCTTTCAGGTTGAGCATATACTGCCTCCTCGACACTCAAGAAAGAAGATCGCTACATCAAGCTTCAACTACATCTTCGAATCGTCATTTGAATATAAGTACAATTGTCAATTATTATTGCTTTATTTAGGTTTTTTTTAGATAGCCCGAAAATCTTTGTGGGTTGATTTATGATAGCCCATGAAAATCACAAAAGGAGGTTTTGTTGTAATAACCCGTGCAAATCGCAAGAATTGTAAGAGATTGTTAAGGTGAACCTGTAAAAACCTTGAAATAGTAAAAGCCAAAATTATAAGGGTAGTAATTTTAGGAGTAGAGTAGGTGTGAGTTTAAGCACTGAACCACTATAACCCTTTGTGCATTTGTGGTGATTGTTTTATTTGATTCTGTCTGCTTTTGTTTTAAAAGTTTGATTTCAAAAACATCATGATATAAGGTTGTCCTGCCTAAAATTCTAAGTGAAGGTTGTCCTACGAATTATTTGGAATCAATGTTTCAATACTTTGTATGATCGAGATTATTTATTCTGCTTTATTTTGAAGAATTTAGTATTGTCCTAATCACCCCTCCTCTCTAAGACATCGATAGCTCATCTTTCAATAAATCCAATGTTATACGTTATTGGATGGTTGGCGAAGTAACACGGTTGAGTTATCTAAAATTTAACGAGCGAAGAGAAAAATATAATCGAGCAGTCCAAGATCCAGGAGGCGATCCGGAGACACAGAACCTGACCAACAAAAGAAGAATAGTTAAAAAAAAGGAAATTAACAAGAGAAGGATCTAGAGATAGGTCCTTTAACTATTGTAACCGCTAGAGTAATGAAAGAAGCATCTGGAAGAATAAGTTGCAACATAACTCTATATATCGCAGAGGAAATCAACAAATCCAACTCAAACACAACCAAATATAATAATAAACAAATCTATCAATTTACTTTATCTCTAGTTATCATACGAGTAGCGATAATCCATAATCCATAAGCGGTAAGTCTTAGTTATAGTTCTTAGTTGTAATCAAAATCTATGCTTATACGCTTGATTTGTCCTTTATCTAATATCACGCAGTTCTTTCAAGAGATGCATTCTTACAGTCGCTCCTAGTGACCGATTGTGAGTTTTTCCTTTTGTTTGATTGCACTAGTGTTATGAAAAGTCCTTTCTTATGGAAGGTAGTACGCAACCCACTTTCGAAGGAAGAATCCCACCCTTCGATTATCATATGATCATTACAAAATTTTGCAAGTGGCTGAGTAAGTGAATGATCTTCTCAGAATCTGGTCATTTATGTTTGTATCGAACGTATACGCTTATTTTGGCGTTGGGGCTGAAAGTTGATTAGTTTGGATCGGGCCGCTTTATCGATTCTTGCATGCCCACACTGCACACGACAGAAAACAAACAGAGTGCTAACAGGATGGCATATAAACATCACTTGAGTCGGGAGAAAGTTTCGACGGTGGATGTTTTCTTCCCCACTGTTTCCAATCATGTGGCCTACTTTAGTTTTGGATCTACCTCACTTTTTTATGCTATATCCTAACATGAGGTGGTGGAACTGATAAACAGAGTGGATTTCTCACGTAATGGTCCCCACCTAGCTTCTGCCAACAGAGACTTCAGGCAATTGGCATCCTAAGTTTAAGTTTGCTTCTTACCAATGTAGTATGTACAATAATGTTTGTGATGGTGGCTGATCTTGATGTGTTGTGTTGAGTGTGAAACATTGCATATTTTCCTTATTTATACCTTGGTTTTAGAAACATGATAATTCTTAATCGATTTAATTATGCATGTTTTCATGTGCGAGGTGATTTCGAGAGCTTAAGGTGAAATTGATGTCAAAAGGAAGATTTATGCTCAAAAGATTACTAAATAAAGATTTAGAGATTTAAAAGTCATTAATGAAGAATTCACATGCCAAAGATCTAAGAAAACCAAGTGAGGAATGAAGAGAATCAAAGATTTGAAGTGAAGAAAAGGAATCCTGAAATTGTCCTGAAAACAAACATATTCCTGAAATTGTCCTTAAAAAGCATATTTTGAAACTCCAAATCTATTTTGGGAAACTGCGCAGAGTGCGTAAATGTAACAACTCGGAAAATTCCGTACAATGGCCCGAGTACCACCTCATGCAAAAATCCCTCAGGACCAAATCCTTTAGAAATTAGACGAGGATTAACTAGTGTTAAACTAGATTGCATACGAAATCCACACGAATCACTTTAAATATGATCTGCAAGACCCAAAACTTGTGGAATCGTTGATGCTACATTACCCTAAAATTTAGGATCAATCTCATTACCTAGTTGCTCTCGGGAGCACATTGAAACTCAGTATCGGATCTGGACCGCACGTCGAAAGTCCGATGACCACGAGATTAAGTGTTTAAGACCGCCTTGCTTGGCTTGATAACCATCTCGGAGGTCAAATCCAGGCAGTGTCTCATGGCTATTCGCTTGAGCCTGGAGCGAGGAGTGTGAGAACACTTGGTTTTCTTTAGAAATCAAATCTCATTTAAGTAATCTGAGACTTGTTACTTGCGGGCCTAATATAAGCAATCAGACCGTCAGAATCTGACCCAAATACACCCTCGGATCAGGAGAAATTTCATATACATGGCAGTGTACTTGAAATCCCCGATCGAGTTTCAGTGACCGTTGAACTGAAACTGGTCTGCCACGCGTGATCTGAAAATTCGACTGGAACGAAAACTTAACTCCACCTAGATCCAAGGTTGGTGAGCTTAAGTCCGACCGTACACAGAAAAGGGGCCTCCAGAAGTGCTCCGTTGGATCGAAATGGACCCACTTTGGATATAACCTAAGTATACCTTGACCCTGGGTCTATTTTGGTTATGTTTTAGCCTATATAAGGACCTTAAACACTCTCTCATTCAGCCCATACGAATTGGAGAAAACCCTAGGAGAGAGAAGAGAGAAAAGAGAGAGAAAGTGTGTGAGAAGTGGGAGGATCTCCCTGATACTCTACCCTGCCACTATACGAGCTTAACTACCTCTTTCTAATTGTTTTTCCGGCGATTTCAGCTTCATTTCTAAGTAAGAAACCCTAACCCTAATCTGATTTAGGGTTTCAATTGATTCAATTAGCGAAATAGCTAACACTACTTGTGCTTTAGACCGTTGTACTGTCGTGGAAGAAGCCTTAGCATTCTTGCCAAATTTATTACGCTTCTATGGCGTAAGGTGCAGACTTTAGACGTATAGGTTATAGTTTTCAACGCTTTCAATGTCAGATAATGATAAATTCATGATCTGGGTGGTATTGTACATGCACAATCCAATGTTCGTTTCGCATTTCAGTTGCGTATGCAAATTATGGCATATTGTGTATTCTGTATATTTGTAGAAAATACCGTATACGTACAAATTTTGAAAGTGTGGTTGCCATGATTAATTAGTGTATGAACATGCTATATATGTGTATAATACTTACTTGGCGAAAGGACTCGCCTTAATACATGTTTTTGCTAGTATACGCTATGTATGTTAAAAGAGTGTATCCTAAGTGTTTGTGAAAATGTTTGTAAGAGTAAGTACTTAGATGATTGTGCTTTAGGTAGGTGCTGAGATAGGATTCTCAACTAACTTAGAGATGTATATGATTTCCACCATGTTGATTGTTTAATTTAACCGCTTACTTATAAAATATATGTGTTTCTATTTCCTATTTATTTTGTGCTTTATGACATGCTTGTTAACATGCTTGAAGCACTTTGTTTATCTTGCTTTACTCTACATGCTTCTGGTTAAGGATTGATTGTGATTGGGCTATGATTATAGTCCAGACAATCGGTAACAGACTTGAGTTCGTGGTTGAGATTCATTCGCCACGTAGGATGTGTTTGATGAACCTGAGTCGCACTTCGGTTGGTGACAATGGTTAGGCCACGCGAAGTGTTTATGCACTTCATGTCGTTCAGTTGGTTGTACGCTAGTGCTAGTCGAGCTCGTCAAGTAACCCGATCTGTCTAATGTATGTTCACCATGTTTGGACGTTACTGCTTGAACCTAAGGTACCGAACTCACTAGTGGAATCTCGTTAACCTTGGTACCTCGATCTGCCAAGACTCATGAGCTGGGCATGGTGGTATGGGACACCGTGTTCGAGCTGTCAACCTACGCTGGGGCGATGTGCCTCCCTATAGTGACCAGTGAGCAACCCAGCTTCGTGAGCCGAATATGGTGGTATGAGACACTGTATTCGAACTGTCGGCCTACACTACTTTAGTGGGTGATGGGGGAGTGGTGTAACGATTCCGTGTAATAGCCCTGGCAGCCCTGACCGTACCCGGTGTAGTGACCTCAAGTATACTCTGAATCTGCGGAGAGGCGACGAGCCTTCCCGTAGTAAACAGAGTATAAACTAGGCCTGTATTGATAAGGTGATGGGGGAGTGATGCAACGATTCCGTGTAACAACTCTGACAGCCCTTGCAGTGACCTAGAACCGCATTATCGTATGAGATTATCACTCTAGAATGGATCATGTTTGGGAATAATACAAGGGAGGTACATTAGCTTTCCAATACTGCTGTTTGAAATGGACTAATAATAACTTGGTAATCATGCTCATCATTGCATTGCATGTGCCTGGAAGATGTGCAGCACTGAGGGCTAAACGCATGCCGCGGACGTAAGATGGTGTTGTATGAGGGTGGTTAGGTGAGGGGCATGCAGCACGACTGCATTTCATACTTGCATTAACAAGAGTACTTAAGGTTGTTGATTGTACTGCTTTATCATTACTGCTTGACTGATTTGATAACATGTTAACCTATACTTTATTGTTCCACTGAGTTAGCCACTCACTCCCACGTTACGGGATGGTGATCTGGACACCCACCAGACTCTGTCTTAGATGCAGGTACCGACGATTTGCAGGAGGCTGAGCCTGACTACTACGATGATCGGGATGAGTTCTCCTACATGCAGTTCTCTGGAGGCTTCGCTTAGGCCATTCAGATGACAGGGCTACAGGGTTTACCATTATAGTTGTACCACTTTTTTTGGCATTTTGATTTTTGAAACTAATACATGTATATGGTGACTCAGTAAGGTGTTCATACTCTGGAGACCGATTGTGACCGTTTCTGGCTTTATATACATTTACAAACACCTTTCAGTCTTCCGCTTGCATTTTATAACTTGATCTGGAGTATGAATTACTATTTTGGTATAATCCCACTCATGATTAATGCACTAACCCAGACAACATTCAATCATAAGCATTTATGTTGCATAAGTGATGTTTTGGAACTCGGGTGTTGAGTTGCTACTCGACCCCCAATTTTTAGGGCGTTACAGTAAATTTAGGAGTGTACACGAACCGAGATAGCTCGGTTAGCTCGCTCGACTCGACTCGATTTGACTTGGTTCGAAGCTGAGTTCAAGCCGAGTTGAGTTGATTTTTTGAGCTCGAAACTGAGTTCGAGCTGGCCCCGGATCGACTCGACTCAGATTGAACCCAACTTGAATCGAACTCGGATCGAACTAGTTCGGTGACTCGATTACTTTGATATTGATGTTACTCACAAAGTGTTAGATGAAATGACTGAGTGAAGTGTGGCTGGTGGCAAGGAAGGTATGTATATGAAACAAATACCCTTTTTTTTCTTGTTTTTTATGTTGCTTCGAAGGTGTTTGATAAAATACATATAAAACCACTGCTGCAGTTTTACATACAGTGAGGTTTTGAAGGTGCAGTCCATGTGTTTATGAGAATGCTGCATAGGCGAACTCGGCTCGAATTGGCCCGAGTTGCTGACTGAACCGAGCCGAGCTTGCTAGTCAGGCTCGAGGACCGAGCCAAGCTGAGTTCAAGCTGGGGTCAGCTAGTGGCCGAGCCGAGTCAAGCTGAGGCCAGCTCGACTCGGTTTAACTTGATGTACACCTCTACGTAAGTTTAAGGCGAAACTCCGAGTCTATTTTGGAAAACTGCGCAAAGTGCGTAAATTTGAGGCGGTTTGTAGATTTTTCCAACTCGGTGCGAAAGTTGGAGTTCCACAACTATAAATAGGACTCCCTAGGATGCTCCAAAGCATCTTCTAGGGTTTGAAAAGGTATCAAGGAGCATACATAAGGGTGGAGAAGCCACCAAAGAGTTTTTCTTTTTCCCTAGTTTATTTTTCGTGCTTTGTTTAAGAGATTCGGTTTCAATCATGTCTATGGTTGGCTAAACCTTTTAACTAGGGCTAAGAGGTGAAAGCTTGTAGCGTGTTTGGATGTTTATTTTGCTTTGATTCTTGTTCTTATTGAACTTCATTGATTTCTAGTTTGATGTTAAGGGAATATTTTCAGTTTTCTATTATTTATTGTGACTTAAATTACAATAGATGTTGTGATACGTACAAGTTTAGTCCATGTGGATTCGACCTCGGTCTTACCAAGTTATTACTGCATCAAGACCCTACACTTGGGGTTGTGAACATGTTGCCACCCGAATCACATGATGATTTGTTGTTGGTGTTATACCCTATTTCTAGCCATTCATAAAATAACGAATTAGGGAATGACACGTGTCATTGCACGAGGAAGAAATAACACGTGGAAAGATCTTAGAAGATATTTGGAGCAATTTTTATGGAAGCACAGCTAGCACTGAGTTGGATAGTACATGACATCTGATGATAAGGCACGTTTGAGAAGCTTAAGGGACATAAAGCAGTCGAGCGAAGAGGAACGGTTAGAAGAATAAAAAGAGGCAGAAGAATCCAGAAGACTAATGTGGCAACGATTCAGCTACTGCAGTTGTTGAAGTAAAAAATAGAAATATATGCAAAGTATCTACATAGCAAGAGAATCTTATAAATAGAAGGAGAAATTAGCAGAACAAATCATCTCATATCAACCAAACAAACTAATCAAATTATCTTTCATTATCATAGCTCTAGCTCTATCTTAGGAGTAGTGATAATCCTCAATGATAATCTTTAGCTATAATCCCAGTCAACACTCATACGCTGGACTATTTCCATTTTAGTACAAACAGTTCTTCATTAAGGAAGTCTCCTTGCAATCCCGCCCTGCGGTCGATTGTGAGCATTTCTTTTCTATGTGATTGTTTCTGATTACCTGGTATACCAAAAGTTCTTTTGTATGGAAGGGAGAGTGCAACCCATCTTCGGAGGAAGAACCCCACCCTCCAGCAGTCGCCTGATCGTCTTATAACAATCTTGTGTGAGTAGATGAATAAGTGACCAATCTTCTTAGGTCTCGGTCATATACGATCGCATTCAATGTATCTTCCTATCTTGGAGCTAGGTCAAATTGTTCAGTTTGAATCGAGCTGCATAATCGGTTATGGCATGCCTGCACACACTACACATGACCAAAAGCAAACTAAGTGCCAACAATTTTTGGCACGCCCGGTGGGACTAAAAACTACTAAGTTGTCATAAATATTTATTGTGTACAATACAATATGAGCAGAAGAAGTTGTAACACTTTTGGCGCTACTGAACATCCTGCACAAGAAGAGAAAATATAGGTATAGCTAGTGCTTGAGATGTTGTCGAACCCGTCACCCAATCCTTTAAATCAAGAAATGGCATCTTCATATCAGACTGATCCTCTTCAAATAATGACGGCTGGGCTTCATGATATGCAATGGGGATTCAACATATTATATAACAGTCGTGAGCTTAGGCCGAACAATTTCTAATTCAGGATGAAACTTTCAACTAGTGGATGGCTAGTCAGACCGAGAGCTTGAATTGGATGATGGCTATTTTTGCTGACAGAGCACTTGTTGTGCCTCAACAATTTATGCCTCAAATAATTGTTGATACTAGTTCTATCGAAAATGTGGCTCCAACACTGCCAGCACTAACAGCACCACCAGTACATGTATTATAACGGAACACACATCTTGGTCTAGTACAGGAAGTGTGGAATATCCCTCAACCTGTTGATGTCAGACGACCTGAACGAGAAAATATGAAATTTATTCCTAAGGTCAGGAACTAGGGAATACCCATGGGGCAACATTCTTTTAAGGAATATCTCTCACAATAGGGAACAATACCCTGTAGGTCTTGAGCCACCTTTGATGGCCGAGCCTAGCCACGTGGATCGTGAAAAAATATTTCAAGTGATCTATGAAATGATGTGTAATGAGGAATTCATGAATAAGGAAGCTGATGATGCGCGGGATTATTTTGATAAACTTGCTAAAAACGCGCAATCGTGGGATACCTCTTCAAGAATTACCACTTCTAAGCCTACTCAATCAAAGGAAATGGGAGGAATTTATGTTCTAAAAGAGGAAGATGATATAAATGCAAGAGTGGCCAAACTCACAAGAAAAGTCGAGGCCATGGAACTTAAAAAGGTAGAACCCGCAAAGACAGCGGAAGTTGTTTGTGGTATTTGTGCTTGTAATATACATACAACTGATAATTGTCCAACAATTCCTACTTTTCAAGAGATATTGAATGAGCAATCAAATGCCATAAACAACTACCAAAAACCTTTTAGTGGACCCACCTCAAATACATATAAGTCAAGCTGGAGGAACCATTCAAACTTCGGTTGGAGGAACGGACAAACGGCTACTCATTAAGGGATCCTTAACCAATTTCTGAATCAAAGGAAACCTCAAGAGGATCCGGTCTTAAAACATATACAAAACTAAGACCTTTTAATTAGGGTATGCTGTAAGCTTTTCAAGACCTTACAAAGGCCATACAAGGGCTTAAAATAAAAATTCGATTAGGGAGAAAGGGATCCTTCCTGCTCAGCCTCTCCCTACCCAAAACAGTAATATGAAATTAGTGACCCAAGCTCTTCAAAACAGATGGAGCAAGCTAAGTCTATCATAACTCTTAGGAGTGGGAAGACAATTGACAAATCTATTCCGGTGAGGGCTGAAAAGCCTAAGGGCCCAGAAATATATGAGAATGATAAACCTAGCAATGCTCCACATGGGTTCGAACCGGAACCTCAAAGTAAGCCGATTGCGTCATTCCCTCAACGGTTGATTGCACCAAAACCTCTCTCTAACTCTCGAGATATTCTAGAGGTGCTTAAGCAAGTGAAGGTCAAAATCCCTTTACTGGATGTCATTAAACAAATACCTTCATATGCCAAATTTCTAGAAGATCTATGCACTACCAAAAGACGGCAAAACATACAAAAGAAAATATTTTTAACAGAGAAAGTGAGTGTCATCCTCAAGCAAGATGTGCCACAAAAATACAAAGATCCTGGTAGCCCAACCATCACTTGTGTAATTGGGAACCACCGGATTGAGCACGCATTTCTGGACTTGGGGGCGAGTGTAAATCTGATCCCTTACTCGGTTTACGAATAATTGGGTCTAGGTGAATTAAAACCCACCCGAACCACATTCAACTTGCTGATCGCTCAGTTCGTGTACCGAGAGGGATGATTGAAGATATGTTGGTCTAAGTTGATAAATTCCACTATCCAGTAGATTTTATTGTCCTGAATACTCAATCCATCATAGATGTGAGCACTCAAATACCCATCATTCTTGGTCGTCATTCCTTGCTACATCAAATGCTATAATTAATTGTAGGAATGGAATTATGAATTTATCTTTCGAAAATATGACATTCGAGCTCAACATCTTTTTCAACATGAACAAACAGCCAGAATATGATGACGATACCCACGATATTAACATGATCAATTCTTTTGTGGAAGATAGAGCACTACTGACTCTATACTCTGACACTCTAGAGACGTGCTTGGTCCACTCCCCTGATTTAGATGATGACATGATTAGGGAGATGGATGCCTTGCTTGATGCTATGCCAATACTTGAAGTTAACCGATGGAGGCCACAATTTGAAAATTTTCCCCAAACCGATGTAGTGCTTCTACCGTCTAACCTCAAAGCACCGAAGCTTGACCTAAAACCTTTACCCGCTGATCTTAAATATGTCTATTTAGGTCAAGATGAGACATACCCAGTGGTGATCTCTTCCCACCCTGAGAAAGAACAAGAGATTGTGTGCTCATTTCTACTCTCATTGAGCATAAAGGAGCTCTTAGATGGTCGATTGTGGACTTCAAGGGAATTGACCTTTTGATTTGTACTCACAGCATCCATCTTAAGGATAATGCGAAAACCTCCCGATAACCATAACGTCGACTCAATTCAAATATGAAAGAAGTGGTTAAGGCTGAGGTAATTAAGTTGTTGGATGTGGGTATCATATACCCTATATCCGACAGCCATTGGGTGAGTCCAACTCAGGTAGTTCCTAAGAAGTCCGGAATCACCATCGTAGCCAATGCCACCAATGAACTCGTGCCAACTAGAGTTACTACTAGTTGGAGAATGTGCATTGACTATAGGAAGTTGAATATCGTCATAAGGAAGGACCACTTTCCTTTACCCTTCATTGATCAAATTTTGGAAAGGCTAGCTGGTCACTCTTACTATTGCTTCTTTGACGGATATTCGGGTTACAATCAGATAGAGATGGCCCTTGAAGATCAAGAGAAGACAACATTCACACGTCCCTTTGGCACCTTTTGTAACATCCTGGATTTTTTCCAACCTGGAATAAGACGTCCTTAGACAATGGGTCACTCCTAACACCTTATTAACCTGACAGAACTGAAACCCACAGTCTAAAATCACTTCTTAACCCATTTCCTTCACAAATCTCACCTTTCACCACCTTGTTCTTTAAATTTTCTAAGTACTTTCACATTAGACACTATCTTAAAGTTTAGGTAATAAAGAACAATACTTAAACTAAACATTACTACAAAGGACTAAGTACCACCTCAAACCGAAATCACCAGGACTAAATCCTTTAGAAATTAGGTGAGAATTAGCTAGTGTTAAACTAGAGTACCTGTGAAATTAACACCAATCACTTTAAATACGATCTGCAAGACCTAAAACTTGTAGAATCATTGACGCTAGGTTACCCTAAAATCTAGGATCAATCTCATTACCCGTCTGCTCTCGGGAGTATTACGAAACTTCGTATCAGATCTGGACCGCACGTCAGAAGTTCGATTAACACGAAGTTAGGGAATTAGGACCGCCTTGCTGGGCTTGACAACCATCTCGAAAATCAAATCCAGATAGTGTCCCAGCGTTATTCGCTTGAGCTCGGAGCGGGGAGTGTGAGAAATGTGAAATTAATTCAAAATAAAATAGAAATTTATGAAATCTAGCAACTCTGGCTTGCGGATCAGTATTGAGCAACCTGACCAACAGAATCTGACCCAAATACACCCTCAGATCAAGGGAAATTTCATACGCATGTCCATGTACCCGAAATCTCCGATCGAGATCCACTGACCGTTGAATTGAAACTGGTCCGCCATTTGCGATCTGGAATCCCGACCGAAATGAAAACTTAACTAAATGTAGATCCAGTGTCGGTGAGCTTAAGTCCCACCTTTGGCTCAAGGAGACCCGCCAGAAGTGCTCCGTTGAGCTGGAAAAGGCCCGCTTTGGTTATAGCCTAAGTATACCTTGACCTGGAGTGTATTTTGGTGAAATTTTATGCTATATAAGGACCTTAAACCCTCTCTCATTTCAGCCATACGAATTTGAGAAAAACCCTAGGAGAGAAGAGAGAAAAGAGTGAGAAAGTGTGGGAGATTCTTCCTGTCGTTCTTCCCTGCCGTATCCAAGATCCACCACTTCGTTCTAATCACTTTCCCGGCGATTCTGGCTCCGTTTCTAGGTAAGAAACCCGAACTCTAATCTTTTTTGGGGTTTTGATAGTTGTAGGTTATGAAATAGCTAACCTATTTCATTCTATAGGTTACCAAACTGCCGAATACGGAAGCTTAGCAAACCTAGCTGATTCGTTACGATTCTAAGACAAAAGGTGCGGACTTTAGGTGTATAGGTTATGGTTTTCAACGCTTTCAATGTCAGATAATGATAGATTCATGATCTGCATGCAATTGCACATGTACAAAGTGCTGTCTGTTTTCCGTTCGATTAAAGATGAAGAATATGAAATTTTACATACTCTAGGTATTTGTAGAGAAAGTACCGTATACGTATAAATTTTGGAAATGTGTTTGCCATGATTATTTGTTGTATTGATATATTATATATGGATAAATACTTGTTTGGCGAAAGGACTCGCCCTAATACATGTTTTGTTAATGCACACTATGTATGTTGAAAGAGTGTATTCTAAGTATTTGTGAATGAAAAGAGTGTATTCTAAGTATTTGTGAAAATGACTGAATGAGTATAGAATTCTCATTCGTGCTCGCCATGACTAATTGTCATGGATATATGATTATTGTATTGGCGATACCCCTTTGGCGAAAGGATTTGTCCTAAATCACGCCACGGCCAATATAAACTATATATATAAAATGTGTGGCCCAAGTGTTTGTGGAAATGACTGAATGAATATGGAACTTGGATTCCTTCTTGCCATGACTATCCGTCGTGGGTGCTCCTGTGTTATATTGGGGCAACTCCCTAGTGAAAGGATTTGGCCTAATACCTATGTGATCAACGTATGTCATGTATGTTGATGTATGTAGTCTAAGTGTTTGTTGAAACATTGAATGAGTAGTAGTTAGTAAATTGTAATGTATAAGAGTGTTGAGATATGATTCTCAACTCCTTTAACTATGTGTATGATTTCTTGGATAGTTGTGTGATTAGGAATTGAATATGTACAAACTCATGCTTGTGTTGTGCTTCATAACATGCTCAACTGATTGTATGATTTTATCTATGTAATGCATATGTTTAAATTCATGTTTACCTTATATGATCCGTCATGGGTGATGGGGGAGTGTGTGTAACGATTCCGTGCAACAGCCCTGACAACCCTAAACGGATAATATCAGACTTTGATTGTATGATTGAATTTTGATCCATTACTGCTTTAATTATCTGAAATTGAATGTGATTGGGGCTATTGTATAGTCCAGGCAGTCGGTAACGGGATCGAATTCGTGGCTGAGATTCAATTGCCACATGAGATGTGTTCGACGAACCCGAGTCATACTTCGGTTGGCGATAGTGGGTGGCCACACGAAGTGCTTATGCGCTTCATATCATTCAACTTGTTGTGCGCTCGAGCTAGCCGAGCTCGTCAAGCAACCCGATCTGTCTTATGTATGTTCACCACGTTTGGACGCTACTGCTTGAACCTAGGGTACCAAACTTACCAGTGAAATCCCTTTTAACCATGGTACCTCGATCCGCTAAGACTCATGAGTCGGGCATGGTGG